>RYFJ01000222.1:0-600000 GCA_003991445.1 Oryza meyeriana var. granulata | reverse complement strand
GCGCTGGACCTGCTCCCTCGCGCCCGTGGCCGCCTCCCTCGTCGGCCTCCGCCGCTGCCCGGCCTCGCGCGGTCGCGCCCCCCGCGGCCACCGGCGCCGGCCCTGCTCGCTCACTTATTCGAATATTGATACATTGTTTAGCTAAAAATTTAGAAATATTAATGTATTGTTTTAAAAAAATAATAGGTTGTCTCTCTCCGTTGGTTTCTAAAGTTCAGTTTGAGGTGTTTTTATATTCGAATAAATATTCGTTACCGTATTCGTTCCGATTCGTATTTGCTCCGTATCTGTATCCGGTAATATTCGATTCCGTTTTCATATCCGAGGTTTCCGATTCCGAATCCGATTCCGAAAAAAATATAAAAACGAATATGGTATAGCTAGTTTCCGACCGTTTCCGATCCGTTTTCACCCCTAGGCTTGAGGTACCCAACTCAAAGTGCATCTGCGACAGCTCACATGTCACATGTGGTTCAGAACCTACATATCAATGGGATTGTATTAGTCTTATATTTTCTAATACATAAGTCACAACAAAGTTATTAGAAAATTGTATTATAGAATCAACCATTTGTAACTCATTTTAGATAAAGCGCTATAGGCAATTCAAAATGAATTACATTTATTTATTTATGATATTACTTTCTTGCGAATTATAGTACATGTATTGAGATTGACCAGCATATTCGTGTTTTTTCTGAATTAATTTCAGAAATTATAAGCGTTATTTTTTCAACCGCTAGGCAACATAACAGTGGCCACCGACAAGACTTTCGAATATTGACGGCTATTAGAACAGGAATACCCTCATATCTTGCTCTCATTTGCTAAACTCCAGGGGTGATGGTGCAAAGCCGGTCGACTGGGCCCACCACACAGCCTGGCTCGGCGCGCGCATCGTGTCGACAGTCCACAAAGGCCAATCAGGTTCCCTCTCGAATGAACAACACCGGCCATGTGGATTCCCCGACCTCCTCGAGGAGGTCGGAACCAGCCTGCATCCAGAGGAGGCCTCTTGGCTCGTCTGGAAGGCGAGACCCAGAGCCGATTGGCCGCTACAATACGAGCCATCGACAGCGAGGCGCGTGTGGTGATTTAGTCTTCTCGGATGTGCTTATAAGGGTTTAACATGCGTGTATTCATAGAAAAAGGTAATCTTGCGAGGCAGTAAGCAGGCGCATTTGAGATCTCTCATCTTTCTTCTTTTAAACATTTTCCCCTCCTATATTTAATTTTCCCTCAAATATCTTCTTAAAACATTTTAAGTAAATTTTCCTTGAAACTGTTAAAAAATCATTTTCCCAAAAAGTTTTTGAAAAATATTTTTAGAAATATTTGAACATAGCTTTTGAGGAAAAAAATTGAATAACCTTTCCCAATTGACAACGTTATGACGTTTTGATAAACTTTTATATAAATACTATAAAAAGAATTATATCCCTTTGGAAGCACTTCTTGAGAAACATTTTACAATACGATTTTCTAAAAAAATTCATAAAAGATAATTAAAAAATCGAAAAAGATAATTTTAAAAAAATTCACCAAAAATTGAAAAGAACCGATAAAGAAAGAAATCAAGGTCTAGCTACATGGGCATCCTTGCTATATTGCTAAGTATTTGTGGGATAAATATACCTAGTCTAATGTGAGCTGAGCATAGCTTTGTTGGTTAAGTTTCTTGTGACATAACCCAATTATCTCGGTTCAAATTCCGAACTCAGCATAGCTGCTCAAATTTACAGCTAATTATTATTTTAGGGATAAGCAACGTAATCTACTACAACGTGATTGCATTGACTTTGTCAATTTCAAGATACAACTCTGCCTCTCAAAGTGCTCATATGTGAGTGTATATGTATTTGTATGGTGTTTTGAAAAAAAAACTAGTGTAAGGACCATGTTTCTAATATATATGTTACGTAATTTTTTATTTGTAGCAAATGGCATAGTATATTCATTGTTCGAGAAAAAATGCCATAGTATATTTGACTAACATTAGGGACATATGTGAACATACATAGCTTTAAAGATTCAAAATTAGAGATTTTCCATGTCTTAAAAAGTTTAAATACTTATAAGTTTTCTTTTGCTATTTACTTGTTATCAACTTAGGATTATTTTATCGCATAGACTTGGATAACTATACTATTTTGGGTATGACTTTGACCAAAGGCATCGGTTCACAAGTCACAACTTCACATCCCAGTATCCCACCTCCCATCGAAATAGGACTTCTCCCTTCCAAAAAAAAAATCACCCTCCGAGCCCCAAACAAAACTCAGAGGTCAGATCCCCCGCCGCCAAAAGTTTGGCGATCTCATTCTTCTTCCCTCCTAAAATTTCTGACTCTCCCTCCAAATCACCACTCCTCATGAACCCATCTCTCCCACTCCCATATTTTTCGCTGCTGGTGATATGCGCGCGACCCTTCTGAATTATTTGGTCATTTTCTCCTTCCACAACAGCGCTCCATCTTTCCGTAGAACCACCATTGTGGTCTGAAGGCTCCGTTACTCCACATCAATCCTTGCTCCATCGATCAGCGTCAAACCATTGGAACCTGAAAGATTTGGATCCCGTCGACAGCTGCGCCGCCACCGAGCTGAGTTACTTGGTTAGCCGCTTCCTGCCCTCTAGCAGATACGCAATTTAATCTCATTTTTTCTCTAAGTTCATGATATCCATGTCTTTCTTTTAAAATGCTTTTCTGCAAATTTGTGAAAATTATCTTGCACAGAAGTTATAAGAATTTCTAATCTATAATCGCTAGCTGTAATTAATCAGGAAACATTGCTATTCTTTGGTCAATGTTGACATCTCAAAAAAGGGTGTGTGTACAAACTGAGAAAAATCCGAGAGGTGGTATGCAGTTTTTGTCCACAGAAATATTATTGCGAACTGTTAGCATATTTAATATTTAATTTTGAGTCAGTACTGCTCTGCAGCAAACAGGGGATTTTCTGATTTCTAGTTGACTATAATCTGTCATACTGCTCTGTTAGTAAAAGATTATATTATAATAGTGTATGCATGTGGAGGCATGTGCAGCAGGAAGTTCATTATTAGTGTTTGATGCTTCTTTGTAAAAACAAATGTGCTCTGGAAAAAAATTGTCTGCAAATCTGTTACTTGTTTCATTGATATTGCAGTAACACACAATATTTGACATTCTTTTTATTACTTAAGTATTGTACTTCTGTTGTTTTGCATTTCTACGAATAAATAGAGTATAATTGTGAGCAGTAACTTAAAATTTTATTTCCTTGACAATGAAATACAATGGCCAATCATTTTGGCTGTACCAAAGAACCAAATCGAGCAATTAGTCTTAACTTTAATGTTATTCAAGTTTACTAGGATAGTTTTTAGTATAGAAGCAATCAGTATTTTTCATGTTGTTGTTCAGTTCATTCAGTGTGTAAACGATGGCTGAAGATCGTAGTTGGATGTATAAGAGGGTGGTGAATGGTTACATTTCGGATGAATATCTACAAGGAGTGAAAAGATTTATGTCACATGCTTTGTCAAGGCTAGAAGGTCAACCTGAGAAGAGGATCCGGTATCCCTGTACAAAGTGCAATAATGGACAGGTGCATGACAAAAGAATAGTCCAAATGCACTTGTGCAATAAAGGATTTACAGAAAATTACCATGTATGGAGTAGACATGGTGAGAATGAACCTGTTGAATGTGAGACACATGAAAGTGATATTGCTTATGGAGATATTGACCATATGGATGAGATGGTGTTGGATGCTGCTGGACCTAATTTAGGTACAAATACACAAGAAGCTCCAAATGCCAATGCAGCTAAGTTCCTTGAAATGTTAGATGCAGCAGACAAGCCACTATGGGAAAATTGTGAGAAACACTCTCAATTATCAACTGTTACTCGAATGTTAGCAATAAAATCTAACCATAACGTTTCTGAGGCCTGCTTTGATGAGTTTGTAGAGGTTATAAAAGAAATGTTGCCTGAAGATGCAAAACTTCCAGGAAATTTCTACAAGTGCAAGAAGGTGGTTGAGGCTCTTGGAATGCCTGTCCAAAAGATTGATGTTTGCAAGAACTATTGCATGTTATATTACAAAGAACATTCCAAGAGAAGGACATGCATCACATGTGGTGAGCCCCGGTATGTTGAAGGGTCTGCATTGCCTGAGAACAAGAAAGGAATACCACAGAAAGTGTTTCGCTATCTCCCACTTATTCCACGGTTGCAGAGGCTCTACATGTCAAAGAAAACTTCAGCACAGATGACATATCATAAAGACGGGCTTGAGTCAGAGAAGAGAAACAATCAAAGCAACAAGAAGAAGCTAGCTCACCCAGCTAATAGTAAAGCATGGAAGCATTTTAATAAGAAATACTCTGATTTTGCAAAGGAGCCTAGAAATGTGCGTCTGGGATTATCAACTGATGGATTTACACCCTTCAGTCACAATGCATCCCCTTACTCATGTTGGCATGTATTTATTGTCCCATATAACCTGCCCCCAGCATTATGCATGAAGTCACACAATATTTTTCTTAACATGGTTATACCAGGTCCAAAACACCCTGGAAAGAACATAGATATATTTTTTCGACCACTGATAGATGAGCTTCTGCAGCTTTGGACAGAAGGGGTTGTGACATATGATCGTTCTAAGAACCAAAACTTTGTCATGAAAGCTGCTTTGATGGGCACAGTAAGTGACTTTCCGGCATATGGGATGTTGTGCGGCTGGAGCACACATGGAAAGTTAGCCTGTCCAATTTGTATGGAAGACACTAAGTCATTTGGGCTTAAAGCTGGAGGTAAGCCTTGTTGGTTTGATTGCCACAGACGCTTTCTGCCAATGGGTCACCCTTTTCGGTGTGCAAAACAAAAATTCACCAAGAATAGAGAAGAGAAAGATGGCCCACCAATTCGTCACTCCTCAAGGGAGATTTATGACCGTGTCATGTTACTCCCTCAAATGACATTTGGTACTGAGGTTGGAAGTCAAAAGATTGATGGATTTGGGGAGACACATAATTGGGTGAAGAGGTCTATCTTCTGGGAGTTGTCTTATTGGTGTGACCTACTAGTACGACATAACCTTGATGTGATGCACATTGAAAAAAATTTCTTTGACAATGTATGGAATACTACTATGGACACTAAACGGTCGAAGGATAACATCAAGGCCCGATTTGATTTAGCTAATATATGCAGCAGAAACAAAGAACTTCAAATGCAGCAAAAACCAGCAGGCGGATGGACCAAACCAAAAGCTTGCTATAGTCTGGATAAGGCACAGAAGAAAGTAGTACTACAGTGGATAAAGAATCTTAAATTTCCAGATGGTTATGCATCAAATCTGTCACGAGGTGTTGATATCGATGGAGGGAAGATTTTAGGAATGAAGAGTCACGACTGCCATGTCTTCATGGAGAGGTTACTTCCTATTGCATTTCGTGATTTCCTTCCGAAGGACATTTGGAGGTGTTTAGCTGAGTTGAGCTTTTTCTTTAGACAACTATGTGCAAAAGAGATTGATCCAGAAGAAATGCAACATCTAGAGAAGGAAGTGCCTATTCTATTGTGCAAACTAGAACAAATATTTCCTCCTGGGTTTTTTGATTGTATGGAGCATCTAATTGTGCATCTACCTTATGAAGCAATGGTTGGTGGTCCTGTAGCTTATCGCTGGATGTACGTATTTGAACGGTGAGTATTCTTAGATCTTATATCACTGTGTTCAATGATTATTGGTTTCCTAATGTTTTTGATCAACTTGTAGGGAGCTGCACAATGCTCGCAAAAGGGTTCGCAACAAAGCACGTGTTGAAGGTTCGATTGTAGAAGGGTACAGAGTTGAGGAGGTTTCGAACTTTATGTCATTGTTCTTTGCTGATCATGTGCGAACAAAGCACACCCGTGTTCCTAGACATGATGATGGAGGTTCTAAAGTGCCGGTCAGCTGGCTATCTATATTTTCCGTTCCCTATCGCACACTTGGTAAGAGCACTTCACGGACCATGTCAAGAGAAGAATGGCAAGCAGCTAGGGTATATGTCTTACTGAATTGTGCAGAAGTTGACAAATATGTCTTGTAAGTTTATAATGCTCAGGTTGCATATGAAATTGCTTCTAAACTTCTAGTTTTTTTAATGAAGTAGACTATATGTTTCTATATTTATTCCTTGAGTTTGATGTCAGGCAATTTGATCGAGAAATGAGGCGACAACATAGGAACATCAGTCCATCTCAACTATAGAAATTGCGTGAAAAAGACTTTCCAACATGGCTACGTGAGCTCGTAAGAAAAATTAACTTCACATCTCTTAAATTAATATTATTTTAGACATTATCTTTATAGTTTTGCTTTACAGGCTGCAAAAGATGAAACAATTGAGAGTCAAGTAAGGGCTCTTGCAATTGGGCCTCGGCAAATGGTAAAAAGTTATAATGGATGTGATGTACAAGGGTTTCGTTTCCGTACACAACCATATGAGCAAGGAAAGCCAACAAGGGCCACAACCAACAGTGGGGTTTGCGTTTCAGCAAATTGGTTTGATAATAAAGGACCAGATTATTATGGGACTATTCAGGAGATAGTGGAGCTAGAGTATGCTGGTGACAGTGAACTCAAGGTGGCTTTATTTAAATGTGATTGGTTTGATCCAGAAAAGGGTGTGAAATATGAGAAATCATTAGGACTGGTTGAGGTCAATCATAAATCAAGGCTAAGACAGTATGAGCCTTTTGTGCTCTCTTATCAGGTAGACCAAGTGTATTATTCACCATATCCATCACCACCTCGTGAGCGACAAGATTGGTGGGTTGCCTTCAAAACAAATCCTATTGGTTCTTTGCCTATTCCGACCGTGCAAGATGAAGTTGATGATTCACTTCCTCCCGTTGTTTCTGAATACTATCAAGAGGGAGAGCAGCTTGGTGCATTCACTGTCGATACTGTTGAGCATCTTGCTGAAACAAGTTTACTTCATGAAGCTAACATTTTTGAGGAAGTTGACCCAGAAGACATGGACTTTTTAAACAGACCAAGTAGCCATGAGGATATAGATCCTGATCCTGATATGGATAGTATTTATAGAAGTGAGGATGAGGAACCAACTGATGAGGGAGCAATAGAGTTATATAGTGACACAGACAGTGATAGTGATAGCAGCGAGGAAAACTGATTCAAACATGCATTAAATGTTTTACTTTTGTTTAATCTTTTTTAGAGTAGTTTTACAGTTTTTAGGTACTTTCTCTAAAGTTTCAGCTTGTTTTGTTGTGCGATAGTGACAGTTTAATAATCTTTTACATAGCTTATATGTTTTTCATTTTATATTTATCTGTATGAAGAGTGTATCTTGGTACTACTAGGTGAACATCATGTCAATGCGCCATCGATGTTATCCTGAAGAAGAGCCTTTTGAGGATCGAAGCCAAGATGAAACTTTGGGAACTTTGGTTACTTCACCCAGAAAACAAAGTGGTCGTGGTCCAAACATACTGATGGGGCCTGATATGGACAGGGATAAGGCTGTGATAACACCACTCAATAAGGAGTAAGTTACCAGTTCTGTTTGTATGAATTCTATTTATCTTTTGACTAGCTGATTAATTAAGGATTTGAGGGTATATAGGCAAGCTATAAATAAATTTTACTTCATCGCTGCAAATTGATAGTAAGGCAGGTCACAGGCTGCAACTATTTGTGTTAAAATATAATATATAAGCACAAGATAATTACAAAAAACAATGAGAAGATACATCCTGACCTTCGACAGGCATAGTTCTGACTTAGCTAACATCGGCCCTAATCTAGTTTATTGCATCCTCTCTTTTCCTTCAGTTTGTGGGCTTTGGTGAGCTTTATTAACAAACTATATGTAACTGTGCATAATACTCTATCTGTAGTGCTTGGATTGTGGAGCCAAAAAAGAAGAATGTATCATCAACCATCACACGCTTTATAAAGGATAATTACCCAGGTACGTACAGGCCATTGGATCAGCATGGGAGAGAGGTGCCCGCTGAGGATGATAAAGTGATAGCTCACTATCGCAACTACCCTTCAGTTACAAGGATGACCATTCTAAATGAATTCCTGGTGCGTTAACGATTACATACAATTTTTGGGTCTATACATTGTATCCAAGTATCAATTTTCTATCTTGTCCCTTTTCTAGAAACGATTTAAGTTTGCTCCTGGTAGAGAGGAGGAGTGTACTCGCTTATTTGAGCGAAAAGCAGTTGAGCGCTTTAGCCAAGCATTGTCATATGAGAAATCTCGAGCCAAAATATCTTTGGAGAAGTCTATGAAGGAGAGAAGTGCAATAGATCAATCAGAGCAGCATGGAGATGCTTTGCCAGAACACCATACAGATGAAGCTTGTTGCAACAATGGTGTAAATGAATTTGATGCTGAGGATCCTCAACTTTGGAAGCCATTTCCTCCCTCCTAGATAGAGAGAAAGTGGTGGGACATGTTGTGTGACTTATGGTCCAATGCAAATGTCAGGAAGGTGTCTGCTCAAAATAGTCAAAATAGAAAGAATGGAGGAGGTGTTCATCATACTTGTGGGTCACGAAGTATTGCAATGCATAAACAGGATATGGTAAACACTACACAAAATCAGATGAAGTGTTTTATACTATATTATAAAACTAACTAATTTTATTTATTTATTGCAGATTATTAAAAATGGTGGACATGCCGTGGATGACTTAGATGTCTTTGCACGCACGCATCGACATGAGAAGGGCAAAGGACAATATGTTAATAGGAAAGCTGAACAATTGGTGGTACGTAAACTTAAGCATTATTTTAACTCAATATTGGCTAAACTTACTTCTAATCATCCAAGAACCATACAGGATGTATTTAATGAGCGTACTAAGGAAGTAAACAACAACCAAATTGAGAAGCAGAATATCTAGGTGCAACTCACTAGAGGTCAGAAGCGTGGAAGATACTATGGGCTTCCTGGTATCATAGATAGAGATCAAATTAGTCATTCATCAAGCACACTATCAACTGGCATGCTTAACAGCCCAATGCAGCCACTATACACACAACAGCAAGTGAAAGATATTGTCTCCCAGGCAGTAAACAATGCTTTGCGTGATGTTAACCTTGAGTTCGGTACAAGGATACAGTCTCTGGAGCACAGAGTGGACATGCCTACTCAAGAATCTCATTCTCATGTATGTGAAAAATGCTACTACATTTGTCTATATATATAGTAGGCAATACTAAGTATTCATATTTCTAAAATTGCAGGATGTTAATGGGACTTCAACTTGTGCTGTACCAGATTTCCTCGAGGCACTAAATATGGTATGGAGATAGACTGAGTTGCATCACAAATTTCCTCTGCTTTACATTGTCTTAGCTCTGTCCCGCTGATTGAACTAGTTGCTTATTTGTCAAATAGAGAATAATATAGTTGCCATAAATTTCTCTTTGAGAATTATATCCTAGTGTTTTATTTAGAAATTCATGTACAGATTCAATTTCGAAAGTAGTCTGGTCCAAGAGTTGCCATGGTTCAAATAATATAGCTTTATTTTTTTATCTCAAGGTTATTATATCTTTTTTCTCCTTTCAGAATCGACCAAGCACTTTCGAATTTCAACATGGACAATCTGGAACATCTCATGATAGTGATGATCAGTGGCGCTTCTAAGATGATGTCAGGACCAAACCAGCAACGAATGTTTATATAGCATAGTTGGAAGATCAGTCAGCTTGGACTTGTTTACCCTCTTGAACAATTTAATTTCTAGAAAATTTGTCAAACTGGACTTGTTTACCTTCTTGAACAATTTGATTTCTAGATTTACTTATGTAATGCAACAAAGCCGATGGATGTGTGTTGGAAAAAATTAATATAAATTCGTCACGTTTTGTGATACCTAGTGTGTATATTCTCAATATCTCACGTGCTACATTAAAATAGGAAACAACATTTTGCAATTAATGGGCAATGCGGAAAACTGAAACATTGTGGAAAACTGAAACATTCCCAAGGGTGCTTTTTGTATAGGAAAAGTAATAAATATATTAGATTAATTGATTTTATAAGATAAAAAAGCATAAATGTATCTGCATGGAGTTGTCCTTGCAAATATGCCTATCCGATAGAATAAAGCATACGGAGTCAAAGATGCTATTACCAAGAACAGTGCTTGGAAATAAGTCCTTGGGACTAATTATTTGCAACGGGGTCGTTGTAGATGACTGTTTTAGCTATGCCAATAACTCCAACACACTAATTGCAAGAGGATCCCTTTGGGGTTAATATTCCCAAGGGTTTTGATTTCATCTCCAACCATTTCTTTCCCTTGCCGTTTATTACATTTCTTGTAGTGTTCTTCTAGTTAATTTCTTAACTAGTCGACCTTTTTAGACGAAATAGTCAAAAGCAAAGAAGGACACCATGGTGAAGATCAAGAAGGCCAGTGGGCGCCCCGGTGCTGGAGAAGGAGACCGAGAAGCTCGCCGCTGTGAAGGCCGCCGGTGGTGAGAGGCGGCGCACAAATCGTTATAAGAGAGCAGCTGCTTAGGATGCACAGGACATCCACCGGTCAACCAGTTCTTCAAAATTCAGTAGACTAATTACATGTAAATCTTGTACATGTATATATTTTCGTGTGCATTGACGATTTATTCAATTCTTCTATGTATCCCAAATTCTCGTGTAAAACAAATAAAGGATAAAATTGTAATAAGAGTATTCAATTTGGAGTTAAAGATCAGTAGATGTTGGCTATGCCCACAAAACTGTCGAAACGTTTAAAATACTGTGCTGTTTGGCGAGAGAAGTCTCCTTTTTGTGTAGAGCAAATAATTGCTCAAGAACGTACTCCTTAGAGCAAGACTAATACTAGTATAGCTAACTGCTGTTTCTATCGTATGTCATATCATTTATACCTAACATAATAGCCCACTCACATAATAGTTAATTAGAAATACATATTACACAGTTAATAACTGACCCATCTTATTTCCTTACAAAACTTTTTGGAGTCCGTGTTGTAGCTGACTACAAATCTATAGACCCACTACTCTTCTCTTTCCTCTCCTGGCTCCTTCAACTCATCACAAATCTAAGGTGACAAGTCCAACAGCCTGCTTACATCATTTTATTATACTTGCTCTCAAGAGTGATTAATTTAATTCCTTGTCCATCTGAAAAAAAGGGTAGATGTTGGCTATACCCACACATGAGAGCTCCGAACTTTCTTAGTTTTTAATCGGCCAACCTGCTTGTATTTGTTTGTTATGGGCTGGCTTGCTGGGCCAATGTTGGAGGATAATCCAATGGGAGACATTGGATGATCTGATAAAATAATATTGTAATTTATATACACTAGCTTTTTAACTATGAGAGTATAACTTTCAGGCTCTGCAACCAACTAAGGACGCACACAGTTTTGTGGACGTCATGATCTAAACCTTGATGAGTGTAGTTATGAACCTACGACTTCATCAGATAGTTGTACAATATGCATTGTTCTCCGCAATTGACCCAAGGACAAAAAGAGCTTGAGCTTTAGTATGATTGGCCTGGGCAACAATTTTTAGCCTGAAAAGAAGCCAGCCTCCTCTTAATCGGCCCAAGCCTTGCCAGTACGACCCGTTTTCAAAATATTGCCAATTAAATCCCGTTTTCAAAATATTGCAAAATATTGAAATATCGGTTTCGAATCAGATTTGATTTTAAATCCAATTAAATAGTTTTGACGTTTTCGGTGTTTGCCCTTCCTATAAATTGTCTTCCATTCTATTCTTCTCATTGCCATTTTTTTCCATTGAGTTGCCTTGTCATTGGTCTCCCACCTTCAATTTCTCCGTTCGTCCTCACATAACAGGTATCCTCTCTCATATCTCTACCATGATTCAATTTCTTTAATAGAATTATAACATACGTACTTCTTTTGCCGGTTTTGGAACCGACAATGATAACCAGTAGCTATTAGTGCCGGTACTAGAACCGATATATATGAGAGGTCAAGAACCCGGCACTAATTAGGATTTTTGGGCTGTAGGGTAGACTGGCAACAATCTCCTGCTTAAACATCAGTCGTTTACAAGTAGAGCTCTATATATACCTAAACAAAGCTAGAAGAGTTGTGGTGGATTGTTCTGAGTTATTTTTTTTCTTCGATAGCTTGGAATTCATTCATGGTTTTCGATGAAATATCAATGGGAAAAAAATAATAAGAAGAAAAACTAGTGGAAAACTAGCTTGTATCCATGCCAAGGTCGTTCTGATAACATTATTGGAAAACTAGTGGTCGAAATAATGATAGGTAAAGCATAGGTGAATTGAACTGTCCCTCCTTTTTTTTTTGCAATCAGAATAAAAAGTTCCTTTTTACGTGCTATATAGGAGAAAATATATGTATGTGTAAGTAGTTAGAAAACTTAGAATAGTAATGAGTATAATTGTTATTTATACTCCTATGTTGCAGTTAATGAAATCTAGTATTTTTTTCTAGTTATTTTCTTTTTTTTTGTTGAGATGAAATAGTCGAAGCAAAAAGATCGACGCCACGGTGAAGATCGTGATGAGCAGCAAGCCGTTCGAAGAGGACTACGAGCAGCTGCTCGACGATGCCCGGGACGTCCACCGGCGAACCGGCTGCATAGTCACCGTGCTCGCTATCCACCCCATCACCGGCGAGCGCCACGAGGTCATCGTCGACGGCGCAGGCGGCGACGGCGACGACCCAGCGCCGGCGGCGGAGGACCACTTCACCGCCCGCGTCGTGAGGAGGTACCTGCGCCTGAAGGGGCAGCTCGGGGAAGTGACTCTCCGGTTGCTAAGCGAGGAGCTCGGCGGCGGCATGAGGCTCGCCGACGTCAAGAAGCTCATGTTCCGCGTCAGGGCAATCAGGCTCGCCGTGCTCCAGCGCTCCAAGGCGGCGAGGATGGCCGCCTCGGCGGAGCTGCTGCCGGAGCTGGCTCGCCTTGGCTCTTTCTTTAGCTCTCCGGCGGCCGTGGCGCCACCGCCTGAGCAGGGGATCAAGGTCGCGAGTCATCTCGTCGCGCTCGGCTCGTCGATCATGAACCGGAGGGAGGAGAAGACTGTCACGCTAACCATGTTTGGTTAGCTAAATTTCATCTAATTTTCTTTCGGAATTTCGTCGAACTTGAGGGCAATTCGTCATAGCTCGCTCGAAACATTTTCGTTGAATAATTTGGTCCAATTTAATGGACGGTTTTGGAATTGCAACTGGAGACATATGTCTGGTTTAATTTAATTATTCAGAATAATTGATCGCATTTTAAATTATGAATTTAAGTTTGGATTTGAAATTGGTTGGTGGATTCGAATTTAGAATTGGCCATTGCCCTGGAAGGTCTGTCCCACCATCCACGTCGGCGGCACGACGTCGCCGAAGACGATGGCGCGGCCGTCGCTGGTGGCGACGCGGAAGGAGAGCCCCTGGCCTTCGAGCCGGACGTCGCCGTTCCAGATCATGCCCCAGTTCCGCGACATGTCCATCCACCGGCCGTCGCGGGAGCCCCTGACGGCCAAGGCGCGGACGTCGCCGGCGCCGCCGACGTTGAAGACGAGCACGGAGACCCACCACTGGTTGCCCTTCATCTCGAAGCGGACGCCGCCGGTTTTGCCGGCGCAGGGGACGCGGCGGAAGGCGACGGGGATGATGCCGACGCGGAAGTCGGTGACGAGCCGGAGGAACATCTTCTTGGACAGGTCGAAGTGCTTCAATGGCGGGTTGCACCAGTTCTCGTACGGCTTGGAGTAGTTCGCCGGGCAGAGGTTGGTCGCCGTCACCGTCACCGCCGCGCCGGAGCGGCACGCGTTGCTTCCCTGGCACCGTATCTCGTAGCAGCCGCCGCACGACCAGCCGCCGGCGAACATCGCCACGCTCAGCGCCGTCGTCTCCCACCCGTACCCCTGCTTGAACACGTCGTCGTACCCGCACGCACCCTCTGCAACCATGCATGCATGCATGCACACATTACGTCATCGTCGTCGTCGCCGCCGGCCACCGCGGAGATATTAACAAAGAGACTTAGTCACGATCGTGTGCGGTAGCTTACGCATGGTCTCGCCGCCGTTGTCGTCGCCGTAGAACGTGGCGTGTGCGCCGTCCCAGCCGCCGCCCGCCGCGGTGGCCGGCGACGACGCGACCAGAAGCAGCAGAAGCGCCACCACCACCGCGGTGATGGCCACGTTCGCGTTCATTATGCGTCGTGTAGATGAAACGGCGCCGGCGAGATCGATGAGCTAGCTAGCTTAGCAATTGCAACTGTAATTGTAGTGAGGGATTTGTGTGTAAAGATAGAGACGACGACGATCGAGTGGGCTAATATACAGGGTTGCAGCTTAGCTGGCGACAAAATTGGCATTGAATCAGTGAGTCAAAACCATGTAAGCAGTTGAATTCATGCATGCATGTTTGGTTACCACATTTGACTTTTTTCTTCTCCAAAAACCACTTGTCATTTGGTAATCCCAGAAATGTTCTTGATAATCGAATTCTTGGCGGACTTCTTTTTTCGATTACACGAAAGACCACACACACCACACTCATACTCCTGTAAATATATCCTCTAACATATAATCAAATATACGGAGGTTGGAGGTAAATTCCTGGTGAATGAAGTTATGCCCAGGACTCAACCGCCACACTTTTGTTGCTTTCCTAAATTTCAGGTCTTTCACCAGGGATTTTATCTGACAACAGTGTATTCCACTTTTTTTTTTTGTTTTGCGAAACGCTTGTGTATGTTTGTATTACACGTCGGCTCAGATATTTTCAAATTTCAATGCTGTATATGACGTGAGATCAAATTTAATGTTGGAGCTGGAGTGTGGACTATGTATGGAGTGGCAAACAAACACTAGTCATAAAGTCTCAAGATTTTGCAATCCTAGATTGAGCAGAATGACGTCATAAAAGGGTGGATTTCTGATTTGATATATCTTGAAATTATTGAAGATTTGCTGGATCTTTCACAATTATTTTGATACAATCCTCTTGATTGTACTGAAACTGGCTAGTATTTAATCACTACAATTACTTAGGATATTAAATACAACACACAATTTTTTTAAAAAATACATTATGTAGTCAATCACTCTACATTTGATGTTGAAGTGCGAGTAGGAGTAGATGTGCCCTGGCTGTGTTTGTTGCTGTTGCTGTTTAATCTTTCTGGTTTCTCAAAAAAACCGGATCGTTATGCAATATAATGATCTTTCATCTAAATAAAATCATGTATATACTTGAGGAGAACTAGCATGAAACTGTCGTGTTTTTCTTCGGCCCGTTTTTCCAAGGTGAAACTTAAGGCCTCACTTTCTCTTTGTGTGTGTGTGTGTGAGAGAGAGCAATTAATTTGAGGCTGGATTTTTTGTAGGCTTGAAATGGAGGCCCATCAAATAAATCTCCAATTTAACCGAACAAATCGGAAAGCCCATGACAACCTTTTTACTGCTGCAAGCCAAGGATTCATTATTAAAATTGACTGTCAGCATTCATTATTTGGGCTGAAAATCTACGACCCAATATAAGTACTCTGTCCGTCTCAAAATACAAAAATCTAGTAATGGTGGATGCGATATATCTTAATACTATGAATCTAGACTATTCAGATTTATAGGATGTGTCACGTTCAATACTATTAAATTTTTTATTTTAGAACGAAGTAAGTATATGCTAACACTTCTAATTGAAGAGAATTCCACGTACACACAGGCCCATCTACACAAACTGCTCCAAGGTACTGAAATGAAAATTGCTAATCTCCGAATGGACTTCACCGTGCGGCTGGCCGGCCATATAGAAGACACACACATACCACAAACATATATATGTGACACTTTCACATATCCATATAAGTGTGTTTTCTTTAACACACGCTGAATAGATTGAGGCCAGTGATAAATCCATGATGTTAACGTCTAGTCCTTTCCACGGTCTCCATTGCCTTGTGTCCATTTTGCACATGTAGTACACTGTACACACATATAAAAGTATGGAACAAGTGAAATTTCCCTGTATGTAAATCAGGACACATTTTCAGTCCAAAGTGATTGTCTCACCACTCATGTTCGGCCATCCAGAGGAAATCGCCTCCGCCACCGCCCTTCCTCCTCTACCTCCAACGTCCTTGTCAAGGGCGAGGAGAAAGAGGATCATCTCTCTTTCGTCTCTAGTAAGTTTTTTGAGTTTTTCTTAATAATGTCTATAGGATTAGATCTATTAGCTAAGACCTAGGAAGACGGCTTGTTTGTCAAATTGTTGATGATCAAATCGGTATCCTTGGTTTTAAGGTTTAGGTTGCCGACTTGTTCGATAGCACCGGTTGCTATTCTATTGAGGAAACAAAGATGGTAGCCGATACTAGTTCGTGTGCTTTTACATATACTGGAGTTGGTCAGCAAATAATGCTATGCTCATCTGCTCATATCTCTTGCGTTGTTCTAGGATGTGAAGCCTCTTTGTCCTATGTTGGCAGATTTTTGTTTCTTTTTTATGTACCAATAGGTTGTAATCTTTTTCATTAATTAACATAATTACCCTGTTTCTAAAAAAAAAATGAAATTTCCATGTGAGGAAAACATGTTGCTTCTGGTGACAGTATGAAAGGCTTTATAGATGGATAGCCTACACGGCACTATAGCAGGAGTCAAAAGGAGATCAAAAGCAGATAAGTGCGCTATAAGTAGTATGCATGTCAGTAGCTAGCATAGCCTGTGCATGGCATGTCTGCTTCTCCTCCCACAGCGACTTCAGCTGTACACACACAGTAAACACTACTATATTACACAGTAATACCTGTGCATGCATGCCCCTCTCTCACCCACACCACCATGAATCTTTTATTTCTTATTTAATCAAGACCCCACTAATAATCAATTCACACAACACTACTGTTACAATATGCCAGATTGATTAATTAATTCTACAGTTTGGTTCAGTAAATTTATCATTATCATCATCATTAGGATATAAATATATTATATATAGGTAGCACATAGTAACCTGAATTAACTCTACTATCTCTGTTCACTCAACCTGAGTTATACAATACCATATAAGCAAGCAAGCAGAAGATGTAATCTTTCACCGTCTTCTAGTAAAAACTAAATTCTGCAAAAAAATAACAGATATATAGCACCAAACATTGCTAAATATATACTGGTCTATAAATTGACGGATACCTATTACCACTATTTGAACTAACACACATTCAATTAGCCAATTAATTACGATCTGAATATATATATCTGATTTGACCTTCTTAACTCACTCACCTGCCTAAATATGCTGATACTGCAGTGCTGGGACAGGGAGAAGCAGGGAAGCGATCAGGTGACGCCCTAGCTACTCTCTCTCTCTCTGTCTCCTGCAGCTAAGATCCATAGCTTAGCTAGATTTTTTTAGCTCTCTCTCTCCCAAGTCAATGCACAAAGTAGAAACTGAAGAGGATGATGCATGCAGAGCTAGCTAATGGTGGATGGATGTACTATCATACTGTCATTTCGATATCGATGGAGAAGCAGAAACTGAAGCAGGTGATCGTGGCCGGCCGGTAGTGGATATATATATATTATAAAATTTTAAGCTGATTAATTACCGTATCATCTGTGTGTGTCATGTGTGCATGGCTTTTAATTGTAGTAGTACAACTCTAGCTTAGCTAGGCTTTCTTTAATTTGTGCACCCACGGTGGGGTGCACCACGGATTTCTGTTCGGTGCTCGTCGGATCCCCTGCCACACGTGCTGTTGCATATTACACAGAAAAATCCTACTAATTTTTTTTGCCGTCATCTGCTTGTTAGCTTATTATGGAGACGGTCAAAATTTGAACATTAAAAATTTAATTCTAGAGTTGATGGACATAAAAGGCTCCGATGTCCCTTATTAAATAAGAAAATGGTTAAGGGTGACAGAGCGGTTGGATGTAAGATAGAAAGAGAATTAAATAATCGGTGGTTGATAGGACAAATATATGTATGTGAACCTTGTATTTATGGATAAATTTCAAATGATAGAAATCATTATAATTGCGGATGTAGAGAGTACTCTATACTCCTGCCGTCTCAAAATATAATAACATTTCTAGTTCAAATTTGAATTAGACAGGTTAGTATATTTTAGGACATAGGTAGTATCTTCCAATTATTTTTTAAAACCAAATAATACCGATATAAACAATTTACCTATAAATTATTTGTTATTGCTTTATTAATATTTTTGTAATTATAAGCAGTGTGTCAACTGGAGAGCCCAATATTACAATCTTGATCTTCACTACTATTTACATTTCAGAAGAGAATTTGTATTTTTGGTGTTTGAGAAATATAATTTGAGGTGTTGTCATACCCCGATCTGGCATCGCCGTACAACAACACCAAATAGGGCGTACCGCAGGAAAACAACGTGGACTGCCTTCCTGCGGAACCGCGATATCGATACCAGTCCTAGGACGCAGCGCTGTTATCCACGAAAATCAGATATGCATCATCGCAAACCTTAAATAAATAATTAAACATATACCTTAATTTACGTTGCAGCTTCGGAGTAAGCCGGAGACAACAACGAAGAGCACAGAGGCAGCGGCAGCAACGGAACAGCGGACTAAGTCCCAACACACAGGCAACAGCTGGGAACCAGGATGAAACCCTAGTCTTCACTTCACTGCAACTCCAGCTCCAGCTCCCGATGGAGAACTATATATATAGAGCAAGGGTGAGTACTTATGTACTTAGCAAGGTAGGAGAACTTAGGTGTTTGTTGCAGGCTTCAAAGAGAGACTGGATATTTTGTAATCTGTTTTATTGAAATCTTTTAAATCTGCTAGTGTGTGCTTCTCAACGATCAGAGCGAGATGGAGTCTCACCCGATCGGAGTGAAAATGTATCAATCTTTAGTTTCTCCAGTTTTCACAATCTCAGTTGGCATCAAACCGGCTCCCTAAGCTAAAACATTTCTCCGGACTTTCTAAGTCCTGCTGTCCACGACAGCCAAGCCGACATCATCGAACAACCCGAGTCCTCGACGACACATCCATTTCACAGCTCCCAAACCATACACATTTGCAAACGGGGTAAAATAAAACTACGCTAGGGAATCACCTCATATCCATCCATGACCGTGGGCATGGCTGTTCAAACAGTTTAGACCTTTGCAGGGGGTACACTTTACCCACACGACGCGACTTACTCTAGTCACCACCTCGCACTGTACGGGTACGATTGATGACATAGTGGCTTTCGCGACAAGGCATTTTCCAAGCCCTCTTAGGTTACCTCATGTCAACTGGAGGGGTCTGTGATCAACAACAGGGTAGGTCCTAGACCATACCGTGCCAACAACTCAGGAGGCCTTCCCCAACGCCCTCCCAACGATCCACAGTCCAATAACACGCAAGGCGTCCCTGGGCAACTAGTTACTCAGCCAGGGGCTTCCCATTCACCCATGTGGTTGTACTATCATATGTTTGGATGAAATTTTAAAGGAATTGATCCTTAAAGCGACCACACAGGCATCACACACCGGACCAGCCTTGTGTCGCGAGTCTCCTTTTTAAAACTCATTTTTCTTTCACAAGGCACCGACCCAGGTGTCGGGTTTTTCAAATGTTTCGTAAAACCAAATTTTACCCAAGAGGTTCCTCAAATTTTTAAGTTTGAAGGGGCGACCGTCAGTACTTGCACAATAGTGCATGAACACCGAGACGTGACAGTGGTGGTTACAAGCACTACTAAATTTTGACCCTATCGCATCGCTTCTCTTTACATCAAACACAAATATGATGCAATAGCTGGCTTCTATTGCATCAATGTTGCAAATCTGATGCAATAGGTGGTCATTATTGCATCGAGAAGGAGTTGGATGCGATAGTAATTGATGTTGATGCAATAGGTATGATCTATCGCACCGGATTCGAACAAGAGATGCAATAGATAGAAATTATTGCATCGGACAAATTTGGTTGCATTAGTGTTGATTTTTGATGCAATATGTAGGTGGTATTGCACCGATCTAGAGTATGGGTGCAAGCAGATAGTACTATTGCAACGGTTTGATTGTGATAAACTCTGTTGCAATATGTGTTTTTTATTGCATTGGTTAAGGATTTTTTTGATGCAATACATTGCCACTATTACATCAAAAGTTTTGCGTTGCAAGATGCTAAGACATTAGCAAAGATTGGTCATAGTATACATAGTTATGTAATACATAGATAATATGCAACGTTTTCAACCTACTGAACCATGTAATGAGAGCGAGAGAATTTTTATGAGAAAAATTGGTCTTAGTAAATATGCATGACCGACTAATAAAGATATCTTTTAATTCTGTTCATACAATAATCATGCAAATAAAATCAGAGTAATTCAAAAATCCCTTGAGCGAACCCGGAAGCAGAGGCCGAAGGAGCAGGGGCGTGGCAACGTGGGCGTGTACGGCCGGCTGGTGAGGCGCAGTCGGCCGGCAAGGAGGACGAAAGCGGATCTGTGAGCAGCGGGTGAGGCGCGGTTGGCCGGCGGGGAGGACGGAAGCAGAGCAGTCGGCGTCTTCAGTCGCGAAGTCCAAGTCTACCACGGCCTCGACGTCGGCTCCGCCAAGCCCTCTCCTTCCGAGACTGTGCATCCACTAGGCGAAACTGTCGTTGTTGGCTTACAAAATCAATAGACACATTTAAAAAACGATGAAATAATTAGAGGTTACATGTGTTTGGCCGGTAAATAAAATCTGAATGTTCAATTGCTATGGAGTATGCCTATGGATCGGACCGTCCGAAACTGCCGATCGGCCCTTCCGAATCCCCCAGATCTGGCTGATTCGGACGGTCCGATCCGCAGTCGGACGGTCCGATCTTTGGGATTCGGACGGTACGATTGTGGGTTTCGAACGGTCCGATCCGTAGGCGGACGGTCCGATCTTGGGGATTCGGACGGGCCGATCGGGGTTTCGGACGGTCCGATCCGTAGGCGGACGGTCCTATCTGTGGCAATGGTCCAAAAAAGTGCATTCATTCATCAAGTTATAATGTAATAAGGTGACATACAATGAAATGTTCAAAAATACATTGACCTGATTGAGAACCAATTATTTTTTTGATAAAAAGCAACTGATTTGTCTCCCCACGCTGTAGTCCATGAGGTCTGTGCCGCCGCCACTCGCCCCACACCCGCCGGCCACCGTTTGCCCGACACCCGCTGGCCGCTGCTCACCCCCCACCCCCTGATGGCCGCCGGGAGCGTCCGCGCCCGCTGCCCGCCCCACCAGCTCCGTAGAGCAGCGCACCTGGTGAGCTCTGGATCTTGCCAAATCTCGTAAATGGAATGAAATTTGTTAATGTTGTGTCTGCAATTTCAATTCAATTATCAAATATGTAATTTCAATTCAATTCAATGAGCACCTGGTGTGTCTTTTTGTTGTGTGTGTGATCATCAGGAGTTCGAAGCAATATGTCACATCAGGATAGTAGTTGGATGCGGTTGGATAAGGCAACTGCAGAGTGGCAACAAAGGTTACAAGATTATCTTGATAGCACCTATGGAGGCAACCGTAAAGGTGGAACAGCACCATGTCCATGCTCATCATGCCGTTCCATGGCATATCTAAAACGGTCGGAGGTTCAGAAGCATTTGCTTCGGAAAGGTTTTGATGAAAGCTTCATCAGAGAGCAAGAAAGCATATGTGAAGGTTTAGCTATTGATGTTGATGATGATGGTGATACAAGTGATAGGGCTGGTACCGCTGACTTGATACAGTCATTGATCAGTGGTCATATACGTGGACAAATCAATGAGGAACAGCCAAATGAGAAGGCAAGGAAATTCTTTGAATTGTTACAAGAGGCCAAGAAGGAGTTGTTTCCAGGCTGCACGGAAGCTACCAAGGTGTCTTTCATTGTCAAAATGTTTCAACTTAAGTGCATGTTTGGTTGCAGTAATGCTTGCTTGGAGTTCGTACTTCACCTGTTCTTGCTTGTTCTCCCTCCTGGGCACTGTCTCCCAGACAGTTTGGACAAAATCCGAAGGGTTGTTAGAGATCTTGGTCTAAATTACAAAAAGATAGATGCATGTTATAATGATTGTGTGTTATTTAGAGGGGATTATGCAGACCTGGATAATTGCCCAAAATGTGGGGAGACAAGGTGGAAGGAGTCTGGAAATGCAGAGGCTGTTGGCAGTAGTTGTGGATCAAAGAAGCGTGCTCCACGTAAAATCCTAAGGTACTTCCCACTAATTCCACGGCTCCAAAGATTATATATGTCAGAGACCACAACATCACATATGCGTTGGCATAAGGAAGAATTAGTGGTTGATGGGAAAATGCGACATCCCGCGAACTCCAAGGCATGGAAGCATGTGGATGCAACATATGAATGGTTTTCACGGGATCCTCGTAATGTCAGGCTTGGTCTAGCATCTGATGGATTCAATCCGTTTGGTATGTTGAACGTTTCATACAGTTGTTGGCCTATGATCCTAATTCCTTACAACCTTCCGCCATGGCTGTGTTTGAAACAACCATATTGGATGATGTCGATGATGATACCTGGACCAAGATCTCCTGGTGTTAACATTGATGTTTATTTGTAGCCTCTAATTGATGAGCTGAAAGTTCTCTGGGAAAAGGGTGTCAACACCTGGGATGCAAAGGAAAAGAAAAATTTTGATTTGCATGCACTTGTACTGTGGACAATTAATGACTTTCCTGCGTATGCTATGCTTTCTAGATGGAGTACGAAAGGCAAGTTTGCATGTCCATACTGCCATAAGGATACCGACTACTTATGGTTGAAGCATGGGTCAAAGCATTGCTACATGGGTCATCGCCGCTTTTTGCCTTTGGACCACAAGTGGCGCAGAAACAAAGTGAGCTTCAATAACAAGACGGAAAATAGGGAGCCTCCAGAACCATTGACTGGACAACAGGTGTTGGAACAGTATGAAAGTTTTAGTCAAGTCAAATTTGGTCCCGATTCAAGAAAAAGGAAGCAGCGCGACGAAGAAAAAAGATGGCACAACTGGAGGAAGAAGAGTATTTTTTTTTTCCAGCTTCCTTACTGGGAACATTTGCTTATTAGGCACAATTTGGATGTGATGCATATTGAGAAAAATATATGTGAGAGCATATTGGGCACTTTGCTAGAAGTAGAAGGTAAAGGTAAGGATAATGAGCAAGCTCGGCTTGACATGCAACATCTAGGGATAAGGAAGGATCAACATCCAGTGTTTGAGAATGGTAAGTTCACATTGCCACCAGCTTTGTACAAATTATAGAAAGAGGACAAGAAACTTTTATGCAAATTTCTACATGAAGTTAAGTTGCCTGATGGGTATGCTTCCAATATCAGGAGATGTGTGGATGAAAATCGATTGGTGTTGTCTGGACTGAAAACTCATGATTACCATATAATATTCCAGAAACTTTTACCATTAGTATTACGCAACATTCTCCCTCAAGAAGTTGTTGTCCCATTGCTTGACTTGAGTAGGTTCTTCAGTTCGCTATGTTCAAAGGAGCTGGACAAAAAGGATATTGCTAGCATGAGTGCTTCGATTAGGGAGACTCTTTGTCGCCTTGAGATGATATTCCCACCTGCATTTTTTGATATCATGGTACATTTGCCAGTTCATCTAGCTGAAGAGGCTTCACTTGGTGAACCCGTATGCTATAGATGGATGTATCCAGTTGAGAGATATCTGCGGACGGTGAAAGGTTATGTGAGGAACAAAGCACACCCTGAAGGCTCAATAGCAGAGGGATATATCACCGAAGAGTGCATGGCATTTTGTTCTCAGTTCTTCAAAGATATGCCGACTCGTCCAAAGCGTCATGAAAGCGCCGCAGTGTCTGAACCACCATCTGGTCTGAGCGTCTTTGGTAGCCTTGACTACAGTAGGAAAGGCTTTAGTTTCGAGAAGTTGAATGACACTGAGTTGCTGACCATGAGGCACTACATACTGACAAATTGTGATGAGTGTGCTGCTTTGCCTAAGTGAGTTAAATTTAACATTTCAGCTTGGTATTTATTTTGTTAAAATGATATATTACTAATTCTTGCAATTTTGTTTGGGCTTCACACTGTAGTGAACATAAGGATTTACTGAAGAAATATAATCCACATAATGTTGAGAGAAGACACAGGGAGCAATTTGTTCGCTAGTTTGAGGACAAAGTGAGTTGCTAGGAAAATATTTTGTTCATCTTATGATCCACGTATTGAAAGCCGTTTGAAAATAATATTTTTTCATCTTATAATATTTTGTTTAATCTAAGTGCAGACCAAAAAAGAATATGACCAAGGGAAAGCAAGTGAGTTGATTTATGACCTTTCTCAAGGACCAGATCATCGTGCTCGTGTATTCAATAGATGTGTCATCAATGGCTTTCTGTTTCGGACGGTGTCGGCAGAGAAACACTTGATCACACAAAACAGTGGTGTCCTTGTCAAGGGCGATGAAACTACGGGTAATATGGACTGGTATGGCGTTATTAACAAAATTATCTCTATACAATTCCCTGGTGGAAAGGAAGTGATGATGTTTCAGTGTGATTGGTATGATGTCCCTGCTCCAACAAAGAACAGAGGTAGAGGATACAAGAAAGATCAATATGGAATTATAGATATTGATACTACCCGTTTCAGATATTCAAATGATCCCTATATTTTGGCGACACAAGCAGAGCAAGTGTTTTATGTCAAAGACGCAAAGAAATTAGATTGGTGTAGTGTTTGTTCGAATGAAACCAAGAAACCTTTTCTCATGCCGGAATCAGCAAGTGGTGAAGAGGAGGCAGAAGTTGATGTTGACTCATTGGTTGTTGGGGTGGAGCACATGACTGTTACACGCGACCAGGGAGAGTTGATGAATTGGCGACGAATGGACATGGATGGGGAAACCATTGAACCTTCTGTTATTGAAAATGCAATTGCTAAATCTGTACCAGAACCAATGGATGAAGACTACAGTGATGACGACGGAGATGATGTTGACACATATATTGACGATGGGGTTGTCGCACCTGCAGTTGCCACAGACAATGAAGCTGATGATGATTTGTTTGTTTAAGTCTTGATATTCTACCTTCAAACAAGTTTTCCTATGTTGCACAAAACTTCATTAAATGACGTTTGAATGTTCTTGGCCGTGCTCAGAACTACTGTTTTTTTTTTTTACAAGGAACGTAATTTTGTTTCATGCACAGTATTGCAATGCACTACTCGCGAGCAGCCCCCTTGTTCTTCAAAAGGGGATACAGCACGCCGTCCCTGAGGTCGGCCCAGAACCTGTCGTAGGAACCTTGTCCAAAGTATCATCCTGTTCTTGGTCGTTCGAAAGGTCGTCCTCGTAGAACGCATACGACGAGTCCTCCGCGTCAATGTAATATAGAACCTTCATCAAAAAAACAGAGCAGTTAATTGGCATAGAATTACACTTTAAGATAACTACAAAATAGTTAACCGACAACTATATACTACCATCAAAGGATACCCAGACGTGTTTGGACAGGTGTAGTAATAAAGATCATCACATCACTGCATAGCTAAAAAATGGAGTGCCTATATGAACCTACTAAATGGCAACTGAACCAGGATAGAGGCCAAATGTTTAGCAAATTGTTCTAGTGTCAGCCTAATTTGCTATCACTGCTACATACCCTACAACAAGGTGGGGAATGGGGAGGGTACGGCAGAGTAAAGCGGCCGGTGCGGCGTGCGGGTTAGGATGAGATTTTTTTTCATTTTTTTGATATTTTTTTCTCAACTAGCAACTCGAGAATAGCAAAATCTCGTGAAGGTGCAGCTCAAACCGATGTAAGATGTGGCCTGTAGAAAATTGTGAGTGTGCTTTAAAACCCGTGCTGAAACTTCGAACCTCAAAAACTCAATCTTCCTGGCCGAATTTCACAAAATTTTTTTGGACAAACTCGACAAAGTGGGGGAGAAGCAGATGTAAAATTTTCTGTAGATATCCTAGAGTACTTATTTGTCCAGTTCCGAGACCGTATGCGAAAGTTATGACTGTTTTAAGGTAGGTAGCGCGCGTTACAACAATTTGTACAGTGCGGACCGTCCGAACAGAGTGAGGATGGTCCGGACTATATACTGTGAAACGGCAATTTGTATAGTGCGGACCGTCCGAACAGGGTGAGGATGGTCCGGACTATATATTGTGAAACGGCAATTTGTACAGTGCGGACACGAGCGCGCGCGCTCCCCGCGAAACCCCACCTTCGCGTTAAGTAAAAAGTGCCCACTACTTCGTAGCCTCCCTTATATCGCGCTATAGATCCAAAACACCGGCCTTTGCTGGGAGAACACGAGCGGACGTCGCCCTCACCCCCACACCACGTCGCGGTTCGTCTCCTTCGGAGGATCAGATCTACTCCACCCGAGGCAATGAAGAAAACTGCATCAAGGACGTCGCCGTCTAGTAGGTCCCCATCTCCACCGCTAATCATAAGGAGGACGCCTACTACGAGTTTGCCGTCTCCTCCGTCGAGGAGGTCGCTGGATCCTACGTCGTCCAGTAGGAGACTGTCCAGGCGCCGTTCCCGTGATGCCGACGCAGAGGTTGACCTAATGGAGGACAGACCTCATTGACAAGAAGAAATCACCAATGAATATGACCTAAACAGGAGGTACGCTGATGTGGTTTGTGATTTTCAGACGATGGCCTGCCCTAGTTAATTTGCTAACACTGCCCTGCCCTAATTGTGTTTGTGTTTTGTGCTTCGTGATTTGTTCTTTTGATTGTCAGTTTTGATCAATAGCCTTAACATAGGGGCCTAATGATTTCCTAACCTATCTCGCCTTTCTAAAAATTTATGTACATGCTGTCTTGATGGGATAACCATCAGTAAAGCAATGAAGACAAATGTTTAATCATGTCTGATGAAAACTGTAGTTCAGGGTAGGATGACTATTTCGTGGAGTAAATGACTTTTCTGGCTAAACATGATAAAAACAAAGTTGTATAGGACTTATAGATCTTTACTGTCATTAAATTTCGTGATTTTATATCATCAGACTTGGGAGATAGGGATTTTTAAAGTTGACTGACATGCTTGTGATGATGATTTTTACTTGGGTAAATTATAAGCTACAAGGTAAAAAATGCAGCATGTTCAGTAATCAATGTTTCAGAAGGTCCCATATCGGTTGCAAGTGTTGTTGACACTTGCAACCTTCACCACATGTTCAACTATGTTAATATATTTGAAATAACGTGATTTTGTAGGCCTACAGAAGAGAAAACGGGAGAGAAGTGGAAAGTATTTATTGATTTCATAGGTGGACGGAGGGACCAGACCCGTGTCACATTGAATATTGACAGTGCTAAGATTACCTTTGGCAACTTGTTAAAATTCAAAGCAAAGATGGGTTATTCTTCGAGGGACTTCATGTATTATAAGAAGCGATGTGGCACTGATATAGCATTCCTACAGCTTTTAGATTACGAAGAAGATGCATTAAGAATGGTTGAAAAGTTTCGGGAAGAGAAGGAAATTAGACTAGTGGTTTCAAAATCCGAGGAAAATGACCAAGTAGAATATGAAATAACACCCATTAAGCGACGTAGACATGAGGAAGTTAGTGAAGAAAGATTTCATGATGAAGATCGTGATGTGTACAAGTTGTGGTTACATGAGCTGCCACAAGATGCAGAGAACCCAGGTAATAATGTTCTATAAAATACATCTGAATATATTTATGTACTGTTCCACATACATATATATGATATATCTATATGCATCTCGCAGAATTTAAGGATGACTTCCGTGAAGATACGATAAAAACATATAGGGAATGGTTGAGGCGGGAAGGGCTTCTTCAAGATATATGTAATCTGATTTTATTTCAAGTTGGAAGTATTGAAGCCTATATATCATCTATTTTTTCCAACTCCATTGTAACTGTGTGCTTTCACTTATTGGTATGTGCAGATGCATATCTAGATGATGGAACCATTCAAGAAGACGAAAGTGGAGGTAGCAACGAAACGCCAACGCAGTTTCCATCTCATGCTAGGAGGCCAAAGCCCTCTCAGAAAGGTATGTACCATTTCATAGTGTTCATACAATAATATTATATGAAAACGCAGATTTTTAATGTTTACATATGTTTATTTTAATAACATGAATTGTTTAGAACGAGTTGTCGACAAGAGAAAGATTGGACGAGGAACCATGAAAGGATTTGCGGCAAATGCTAAGAGATTTAAACTTGCTAGTGAGAAACTTAATATAGATTTTTCGTCCACGCTCGGAGGTCCTGTAGGAGTCAACTATCGCCTATTTATTGATGAAATAGTTCTGTTTACAAGAAAAAGGACCCCACTAATTGGAGTTACAAAGTGGGCAGATGTCAAGCAGAGTGTTAAAGACAAAATAGCACGTGATATAATGGTACGTAACAGTTTTGTTGCCACATATTACAAAGTAAATTTATGTATAACATCTAAATAGGTCACAATTTGTTGGTCACCCATTTGTACAGATTAGGTGGGATCTTGAGAACAATGATGATGAGAAGGCTAGGATATGGAAGATTGCAAAGGAGCGCTACAGAGGATGGCGAGCTCAATTGAGTTCTACGTACAAGGCATACGACAGTTATCATCAAAGAATGAGACATAAGCCAGAAGATTTGGACATTATTGAGTGGCACTACTTGGTCCTGTATTTTGGAACTGACAAATTCCAGGTTCCAAACCTCTGTCATTCGTGTTTTTTTTGTTTGCATATTTGTCCAGTGCAACTAACATATCTCTGAGTTTATATCAGCGAATTAGCAGCAAAAACACGGGCAATTCCCAGCAGCGAAAGACACTACATCTTACGGGATCAAAACCATTTTCACAAGTTAGTTATGAGCAGGTAATGATAAGGAACCTAATCTTCTTTCATTATTTGCTTAAACAATAAGACTGTTCAATTTTGTCACCTTAGAGGGACCTGGAGACCGGTGAAGAGCCAAATGATTTGGCTCTTTGGATGAGTACACGCAGCAAGGAAGGCCGAAGGTGTTCTGAAGCTGCTGAGCAAATATATGTATGCACTACTCTGTTCATTACTAACCCTATATATGTGTTCTTAATTTTTTGAACAACCAAAGTTTAAGACACTAATTATGTTCTCAACTCTAGGAAACCACATGGTCCAAAATCACAGAAAGAATTGAGTCAGACGCATCCTTGCTTTCAAAAAACGAAGAAAGCCATATTCTTCGGCAAACCTACAAGGAAACTACTGGATGCAGGACCAACAAAGGTCCTCAACAAGGATACTTGGCGAAGTATCCCACCCGAAGCTAACTGATGAATAAAAGAATTGAGGAGCAAGCTCGTGCAGCTGCATTAGCAGCAGCAGCCCAACAAAAAAATAATGAGACGCAAGCTAAGGTAGAGAAGCTAAAAGAACAACTTAACATTCAAGCCGCTGAGAGGGAGAGCGACAAGTCAAAAATTCTGCAGCTGGAACAACAACTGGAGAATACAAGAGAAGAACTAAGGAGAGAGTTTTTGTCTCTAATGGCACAACAGAAAGAAGCATCGACTCAGGTAATACAAGAAATTGTTAGCAACATCATGGATTTAAACAATGTTTTAGTGCTAATGTTTGACCTTATTACTCCAATACAAGACTACTGCATCTTCTGTTCAATATGCAGACTGTGGTGGAAACTCCAATGGGCATGAATAATAATGGTTCTGATGAACCTACTGCTGTTAACACTCCTAGCCTAGGAGGAGAACATGTGCAACAGGTAAACTATTTGCAAAATATCACCTGTAGTTACATAGATTCTTATAATTGCTTAGATGTGCGCATCTTCTGTTCAATATGCAGACTGTGGTGGAAACTCCAATGGCCATGAATAATAATGTTTATGATGAACCTACTGCTGTTAACACTCCTAGCCTAGGAGAACATGTGCAACAGGTAAACTATTTGCAAAATATCACCTGCAGTTACATAGATTCTTATAATTGCTTAGAAGTGATTGTTTCTTCAATCTCCTTGATTTTGCAGAATCTAACAGAAAGTGTATTGAGCACACAAAACAGCCAACAATCTGGCCGCTTCACTCGCAGCACTGCCAACAAAAGTCTTTTCCCAAATGACAAAGGCAATAATGCACCGGGGAAATTTATTTCAACACATACACTGAGGAATAATGCTGCATCTAAAAAGCGAGAAATGAGAAATAAAGGCGGAAAGGTATGAGCTGGAAATCTTGTGATGATTACAAAGGATCAGTGTCTATATTTGTTAAGTTTTGAACTATTTAAATGTGGGATCTAGAAAAATGGTGCAGCTATTTGATTTTTTTTCATGTAGTTTTGGCATGTTTGTGCAATTGATTATGTCAAGCTGTTGTCCATGCTGTGATGATTTTTTTTTGGCCATGAACTATTGCAAAATCTCTTTTGGCAAGACAAAAAAGGTTTCACGTGCTTAATCCAGTTATATTTAGTGACCACTAGACTATAAAAACTTTCATTCAGTTAATATCTATGTTGAAATGTATTTTGTCTAGCAAGTACAAATAATATATGCTATTAGCTGATGCTAAATCCATAGGAATATATTGATACAAATATGGATGCTTCTCAAGACAAAACCAAAAGAAAGTAATTTGTTATCTGGCATACAACTGAAAGGCATCAGTTTAGGTGTAAAAGTGCTTTTTCCATGACTATTTTGTTTTGTGGTGATAATATTTGATGCCTAGCTAGTTTGTTATGCAATATATATTACTGATGCATATGTCATCTGAACTTTTTCAGGGAGATGAACCTTGAGGACTATTGGCAAGATGAACTGAATCAAACCTCCTGCAATAACAAAGACCTTCCTGATAGAGTCATGTATATTTGTTTAAATTCTATAAGTTAGTAGTCTGTTATGCAGTTTCAACTTTGCAAATAGGAAGCCTTTTGATATATTGTACAAACTATGGATGATCAAAGTTATCAATATCATTGCCTTTTTGTCCCATTGGATTTTGTGATTTAGTGAATTTCTGTGCCGCAAATAGATACTGTTGCAATAAAATAATAGCGATGCAAAACTTTGAATTGCATCAAACCTAATGGCGATGCAATAGTATATGTCGGATCGAACCTACTGTCGATGCAAGAGTATATGTTGCATCGAACCTAATGGCGATGCAATTGTATATGTTGCATCGAACCTAATGTCGATGCAATCGTATTTGTTGCATCGAACCTCATGGTGATGCAATAGTATATGTTGCATCGAACCTCATGGCGATGCAATAGTATATGTTGCATCGAACCTCACGGGCGATGCATTAAGTTGTATTGCACCGATCGTAATGTCGATGCGATATGATCTATTGCACCGAACGTTAGTCGTTGCAATAGGATTTCTTATTGCATCAAATTTATGACATGTATTACATCAACAATGTTTTGATGCAATAACCTTTCGCACCACTCTATTTTGATGCAAGAGACATACATGGCCGATGCAACAGCGATCTCGCATCAACACGATTTTGATGCAATAACCATTTTGCATCAAACTAATCCGATGCAAGAGACAACGGATGGCCGATGCAATAGCAAGCATCTCGCACCGGTCACAGCAAACAGATGCAATAGCCTATTGCATCAAGGTTTCTTGCACCGGCTCGCATCAAACAAGAAATTAATGCCACACCAAGGTATTGCATCGATTTTGGCCCTATTACAACAAAATTGTGCCGATGTAATAGGGTAAAAAATTAGTAGTGAAGGGAAAAAGGATATATCAATGTCAAGAAAATATTTTAAATGCGATAAGTTTAGGAAGGTCCGCCTATCTGACTTGCAGACGGGACTGCTAGAATTAGTGCACGCCTATCGATGCAGATTTTGCAATCAAAATAATTTAAATTTCAATTATAGGCTCGATTGATCAAAGGTGACTTGTCTTGCTCTAAATCTTCACGCGTCTTCGAGAAATCTCGGCAAAATCCGCTCTGAAACGATATTCCGTCGACCGATTACTATGCGTAAACAATTAAAATCTACGCAAGGACCAAGAAAAAGACCCTATTTAGTGCTACTAATAGTACCATTAGATAGATCTCAATTTTAGAAAATTACTGGAGTTGAAACGGAGTCAATCGGATCAATGGATTAAAAGATATGAATTTCGGAAGTTTAAATGGATTTCTGGAATATAGGAAAAGGATTATTTGGAATCTCTAAAAGAATATTCTCTAGAATCTCTCGAGGAGCCACTGACAGCTGGGGCCTACTAACATGATGGCCCCACGGGTTAGTGGGGAGGGGGATGACTGGGGGGCATGGGCCTAGGTGGCCCACATGACAGTGATACAAGGGTAGCTCTCTGGTGACTGGGGCCCGGTTGTCAGTCTCACCGAGGGGGTATACGGTGGCAGTGTTCAGTGCACCAGGAGGGCCGAGTCCCACATGTCGGCGGCACGCGGTACATGGACCTGGTGCAAGGAGAGGGGGAAAGTGGGACGGTGCATAGGGACGGCTCACAGTGCACCCGAGATGTGGGCTCGCATGTCAGTGGCACGGGGCTATGGACCAGTATACGTGCGGGTGGACAAGGAGCCAGATCTGCGCGAGTGGGGCCACCTGGCAGTGGGGGTCGGGAGTCTTGTGGCTCGGCTCGGCGGGGTAGAGGAGAGGGGCGCGATGAGTGGGATCAACGGCTCATGGTGGTGAGGGTGATTTCGGCGAGCCAGAGCGAGCGGCGGGCACCGGTGGGGAGAGGAAACCACAGTGAGCCTTCTGAGTGGCCCGGATCTGGACGAGGTTGAGCGACGGCAGCTAGCAATGGCATGCCAAGGACGGTAGAGAGAGGAGGAAGACGTTCATGGTGGCTTTGGGTGTCCTTGCCAGCAGCGGAGAGGAAATAGAAGCGAGAAGGGGGATTGGCCGCGGCGGTTAGAGGACGTATCCAAGGCCTCAAAGATGGCTGGCGGCGTGAGGATCGGTCACTTGAGCATTGAAGGGGATATAAGCTTAGAGAATGTTTGAAGCTCACCGAGCACGACGCCGACTGTGGAAAACTGAGGGAGGCAGAGTTGGGGAGGAAATAACAGTAGCTTCCCCTGGGTGGCGATGCCCCGTGGTCGGCGCAGTGCCTGGAAGACGACGGCCAAGGTGGCATGGACCGGCGGTGGGATTAATGTAGGGGCTAGGTTTGTGCTTTCCTGAGAGAGCAGAGCCAAGGGGGAAAATTGGGGGCTCCCAAGGGGGTTTTATAGAGGCGCTAGGTCGGTTCGGCTGGGCAATCTCCAATAATGGAGTTCAATAATGGAGGGGAGAGAGGCAAGAGAGGCCGAGGTGGCGCGAGATTCCTTGGGGCGGATGAAAATCGATTGACGGCGGTGATCTCAAGGGACGGCGGAGGCGGTCTATCGGACAGCGGGGTTTGAAGTCTGTGCGCGGGCTCATGGGTGCATGGGAGGACGACGATGACGTCGGCAGGGCAAAGCCCTTTTGACCGAGCCGGGCACGGTCGAATAGGTTGAGAGAGGGACGGGAATAGGGCGGGGAAGTGGTCGTCCAAGGATTGACGGCTAGCGGCGTCGGCGAGATCGAGCGGGGCCTCTGTGACGTCGGGCGGCCGCGCAGGATTTTGACCGAACGGGTTGTGTGCAAGACGGGGAAGAAGGGGACGGAACAGTGGGGATGACGAGCGCTCCAACGCTCACGCGCAGGCAGGCGTGGCTCAACCCGACTCGCTGATAGGTGGACCCTAGGGAGTAGGCGCACGTGGCGAGCTCTTTGTAGGATCGACTCATACTAAGATAGGCAATCAGAGGGGGGGGTGAATGATTGCATAAGTCAAAAAAAAAAATTTAACACTTTCCCTTAATCACAAAACTTGAAAAACCGCGTTTTTAGAATCTGGATAAAACACTGTTTCATCACTAATCAGATTATAGCCAAAAATCCGTAACTCCGATCGACCTGAAATTTTGATAGAATAAACTATAAAAAATTTTCAAACAAACCCAACTGGAATCACATCAATCAGACTTCTGGATCTTGAGATATTAACGAAACAAAATTACTGAACAGAAGGTTGACGGAAATTAATTAAGCCCTAATTAATTGATTAAACGAGATCCGAAAATAATTAACCAACCAAACTTTTCAGAACACTAGAAAAACACTCTAGCTAGATTTTAGATCAAAGAAACCAACCCAAATCTCAAAGAAAAATAAATCAATCTAAAATCGATTGCTAGGCATGCACAAAGGTGAACGAGAAAGAGGGATTAATTACCGCACTAATATTTCATAAACTTTACCTTTATTACCAAGATTGTGCTTACAAGATGTTTCTCCAAAATCTCCAAAAGATTTCTCCGTGAAATCACCAAAACTCTATATTAGAACTCTAATCTAGAAACAAATTCACTCTCTAAATATCCCTTCAGAAAATCTCATCCATAAACTAACATGGAGTCACTGTTTATAGAACCAAATCCCCTTCGTGAGCCATCTTGGCCGTTGCCTCGCCTGTGCCGCGCTAGGCTCGCGCGCCTCCGCTGCTCATGGCCGCATGCCTGCTTGCAGTGCTGCCCTTGCATGCATGCTGCATGCGTGCATGTCGCATGCTACAGTACCACACTACATTGTAGCACCATGTCATATACTCCTTTTTTTTCGTGATTTTTCCGGCGTTTACACATTGCCTTGTGAAGCTCGTTCTGAATATCTTCCTACATGGTTTTTATCCACCGTGTATCACCTTGTGTCCCACCTTGTCATCCGGTATTCTTGACCGTTCTGGACCTAAACTCCTCCCTGAGTTTAGTCCCGATCCCGTTGCTGACCAAGGATGACCCCAAGTACCTACACACAGATAGACCAAGCACACCATTTCCGAGCACAGATATTTGTAACCTGACCCACGTCAGTCATACATAAGCTTGTCACACTTTCCAATGCCAAGTTCATAAATTACAAAATAAGCCAATTTTTCAGCACATGATTTCACACGCTCATGCGAGTTGGCTCGGACGAGCGGGGCTGCGCACCGTGATCGGATGGCGACACGCGAGGCTCGGGACACATGGTGGGCATCCGGCTGCCGCAGGGTGCGCGGCGCGGTGCGGGCGTGCGGAGGATCAGATGGGCGAGCGACGCTCGGGAACGCATGGCAGTGATCCAGACGGCGTGGGGCGCGCGCGTCCGTAAGTGGGATCGGAAGGCGGTTTAGCGGCGCGCGGGCCATGTGGTGGCCATCTGCGGCATGTGGGCGGGGCGCGCGCGGTGCGGGCGTGCAGAGAGGGATTCGACGTCGCAGACCGGGAGCCAGGACACATGGCTGCGATCCAGCGGCCGACGGCGTCCCTACGCGCGGTGCTAGGCCAAACGCGAAAGGATGCGGCCCAGGAGGAACAGTAGCATTTATCTTTTTCTCTAGAGGGTTATTTGGAGGAAATTTGGAGTATTTTAAGTGGAGATTTGAATTCAAATTATATTTGAATTCTGGAAGGACCAAGATATCAAGGGAGGGGTCCAAAGGGAAAATTTGGTATTTGGAAAAGACTTGTACTTGGACTTTTAATGAATATCTGAGAGTAATTCAGGGCGTGGTGGAATTAAAAGGAGAGGAGATTCAAAGAAGTGAGGGTTTTCCAGATTCAATCTCAAATTTGAATCCGTTGATTGCCTGCAGAGATTGTTGGAGGTATGTTTGTGGGTGGACTGCATAGGTCATTTGGAGTGAGTTTCAAGGGAATTAAGGATGGAGAGCTGATGACCATTTCTATGTATGCACTTGTGTATACCGGTATACAAGTGCACCCACATAGGTGTTTATATACATATATACAGGTACAATGGTGGAGATGGTTTGTTGAGCAGGGGGGTGATTCCCAGGCAGCATATTTAAACTGGGGACTTCTTAGTATTCAAGGAGAGAAGAAAACAAGGAGATTTTAGGGAGGGGATCAAAGGAGATATTTTTAAGGTTTTCAATTCGGATCTTTGGAACAGTTACCAGGGCTTTGGTTTGAAACCTCGGATCAGATATCGAAGCGAAGATCTTTGAGAAAGGATTCAGAGGGGTTTTCTCCATTAGGATTTAGGAGCGAAGTTCGAATACGGCGATTTGAACTCGGAAATTTTATTGGAACGGAGGTTTTTGAGAGGTTGGGTTTTGAGATCAGGGGCAGAAAGACAAACTGAGATCCAGGCACGACTTACGATACAGCATACAAAGGTCAAAATTTTCATGGGTAGATTTTAGTAAAAATATAGTTTAACGTCTCGCTAAAAAGGGGGCGTTACAGGTGTGCCCCTTCTACCTGTTGTTGGGGGAAGCACAGCTTAAAACAGTGGGTGCGCTCCTCACCCATTAAATTAGTCTTTTGGGTTGTGTAGAACTAGGACCTAAAGTTGTAGCTTTGGCCTATGGTAGAGCAGACCTGATGTGGCCTGGGTGGCCTACTAGTGGTGGGCTGGGATGCGCACTCTAACAAGTGATATCAGAGCCCATGTTTAAAATCTAGAATAATTTACATGTATCGCACGGTGGGAGAGTCCAGTAACAAGTATCTATTGTCGAATAAGCTCTGATGCAGTAGAAGAGATTGTTGGGTCTGGCCGAAAATAAGTCTTCGAGATTATATGGTTTGATGTGACGGAGGAGATTGTTGGGTCTAGTCTCACGTCAGAAATTGATGTTGAGGGAGCTCAACTCAAAAAGGTAGGGGTGGTCCATAAGACTAGTATTTTGAGTTGTGTAGGCCTAGGAGCTAAAATTGTGGCTTCGATTGGGTTTGTGGTGGAGTAGGCCGAATGTGACATGGATGGCTCATTGATGGTGGGTCAGGCTACACACTCTAACACCTATAAACGTATGCACGTTTACAGTTCCTTGGAACACGGGAATTTTACAAAATTTTTATAGAATTTAGATCAATTTCTCTTAAATTTCTTTGAAATTCCTCTGTTGCTTACGTTTTCTCCTTGGGCTTATGGGTGAAGCGAATCGCCCTGACACGTTGTTGATAAATTATTTGCTCGATCTGTTAGTTACACAATTAGTGGGTTGGATTAGCTAGCACACCCATGCATTAGTAGCTGGCTTTGTGGTTCGAACACCTGAGGAGTCGTCACCTCAATGCCTTTCTAGTTTTAGCGCATTGATTGGTGTTGATTAGCTTATGAAACCACTAATTATTATTAAGCAACAACAACCATTCATTCTAATGCATGGTACTACCACATCTACATGCGATGCGATGCAACAAGAGAAAGCTAGCTAGGCAACATTATTCAAAGTGATTAGCATTAGTGATCGATCGATAGCTGGCACACCAGCTGCATCGGTCTGAATGATCAGTAGTACGTTGAATTGACAACCAAATTAAAGGACGTACCTGGCCTTGATCGGTTCACCGCCAGCTACCATTAGCAAATAGTTGCAATAGCACATGTGGCATATTGCTGCTGCTCAATGCATATGCATGCCCATGCATAATCAGATCGAACATACTATACTGTCTCTGCACCTTAATTAATTCGCCACACTGCAGAATCAAATAGCAACTGATGATGCTTTCCCCGCAAAAAAAAGCAACTGATGATTAATTGCAGTTCGATCATAAAGTCCCAACATGTGCAAACGCATGCAGGGCACATATATACTAGTAAGTAGTAATATGTATTACCTATGTGTCCCAAAATATAAGAATCTGTAGAGTTGGACTTAGGTATTAAAGAATTAGCTGAAATTAAATAGAAAAATATTGTAATTGGTTAAGAAATTATAGGTGAAGAAATTAAATGGAAGAAGTTGCTCTATTCGGCAACAAATCATTACTACAGAAATAGCCATATGTGACGGCACATCTTTAACGACTCGAAAGCGAACCGTCTGTGATCACTAATCTGTAACGGGTTATAAGCTCAACTGTTGCAGATAAGGCTAGGAGGGATGACCGGTTAGGGATGTCAGCATATCTGTAATGGTTTTATGAGCTGTTACGGATGTGGTGCATGATATTTGTAACAGTTCATGACTACGCATTGTCACAGATAACCCGTTACCACTAATGGGTCTATTTTTTTGGAACAGTCATACATGACTTGCACTCATCTATAACGGGTCATTTTTTAAACCGTTATAGATGACTTATGTGTACAGAACTAGTAAATAAATCGCGTGCTCCCCTTTGTCCTCTTAGTTCAATCCCCTCTATCGTTTCCTCCCCGATCCCCTCTCCTCTCGATGTACTAATGCTAGTACCAATGCCATCATAGGGGCAGCCATGGCGGAGTACTAGTAGGTGATGGTGGAGGTGCCGCCGTCGCTCACCTTGCCTAGTCTACTGCAAGCTGCTTCCCTTTCCCCTTCCCTCTTGCCACCTTCACCATGCCCTTACCACTGCTATCCCCTTCCTCTGTCTCCCGTCCTCTTCCTCAGCAACCAAGGCACGATCATTGTCAATTCCAAGCCACTAGATCTAATAGCTTTGAGCTCACGGTTGCTAGATTTGGCAGCTTCGATTCGAGGCAGCCATATCCGATGAGGAAGATGGTATGCGTCGTCTTCAACTGGCCGCTCCGAATCTAATGCCCCTGGGATTGTTGCGTCCTGATCCAGCCCCTCCACCACATGTTAGAGTTTGTAGTTACTAGGATAGCTATTGCTTTTGATGGTGGCAATCAACGGATTGATCAGTGGATTTGGACACGTCAGGCGAGCCCTAAACCATTCGATGAGCTACTTTCAACGGGGAGATGGTCAGACGTGACATTCAGAGTTGATTGAAGCTGTAGGTGATCAGCGTTCTCGATCGGTGGAGTCGAACACTCTGGGCAGGGTGGTCTAGGCCTTTCGGTGAGCTGCATCTGATAAGGAGATGGCTAGACATGGTACTCGAGTTGTTTGGCGACTGGGAAAATGGTGTGGTGATTTATCGGCTTTGGCTCATGGCTAGATTGGTGGGTGGTCAGTTGAAAGTCGAAACTGTTTTGTCGTGTGAATTGTGGGGCACGGGCCTTTGGTGCAGTAGGCGGTAGAACTCGACATGCCGTTTCCGGCGGTGATCCCAGGCAATAGCGGGTCAGTTTCATTGATGGTGTCAACGTGATTATTTGGTAGTATAGGATATATCCAAGATCTATGGGTCGGCATAATGGGGATATATGGAAATCTGCGTCACTAAAGAGGTGGAAGAGAAAAGGCTATCGTGGTGATTTCTTCAAGAGACTTGGGGGCGACGGTGATCTTCTCAAAGTATCATGGGCTCAGTCCAAGGATGCGAAAAGCATGGATGTTGGATTTGTTAGCTCGGTTCATAGGACGCCAAGGAAGAAATGGTTCTCTTCATACTGGTTTGGTGAGTTTGGAATTGTCTATTTGGTAATGACGCATGTTATGTGGCTATGGAGTAGATAAAATTAAATTTAAGACAGAAGATAGAGGTGAACATGTTCTTCGGGTAGTTGGAGATGTTCCAGCTAAGAAGGAATTCAATTTCGCTTGGTAAAATGACTATGATGATAGAAGAGAAGGTGGAGCACTGTTTTAGATGGAGTCCGGAAGAAGAAGTTACATGGATAGTGGAGTCTCTTGATGTCGGTGAGTCTGGTGTTGGCTTATCGGGTGGCTCGGTGTGAGCAGCAAAAGAAATCAACTCAAGTCCAAGTACACGAAGGTTCGCACATGGAGCAAATTTAAGTTGGCGTGGCATATTCATCAAGGTGGATTTTGTTAGAGTTTATGTTGAATATGTGTGCATAGTTAGTTACACTTTAGGACTTGGAGTTGTAGTAGGTGTTAGAGTAGAGTTAGAGTTGAACTCTGTCCTAGGCTCTCTTTTAAATAGAGAGGCGGACCTATTGTAACCGCATGACGACTTAGCAAAAAGCGGCGAGAGGGAGTGGCTGGCCAGCGACATACCGATCGAGGGTCGTTGTAGCTCTGATATGTTGTAATTATGCTGGATCGGGGAGAAGTGTCCGTAATTAGTGCCTCGGGTATTAGGTTACGGCTAAACCTCGAAAACAAATATCGTGTCTCAGTGTCGTCATCAGTTTTAGATCTTCTATGACGTTTCTTTCGCGTTTGGTTATCCATGGCGGGGGGAGGTCTTGGGTGACGACGAGCTCCAGCGGCGGCATCTTCATCTTCTCGGCTGGCATTGTGGTGAGTTGTAGATCCAATGGGGATCATGGGTGACTACGCTTTTCTTGAGTGTATTCATGATGAAATTTGTGAGTTGTAGCCTAAGTGACGGGAGATGCAGTTTCTGTAAGTTAGTTTCTATAAGTTTTATGCATGAACAATTAATTGAAATTTTGCTCTAGTTTGTAATATGTGTGATGTGTTAATTTGTGGATGAAATTGTTTATGTGATGTGTTTATTTTGGATGAATAATTGAAGTTTTGTTCCATTGGTATTTGATTTATATCAAGCCTAGGAAAAAGGCGGCTCAAAGCATTGGCTTGAGCCGGCTCAATTCTCCTTTGTTTTGGTTTTTGAAAACCTCATCTGTGCCGGTGCTACAACCGGCACAAATACTTTGACACTATCAGTGTCGATATTGTAGCACCGGTTGAAAAACTAGCACTGATAGCCCTTTTTGTGGCAGTGGATGACCGAAAAAGTCACGAAGTACTCCATCTATCCCAAAATAAAGTGATCCTTTGTGTCAAGAGAAAACTTTGTTGGTGATGGAAAAAACCAAAGTGCCCCATCAATAGCAAAATAGTATTGTTGGGTGAGTAAGAAAAGGGTATAGAAGAGATAAAACTTCTTATTCATAGACCGAGGGTAGATAAGAAGATATGAATCAACTTATTTTAGAACAAATTTTAAACTCTACGAGTCAATTATCTTAGACATGGGGAGATAAGGAATTTTGCTAATTTGATGCTAGCTAGCGGCCCCTGAGTTAACCAGCAACTATTGAACGACAGAGAAAGCTTTAAAGCAACTACAATAACTAGAAATATTCTTGAGATGCATGCATTGTATTAACACTAGGTAATAGGACAATAAAAATTTTGTAATATGTATTACTACTAGTGTTTTTGAGTTAATCCAACTATCAATAATTAATCTTAGTAGCGCCCCTCTTAATTGGCGCTGTCATATGTATGTGCCCTCGAGGAAAACATGCTGGTCTTTTATATGTACTAATTCACCTCACTGATTATAATGGTGACATTATATGTTGTTTAAAATAAGTGTCAAATAGAAATTAAAGCACTTTTTTCCTTCGATCTCAGTCATAAAAAGTGTCCTTTGTGATGTGAGCCATTCCTTTCTGTTTGAATGATGGAATGGGATCGGAAAAAGGTGAAAAGAGAGATGATCGAAAAGAGAAAATGAGGGAGGAAGTTATCTTGTTTGTTAAATATTTCTTGTGCTATAGCTAGCAGGTCCTCTTCTGCCGGTCTTAGTTTTGATCCCAAAAGACGTCCGTTTGCATAAATGCCACACATCCAAGACTAAACACTTGACCTAACCCAATTATATCACTGTATCGCGCGAGCTAAGAGGTATTTTACATTGCTCCATCTGACCTCTAGGGAGGTAAGTGCTCTGGTGAATCCTCCTAACCATTGATTATTCTCCACTTTTTCTTAATAAACAACATACTTGCTCCTCTCCATTAATAGATCACGAGTGGAAAATAGGGAAGCACTCTTAATTGTCCTTTCCAAACATAATCCTGCATGCACGCATTAGAGCAATATTAATAAGTACAGTTAACTACTGGATTTATCTTATTCCATATTATTTATAACCAATCTAGCCTACTAGCAATACATATTATAAAATTAATATCTGGCATATCTCATTCTCTTACAAAATTTTTAAAAATCTATGCTGCAGCTGGCTACAGATTTACAACTCCCTTCTCTGACTCATCCTAAATCTAGGTGGCAAGTTCTATAGCTTCAAATACCAACGTCTTTGCTTTGACATTTACAAAGAGGATTTCACAGCCTGCACGTTAGAGGAAATGGCCTTCGACACCTTGGAGGATGGGCATGGTCGTAGCCCAGTGGCAGAGTGCTAGCTGTCACTCTGTCAGGTCCTTGTGTCGGCCTGTGTCCAGAATTGCTTGATTGTCACCGTCTTCTGTAGATTAAATTGTACTAGGACAGAATATGTTACTTCTAGCTATTATGAAATATTAGCTGATCCACTATCTAACTATATTAGCTTAACAGTTGTTCATTTGAAAGGAGAGTCTCCATTCGGGCACCATGTCCATTCGAAAGGGGGTTGAATAGACATCCACTCATATTATATTAATCTGTACTCTAATAATACAATAAAGTCTTCAATTATATGTTCTTTCATTTCATCTATCAATGCTCACACTATAAATATTTTCTTAGTATCCTACTGTTAAAATAATGGTGTTATAAAATCTGATATTGCTATAATAAAGTAAGACAAAGGGCTTCCATCTGACCCAAACTTGAAAGTTATGGGAGAGAGAATAAGAGAGTGAAGAGAGAAAGGGAGATGGCAAAGTGTGAAGAACCAAGTCTTCCACCACTGTGGCCCCCTAAGGGCTCTTTTTATCATAGGGCAATGAAGGAAATTATGTTCTTGCCCTTGAGTTTCTACAAGGAGCTAGCCCTGACCTCATGATTTAGGGGCATTTTTATCAATGTCCATGTACATAAAGTGTTACAATATATAATGTATCTAGTTCTTAAAAAAGACATTGTTCAGCATATTTCGAAGGTATAAGCAAGATAAGAAGACACCTCGAACAACCACAAGCCTTAAGGTGTACTTGAGAAGCTAAAGAACCAAGGGGCCTCAGGGATCAAGATGTTTGAAGGCACTCAAAAGACTCAGCCACCCAAATAATAACTCGAAGACTCGTGAAGTATGAGAATGGATAAACTTGGTCTGGAGAATCAAGTGATGTGAGCGAATAATCTAAGTTGATGCCTAGGACCACACTCACGAGATTCACCGTAAATTATGGAGACAACTCACCTTGATGGTCTTAACTAGGGTAAAATGTACAATACTACCCTTAGGTTTTTTTCTTCTATAAGGACAATTTTTAAACTTCCTTGTATATTGTTTGAGCCTATACAAGAGAGTCAAAGAAATTGTAAATGACATGGAATATTTTTCATACACCGTCTGAAGACATTTAGTCTTTGAATTCCTTGTGTTTCCCTCGTTTACCAAAGACAGGGAAAGCCTTATGCTTTTCCCTATCCCCATTTGGTTCGTTACTTATTTGACTCTTAAGCCATGGCACAATAGTACATATACATTGTATGAATTATCAAGTACTTGTACGTCCATGATGTCCAATTGGCATCACTGTGATAAATTGCAAGAAGGAAAAATGAAAATAACAGAGTGAAGTTCTTTTTTTCTAAGCCAATAGAGTGAAGTTAGGTGAGCTATCGAGAGAACAGGTACGGTAGTGACAACACTTGCTTTTTACCTCCAGAAGATCGTGATAGAAAATTAATGTTTTACCTTCCTGATTTTCACACTTTTACCTGACTGCCTATGATTCTCTTGACAAGATATCTCAACGGCATGCATTTTCTGCGTTTTGACAGAAAGTGCATATATACTTGTCGATATGGTTGATAGGACCTTGTACCTTTATGTGTACGAGAAAAGTGAAGGGAGAGATCTAGAGAGAGAGAGAGGTAAAAAAGAGGGATCTATTTGATTGAATTTGTGGTCTAATCCACCATGATTACTTCTAGAAAAGAAAGAGATAATGTAGTACAGGTACATTGTGATTATACATGTGTTGCATGCATGGTGTATACTATACTCTAGCTATAGCCTATAACTAGAAATTTGATATATCGACCCAACCTTTGGGCTTTTCAGAAGTTGAGCCTAAGAATGGATTCTTGTGGTCAGGTCCTGCATCCTAGAGGTTGACTTGTTTGTCTTGGTCACGTCACAACTAGTTACTTGCCTGCACGCTTAGATCTGTTAATTAAGTTAACTACATTGCATAACACAATATCTATCTCTAGCTATACTATACTTCTCTCCTTCAAAACTGGCCCAAGTGAAACACCCCTGCATGCTCCATTCTAAAATATAAGTATTTATAGGATTTAAATCTTGTTTCATAATATAAATCTTTCTATCACTATTTATAGTACTACTTGTCCTATCAATTATTTCACATTTAAATTTTTTTATCTTATCTTTATCTATCCTTCCATATCTATTCATTCCATATTTATTGAAGAATAGTAAGTCTTTTCTCCTTAATCTTAATCTCTATTAAACAGTATAAAAATATTTATATTTTGAAACGAAAGGAGTATAAGAATTTAGTCATCGGTTCAAGTATCTGATCATCGTTCTTGAACCGTTAGTGATTCATACGGGGCTATGGTTTTGCGCACCTGTATTATTTCAGGAAATTAGGAAAAAAATGTCAATGTGCAATAATATTGCTAGCTAGGTATAGGTTGTTGAAGCATTGGCAGTTAGTACATTGGATGCACTCATATTCGTCATGGATCTCCTGGTGAGAGAAAGAGATGTGTGGCAAGTAGAGATGAGACGCAATTGTTACCAGTATCTCTCTCCTAAAAAGATTTTATCTTTCGCTAGCTCACACATATTAATATAGAGCTAAAAATATTATAATATTTTTCTTTTTAGTAAATTTTAATACATTTATTCCTTACTTTTACAAACACTAATATAATAATTACTTTAAAGTTGAAGTCTTTATGAGATAAATAAATAGATAAAAAATAAAGTCTTTATGAGATACGAAGGGAGTACTAACCAATGGTTCCCTCAAACAGCTAACATCCAAATTGTCCCATATACTCGTTTCCATGCACATTCAGACACATATATCCATTTGTCTCCTCCTCCCAGATCGACGTACTGGCTCTACTGTGGCAACATGTCCCTAGCTGTGCTAGCAAGACGAACAAATCAAAAGAATAATGCCTGCATATTTCCATTCCATCTACTACAAGAATACAACGTGCTCACTGTGCTGGTGTTTGTTGATTAATTTGCTACTCGTTGCATCTGTATATTTGGCAAGCTAGCGTTGATTTTTTTTTTTAAATTGTTGCTGATATTAGCTAACCATGTATGGATGCAAGCTAGCTAGCTCTGTACATTTGCATTGACTTGTATATAGAGTTGAACTTTTCGATTGTTTATATGATTTCGTTTATTTTTGAAGAAGAATAACAATTAACTTTCGTGCCTTTAGCTCTTGATTCAATGTTTTTTAATCCACTCATTGAATGCAAGAATATATTTAAAATTTTTACGATGATCTTTATTGGTAATTAATATTAATAGTATAAATCTAGACCTTTTATATATGTATCTTTTCTCATCGATCATGTCTATTTATATTACTGCCTCCACTACTAGTAATAAAATTAATAAGGTATAATTGATTTTAATGGTAATAGCCTAAAAATCTTGATCAACACGGCTCAGATTGTACGTTTCTACTAGTGATTACTAGAGATCACCCTATGAAACGGGGAGCTACTAGTACCGGTAGAATCAAGAAATTTTCCCACCATTAAGACCCTGCTTGTTGCAACAAGATATCTTCCTTGAAATTAATCATACAATGGACTGCTACTAACAATATACTAACGGATAGTACTTCTGTCTAAACGTAGTTATTTTTAACTACGAATCTAAACTAAAAATAGCTATATTTTAAAATAAAGATAGTACATTGATAAATGGGGATAGGAACTAGTTGCATTGTATAAATGTCGACATGTGCATCTCTGGATACCTTAGTCAGCAACAACACGTCTCCAGGGTACCACGTAAGATTTTATATATATATATATACTTGGTGCACATGGAGCCTGGCATTAAGATTTAAATCGGATATATACCTAATTTAAATAATTATGAAAATCTTTAAAACTTTTTGGGTATAAACATTAACTTGTTTACTTAGCTAGTTCAAACAAGTTTAAACTAAATTTAAACTTATGTATGTCTTTTTTTACTTAAATTTTAATTCTAAGTACGTGTCATTCAAACATATAATTAATTAGGTATATGATATGGAACGGTGAAATAACTTTGAATTTAAGATGTTGTTTGTAAGGTATGGATATCAAGCAAACTGTTACACCTAGGTATATACTAAAAGTTGAAAATCTAAAAAATTTAAACAAAATTCGTGTATTTCAAACCTTGAGGCTTGAGTACCATGAGGCCCCAAACGAATGTCATATATATATATATACACACACATGTCAATGTGTTTGTGATTGTGCCTATATGCATATCTCAGCAAAATTTTTATGCACATCTCCTAGCTTGTAGTAAATTCGTGAACATGCACATGTTACGGTAGTTAACTAATTACTAGCTAGCAGAAAAAAAACAACATTAGCATGTAGACAAGCAAGTGATTCCATTTTTGCTCCAGACATATTCAATAAGAGGTAGGCATATGCTCCATGAGCTGCCTATATATAATTTTGTCATAGAACGTGCAAGATATAATACATGCAGGTGACATGAAATGAGTTTGCTATAGCTAGGGGTGAAAACGGATCGGAAACGGTCGGAAACTAGCTATACCATATTCATTTTCATATTTTTTTCGGAATCGGATTCGGAATCGGAAACCTCTGATACGAAAACGGAATCGAATATTACCGGATACAGATACGGAGCGAATACGAAACGAAACGAATACAGTAACGAATATTTATTCGAATATAAAAACCCCTTAAACTGAATTTTAGAAACCAGAAGAGAGACAACCTATTATTTTTTTTAAAACAATATATCAATATATATATACGGCGCAAGGGAGCAGGGCCAGCCGCCGACGGGGGCGCGAGGCGGCGCGAGGCCGGGCGGAGGCGGCGGAGGCCGACGGGGGCGCGAGGCGGCGCGAGGCCGACGGGGGCGCAAGGCCGGGCGGCGGCGGAGGCTGACGGAGGCCGATGGGGGCGCGAGGCGGCGGAGGCCTACGGGGGCGCGAGGCCGGCGCAAGGCCGTGCGTGGCGGCGGAGGCCGACGGGAGGCGCGAGGCCGGGCGGCGGCGGAGGCCGACGGGGCGTGGTGGCGGAGACCGACGGGGGGCGCGAGGCCGACGCGTGGGGGAGCAGGGCCGGCGCTGGAGTGATGGCGTCGTCGCTGTCCGGACAGCTTGTGTGTGGACTGGATGGAGACAGAAGAAAATAGAGATGCAATTATCCGGATATCCGAAAATTTATCCGGATAGTTTCCGACCGATTCCGAAATCCGCCGGATAATGCCTTTATCGTATTCGTATCCGTATCCGAAAAAAATTATCCGTTTCCGTTTCCGAATCCAAAATTATCCGAGAATTATCCGACCGATCCTATCCGTATCCGAAATTTTGGACGGTTAGCGGATAATATCCGAACCGTTTTCATCCCTAGCTATAGCTAGCTAAATCATGTGTGTGTCTCGCTCTTCTACCTTTTAGATGATGGTGTTTCTTAATTAATTACTGATGGTTGCGTTTTAACTTGCAGTTCCAATTACTAATTAAACTAGAGGAATCACAGCATTCCGAGGAGATACTCCCAATACATGTTCATTGATTTGATCATGCACATAAAAAGTTACAAGCTTCAATTAAAATAAATGGAAAAGATCCTCTTCATGGGTTATCTAATTAATTAAGATAGCTGACAGTAACGCGCATAATGCATTATATTTGCATGACCCACAAGTTGTAGCATCACACAATTAATCAAGACTAAAGTTCACATCGGGGAGATGAAATCGGATGATAATTCAACATACATATTTTATGGATTCTTTGAGCTTAATAATTAAATTAGTACTATATATAATATATATTACGAGGAGGCAAGGCTGGCCATGGCTCCCTTTTTCTCTCGAGTTAGTTATTGCGTCTGCATGTGGCCCCAATCGATCAATATATATATCCCATACAATATATCTGTTGGGTTTTATTGTTCTTAAGGTGTCTCTGGTATCTTTCAAGTTGCTTATCCAGATCTGCGATATCTTCCAAATCATCTATTTTCTCATATTTACTCTTTTGTTTGTCGGTATTACTTAAGAATATGTCTTCTCTGCTTATTATTCTCCTAAGGAGACTCCTAGATAGGTCTATTTTTCTGAGTTTATAGCTTGTGAAGAAGCAACTATTCCTGATAAAGCCAAAACTATTTCTTTACTACCTTGATTAGGAAGCACTAAAGTTTTTACTTCTTCTATTAGCTTTTTAATCTCGACTAGTTCTTGGTCTAGTTTTTTAGGTCTCCTGTGACATTCTTTTCAACCAGTATTTTTTCCATATTTAATAAATCGTCTACCTTTTTACTCAAGGGAACAAAATCTTCCTTGATGTAATCACTATTTTGTGCTATTTTACTTTGCCTTACCTTAAACTCTTCTAATAATTTTAATGCAGAATTTAGTTTATTGTTAAGTAGGGAGAATTGTTCTTTGGCTTTCTTATGTTCCTTATATAACCTTTCAAATTTTTGCTCCAAATCGTCCTATCTTTTGCCCTAATTTAAATAAAAATTATATATTAAGTTAACAATTAAATTTAGTTGACTATTATTAGAGTGCCAACTATGATCTTCAGTATGATTTAATATACACTTTAAATTAATATTCTCCTTTGTATTTATTACTTTTCCAGTATTAACTTTTAAATTTAAATATTTTAGTTTTTCAGTGATGACCAGGCTCTGATACCACTTTTACACACTTTCCTTAACTGTTTTACTGTTTAGAGTACTTAGGGTACTGTTCACAAAATTACTGTTCACAATGTTTTCAAATTCTCAGGATCTTTTATAGCTAGCGAAACCACTTTTACAGCCGGATGTAAGATGATTAGTTGTGTTATCCTACTCGGTACTCACCATATTTATCACTTATTTGTTTTTAGAAGCAGCTTTCTTAGATATCTCTAGTCATATTTTTTCTGACAGAGAGTTTATCTTCTCCCCCAGGCAGTTCCACCGAAAGGGAACACTTCTCTACCGATACAGGTTCTCCTGACGCCTATAGCAGGCTATAAACGAGAACTATCGAAGAGGTTTCTCCTATAGGGTCCCTAGCATAAACACTCTTCCAGAAATAAACAGACATGAAAAATTTAAAGAAAACTACTTCATAATTAAATAAATAAGTTTACATATGATTTTCCCTTTCGGGAACCCCGAGAGATTATACAAACAAACTTAACTTGCTTAACTTACATAGCTTATGTTACACTTCTTACTTCAATATACTAGCAAGGTAGACTACTACTGCTACTAGAACTGGAGGTGAAAGCTAGAGCTCTGGCTGGAGGTTCTTCCTTTGTGAGCGTGTATGTCCCTCCCGCTGAGCAGACCCTCCCTTTTATAGAAGCTCCGAGGAGTCTCATCAGAGGCTTCGTTCTTATCTTCGCGGTACTGTGGCTTCACGAGCACGCCACCTTCAAGCTTATCTTCGCAGCACTGTGGCTTCACAAGCATGTCACCTTCATGCTGTTGGTTTTTCTTTTCTTATTCACGGGCGTCCTTTATTGGGCTATGTCTCTCTTTTCCGCCGAAAGCAAGATTCTTTATAATTCTTAATATTAACCTATCACTCACCGAAAGCTTTTTTGGATTTACTCAAACAAGCCTTCCTTCTGTGAGAGGGATATTATTCAATTCCTTATTAGGGGCATTATTAGGCTGATTGGGGGCATTATTAGGCTACTCATTAGGTTACTGGTCATGCCCTTTAATCTTTCTTATATATTTTTATCTTCAATTGATAATCTTATTGGTCTGGCTGCCCATGACCACCAATATCCATGGTATCTACATCTGAAAAGGATACTTCAAATTTTTCATCATATGCTTTTTTCATCTTTTCAAATTTCTCGTTTATTTCTTGTTTTAATTCTTTAAGTATTTCCTCCTTTAATTCCTTCTTTCATTGAGAGAAACTTCTTCAAGTTTTTATATTACTTTCCAATCAATATATTCACCATCTAAAGGGTCAATTCCCTTTGCTAAGCATTCTTTATATGTGAGTTTTTTAGATGGCATTTCTTCTTTTATATTTATATAATGAGAGGGTTCTGGAGCCTTCTTATTCTTTAACCTCTTGTTTTTTTAAATATATTCTTTTGTAGCTGGTTACAAATAATAGTTTACTCCTAATATTTTTTTTGCTTGACTTAACGCTTCATCAATATTTTTATATTTTTTCCATGATATAACACCCATTAATTTTGCATCTATCTTCTGGGCTATTATTTTTTCAAAGGATATATAAATTCCTAGAGCTTTACCTTCGAAAACCACATATATGGGCTTTTGTTCTATGGTTTCAATATTTTGCGCAATAGGCATTAACTCATTTATTAGATGAAAATATTTAGAAAGGCTATTTAGTATTGATAACATATATCCTTTCTCTTCTCTCTTATTATTATATTGATACCAGAAATTATCCAAGATGCATTCTTGTACTTCGTCTATAACTATATGGTCCTTCGGTTTAAATTTATAGGTATTAGGTGGAAATATTTTTAGCTTGTTATCATCTCCGATGGTAAAGAATTTAACTCCATTATAATTCATTGACCTCTTCATACTTGCAAGATAGATAAACGAGAGAGTAAATTAGGTAAACTGTTATCCTTCCCTTTAATATGTTCAAATATAGCTTTATAGCCATTTCCAATGATAATATCCGAAAAAAGAATCCATCTTTTAGTAGAGCTTTTTTTACTATTAAGCTGATTGTAGTATTTACAAATTGCTTTGCAATCTGTTCTAACTATAAATTCTTTAAAACCCAGGTATAATTTGAAAGCATTTATTGCGTTGATTATTGCTAGGATTTCTCGATCTATATTGTTGACATTTTTTAATTTATAGCTTCCAGAAGCATATCTACATATTTTTTTCTTCTGTCTTAGATGAATATTTAGTGAGTCTTTACTTTAACACTGCACCCACCCTTGCTGAGATGCATCTGTTTCAATAATAAAGTAGTTATCGTCTAATGGTAATTCTAATAGTTTTAAGCTTCTAACCCTTTCTTTTATTATCCTTACTAGTCTAATGTCTTCAGAATTAAAATATCTTTGGCCATTTTTTCTTAATTTCTCATATAAAGGTCCTACTAATTTTGCTAAATTATCTATGTGATTTCTAGCATAATTTACAATCCCTAAAAATTGCTGTATTTCCTTTTTATCATTCATGACATCAGGGAACTGTAAAATTTTCTTGGCAATATGATCTTGTAGATGTATTTTGTCTTCTCTTATTTCGTGACCAAGTTGATTTTCTCATTGCATATTTCTATTTCCTTCTTAGATAGAATTAACCCATTTTGTTCTACCTTTCTAAAAAAGATTTCAAGATGAGCAATATGTTCTTTATACATTTTTGAAAAAACTAACAAGTCATCTATATAGACTAATATAAATTCTTGGTTTTCGTTAAATTTATTTTATATTTTTCTTTGGAATAAGGCTGGTGTATTTTTTAAGCCTAATGGCATTACAAGCCATTCATAGTGTCCATGAGAACAAATGAACGCAATCCATTATATAGATTCTTCTGCCATCTTTACTTACCAAAATCCAACTTTCAAGTCAAATTTAGAGAGATATTTACTTCCTTGTATTCTATTAATTCATTCTTGTTTATTTGGGATATTATAGGCATCTTCTATACTATTATCATTTAACCTTTTATAATTGATGATCATCCTAGATTTACCTTTAACCTCTTCGGTATGGTTTCTTACTATGAATGCTGCAGATCTATGTGGATTCCTGCTTTCCCTTATTGCTTCTAATTTTAATAATTCTTCTATATGCATTTTAAATTTCTCTATATCCTTTGGAGTTGTCTCTATTGGGCATGTTTTAATTATATAGTCTGGATTTATTATATTAATCTTGCAAATAATTAAATTTTTCTCCCAGTATTTCATAGGTATTTCTCCTATTATTTGAATGTCTTCTAGTCTTTAAACAACCCTTTCAATATCTCTTTTAAACTTTATATCTCTATACCAATTTGGTGTGAATGATTGTAATCCTATGCATTCTATATTAGAATTTGCCATATAGTAGTCTTCTATATTTGCACTAAGCTCATGTTGTATGCTTCTAGGGTCAAGATTATCAAGGTTCGAGGAGGAGGTTTCACCATGCTTTCGTACTTCTGAAATATATGGAGCATTATCTTGATGAGGGATGAATGTAATTCCTTGCTCATATATTATTGTGGTTTGTACCGACTGCTGTAAGAATCTTAAACCTATTATCATATCATCATTTATCATTGATAAATCTCTTATTGTAATCTCATCTATTATATATCTTGTCCCATTGATGTGTACTTCGATATTATAAGCTAACTGGTTATGAATTTTCTTTATTCCTGACATATCTGTAGAAACTTCTGTTTTATTATCATCAATTGTTTGAACTATTTCAGGACATTTTATGAAGTACTTGTCGTAAATAATATTCTTTGTACAACCTATGTCTACTAATGTTAGTATTTTATATGATACCTTTGATGATAGTTTTACTTTTACTGGTACCCTTATTCCTAAAATTTCTCTGAAAGGTAATTTTACTATATACTTATTTCCAAAATTGGTAATCGCGTCCTTTAGTTGAATTATCTTAGAAGTATTACTGTCTTTTGATGTTATTAATTGTTTATTGAATTCAGTATTTTGTGTAACCTTTATTTCTAGTAGAGCCTTACTCTCACAATTATTTTTTAAATTTTCTAATTCTACTTCTAATTTGTTTATTCTATTTTCTAAAACTCGTACTCTGCTAGAGAGTATCCTGTCATCTGATTCTAACTCTACCTCTTTTCTTCATTTTTGTTTGTTTATTCTTAAACATTCAGCACAAGCTTTTTTGAGACATATACTACAGGTGACTCTATTATCTTGGCTAGGGTAATAGATACAAAATACGCATTTAATATTGTAATCACCTTTTCCTCTGACCCAATCATGTTCATAACTTAATTGATCCATCATTTTAATTTTTATTCCTGCTAGTTCGTCAATTAAATCTATTTCTTCCTCACTCGACTCATATTCTTCATTAATATTTTTGATTTCATCTGTCTCTATGATAGAATATATCGATTCATCATCTTTTATTTCATTGTCACATACTAATATATTTTTATTTACACTGTCTATAATTAGTACTCGCTCTTGTTCTTCATACTTACTAGAGTACCTTTTTTGATCTTTATTGGGATATGTTTTACTTAAGTGATCGGGAGCATTATATATGAAACATTTGCATGTTCTATCATATGTTTTCTTAGGATTATATCATCTCACATTTATCTGATCTTCTTAGAAAATACCTTTTTTTGTTCTAGTATTATTACCATTTCTATTTTGAAATTTATTATTTCTTTTAATTCTAGGCTTATCCTCTCCGTATGACAATGATATTTGCACTATTTTGTTGCAAAAGTTATAGTCAGAGTATTTTATAGATCTTTGGGCTTGTATTCCTGTACATATTTTTCTTAGCTGTTTAAACACAAAGGTTATTGCTTGTGAGATATTAATTTTGGCTCCTTAGTTTCCTTTTTATATTCCTCAAAAATCATGCTTCCTAATGGGTCAGATAATTTATTGAAATATCGTTCAACTATACCTTTGTTATATCCTTGCTTAGCAGTCGTTGCGTTATATAAATAATGCTGAGAGAACTCTTTTATGCCCTTCTAGCTTGTTAATGTTAATTTCTCTATTTCCTTTAATCTTTCATTCTGTAAGGTTGTATACTCTAATTCTGGATCTTCAGCTATAATGATGTTAGATATTATATTTGCAAAGTTCTGAGGTGCTACTAGCTCTTTTTAGTTCTTCATAATTATTAGGATTCTTTTTAACTCATTGTTCTTATAAAATCTTGGTAGATTCACCTAAGAATGTTTCTAAGTAAGTTATCATATTTTCTACCTTGTTTCCTATATTATGCTGGTTTTGTATATATTTTTGAACTATTAACCCTTTCCAGATGCTAATAATGTTTGGTCAATCAATAGGATCACGTGTAGCTAAATTTAATTTAGCACCAACACTCTTTTGATTTTGAAATTTTACTGATCTCTCAAATTCTCTTCTCAAATTCTCTTTCTGGAGGCCATTTTCCTACTGCCCTTGTTAATCTCTCTCTTTCTCCTTCATTTTTTGTAGAGCCTTCACCATATCTCTTTCTCTTTCCTGTTCCTAAGTCTACTTCCATAGCTTCCATTGCATTGTCTAAATTTTGTAGACCTATATCATTTAAAGAGTTTATAAAATCATTATATTGTTTTGAGCCATCTTCTATTTCTTCTATATTTTCTCTTTCTTGTACTAGTCTCATTTCTTCTTCATAGCTTTGTAAAAACAACTTCTCATTCTCTTCCCATTGCTCTTCTTCACTTAGTTCCTTTTTATCCTTTTGTTTTTCTTTATTATTATCCCTTTCTTCCAATTCCTTTTGTTCAATTTTGCTTTCTCGGATCATGGGGACTTCTATGACCTTGTCTTTATTCTTTTTCAATTTATTTAGCCTAGCTAGTTCTCAATAAAAATGAAGTTCTTTATCCCTTATTTGAGGCCATTTACTCTTCATAGAATTATTATATTCTATAGATATTTCTTTTAGTTTATCCCCATAGTATTTTATTTCATCCCCATAGAATTTTATTTCACTTTCTTGATCTAACTTTTCCATGAATTCAGAAATACTATGCCTTCTATTGTCTATGATATCTTTATCAGAATTTTCTTCATCTAGGTCATCTGTGGCTTTAGATTTATAATTTATAAACATAATACTGGTATTTCCTTTATTATTTTGGTAACTTATGTAATTTTCCGGTCGGGTTAAAGTTTTAATTTCTATTAAATCACTGATATTCCATTCTTCTCCTGCTCTTTCTTCAGAACTTATTTTTAATGGGCTCATAAATGTTATACCTTTAGATTGCATACTCTCTATAACATCACTTACATTTAGTTTGTATATAGAGGCACTTCTATTAGTTAGTCTTCCTATGAATTCTATACTTATTAGCAAATTTATCCCTTTAAATTCTTCATACCCTTTTGTTTGAAAACCAAAACTCATTTTATCTATAAATTCTTTTACGGGCATCATTAAGTCTGGAGCTATATAGGTTATTAATCTATTCTCATTCATATCTCCTTCTAAAAAACCTAATGCTGCTTTATCTATTATGTCCCATCTTTTTCCAGCAAGGTTATTAACACTTTTGCTCCTAATTTCTTTCTTATCATGCCTTTGATTCCTATTATGTACATACCTTGGTGAATATACTTATAACTATATATTTTAATCCGTTTTCGAATTCCTTAGCTACAACTTTTAATTCGACTAGCTTTGTTACAACACTTAGTTCTACTTCTCTAGATATTCTGTATAACCCATTTATATATATATATATATATATATATATATATATATATATATATATATATATATATATATATATATATATATATATATATATATATATGTGTGTGTGTGTGTGTTTCTTTTTTTTTTAGATACGGTTGTAATGTTGGGTTTAGTGTTCATGGGGCCACTGAAAGGTAAGGCTCTCCGACACCATCAATCATATTTCCACATCGATTTGGTCGTGCCTCTCTCTTCTTTTCTACTAATACCAATGTAAGACGAGGAGGAAGAAAATTACTAGCAGAGAGTACTAACTAGAGAGAGTTACTAGCTATACAAAATGGTGTTAAACTATTGTAATATTTTCTTTGTGGCTTTTATGTATCTTAGATGCAATAGGCGGTCTACCCGTTATAAAAAGAGAGACGAGCCGACGGTACTTACATGGCCTATTCTTTTTTTATTTGTCATTTAAAACTTAAGGCTCCTTTAGAACATAGGATAGTTAAAATACAGAAATAAGAAAAAGTATGATTAGAATATCATGGCTCCTTGAATCCCAAGAAAATAAAGACATAGGAAATTATTTGGATGGAGTACAGGAAAAACTCAGGCTTTGAAAAAGAGAGACAGAAACAGAGGAAAAATTTCAAGAGATTGAAGCTCACACTAAGAATCCTTCAAATTTCCCATGAAACATGCCATTCTATAGGAATCTCAAAAGAATATTAGAGATACAATCCTTTATTTCAAATGGCCTCATTGGAATTTTTTCTATAGGATTAAAATTCTTTGAAATTTCTCTATTTTTCCTTCTTCCAAAGGAACCGTTAGGATATATATCTGGCTTTCACAAATTTTCTGGCATCTAACTTTGTTTCACAATTTTAGGTCAAAGGTCCCATTGTACCTTATCTTACAATGCAACAAAATTCAGGGTATTTAGCTAGCCCTAATGATTGTTAAGAACTAGGTTACCTAGCTTACACATTTTAATGTCCTGTTCTTCTTGGTAATTTTCAGATCTGTTAGTAGGTCGCGTGCTGTTATGATCATTGCTCAAATAGACAATGAAGAAGAATTATTGCCTGTTGTGTCGTCCCACGCATACACAGGGTTTGTTTGCATTGAAATCAATTTTTGTCCTATCAAAGTGTTAGTAACTTAAATAATGTCACTTAGATGTTTGTTTTGGTACCAATCTTTGCCCACAATAGCACAAATTCTATACTACCAAATTTAGTAGTGCTAAAAATTATCAACGTTTTGGCACTACCAAAATATTGATAGGAAAAAATTGGCTCCAAACCAAACAAGCTCATAATATATAATCTACATACAGAATACTTTCTTCATCTCAAAATAAACCAATTTCTAGATTTTAAAATTTGTCCTAAAATAAATCAATTTCTACATTCTTAGGCCAGTCCCAGTGCATATTTCATAGAGGTTTCATAAACATTAAATAAAATAACACATTAGCATATATGATAACATGGCAAAAAATTAAAGATGAGAGAGACGGGAGCAGTTTCATTAGGATGAAATCAGTGCTCACCGTTTCTAACACGTTGGAAACTGTGTGAAACTTCCATTGAGAGAGTTTGTTTTTTATCTCCACATGTTTCATCAACTCCCATTAGTCACTGGGATGGAACATTTAAATGATATGATAGCTGTGGAGGCCATGGGCCCCGGGTACCTCAAGGAGGGCAATTATGGCCACTCGGACAGAGGGTAGGCCAGTTCCTACAATTGGAGATAGAGTAAGACTCAGCTTCATATTACTTTGCATTACAAGAAAAGGGATATAGTCCTAGCCATATACTCTATGTACTGATAAGAAAAGCTCTTGGTCGTATCTGACTGGGTTTCCTACCCTGTAATCCTCATCCCTCCAGTATATAAGGAGGGTTAGGGAGCCCCCTGGGGAATAGGACAATCTTACCAGAGATGATTTCATATATCGCGAAAGCAATACACCACAACTAGAAGTAGGGTATTACCTCACCTCGAGAGCCTAAACCAGTATAAATCTTGTGTGTCCTTTGGAATCCATCAAGTTTAGGTCTCACGAGTAGCCCCATATTATTATTGCTGATACAAAATATCGACAGTTTGTAGGATCGAACACAAGAACCAAACCTACTAGAGGGGGGGTGAATGGTAGGAACACCAAAAACCAAAATCTTTTGCGGAATAAAAGAAACCCTCAAACCTGGATGGAGTGCACCGGTCAGACCATCTCTTTTGCGCCGGTCTGACCGCCGTATGTCCACCTGTAGAACCGCCGCCTCGCCGCCGCGCTCTTGTCAGATAAACCGTTGGAATTCAGAAGAATACACACTGAAGATGCTCTTCAAAATAGATTAACTTTATTGCATCAAGATGTGTTTATAAAATGCATACAAAGCACTCCCCTCTCTCAAAACTAAACCCTAACTTTTCTCTCTTCCAAACGTTATATCTCTAGAGCCTCCATCCCTCATTTATTTATACCACAAACATCCTACACAAAGTAGGAGTAGAACTCCTAGTCCCACTAGGATTCAAACTTTCACTTACCAAATCTAATTACAATTTACCAAATTAAATTCTCTTTTCCGTAGCCAACTTAGACTCCCTTACGCGCAAGAATCACTTTAGCATCAAGTCGGATTACTGTAGCCCCATGGATTACTGTAGCAGCCGCTAGGATTGCTTTCTTGTGTCCAATCTCGTCACCCGGCATCCCTGATCGTTCTGGACCTCGGCTCCTCTCTGAGCGTAGTCACGATCCTACCGTTGACCAAGATTGACTACAAGATAAACTGACTTTAGTCCAATCTTGTCACATGGCATCCCGACCGTGCTAGACCTCCGCTTCTCCCTGAGCGTAGTCCTGGTCCTCACCATTGACCAAGGTTAGACCTCAAGTCACCTGCACACAAATAGACAAAACAACCGTTTCTGGGCACAGATATCGCAACCTGACCCACATTAGTCTCACACACTCACACCAACATCCATATATATTTTTAAACCAAATTTCATTATAAAACCATTTGCAAAGCCAATTGTTCATCACAAAATATTAATCATGGTAATGATTCTACAATCTCCCCCTTGATGAACACATTGACAACATCTCCAAAATGCAAATTGATGTTTTTGAAAAATAAAAACCAAGAAGTATCAAAACAAGTATCAAAACTCTTCCCCTTTTTAAAAGAAAGAATTTCTCCACTATATTTGCAATAAAAGCACAAAATCGACTTTTTAAAGAATCGATCAATTTGTCAAACTTGTCAAAACTTTCAAAATCTCCCCTTTTCTAAAATAGCTCCCCTTTCTTTAAGTATGCATTTTGTATATGTCTCCCCCTTTGACAATGATTTCATCAAGAATTTTAAAAGAGAGAATATAAACCATAAAAGCACAAATGCAATGAATATGAAATATTTATCAATTTTTCTTCTTCTGAATTTTTCTTTTCTAAGAGCTTTGAAATGCACCTAAAGCAACTCAGGGACATGTGTTGCAACACAAAAGAGATAAATTGACCAACTAGCAAACAAGTATGAGTTATAGTCCAAACATGAATCCATGATATTATAATCAAGATCAAATCAGCATTAAAAATTTATGATTTCAACAATTTATAATGCAATATATTGGCTAGTACATATATTGAACAAAATACCCTTATACCTAGTCAAGTTGAATAACACATCCTTTCTCAAATATTTTGCTTAAAAGAGAATATATATTTTTTTCTCTCTCTCTTTTTTTCTCAATTTATTTCGGGTACGTCCTTGTCGTGAATACTGTTTCCAAGAATTCGGTACCCATTTTTTTATCTCTCTTCGGATACGTCCTTATGGTGAATACTCTTGCCAAGGATTCGGTATCCATTTTTTTCTCTTATAAAGTAAAGACATTTTTGAGCATTTGAGGAATGAAAATTCAACAAAGAATAAATATAAGCATAAATTATTCAAACTTAGCACTAGTTTCAATATTGCATATTTATTTAATTCAAATAAAAGAATTTAAGTGTCATGCATCATATGCCTTAAAAGTAATAGCAAAGACTCATATAAAGACTAGAATACATACAAGCTAAACTAGCGACAAAAAGACCTCACTCAGATTGCTAGCAAGCACAAGAATATACTAGAGGTATAAAACAAAACTCCACTTTTCTTTTTTTAGAGCAATGCAATAAATTAAACATGAATGCATCGAAAAAAAAACATAAACTCCCCCTCAAAACAACCTCCAAACCCTCCTAACATAAAAACAAAGCAAATCGAGAAGATATCAAAGGTTTTGAAAAAGACAACCAATTGCTAAAGATATCACCAAGGTTCTCATTAATTGACATATATCCACTTGTATTATTATGAAAAACTACTATCTCCATAACTAGCGAGAAAAAGCTAATGAAGAAGTAGATATTATATTATCAACTTATAAGTAGACCAATGTTACCTTAAAAGCAATGACGTCTCAATCGTTTAATGCACATGGGGAGTATGCCGCCAAAAGATCTATACACAAGAAGATGTCGAGGCCTTTGTGTTGGGATTAGAAATAAGAAATTTAGGAATCCAACACTGAGACACACGACTAATAGAACCAGTAGGCAAAACACATGTATATGCATAAATAGAATTAGTACCAGACTTACCTGAAAACTTACCTTAGGGCTTTACCGAAAACTGATCCGACCAATGCTGAAAAGTCGGTCTAACCACCGTCGGCCATCGGTCTGATTGCTGATGTGCCTGCGGTCTAACTGCCCATGGCCACCGGTTGGACCTCCCTGGGGCTTGTGGTCTGACCGGGCCACTAGAAGAAAAGCTCGACCTTTGCCACCTCAACCTTATAAGTTCACGTTCTCTATCTTTTTTCTGTTTTCTTGCAAGTCTAAAGCAATAACCAACCAAATGTCCATCTTTTCCACAAAAAGTACATGCATACTTCACACAGAAAGATAATTTTGAAATTGAAGATTTTGTAGTAGAAACACCTTGGTTTGAAGAAGAAAGAGAAGATATAATTCCAGCAGATTTGAAAATAGTTTTCTTAGGTTCTGGATTTGTCAAAATTTCTCCATTGTTTGTGACACTCAAAATAGAAGGTTGATGATTAGTAAAATAAGCATGTGGATCAAAACCTAACCCTCTATTATGTGTGCTTACTTTTGATTGATCTAAAATCATGTTAAGTTTCTTTTTACCATCAGAAAATCGTTCCAAGGAACTTTTTAAATAAGAAACTTCTTTTGTTAAGTTAGCACATTTTTCACAATCTACTAAAACACCTTTTTGTTTTTTACAGTTTGAACAAGAAATTATCTCATAAGTTTTCACAATATTCTCCATATACTCAACACGACCAAGAGCATTTTTCATTTTTATCTCATTCAAAGAACACGTTGAGCAAGTTTTAGAACTTGAAACCTCCTTGTGCTGTCTAATTCTTTTAGCACATAAAACATTGAACAAAGAACTTGCACCAAAAGCAACTTTATATTTTTTTAAAAGATTTTTTGTCAAATCTAACTCATTAGCAATACGAGAATGTAAAGCAAGACCAAGAGCTAAAGAAGTTTTAAAAACTTTTGTTTTCTCAATTTCAGATTCTAATCTCAAACAATTATTAGCATGAACATTTCGTAAAAAAGAAATTTCAGAAAATAAAACTTCACAAGATGCACAATTATCATCATCAGGAATTAGAGATTTCAGTCTAAAAATTTTAGCATTAAGAGATTCAACAATAAAGTCATGTTGTTTTATCTTTTTCTCATATTTTTGAATCTTAAAGCCAAGAGAAACAATAATATCTTGAAAAGGAGTTACCTCAATGTGTTTATTATCAGAATCAGACTCTCCAGATATTGATCCTCCACGAGCCATGAGGCATACTCCAGAGATGTTTTTGCCTTTGTCATCATCCTCTTCCTCACTACTAAAGTCGACGTCACTTGCTTGTTCAAAGGCAACACACACTTTGTTTAGCATCTTCTTGTAACTTTCTTTGTTTCTCTTGCCTTTAAATATCTTCTTCTTCTTCTCGTTATTGCTCTTGTCCTCTTCATCTTCCTTTGATCCTTTCCCGAGCTTAGGACAATTGACGCGAATGTGATTAGGCTCTCCACATTCAAAGCACCGGATTGGACCTCCTCGTTTTCTGCTTCTTACATTATTCAAAGCTCGAGAGAGTCTATTAGTTAACAAAACCAAGTCCTCCTCCGAGATTTGCTCGAGTTAGTCATCGAACATTTCTCACACGGTATTCTGGTGTCCAATCTCGTCACCCGACATCCCTGATCGTTCTGGACCTCGGTTCCTCTCTGAGCGTAGTCACGATCCTACCGTTGACCAAGATTGACTACAAGATAAACTGACTTTAGTCCAATCTTGTCACATGGCATCCCGACCGTGCTAGACCTCCTCTCCTCCCTCAGCGTAGTCCCGGTCCTCACCATTGACCAAGGTTAGACCTCAAGTCACCTGCACACAAATAGACAAAACAACCATTTCTGGGCACAGATATCGCAACCTGGCCCGCATTAGTCACACACACTCACACCAACATCCATATATATTTTTAAACCAAATTTCATTATAAAACCATTTGCAAAGCCAATTGTTCATCACAAAATATTAATCATGACAATGATTCTACAATCTTCATCAAGCCTGATAGATCCAACCACCGGAGTCGACGGCATCAAGTTCTTCCCTCGGCAGATAATCAGCTTCGAGACACTCGACTTCGTCAGCGACAAATTCGGCAACCTCACCCTGTCCGACTCGGACTTGATCCGATCGGCCAGAAACCAAGCCGACTCCACACCAGTCAGCCTACCCAACGCTGCAGCAATCTTCGATGACATGGTGCAGCAATCCCCAAGATGTGCAAGTCTCGGAACAACTCTTTCTTTTAGTGTTCGACGTGGACTCGGCCTTGAGCCAGCTGAGATCGGGCTAAGAGAGGAGGAGATCGTCAATCTCCAATTCAGACTCAACAACGCCGCGAACAGTTTCCGACACGGCAGATCCAATTCCCAAAGGTGCGACTTGGATACGGTCCAGAGCTGCTCGAGATCGGATCTAGGGAGGTTGGAGTTGTAATTACCCCCCTCAACTACTCCGACTCCGACTCCCAGTCGGACAGCAGCTCGGCAAGCTTCTCCCCACCACGCGAAGTCTTCATGACGTCCAAGGGCTCAACTCCCACTCAAGATACACACCGACTACGCGATCAATAAGAGGAGGAGGCTCGCCGATGGCATGAACAACAGGAGGAATATGCACGACGCTTGCAAGCCGAGCGCGACGCTCATAACGACAACTTGCGCAAAGCTGGGCAGACTGCACAACAGGAGATCCTCCAAACCCGAGTCAGCGACAATAATGTCTTCGTGACCTCATAACAGAACGTTGTGGCCGCTGCCACATTACTCGACACCTTGCAGTTCGGGCCCAACCACTAGGCCACCCTGACCATCGCAAGGATCAAAGCAATGATCACTGTTGCCGCTTGCCAGCAGTGACAACAATCTGGAGACACCTTAATACCGTCGAACAAGACGACTTTAGACGCGGCGATCTCATCTGCCTCAGCATGGCGTCGTGCAGCTGGCTCTAGTCAGCATCGATCGGAGTCTCGTCATACGCCACTCGGCAATCAAAATAATGATCGAAGGTGGCACCATGACGACCACCGTGGCAACCAGGATGCCCGAGGACGAATACGACGGGATCTCCGCCACGACATCAACGCCCAACACCGAGAGTGCGAGGAAGATGAGCACCGCCGATTGAAAGATGAGCACGAGCACTTTGGCCTCCACCACAAGCGATTTCATCGCCGTAGCCGGAGTCGGAGTCCTCACTTAGACAAAGGAGTACTGGCGTTCACCCACAAGCTACAACAGGTCGACTGACCATCTGGCTTCAAGCCGACTGGAATTGAGAAGTACGATGGAAAGACCAACCCCAAGTCTTGGCTCACGGTCTACACTTTGGTGATCCGTGCAACCGGAGGCGATCATAAGGCCATGGCTAACTATCTTCCAGTCGCCTTAGCTGACTAGGTGAGAACATGGTTAACTAGCCTTCCCAAGCGATCAATCGGCTCCTGGGAGAACTTCGAGAGCGTTTCATTGCCAACTTTCAAGGAACATACGAGAGGCCGTCTTCCGAGTTTGACTTATATCAATGTCACCAAAGGAAGAACGAGTCCCTCCGTGACTTCATCAAGCATTTTTCCGAGAAAGGAAACTCAATACCTAAAATCAAGGACGAGGTCGTCATCTCCTCCTTCCGCAAGGGAGTCAGAGACGTGTTGTTTATCGCCAAGTTCACTCGGAAGCCACTCAACTCCGTCAAAGCTCTCTTCGAGATGGCCAATAAATATGCTGATTCAGCCAAAGCAGTGGCAGAGGCACTTGACGACAAGCCCCGATAGAAGGAGCGATAGGAGACGAACGATGCGGCCCTATCCAAGCCTGGGAACCGCAAGCGGAAATCTGGGGACTTCATTGCGGCAGTCGATCGCAACCGTCCTCGACCTCCTAGAACCAACGATTATCATAACAACAAGTGGCATGCTCGGGGGCTCAAATGCTCAAAGGCAAGGATGGCATCCCCACTCCCAACTTGTGCAATACCGAACAGCTAAGTCGCTTTCTAATAAATTTTTCTCCTTATATGATGTTCTCATCTAAACGGGGCTGGAGGCAACTCACTTCCCTATGGTTTGACTCGGATACGGCTTAGCGCCAGTCGGGATCGGATCTAGGGGGGATGAGATCATCAATTCCTCACTTGGCCTCGCCAATTCCGCAACCGCTTACACCTAATAGGTGTACATACTATGTATTTTTTGTTTTTGCTCTTAATGATTGCAAAAGTACTCGAGTAGCATAAATTCCGATCTGTGAAGCTTTGATCCATGAAAGACAAAATCAAGTCACCCAAAACGCGTGTCTGGAAAAGAGCCATGAGTCGACTCCCAACGCTCGGGGGCTATAACTAGTCGGGCATAGTGTTTAAACGTAACGAGTCAACTACTTGGAGAAATTAAAATCAATAAGAGGAGGAACACATATTTACATACATTGTAAAATATTTACATTTTCTTTGGGTGATTGTTTTCTTCATTACATGCTACTCATCCGATATGTTTATAATGTAGGGCCAATTCCAGATACGCGTAATAGGAACTCATGGCTATGAGCCTATCTTCTATGCTCGGGGGCTACACCAGTTCGTCATGATACATTTGGAGTGCAACGCTTTAAGAATCACTTGGAATGCTCCATGAGGGCTACAGACCAAGTATTTGCGTCAGTCGGGACACGGATGTCATCTTTACCTTGGTATGCCCCACGGAGGCTAATAACCGACCTCCGGCACCAGTCGGGCTCAGGTGCCACACTGCTAGGTAGGGTACGCCTCATGAGGGTCATGTCGATGCTTTGCACCGGCAATAATACTATGGGGGTACTCGGCGAACTGGAAGTCGGTGGATTGCAGAGGAACACGAGGGAATTATACTGGTTCAGGCCCTCAAGGTGAGGTAATACCCTACGTCCAGTTGAGGTGTTATTCCTCTGAGGTGGATTTGTGATCGATGATCTCGGGTTGCCCTCATAGGGCGCCCTGCCTCCCTTTATATACTAGGGGACAGGGGTACATGGTAAGGATCCCAGTCGGATACGACCAAGGGATTTCCTTATTAGAGATAGAATCCTATCCGACTAAGGCTATGTTTCCTTATTGTACAAGGTACAGCCTGCCGGGTGCTATCTTATCTCTAATTACATGATCTGGCCCATCCTCTATCCGAGTGGCCCATGTGCTTGTAGTGAGGTACCCGGGGCCCATGGCTCCCACAGTAGCCCCTGAGACCTTCATAGTTGAGTCACAGCTGACGCCGAGTGCTCTTCCTCCACGGTGAAGGTTACCCGAGTGCGATGCTCCCGAGTACTCTTTGTCCGAGTAAGTCTTCCCGAGTCCTGCTTCATGTCAGCTGGCAGCGAGGCTATGAAGGGCTTCATGTAAATATATGAATAGTGTGCGCCGAATAGGCGCACCTATTAGGTGTAGCCCCCGACTTTGTGCTTAATTGTGAAGACAATTAAACATAAAGTCAAAGATCTTTATCCTGGAAGTCTTTCCCGAGCAGATTACTACTGGTATATGAGACTCTTCGGTATCATGTCAACCGGAATATAATTCATAGTCTTGCCGAGTAGGAGGCTACTCGTATATAGGACTCTTCGACTTCATGTCAGTCGGAATGTGTGTTTATAGTCTTGCCGAGTAGGATACTACTCGTATATGGGACTCTTCAGCGTCATGTCAGCTGGAAAGGGAGTGTTTATAGTCTTTCCCGAGTGGCGTCCCACCCAGAAGTTAGACTCATCCGCATCATGTCAGCGGGAATGAGAAATTTATAGTCTCTCCCGAGTAGTGCACTACTCGAGAGTTAGACTCTTCAGCGTCATGTCGGCTGGAATAATGTTGCTCATGGCAACTGATGGCCACGCATGTCGGCCGAGTACCACTTTATGAAAAATAAATCCATCGCGTGGTTAGGTGTACTCGAGAGAGATACCTGCATCCCCAATTTTAATGAAGACCAGCTTGTGATCCTTGTAAGGATATATCCTCGAGACCTGGTGGATAAGACAGATACCCAAACATATTTGTTTAGCAGTAAGGCTCTCATGAAGCATATCTGTTTACCTCATCGATTCCTGTGGGTAGCACCAGCGCTATTATTTCAACTCAGCCTGCGGGCGGCCCACATGGAGCATGCTACTGTAGGAACTCATATCTTGTCGGCCCAATACCAACTGTGTGGGCCTGGGTCCATCTAGTCAGTTCAGGCTATAAAAGGATGGGGAGAGAGAAAAAGATTCCATCGTCTTCCCCAAAGCAACCAATCTCTTCATCTTCCACCTTCGCGCCTAGCTTTTCGCCTCCCGCCCGGCTAGGGTTAGCAGCAGCCGTTCCCCACCCGGACTCGGGCGATTTCAATCCTCTTCGTCTATTCCAAGCCCCCGATTTGCTTTCCCCCAAATCTCAACGCCTCCAGTCATGCCGAAGGTGACGAATCCTGCGGGTGCGCCAGGGAGTTCTTGGCCGATCTCGGATTGCGGCTCGGTGAAGCTGAGACGGCTGGAGAGCGAGCTGAAGTTGCCCAGCCAAGAAGTGATCCGTTGGCGGTCGGCGAGGGATGAGTCGAGCCCCAACCCCCGGCCTGGTGAAACGGTAGTTTTCGCCTCTTTCTTTGATCGGGGCTTGTGTCTTCCGTCGTCTGATTTCTTCCGCCGCATCCTTGATTTCTACGGGCTGGAGTTGGTGCATTTAAATCCCAACTCGATCCTTCAGATCTCCATATTCGTTACTCTTTGCGAGTGCTTTCTGGGTGTTCAGCCCCATTTCATCCTCTTCCGACACTTGTTCCATGTCAAGCCCCAGCCTTCCAAGAGTAATATCAGTGTGATTGGGGGGGCTGGTCTTCAACTAAGGAGTGATGGGAAGAAAACATATATCGATTTGCCCTTGAAATCTTCTCTGAAGGGCTGGCACAAGGAGTGGTTTTACTGTGCCAATCTAGCTCCTTCCTTGCCCCCATTTACTGGTATGCCGCCGGTGGTGTTGCCAAGCTGGTCTTCGGAGCCAACCTTTGAAGAACTGGGCCAGGCACACATATTGCTAACGAAGATAGATGACCTCAAGAGGGCCGGCTTGACAGGGCCCTGGGTGGCTCGTCGTTTCCTGACGAGGCGCGTCCAGCCGCTGAAGCTGAGAAGTGCTTTCGGCTGGGCCTTCAGAGGTAAGCACGATCCCGACCGGGTGAGCAGCGAGACAGCGGACAAGGGGGCAGTAACCAATACCTTGTTTGGCTACTTCTCAGAAGGGGTCGTTGCCACCGAAGATGATAACCGCCGAGTTGCTGCCTATAGCTTCATCCGGCCGCGGACCAAGGTAACCCTGTACTTTCTTCTGTGGTGAACGCCTGTGGAACGATGATTGTTCAACCTTGCGTGATGGTATCTCGTCGACTTGCTTGTAGTGGCATGAGGAATTTGATGAAGATTCCCGCCCATTGTCTGCGGTCGCGTCGAAGAAGAGGCCAAGGAGTCCCTCTGATGCCCAACCCGACTCCAAGAGAGCGGGGAAGAAGCCAATTTTATATCGGGGCGAGGGGGCCATGACAGCGCGTGCCGTGAGCGGTAGCTTGAAGATAAAGGACACCGCTGCCACAACGCCCACGCGGTCGAGTCCCAGGCTGAGAGCAGCTGGCTTGGGCTCGACGTTGTCGTACTCAGCAACAACGCCGCCGAGGGGCCGACCAGAGCAGAGGCCGATTGGGGTGAAGGAGCCCGAACCAACCGTACCAGAGCCGAGGCCGACTCAGGCCGATGTGCCTCTGCCGTCGACTACACCGACCGGGGCGAGTGCCGATGCTAGTGCTTCGCCGGGGAGTGGGCACGCTAGCAGGAAGCTGAAGTTTTCCAAGAGGTGCGCTGCTCCGAGCATTCTGTAGTCGTTGTATGTTAAAATACAGTCCTGATGTCTTGCTTCATTGTGCAGGAAGCGGGCCGATATCGACCTCAAAAAGGTTGACCCATCTGCTCTGCTTGATGAGTCCGCCCCAGCCGAGTCAGCAGCAGCGAACACACCTGCTGAGCCGACGGCCAGCCCGGTTGCTGAAACCGAGGTGGCTCCGACTACAGGGCCACTACCGCCACTCGTCCAAGAGGTGGCTGTTGAAACTGAGGCCCCAGCCCCCGAGGCACCATACGTCGCGGAAGCGAGGGACGGATCCCCCGAGCCGGTCCCCGATGTTGCAGGGGAAGGCGGTGTCGAGGCCAGGACCCCGTCGCCATCGTGGTTATCGTCGTCGCCGTCGTCGCCGTTGCCGCCGCCACCGGAGATCCCACATTTGCCTCGGATCGAAGCTCCGCCACGTGTGATGCCCGGGACCTTCTCGTGGACCACTCGCGACGGCACCATGAAAAGCTTCAGGCTCGATGAAGTCGTCGCAAGGAGAGAGCGCGAGAGCCTGATTCGTGCCGCCATCAACGGGTCCCAAGGGGTCGCGGTATGATTCTTGTAGTGAAGCTCCAGCAATCTTCTTGTCTTGATGTTTGACTCTGTCGTCGGTTTGTTCCTTGTCCTGAGCAGAAGCTCGTCGACCGCAACGAGGCGATGACAGAGATCCTGGTCGAGATGGCTCCCCACCTCGCGGAATTACAACAGCTCCGGGCATTGAAGGCCGAGATGGAGGCGCGTCACACGGGGAGGGAGGCCTGGCTGAAGAGCGGCGCTGATCAGCTCAGGGCTGAGACATGGGCCCTAGCCGAGAAGATCAGAGGTAAAATCCTCGAGCGTATCTCCCCGACTGGACCGTTGGTGTAATCATCCAGCTATGTCGATCCGACTGCTTGGTGGTGTCATGACTGCGTGATTGAGCTCTTGGCTAATCTGTGGTGCAGACCTCGAAGCGGAGAGGGAGTCGCAGCTGAAGGAGGCCGAAGAAGCCAAGGCCGAGCTTGAAAGGGTCAAGGCCGACCTGACAAAGGCCAACACCGAGCTTGACCGGGAGAAGTCCGAGTTGGAGAAGGCCGTCGTTGAGCTCGGTAAGGAGAAGGCCGAACTGGAGAAGACCGTGGCCGGGTGGGAGGCCGACTACGAAAGTAAGTCCTCAACCCGACTGTGATCTCAGCCAATACATTATTCACCCTGCGTGTAGCCGATCCTGACAAGCATACTTGCCGGCCGATCTGGGCAGGCATGAGAGCCAACGTCCAGGCCCAGTACCGGTTCTACACGGAGGAGATAAGGTCAATCCGGGAGTCACGGGAGGCCCTCGTCGGGTCCGTGAAGGGGCTCCTTGACCTTGTGGATCCCCGCTCAGTGGGGACCAGCTGTAGCAGAATTCCTCAAATAATGGGGCGTCTCGAGGATGCGCCGAGTGCCCTGAAAAGGTACTCAGACGAGCGGGTTGCCGCCGGCGTGGCCCAGACCCTAGCAATGACCAAGTCCATCTACCCGAGGGCGGACATTGAGGCCATCGGGGAGGGATTTTCCGAGGAGACGACGCCCGAGGAAGCGCTGGAGCTGATCTCACAGGCGAAGCCGACTGCTGAAGCGATTACCCGAGACCTGGGTCTGTAAAGGCAATATATTTTGTAGTCGGTGTATACATATGCTTTCATATACGATCATGTGTGAATATATGTGTCGTGCCGCCAAACTTATTATTCGGTTGTCATTAGCTTTACCCGACCATGTAGCATGCACCGAGTTAGTTCGATAGAACTTGATAAAAATCGTTCGGAGGAAGATGCTATACTCGGGCGAACGCATCAGTCGTGGCAAGGCTTCATAACCGAGGTGAGATAAGCTTGTATGTTATTGACAGAACACATATATACATGCAGCCCCCGACTCACTACTCGATTGGAACAAGCGGCGTAGTGAGTCAGGAACAACTGTACACATGGAAAAAGTAAAACTCAGGTATAGAAAGGACGTAGCTGTTCTATATTCCATGAGTTGGTGATGAGGACGCCGTCTTTGGTCTTCAGTCGGTAGGCGCCTGGCCGCGTGACCTCGGCTATAATGAACGGCCCTTCCCAGATGGGGGATAGTTTATGCCTGTCCTTGGTGGTTTGTATCTTCCTTAGAACGAGATCCCCGACCAAGAAGGCGCGGCCACGGACATTGCGATTGTGGTAGCGACGCAGGCCTTGAAGATATCTTGCCGACTGGATTGTTGCGGCGTCTCTTGCTTCTTCCAGCTGATCTAATTCGATCAGTCGGGTGCTGTTGGAATCGTCTTCGGAGTAAGCCCGGACTCGCGGAGAGCCGAACTGTATCTCAGTCGGTAGCATGGCCTCAGTACCGTAGACCAGGAAGAAAGGGGATTGCCCTGTTGCCCGACTAGCCGTGGTTCTGAGAGACCAGAGAACGGATGGTAGTTCTTGTACCCACCGACCCGCATATGGTTGTAGTCGGTCGTATATCCTGGCCTTGATGCCTTGTAAGACCATGCCGTTGGCTCGCTCAACCTGCCGTTGCTCCGCGGGTGTGCCACAGACGCATAGCAGATCTTGATGCCGAAGTCGTCGCAGAAATCTTGGAATAGGCCTGCCGCGAACTGAGTGCCGTTGTCGGTTATGATGCGGTTAGGGACCCCAAACCGGTATAGAATACTCAAGATGAAGTCCTTTGCTCGTGCCGCTGTGATTGTTGCGACAGGTTTAGCCTCAATCCACTTGGTGAATTTATCCACTGCGACGAATAAATGTGTGAACCCTCCTGGCGCTTTCTTGAATGGCCCGACCATGTCGAGCCCCCATACTGCGAATGGCCAAGAGATGGGGATAGTCTGGAGTTCCTGGGCGGGAAGATTTGTCTGTCTTGCGAAGAACTGGCAACCCTCGCACTTGCGAACGATGTCTTTGGCGTCTGTGACTGCGGTGGGCCAGAAGAATCCCTGCCGGTAAGCTTTTCCGACTAACGTCCTGGATGCAGCGTGGTTGCCACATATGCCCGAGTGGATTGAATGCAGGATCTGCTTGCCTTCCTCGGTGGTGACACAGCGCATGAGGACACCGGATGCGCTCCTTCGGTACAGGTCTTCTCCGACTAGCAGGAAGCTTTTGCTTCGACGCTTGATTTGCTCGGCTTGATTGCGATCTTCTGGGAGTTCATCGTCCAGGAGGAATTTGAGAACAGGACCCCTCCAGTCTTGACATATGTGCAGCACTTCGTCGGTGATCGGGGTAGGCTCGCCTCCCGACTGCTCTTGTGCCGGTTTCTTCTTGACTGATGGCTCCATAAGTTGCTCGACGAAGATTCCAGTCGGGACCGCTTCTCGCTTGGATCCCATGTTTGCCAGCTCATCGGCCGCGTCGTTGTATTGACGCAGGACGTGTGTGATTTCCAGCCCGTCGAACTTGTTTTCCAACTTGCGGACTTCCTGACAGTATGCCGCCATTGTGTTGTCGAGACATGTCCAGTCTTTCATGACTTGGTTGACCACGAGTTGGGAGTCTCTGCGCACAACCAGTCGACGTATGCCGAGTGATATGGCGATGCGGAGCCCGTGAACGAGAGCCTCGTACTCGGCGACGTTGTGGGAAGCCGGGAAGTGGATTTGTAGTACGTACTTCAACTTTTCGCCAGTGGGGGATGTCAGTATGACACCAGCCCCGGCACCGCCGATCCGTAAGGAACCGTCGAAGTACATTGTCCAGTACTCTAGCTTTGTTGTTGGTGTTGGGAGTTGAACTTCTGTCCACTCGGCCACGAAGTCGGCTAGAGCTTGAGATTTGATAGCTGTCCGTGGCTGAAAGGTGATGTCAAACGCCATCAGCTCGAGTGCCCATTTAGCGATTCGGCCGGTGGCCTCGCGATTATGAAGGACATCCCCGAGTGGAAACGCTGTGACCACCGTGACTTGATGTGCTTGAAAGTAGTGCACCAGCTTTCGGACTGTGATGAGTAGGCCGTATAGCAGCTTCTGGACCTGCGGGTATCTTGTTTTGGAGTCGGCAAGGACCTCGCTGACAAAATAGATTGGCCGTTGTATTTTTTGAAGATGACCCTGTTCGGATCGCTCCACTACCAGCACCGTGCTGACTACCTGTGTTGTTGCCGCCAGATAAAGCATTAGTGGTTCCTGGGGCAGGGGTGACGCTAGCACGGGGGGTGATGTGAGGAATTCTTTGAAGTCTTCGAAGGCTTGCTGGGCTTCCGGGGTCCACTGAAAGGTGTCCGCCTTTTTGAGGAGCTTGAAGAAGGGCATGCCCCGTTCGCCCAGTCGGGAGATAAACCGACTGAGTGCCGCCATGCAGCCTGTCAACTTCTGGATGTCTTTGAGGTTGGTCGGGGGCGCCATGTTCTTGATGGCGTTGACTTTCTCCGGGTTAGCCTCGATGCCGCGGTGCGAGACGATGAAGCCGAGTAACTTCCCAGACGGCACCCCGAAGGTGCACTTGTCCGGGTTCAACTTCATCTTGAATCTTCGAAGGTTTTGGAAGGTTTCTTCCAAGTCGTCAATGAGGTCTTGTCTGGATTTAGACTTGATCACCACATCGTCGACGTAGGCTTCCACGTTGCGTCCGATCTGAGTGTGCAGACACCGCTGAATAGCCCTTTGGTAGGTTGCGCCTGCGTTTTTCAGACCGAACGGCATTGTGATATAGCAATACGCTCCAAACGGCGTGATGAAAGATGTCTTTAAACAGTCTTGTTCCTTCAAGCTAATTTGATGATATCCCGAATAACAGTCGAGAAAACTGAGTAGGTCGCACCCCGCCGTGGAGTCAACCACCTGATCTATCCTGGGAAGACCAAATGGGTCTTGGGGCACGCTTTGTTGAGGTCGGTGTAGTCGACGCACATGCGCCATTTACCGTTTTTCTTCCGGACCAGGACTGGGTTGGCCAGCCAGTCCGGGTGGTAGACTTCCTTGATGAAGCCGGCTGCGAGGAGCTTGGTGATTTCCTCCCGGATAGCATCCTTGCGGTCTTGAGCGAAGCGCCGCAGCCGTTGTTTGACCGGCTTGGCGTCTGGCTTTACGTGTAGGGCGTGCTCGATCACCTCCCTTGGTACGCCCGGCATGTCGGACGGTTTCCACGCGAAGATATCTTTGTTGGCTTGGAGGAAGGTGACGAGCGCGTCTTCCTATTTGGGGTCGAGTCCGGTCCCGACTAAGGCAGTCTTGGAGGGGTCGGAAGGGTCCAGGGGGATCTTCTTCGTGTCAGAGTCCGCTGAAATTCCCGACTTCGCTGCTTTTTTCGCCGGAACTGGATCTTGATCGACTTCAGATGTAGCGGCTTGCCGAATGCTGTCGCGCCCGACTGCCGCTTCTTGTGTTTGAGCCAGCTCGCAGCTCTCCTTGTCACAGGTGAAGGCTTGCTTAGCGTCGCTGCGGAGGGAGAGGACTCCTGCTGGCCCGGGCATCTTCAGCATCATGTATGTGTAGTGCGGAATCGCCATGAACTTGGCGAGGGCCGGTCGTCCGAGTATCGCGTGATACGCGGTCTCGAAGTCGGCGACCTCGAAGGAGATGTTTTCCGTGCGGAAGTTGTCCCGCGTGCCGAAGGTCACCGGCAAGGTTATCTGCCCGAGTGGGGTTGATGACAAGCCGGGGATTATCCCATGGAAGGGCGCGGTGCTCGGCCGTAGTTCTGAACGAGGAATTCTCATCTCGTCCAAAGTCTTGGCGAACAGGATGTTGAGCGCACTGCCTCCGTCGATGAGGGTTTTCTTCAGCCTAATATTTTTGACGACCGGATCCAGGACGAGTGGGTATCGTCCCGGGTGGGAAACCCGATCTGGGTGATCCGCGCGGTTGAAGGTGATAGCCATCTCTGACCAGCGCAAGTATTGGGGGGCATCCGTTGTGGAGACCGCGTTAATGTCCCGCGCTAATAGCTTCTGCTTGCGCTTGGATTCGTACGCGAGTGGCCCCCCGAAGATGTGGTTGAGTTCGGCTTGGGGGTCCTGGAAGTCGTCAGCCGGACCCGAGTCTGGCTTGTCCTTGTCCTTGTCGCCGACGGCAGATGATGAAGCCTGCTCGGAGGCAAACTTCTTGAGCATGTGGCAGTCTTTGGCTGCGTGCCGGCCCTTGGGGTGAAAGGGGCAAGGCCCGCTCATGACTTTCTGGTAGTCGTTGTTCCGCTGGGGCCGTGACCGACTGCGCTCCATGTTAGCCACCTCGTTGTCCGACTTCCGCTTGCGGCTGCCAGGCTTGTTCTGAGGCTGCTCGTTGTCGGCTTTTGCCCTGTTGTCTTTTTGTCGGGGCTCCTTCTTCTCGTCGAAGGCCTCTGCGACGGCTTCAGCTGAGTCGGCGTACTTGTTGGCCATGTCGAAGAGAGTCCGGACGGTGGAAGGTGGCTTTCGAGTGAACTTCGCGATGAGCGGGGCGTCTTTTACTCCCTTGCGGAAGGCGGCGATGACGACCTCGTCTTTGATGTTTGGGATTTGATTGCGCTTCTCGGAAAACCTTTTGATGAATTCCCGTAGAGACTCGTTCTTTTTCTGATGCAGTTGGTAGAGGTCGTGCTCGGAAGCCGGTCTCTCGTAGGTCCCCTGGAAGTTTGCGATGAACCGCTCCCTGAGTTGTCCCCAGGAACCGATCGACCGCCTTGGGAGGCCTGTCAGCCATGTCCTCGCCGAGTCGGATAACGCGACTGGGAGGTAGTTAGCCATGGCTCTGCTGTCGCCCCCAGCAGCTTGAACTGCTAGGACGTAAACGGTGAGCCAGGACTCTGGGTTGGTCTTGCCATCGTACTTTTCAATACCGGTAGGCTTAAAGCCGACTGGCCATCGGACGTCCTGTAACTCCCGAGTAAAGGCTGGGATGCCTTCGTTATCGTGAGGACTCGGGCTTCGGTTTTGGCGGTGTAGTCGCTCGTAGTGGAGACCGAAGCGCTCGTGTTCGTCCTCCAGTCGGCGGTGTTCATCCTCTTCGCGCTCTTCGCGCCGGGCATTTATAGTGTGGCGAAGATCGCGTTGTAACCGCGATCGGAGGTCTTGATCGTGTCGGCGGTCGTATTGGTGACGCCGCCGGTTGTCGTAGTTGGTATTGCCGAGTGTTGTTTGGCGGGATTCTTCATGCTGCCGGGTGGAGCCGGCTGCCCGCCGTCGTGCTGATGCAGATGACTCCGCCGCTGGAGAGCCCGTTCGACGGGTCGGTACGTGAGTGTTGCCTGACTGTTCTTGCTGCTGGCAGGCGGCAGCAGTAATCATCGCCTTGATCTTGGCGATGGTTGGTGTGGCCTGATGGTCCGGCCCAAACTGGAGCGTGTCCAGCAGAGTTGCGGCGGCCACGACGTTCTGTTGTGGCGTGACGAAGACATCGTGGTCGCCGACTTTGGTTCGGAGGATCTGCTGCTGGGCGGCTCGCCCAGCTTGTCGAAGCCCGTCATTGCGAGCTTGTCGGTTGGCCTCCTCTTGTTGCACTCGGCGCGCCTCCTCATGCTGCTCCTCTTGCAGTCGGCGCACCTCGGAAGGTGGCGTTGAAGCCATGAAGATCTCGCGGGGGAGGAGGAAGCTTGCCAAGGTGGAGTCCGAGTTGATGCTCGAACCACCATCCGACTTAGTGTCGGACTCCGAGTAGTTTATCGGAGTTAGGACGACTCCGACCTCCCTAGATCCAATCTGAAACGGTTCATGACCGTGTCCGAACTGAATCGCTGGAGGTCGGGTCTGCTGCGCGGGTTGTGGATGCACAGCGCCGCCGAATCCGTACGGGAGATTGACGATCTCTCCCCCTCTTGGCCTAACCCGCGCTGGCTCAAGGCCTAGCGCGAGTCGGACGCCGAGGGAGAGAGTTGTCCCGATGTCCGGCGACGTGAGGGACTGTCGTAGTAGATCGTCGAAAGAGATGGTGACGTCCCTGGGGCCGACTGGCGCAACGCCGGCTGGCTCTTCGGCTGGCGAGATCGGATCTGCCTCAGCCAAAGAAAGGTTGCCGAGTTGATCGGCGACGAAATCAAGGCTCCCGAAGGTGATGGTGTCTCCGTTGGAGAACTTGTTGCTCCTGACTCCGTTGATGGGATCCATCGAATCTGTTGATGAAGAACTCGCCGTTCCCCTACCTGGCGCGCCAACTGTCGATGCTTTGCACCGGCAATAATACTATGGGGGTACTCGGCGAACTGGAAGTCGGTGGATTGCAGAGGAACACGAGGGAATTATACTGGTTCAGGCCCTCAAGGTGAGGTAATACCCTACGTCCAGTTGAGGTGTTATTCCTCTGAGGTGGATTTGTGATCGATGATCTCGGGTTGCCCTCATAGGGCGCCCTGCCTCCCTTTATATACTAGGGGACAGGGGTACATGGTAAGGATCCCAGTCGGATACGACCAAGGGATTTCCTTATTAGAGATAGAATCCTATCCGACTAAGGCTATGTTTCCTTATTGTACAAGGTACAGCCTGCCGGGTGCTATCTTATCTCTAATTACATGATCTGGCCCATCCTCTATCCGAGTGGCCCATGTGCTTGTAGTGAGATACCCGGGGCCCATGGCTCCCACAGGTCACCAGCCGAATCGTATGGTAATGTAAGGTTTGAGTACCTTATTTAGCCTTGACTCTATTGGGTAGGATACGCCCCATAAGAGTCGCCAGCCGAATCCTATACTAATACGAGGTTCGGGTACCTTATTCGGCTACAATTTTGTCAGGTTGGGTATGCCCCAAGAGGGTCGCCAGCCGAATCTTGTGCTAGCGCAGCGTTTGGATACTTATTTGGCCAAAACAGGAAAACAAGCCACTACTGGAGCTTTTAGTCAGGAGTAGCACCAAGTCCAGAACATACGGAGGTGTTCATTATTTAGACTGGAAGACCGCAATCATTCGATTCCTACTAGAAGACGAACTTCCTAAAGATTACAATGAAGCCAAGTAAATCAAGCGATGGAGCAAAACCTTTATCGTAGTCAGAGAAGACCTATATCGTCAAAGTGCATTTGGAGTTCTCATGCACTGCGTCAACACCTGAGGAGGGCAAGCAGATCCTGCAATCTATCCACTCAGGCATCTGTGGTAACCATGTTGTATCCAGAATATAAGTCGGAAAGACTTGCAGACAAGGATTCCTCTGGCCGATTGCGGTTACCTACACTGAAGCACTCGTCCTGTCATACAAGGGATGTCGATTTTTCGTTCGGCAAACTCACTTATCAGCATAGGAGTTGCAAGCTATCCCAATTTCGTGGCCCTGTCTAGGGACTTGACATGGTCAGGCCGTTCAAGAAGGCGCCAGGAGGGTTTACACATCTGTTCGTCGCAGTGGACGTCTTCACAAAGAGGATTAATTCTAGACATGTTGCCACCATAACTGCGGCCTGGGCGAAAGATTTCATACTGAGTATAATCTACAGATCTGGAGTCCTCAATCGTATCATTATGGGCAACGCACTCAGTTCATGAGCGATATATTTAAAGATTTTTGCAACGATTTTGGCATCAAAATCTGCTACGCTTCGGTGGCACACCTCCATAGCAATAGGCAAGTTGAGCAATGACCAAAATCTCCGGATTTTATACGGCTGCGCTGGGTAGGTCGGTTTGGGCCTGCTTATTTGGTAGTAGGCTAAAGGTATGAGTTCTTAAATAGTATGCCCTATTGGGTCGTCCGCTGGTCGCGTTAAAATCGCGATGCAGATGTTATTTTACAGGAACCGATTAAAAAATCAGATACACTTCATGCTAAGCCTATAGCCGGGTGTATATATTCAGGTATCTCGATTATTTTAAGGTATTGAGGATATATCCTTATAAGGATCAATAGCTGGTTTTCATTAAAATTGGGGATGCAGATATTTCTTAAGTACACCTCATCATACATTGGATTTACTCCATAGTGATACTTCGCTTACATGTCTAGCCAAATTGCCTTGAGCAAAGTTTCTAGCTAATATATGGCTGAAGAGTCCAATTTCTGAGAAATATATCACTCGGAAAAGACTTAAAGGATAAAAATCTTTGACTTTATGTTTAATTGCTTCCCAATTAAGCACAAAGTCAGGGGCTACACTTAATATGTGCACCTATTTGGCGCATACTATTTATCTATTTTCATGGAGCCCTTCATAACCTCATTGCAAGCTGACATGAAGCAAGACTCGGGAGAACAAGCACTCGGACAATAAGTACTTGGGAGCAAAGCACTCAGGAATCTCTTCACCGTGGAGGATGAGCACTCAGCATTAGATGTGACTTAACTATGAAGGTCTCATGGGCTATTGTGGAGGCCATAGGCCTCGGGTACCTCAAGGAGGGCAATTACAGCCACTCAGCCAGAGGTTAGGCCGGTTCCTATAATTGGAGATAGAGTAAGATTCGGCTTCATATTACCTTGCATAACAAGGAAAAAGATATAGTTCTAGCCGGATACTCTATGTACTGATAAGAAAAACCATTGGTCATATCCGACTGGGTTTCCTATCCTGTAATCCTCATCCATCCAGTATGTAAGGAGGAGTAGGGAGCCCCCTGGGGCATAGGACAATCTGACCAGTGATGATTCCATATACTGCGAAAGCAATACGTCACAACTGGAAGTAGGGTATTACCTCACCTCGAGGGTCTGAACCAGTATAAATCTCATGTGTCCTTTGCAATCCATCAAGTTTAGTTCTCACAAGTAGCCCCATATTATTATTGCCGATACAAAACATCGATAATAGCATATGAAACTTTATACTGGGAGAAGTAATTTCATTCATCAACTCAAATATTCTTAGATGACATATCATTCTTGAAAACCACGCAATAAAACCTTGCACTGAGAATGGCCTTACCTACCTTTAGTCTAAAAATCGAGAAATTTTGTTCTTTCAATATCCCTTACCTACTCACTCACCAATGCTAGTTTTTTATTTATGAGGGATATTTTAGTCACTTTCTTTTCTTACTAGATGTGCATTGAGATGTTAGGAGTGGTTTTTTTACAGCTCCTTTACAGTGCAACATGTTACAATACACTAGTAGAATCGTACTAGTGATCCAACGGTTCAGATGCGCTCTATACTAGTAAAACTTATACTTATGGTATATGTACTATACATCAATAGTATAACTAGTATAAGTGTATTATGGAAAAATAAAAAAGCAGTTATTTTTAGCTGATTATTATGTATTTTTTTACCATCTGATCGTACAGAGATTCGTGCTAGAGGAGATGGTATCGGTGTTCGGTCGCACTGATTGGAATAGAAATATTTTTTCGGACTAAAATAACCTCAATGGTAATGTGGGTAATATTTATAATTAACACTTCATTTATTAAAATGTTCATTTAAATGAATGGTTAGATTTTACCCATACTAACTTCTTCCTATCGGTAATATATTATATTATACTGTAAAAGTCCTTTTTTTTTATAGAGGGAGTAATATATACGCAGTACACGTTGCATACATTGCATGTAAGCCAACTGAAGCGTGTACAGTACTATGCTCTCCTCAATTCCGACAGCAAACCTGAAAGGCTGAGGGCGGCATGAATGCTTGGTGATTCATCAGTGAAGAAAGAAATGCATGCCCGTAATTGAGGGTATTCAATCCAAATGGCTTGGATCTTTCGCGCATTTTGCAAATCAATGAGTAGTACTACTCCTTTTTTATTACTTCCTCACTTATTCTAAAATATAAATATTTCTAGTATTTAAATCTTGTTTTATAGTGTAAGTATTTCTAATACTATTTATGGTACTACTTGTCTTATCAATTATTTTCTATTTAAATTTTTTTTTATCTTAACTCCAGCTACCCTCGTATCCTTTACCGTTCATTATTTATTAAAGTGGACCAAAGTTATTTCTGCTTAACTTTAATCGGAGGTAGTAGACATCTACATTATTTCCCTTCTACATAATTAATTGAACTTGTGTGGAAAGCAAAATTAATAACCAAACAGATCGCCCAAGTGAATAATGCAGAGATCGATATATATGCACTTAATTATATATGTCCATGATCAGTACTGACAGTGCAGGGTAAAGCTAGCTAGCTACAGTGATACTGTGCAACACCAAACGATCCAGCTGACCCGGGAACAGTGGCCAGCTAGAGTCTTTGCTACACCAGAAAGAAATCTTTCCATGCAGACCAAATCAAGGGCTAGCTGGAATATGTGTTTCAGGAAAGAAACCAAGAGAGATGCATGGTGATCTCCTGTAGTTTTCAGCTGGCCCTCTGTCCATCTTGCCTTGCCGATATATGTTTTTGCAGTGACTAGTTGTTGCGGTGGTTGGATCAATCTGTCCTTAAAAAAGGGTCAGAGAAAAGATAGGGAAAAATGAAATTGAGGACTGTGCCAAGCACATAAGAGCATGAACAGTGGGTTAGACAGCTACCGTCTATGTGATCTTTTCACACGATATCTAGATAACATACAGACAATCCATACCAGAGGTTGTCTGTTTGGCCGTCTCAGAATTCAAACAGATTTAATGTTATTTAATTCTATAGAAAACATGTATAGTGGTATAGATAGTATTAAGCTGTTTATTAGACTCTCAATCTGATAATTAACAGATGGCAATCTTCTCTCTCCTCTCCACGGTATACAAAATCCTTATGGTATTTTCTCCCAGATGCTTACTTCACATCATTGTTCATGCTTTTAAGCGTGCACCAGAAAGAGAGAAAATATTTCCATGTTTTTTTCTTCTTATTGAGAGAGAGAGAGACTCCCATGAGCAAAATGAGTGGCTCTAGCTTCTTGTTTTAAGGTTTGGGGTCACTAGCCGGCCGGCACACTGCTTCCATCTATAGGGAAAAAATCCAGTTTAGTATACCTCTAATTTTTTGCCTCGATTGATTAATTCAACACACTATTTAAATTGAACCACTTACTCTGTAGCATCTTTTGTTTGAAACAACACCATTCGCAGTTCACAAGTCAGTTAAACGAGTGAAGTAATTGCCCAAATTTAATATATTTTATAAAGGGTATAAACTGCTCAAACGTGTACGTATTTGTTTCAAGGAGTACAACTTTTGTGCTCCAATAATTAATATAATTTGAGCCGAAAATTGAAGAGTTCAGTGAAAAGTAATCTAGATCATGTACGGTTACTGACAAAGAATGCGCGCATTGTACACCGAAAATACATGTATACGGCGTACGGTGAAGGTACGTTGTGAGTACGTACGGGCCATCGTACTTGATTGTCATTATTCATTTTCATAATCAAGTTGCACATTAGTACATTACACAATTACAGTAGTAGTATCTTTGTACGGTCTAGAACATTGCATACATACGATCCTTTTTTCTTACCATAAGTGTATATATATCCTGCTCTTTCATGAGCTTAGTGTTGCTAGCTAATTAAGTATGATCAAGGCCCCTGTGACTGTGATGCTACTCACAGGCTCACAACAATTTTCCTATTTTTAAAGACTCGACTATATCAGTTAGTTTTTACGTATTTTTTTCTCAGTTACACGGATATACGTGCACACACCAATGCACTTATGTATAATGGTTTGAGATGCTTTGCAAGTATGTCCCTTTCAAGGACAAGGTTGGATGGGATATAAACATTCATGCTTTATTAGATAGGATGATCTTGTTTGGTTGGGTGGATGGGATGAATCAATTTTTTATTTGGTTAGATGCATGAGGGTGGAAGGAATAAGATTAATAAATTATTAATTAATAACAAAATATGTTAATTATCACTAATCTTATCATAACCAATAGTAATTAATAACAAAATATACCAATTATCCTTAATTAGCACTAATCTTGAAATGGTAATCACTAATTAACTAGAATACATGCTAATTATAACTAATTAGTGACTAATGATCAATATTAGCGAAGGTGAATGAGCTCATTTGGCCAATTTGGCCGGATCCACTCATCCAGCATCTTTAGAAAATATTCCCAGGGTGGCCGCCCCATCCATCCTTCGCCTATGAACCAAACACTACAAAAATCCTGGTGGCCATCTCCTATCCAACCTCATCCACCCAACCAAACATACCCTTAATTAGTACACACGCTAGCTCGAAGATACGGAGAGACCAACGATAAAACCCTTAGCTCACTTAAACCCTGTGTAATTCTGAGCACTATATAATTTGAATCTCACTAGGTGGAGCCATACACTACTTAGGCCCTATTCGGCAGGGCTTATTTAAGCCGCTTAAATTCTCGTTTTCCATGAACACACTTCCCGAACTGCTAAACGGTTCATTTTTTATAAAAATTTTATATATGAAAGTATCTCTAAAAAATCAAATAGATTCATTTTTTAAGTTTTTAATAGTTAATACTTAATTAATCACGCGCTAATGACGTTCCTTGTTTTACGTGCGGCTTATAAGCTAGAAAAATAAGCTATCTCAAACACCACCTAAAAACATGTTTGACAGGACTTTCAATTGTAGCATCCTGCTTTTCAATGTAATCACGAAAACTATTTTAATAAAAACATAATTTCAAAAATCTAGATCTTTATGTGTATTAGGTGCCAAGATCCCAATTTTTCTATCATTCCTTGTGACCACCAAAAAGCACCACCCAAAAATCCCTCTCAAAATCTCGGGATTCAAATTACGCAATCCGACTTCCCTCTAAAACTTTTCCGAATTTCTCTCCTAAATCCCAAATACAAAATTCGTATCTATTCTTCAAATAAACAAGCCTCCTTTAAATCCCTAGATTTTTGAAACCTTCAAAAATCAAATTAAAAACATCTCTATTATCTCTCTCCTAAAAATTATTCAAATTCAAAACTTTATCCCAAAAGCCCTCCTTTGATTTCCAAGAAAACAGTTGATAATTGAAATATCTTATTTGAATTAAAAATTTCGTTGGCCTCCCTCTACTTTTTCCTCAAATCTATTCTCCTCCCAAATTATACAAATTCATTCCATATTTCAAAAATATATCAAAGTCTTTTCCCTAAATTTCTGAAAGTACAATGAATTCAAATATCACATTTGAATTCAATAAAGTTAGAACATTTCCTTCAATTCCCTTGTTTATACTGGGTTCAAATCTCAAATTTGGATTCAAATCCAACACCAGAAAATCAAATTTCTTTTTCCCCTTCTCTCCTGTTCCCTCTCCCCAAAATTATCTCAAATATCAAATTTTACCTCAAAAGTATTCAAACAGCCACCTTGGCTCAATCCCTAAATTATTCTCTAGTCAATTATCAAAGTTGCAAAAAATTTCAAATTGAAATCCGTTAAAATCTTCTCAAAGTTTAGTCCTAAAAATCCCTAGAAAAAGAAAAAAAATGTAATTATTCATGTTGGGCCATCTCCCCTTCTCCTCCCGGCCCGGCCTCCTTCTTCCCTCATCTTCCCCCCGCCAAGTAGGCCAGCCCAACCACGCAGCCCGGTCCACAGCTCATTCCTTCCTCCTCCTCTCTCTTCCGCACGGCGCCACAGCCTCGTCCGCTTCACCCCACATCCCCGCGCTCGCCCGCCCTTCGCCGCTAGCCTCACACGGACACTCGTAGATCTACGCCTCCCTGTGGGACCCACCTGTCAGCCTCATGCTATCTCCCAGTCACTCACGCAACGCTCGCTGTGCATCCTGTTAACACCAAAATTTGGCATGGATTTCTATCATGTTCGGTTAAGGAAAGGACTATATTAGCTGATGGAAATTTATCTGGAAGAGACCGAGTTTGGAAAGGAATCGTGAAGACCACGCCATGGCCGTAAATTACCTTATCTGTTAATTAGGTAGTTTTAATAATTTTTAGGAAACCTGATCTCGTGTCTAATCAGGGCTTGTCAATTTTCCTGTTATAGTTAGAAAACTCCTGTTTCGTATCCGATCAGGACTGTATCAACTCAGGGTATAAATATGTATGCCCGGGTACCTTGTAAATCATCTCTCGATCAATCAAATTCGGCGCATCGCCACCCTTTTCGACGGGTTCTTGCTTCTCGAGCCGGGCTGCATCGGTTAGGTCCGAACTCCTGCGAGAGGGTAAGACTCGTCACCCCTTACCCAGGTGTATCTATTCTGTCTACGGCTGCATCAGTTAAGTTTGATCTCTTAGGCCGGGTAGATATATCACATCACGCGTGCATAGTTTTTATCGGCTTACTGGGTATAGTTTATCATCAGTTTGTGCTGCATCGGTTCAGTCCGACCTACTAAACTGCCTAATAAGTTATTCCTGCTAGGTTGATAGATTTTGTGCAAGCGTCTTATCGGAATGCATAGCCGATAAGTTATCATATTTTACATTACAGTTGCATTAGATCTATCGGCTCATTGAGGTTCTTTTATTATTATCAATCTGTGCTGCATCAGTTAAGTTTGAACTACTAGATTGATAATAATAGATTTGTCCTTGATAAGCCGATGAGTGTTTATGCGATGTTTTATCGGAGCGTCTAACCGGTAAGTTATCTTTTAAAGCCGACTGTACTTATTTATTATTCTACTTATCTACTTTATCATCGGCTCCTAGCCGATGTCCATGTGTTACTATTGGCAGTCGGCTGGCTTATCAATTGCTTATCATTTATGTTACCTGTCCATACCATCATCGGCTTCCAGTCGATGTTCAATTACTTTGGTCAATATCAGTTATCGGCCGATGACACGTATTATATTTATCCTCTCTATCATCGGCTTTCCGGCCGATGCACATATTATATTGGCAGTCGGCTAGCTTATTGTTTGTTTATATTATCATCTACTCTATCATCGGCTCCTTAGCCGATGGCTGGTTTATTATCTGTTTATAGTATCATCCATGCTACCATCAGCTTCCTGGCCGATGTGTAAGTGCTACTGGTAGTCGGGCAAGTACCCGGGAGCGGGCACGAGCGAGGACCCGGGCGCGGACACGACCAAGGACCCGGGCACGAGCACAGAGAGTACTCGAGCGCGGGCACGACCAAGGGCCGGCATGAGTGACGACTCGGGCGCGGGCACGAGCAGGGGCCCGGGCACGGATGCCTGTTTACTTTATCACCGGCCGATTATCACTTCGGCAATCGGCTGGTTTACTCTGCACTTATATCATCATCGGCTTCTAGCCGATGTGCAAGTTACTATTGGCTATCGGCTGACATGATTATTACTGGCCGATCGGTTTACTGATCTAACTTTTTTCTCCTTGTCAATTGCGGGGTCAAATTGACTGGCACGCCTGCGAACCTCAAATATTTTAGGACCTGCACTGGAGCTAAGCAGATCTCCCAGGCCTTCGCGTGTCTCCCAGACGCCGGACGGCCCCCGGCGGGTTTTTGGCGTCGACACATCCATCCCCTTCCTTCCACTGACCCCACTTGCCTGGGGCGTGTTCGACGAAATGCGGCACCCAACCACCGCATCGCGCCACACCCACGCCACACCTTAGCCGTCCTTGTGCGCCGCTCAGCATGATGAACCACGTGCGCCAAAACCCAACCTCCTCACCGTGAATCTCGGTGGGGTCTACCCCCTCCCTTGTTTCCCTCCGGGAAACCCAGACGCCGTCCCTTTCCCATCTTTTTCCACCGCGCTCTCGCTCTCCGCGCGTTATGCCACCATCTTCTCGCCGGCGTCACTTCCTAGCAAACCCAGCGCCACGTTTCCTCCATCTGGGAATCCTACTGCCTCGCCATCACCATCGCCCCACCTCGTTTTGCTCTGTGCAGCTCGACACTGTCTATCAACTCCTCCCTTCCACTGTCCTATTGCTAGCCCACCCTAGCCCGAAAAACCCAATGCAACCACTAGCTCGCCACTCCGCCTCACCTATAAAAACTCCCTTGAGCTCCCTCTCTCCTACCGCCGCACTCCTCGCTCCCCCTCTCTCGCCCTCTCTGAGTGCCGCCCCATCACACTACGTCTTCTGGCGTCACCATCCCTCGCCGTCGACAGCGGCCTGATGCTAGCAGTCCTCCGCCTCCATCCTAGCCGTCGCAGCCGCCTATGCCCCTCCCAACTACCGCCGCCATCTGTGCCGGCCTCAGCCTCCCTGCGAGAGGCAGTTGGGAAAGAAGAAGACGACAACCTCCTCCCTCCCTGACAACCCAGACCCACAGCACAACCCCCTCTCCTTTCCTCCAGTCAACGACACGTGGCCCCACCTCAAAGAAAAACAAATAAATTCTTTTTTCAACATTCTTGAGTCATTGACAGCTGGGTCCTAGTCCTTTATCGGGCCTAAAAGAGTACTAGGCCATCTCGTCGCCTTCTTGGACCAACAACAGTACACCCCAGCCCACTCCCTCATCTCGGTCCATGGGCTACTGCATATTGGTTGGCCTACCATGCCGAAGCCCACCAATCCACCACCACACTCTTCTCCCTCCCTAGGTGGACCTAGTCCACCATGGACCATAGACCCATGAGTTCTCCTTCCCTCACTGACATACGGGACCCATGTGTTAGAAAGGAATATTTTTTAGAAATTAATAGATCCTTTTCTATCTTCTTAGGCGTGGAGAAGCATTGGGAACCCCAATATCTTTTTTCGGAGCAGTTTCTTTTCCCGTCCCCTCGCCCCAGCTTAGCGCTTCGCTTCCAGTTCTTCAGAAGAATCAACTGACTTCTCCCTTCTTCATTGATCCGGGGGAAAAGGAACCGTCTACCAGTTGGGAAGCTAGACATCAAGGTTGTGGCTTAATGAGGATAACTAAGCTGACAAGAAATTCATATGATCTTCAAAAATTCATAATAAATCAACTATAACTTCGGTTGACTCCTTTTAACTTCCTAAATTTTTCTAAAATTGAGATCCACCTAATGACACTATTAGTTTATAATGATTATTATTTATTTGTAGAGTTTCTTTAGGATCTCTTTGTGTTGACCGCATAGCGACGTTTTGGAATTTCGTCGGACAAGGGAATCGAGAAGATTTGAAGGCCGTCTTCAAGGAAAGTCACCCTTTTGACCATATTGCTCCTACTTTATAAAATATGATTGATTTCAAATTGCATATTTAGTGTACACCATTAATTTGATTGGCCTCGGTTTACGTGCAATTGACAGACCCACCTAGTAGTGGCATTTCTTTCTATAGGCTATTGATGAACCCTACCCTTGTAACTCCACCATAGTAGTGTCATAATGTCCTTGCTCTTTGAGCGAAAGTTTTATCGCTCCATATGCAGTATCGTTTGTTCAAAATGGAGAACTCTAGGGTTGGAAAACCTTTGCAAAACCCGACTCGTGTAGTCGGTGGGTTTGAAAAGAGAAAGATGGTTTGTGAAAGTTCACGACGTGGATCTCGTCTCCGTGGCTTGTAATCGTATTCGCATGTAAGGACCGATTCCTTGGGAAATTACATCCGGGCATATGGCAATGTGAGCACACCGGTGTTTATGGGATGCCTCTGGCTAAGTAATTAGTTATCACATGAAAAATCTTGTATGCCAATCGTTGTGGAACGCCAGGAATGTTGGAGACGGAGTTTTGGATTCTTACTGCTCCTCGTGGGTGACATACTGCCCCTTGTAGGTGATTTTACTGAGTCTATAGTGATGATTGGACATGTGTAGGAAGCATTATCGGTGTTCCTGGGTAGACGACGGCATGTCATTTGACTGATGCTCGGTTTGTGGACTCGACCCAACTATGTGGCATGGGACCTTTATGGGTTAGCTTTAGAAAGGCCTTGTCACGAGCTTCCGTGGGCGACAGGTAAACAGTGTTAGCTTCGTGTCGTGTGGGTAAAGCGTACAAACTCTATAGAGCTTAACTAAATTGTTCGAACAGCCGTACCCACGGTTAAGAGCAAATGTAAGATGATTCTCCTAACGTAAATTTGTTTGCATGTGTTTTGTGAAAAAGGTTTGTGGTATGAGAACCATTAACAGAGTCAGTCTGGGTGACTGATGGATGACCAGAGTGGTTTGAAACAGGCCTGTGTGAGCCGGAATGTCGAGAGGGCATCGTAGAGTAGGCTTCCCGAGTGAAAGCGGAAGAGGTATAGGTTGGCTCCAAGAAGAAGCCGAAGGATAAAATATGTGATGGATGGCTCAATGAGCCGAAGGATAAAAGATGTTGCGAGAAGTGCTAAGATTTCCCAGACCGGAAATGATATGGCATGATTGGACTACTTGGGATAATAATGTGATGTGATGGATGGAGCTAGAAAGTGAAATAACACTACTAATAAACTAAACTTTTGTTCTTTCCGCTTGAGATGTTGTAAAGCAATTCGCGGACAGGAAGAGACGAATAGTCTTTTTTTGATTGGATTTATAGAAACCCACGCTTAAAGTCTTGGGGAAATGTTTTGAAATAAAATGTTGTGAAATAAACCTAGTTTTCCTTTGAAGCTTGCATACATTTTCCGTGGCTTGCAAGTACAAAAGTACTCACTCTCCCTTTTATTGTTGTTTTTCTCCTTCCTCACGTTCAGGTTGAAGATGTTGAAGGTTTTGGTTTCGTCTATAAACCCAAGCCACTGCCTGTGGATTGGTGTGCTAGCCGTGCTAAGTTCCACTATTGCAATGATTTCTATTTTGTTGTCGTGGGTACCAGTTTGGAATCCTAGGACTGGTACCGGCAATCGTGGTTCCATAGGGATGATTCGCCGTCCTCCATGGCACGCCCTATCTGGCGCCGTCTTTTATGGTGGTGTCTGATCGGGGTGTGACAAGATGGTATCAAAGCATAGGTTTGAATTTAGGAACGAAAACCATATCCCATAGATTGACCTTAAGGATCATATTTTAATGCAAAACTATTTGCAAAAAACACCTTACTTCACTTCTCTTACTCTGGTTTATAAATAATTTACCAAAAACATAGGAGGTAGCCACAACCCCCTTCATTTCTTGAAGATAAGAATCAAGAAAGTGGTGAAGAAGCAAGTCAGACGAAAGCAGCCAAAAGGCCACCGTCTACTCATTAGGAGTTGACGAGATAGTACGTGTGACTAACCCTTTCGATTTGCAAAAATATTTTCCCTGGTAGTTTTTTCTTAAGTTTTTGCTGCCCTGACTTCGAGTAATCTAGGTTTCAAATGGACCATCAAAACAATCAGCAGACCCATGCTCCTGAGCAACATGAGGACAATGGAAGTCTAGTCCAGAAAAGAATCCAACAATTGATAGCTATCCAAGCTCAGATGATGGACAAGACGACCAAGATTGTAGCCCTATGGCCACAACCCCAACCAACCATACTTCATTCAGATCCGAACAATGTCAGGAAGAATGCAGCACCCTTCCAAGATTATCCCCTACCAGAAGACATGAAGACCGATCAAGATAGGATCATAAGTTTTCAGAAAGGAATGGAAGTAGGTATGAAAGTCTCCTCTCTAGCATTGGACGTCTCTGCCTTCCAATAGATGCTCGACCATAGCATCCTGCGGGAAGCAGTAAGAAAGGAATCCCAAAACCTTTCGAAGCGCAAATAGTCACACTCTGGTCCCCAGCCACTAGTTGAGTCACTCCCCTATAAGAAGGGTAAAGAGAACGCCACCACAGGATCTATAGTAACGTGTTTCAATTGTTCAAACATTGGACACTATGCACGATACTGTCCACAACATCAGCACAAGAAGACCCCAATACAACCCAACAAGAAGGTTGATAATTGTTGTCGAAGAACGCAGCAGTGGATTCTGAGTATGGATAAAGAAAGTAAATCTTTGTATTTGATCTCAAAAACCTTGTCATTACAATGCCTAGGTGTCTATTTATAGGCCTAGGGGTTCACTTATAAGCCCTAGGGCTTCATTTACAGGTGGTATTATATTATGACCCCTTGACAGGGACAGTTATAGGGGTATTTGCATCTTTTCCTGTTCACGAGCCCGTGATGGGCTACTGGGCCGTTATATGGGCCGCCTCCTTAATGGGCCTTTTGGCCCAATGGGTAGAGATGTCTGTTGACAGGCTCGATGGCCCTCTACCATGCTTTGTCCGCTTGCCAAATCCTTCGGCCGCTTCAGCCTATGCTTGATGCTTCGGTCTCCTCGCCTCTCGATCAGGCTTTTCGTTCATCTTACAGCGGCTTTGCCTTGCACGCGGTGCTCTTCGTCTTTGCGCCCTTCATCTTCGCTTGGCACTCTGCGTCCTTCGCTCATGTCAGGCTCTACGCTTGCACATATGTATTCGGTCTTGAGCTGTTCGAAGGAGGTACGGCCTGTGGGCCTTGGGTCTTGGGCCATCCGAAGGGGGCTACGGCTTGTCTCCAATAATGGTAGCAACTTCAAGAAAAGTACCCAGCTAAAATTTTAAACACATGATGCATGGGACGCCTATATACCCTTGTTTATCTAAAAATCCCAAACAGCAATTTATTTTTGTTTTGAGGGGATGGAAATTTATTTTTATTTTCTTTTATTCAAACGAAAATGTTTTTACTCAATATTTTCCTTTAAACATAAAATAAATTAACTACTGAAAATTCCAAAATAAAAGAATATCAACAATTAAAGAAAATGAAATATTTTTTGAGAAAAAGCTAGGGAATATTTTCATAAAAAAGAATATTCCCAAAATTTTGAAATAAAGAACGTGCCTTCCATTAAAAAAAGAAACTAAAAAATAAAAAAATAGACTTCCTAAGCTAGCTATCTCAAGAATATGGGAGGCTCTAAGCATTATTAAAGATCAGAGGCTGGCTGAAATCCAACAATGCTGCTTCCTTATATTAGAATTAAAAATTAGGTTTGATCACCAAGCTCCTTTTTCTTTAAACAAAAGAGAGATTCGATTCCTTTTGCGTCGGGGTAATTTTAAAATGCTTCTTTTCCAAACATAATTTATGGAGACCGAGCATATCTGTTTTTAATGGTTAGAGAGATGCTCTGCTTAACCAATACATATATATAATGATTAATTGGTTTGTTCTCTTTTGACAAGATAATGTACCGTGTGAACAAAAGTCAAGGAAAGCATCAAGTGCAAATCGATGGATCGATCACAATTAATTTTTGTAGCGTACGGAAAGTTATACAGAAGTACAGCGAACAAACTAACACGTACGAAGTACAAAACGCATTCCGACAGTGTACTTGCTGAAAATGAATAGGGAGAGTTATTTTTAACAGATTCCAGGGAGAAAATATTGGATTTCTCGTAACCGTAATCACGTACAATTGTAGCCTCGTACGTACGTACGTTAACTAGTTTGTTGCCAACCGGACTCTGCTACTCTATATATGTTACTTTCAACTTCAGATTAATTTTTGGGGAGTTAACTAATAACTTCACGCTGTTGGCCATGCTTGTTTAATTTTTTTTTTTTGCTACGATTTATAAATCGAAGACACGTGACCGAAATAACGAAAAATAATTTTAGAATATAATTTTTATACTTCTACTCTTAACGGTCGAAATAACAAATTAAAAGCAACCAAAAAGACCCTTAAAAAACCAGGCCATCTTTTTTCTTCAACTTTAGCACCATATAAATGGAATTTCACTTCATCTGAAAAGGCATGAATGTGAGCTAATTATGGGCGGTCCCATATCTGTGCAGGTTCAACAAATTATAAGCAATCACTCCAAATTAAAAGAATATATTAAAGGCGCAGGCAAATTAAAAATGGGACCCAAGATCTTACAGCTTTAGGTATCCATGGTAAACAATAACTCTGCTTTCACCCTTTAATTAATTAGTTTAACTTGATAGAACAATTCATCGGTGGCACAGGCACATGCAGACGCTGTTGCTGACGACCAATCTAAATCTTAGCACTTGCAGATGAGACACGGCACGAGCAAATTTTTAAGGTGCCACACTAATCAAAACAGAGGATCAAATCAGGCCCCAAAACTAAACAATAATGCAATTTGCAGACGAAAAGGAAACCTGCAGGAGATCGCTCACTGCATGCATGGATTAATGGATCGAAAGGAGACTGATTTTATAATATAAAAATTGATTAGTTCTCTAGTGGCGAAGTTAACTAATCAACAGTGAGATCGATGGTTATGAACTTATTATGATTAATACATGTCGCATAGTACGTAGGTACGTGACTAACAAACGACACTGGACGATTGTCGCCAAGTGTGTACGTACCATGTTTAATTAATTTTTTTTTTTTTTTGCGAGGGTACCATGTTTAATTCGGGTGGCATGTTCATGCATACATGAATGTTGCCACGCACCGTACGCATGCGAATAATCGACATAGATCGCGACCTGAAATTGTATTTATAATACATATACGAATGTTGGTATTTTCTGGGGCACGTTCTGCTGATTAATTAACCAGCACGTACTTGGGTATTTTTAGATTTTGCGAACCTCATTTTTCTTTCATTTTTGAGCTTATAACTTATTCCCTCTTATTTCGGGTTTTTTACACTCTTCTGCAGAAACAGAAAAATGGAGAATTGATCTTGCGGTCCTAAGTTGCACATTCGAAAAGATACCATTTTATTTATAAAATTCTTTATATTATTAAGAGAGGTTAATAAAGATCCACACTTTCACTCAAGAGATTTACATTCTACCATGTAAATCAAAGAAAAATAGAGGGAAAGAAAAAAAGATATGCACAGTTAGATCATGGGTCAATCCGGATTTTAACAGTGTAGATTGATAGATATATTATACAAAATATAAACGATCTGAGCTAAAACTGAGAAGTCATAGAAAAATAAACAAAGTATAAAATAGTAGATGAGTAAAACTTTCATACATGTGTTATTAGCGGTTTAAAAACAACGATAAAAAATAGACTATGATAAAAAAAAACTCTGACCAAACATAAACTCTAAAATTAAGTTTTAAAATTTAAATTTTTGTTGCGGCTGATACACCAATAAGTAGACAACAAAAAGCTCAGTTGTAACACAGAAAACACCTTAGGTGCGAAAATAAGATGCATGAAAAATGTTGGACATGTGCACAAATACTTCCTTTTTGGTAGGAAGACAAAGTTACCAAGGTGAATCGATCGCATGTCCAGTACTACAAGGCGGACCATTTAGCTAACCGTATGCTATATAACAGCACAATAATGACACCAGTAAAGGTGATTATTAGCTGGTTGCTTGTCCGTACGGCATCCCAAGATAGATTAATTAATAATGCAAGTGTGAGACCGACCTAACCGGCCTTGCGTTTGCCCATATTGTCCAGGTGCGTGCATGCATGGTCCAGACTCCTATCTGGTTTCTTTTTCTCTGCCCGTACTGCCCGGTGACAGCATGTTGTGTTTCATTATGCAGCTAAAAGTTTTATATATGTATCGATCTCAAACTATATGTTCCCTTGAGCGATCGATCTCTCATAGAAGAAAATTAATGTGCACATCTTAACTTTTTGCAGTTTTTGTTTACCTTAGATCCGTCCCCTAGCTTCATATATACCATCATTCATCAAGTGCAGTTGCGGATCTTTGAAAAGTTTTAGAAGCTAGACGATGCAAATATAAGTACAACGATTTTGTTTGCTATAAAAAATTAATTTCCAATCTCTAAAATAATATAATATTTAAATTCTATTACGTGATCGTCCACGAGCACAAGCAGCCGTATGAGGTCATCAGGTCGTGTCGTCCAGAACTTCATATTGTGCGGTGCGGTCTACGGATTTATCTTTCGACGTTATATATTAGAGAAATTAACACTGGATTTGTCTTTGTCTTCCAGTGTTAATTGGTCAGGAGCTAACAAATTCAACGAAATTAGACTGAAGTGAACAATCGAACTAACAGAAAGAACTGTGTACTGACCTGATCTCTCAGTGTAAAGAAATGTAACCAACATACGAACAAAGAAAAAATTGCCCAGCCTATTGGGTGGCCACGTTGAACGTTGCAACGTCTCAAACATATATATGCCTGGTCAATCTCGATTGTATCTGCTAGCTACTTACTATCAAACGATGGAGCAGGTCGAAATTAAACAAGATAAAAAGGATTGAAAATAACAGCACATGCATGGCACTATAGTTACCGATCAACAAGCCCCCAAATAAAACAAAATTTCCTAATTAAACACGATTACGGCAGCAGAGCTCTATTAACTGGTTCATCAAATAATTAATCTATCTGTTTAATACATATCCAGTAGTTACCAGCTACATATGAGTTCCCTGCAAAACCATGCAATTAATTAGGTCAATCAACGATGACACTGCAAATTTGCAGTCACTTCATCGTAGCCAGTAGTTCCCGGCTGGGTACTCGCTTTCTTTCCTGCAGGATGTGTCCACGTCTGACACCAAACTTCACAGGCTAATACAGTAGCCTACTAATTAAGCTTAATTTTCATCTAGAAACTTGCTCTTTGTTACCTGCATTTAGCCGCACGAGTGCCTGCTTCAAGCTCAGTTTATCAGCTGTTTGTTTAGAGTATGCTGAAATTATTATTTACTTAATTGGTTGTTTGCTATGATTATCTGTGTGTACGTAATTAATCAAAACTTCAGTAATTCATATTTTTTTTTACTGAAAACTTCACTAATTTATATTGACTCCAAAACTGCTTTAAATTAATACATATGTGTCGTCTTCTAAGACTAGATTAAGTGTTCATGGCTGGTCACCAAAAGGAATGACTAATGCCCCGTTGTGATGTGTCGGCTTGTGCTTATTCGCTCGTTTTTTATAAGCATGTTTCCCAAATGATTAAACGGTATGTTTTTTGTAAAAATTTTCTATATGAAAGTATCTCTAAAAAATCAAATAGATATATTTTTCAAATTTCTAATAATTAATACTTAATTAATCACACGCTAATGATATTTCTCATATTGTGTGCGGCTTATAAGCCGCACACACGGCCTAAGCTTTATTAGAGAATGAAAGTAAACTTTAATTTGATCTCAACTCGAAGGTAAAAATGATCTATGATAGAGGTGTTGTAGTACACTTAGGTTCAAACTCTATCGGGGTTCAAATTTAAGTGCCTATATTTATTTTTAAAACCAGTGATACCAAATTTCCCTTTGTTATAACTCATGAACACAACAGCATGTATGCAGAGTACATAGTATAGTGTGCACTGATAATTAAGTTTCTGAACTCCATTGGTTTTAATCTTCTTAGCTGTAAACCGTACCTTGAACCTGACTGATTAACCTACCTATTGGCTCGTTTTTCTGTTTTAGACAGCAATGCAAGTGTGTCCATTAGTTTGGTGTTTATCACACACACACACACATACAGAGAGTGACATTACTGTACTCTCATGAAATGATATGTAAAAGCTCTTGGGCAAAAGAGACTTGGCATCCATTTGTAACAACCAGAGAAGAAACTTTGGAGAAGCGAAGTTTGACAAGGCCCATCAGCTAGATACTTAAGGTTAGAGAACATTACAGGACAATGAAATTAAAATAGCTAATAGTTGCATTTACATAAATAAGAGTTATATAGTTTGTCGTATATAAAACTAGCTAACTCAGCATGCAGCTCGCAGCCTCGTACAGCTACTTTATTTATAGGTGGTATAGAGATATGCTAAGTATATATTACTACACTAGTGTTGATTAGCCCTGAGTAATTAACTATGCACATGCGTATGGATGTATTCTCCAAAATGGAAAATAAATCAATGTGCATGTACAGGCACACACGTGCAGGCAACGCAGAAAGATCAATATTGTGTTAGTTGCCACCTAATATTAATTAATTTAATATTCAGATAGTTTGACCAACGGGACTTTGTTTGTTGAAATAAAAATGGAGAGGATCAGAGGAGGGGGGGACACTCTTTAAGAAAAAGTTTCAGAGTTAGCTGGCTGGCTGTCCATGGTAGAAAACATTTGCCTGTTTCAATGATCTCTGCATTTTTTTATTGTAGTATATATTTTAACCATTAAGTTCAATAAGTGTGTTCTATATCGTGTCAATTAAAGAAAACTAAAAATAATCTTCGAATTGCAGTGGAAATTGTTCTCAAGGACTAGTGGTATATTCATTTTATTCTTTTTTTTCTTCGTCTTTAAGATATTGATATTGTCTCTATTGGATATGTTTGATCATTTTTTAATTATATACTCATTAAAATTGTCGGTATAATAGACATGACATATGTACCTTATATAGATTTTTATATGATAGTATTGACTGTTTATCGTGCACGGTTACCATGTTAGGATAACCATGTATCGAAGGATATAGGATAGGTGTCAAATCCGGAAGACCGAGATTGTTATGACTAGAATATGTGGGGTGTTCTGTTCGGGAGTTCCTATTTTACCTCTACGAGTAGATTGACCACCAGGGGCCTAGGGGTATAAATTTATAGAGGATAGAGGAACAAGACTTTCAAGATCGACAAGCCTCTTAGCTCAGAAGACTATAACCAGAATCGTCAGAATCCCCCAAGTTTTGACTAGATCAAGTTAGATCACATACATCTTGTACTCGTCAATACATCCACATATATTAAATCACATAGGACTAAGATGCATCGATCAAACGGTTGTGAATTAGATCAATCATCCTCTAATCCAAGGGTGTTGATTCGTTGATGACGTGGCTTAACCTAGAGCTTGCTTTATAGGAGTTAATGCTGTAGTGGATACTAACTATATAGAAACAAGGGATAACTCTGTGTGCTTGAGGGACTACCATCTTCATTCCTTGCATAAGCGGCCTCAGGTATGCACAGAACAATTGTCGGTTAGCTAACAAAAATGTAAGCACATGTGAAAGAATGTTTTTTCATGACAAATCTAGTAATATCATTTTCTTGGTGTACTAGTGAGTTATCGTTTTGGGTTTGACTGCACAATATAAAACAACTGGTAAAACTAGGACTTACCAACTTATCGTTGTATAATCATCATTTGCAGCAAGTTAGCCATTACCCAAGCATACGCAATTGTAAAAGTAGTGTAATTATTTTGTAAGCAACGGAAGGGGAAAAAAACACAATCATTATACTCGATTTTTTTTCATCTAATTTGTCTTGTAAAGACTTTATCTTTAGAGCAATCAATGTATTGGAGTTTGCTAAAGTGAGAGAAAAATTTATTAGAATTTGCTAAAGTGAGAAACAAATACATTGAAGTTTGCTAAGTAGAGAATATTCTAGTATTTAAGCTTTGCATTGCTACGAGTGAAATGGGCTAAAAATGGAGTTTTTTTTTTTTTGACAGGGAGAGAGATCAAAATTAAGACCGTACACCTGTAGTGTTATTACTACTGCCGTTCTAATATTATTGAAATCAATCCGACTAGGAGCAGAAAGGGACAAAGTTAGCTCTTAAAAATGTTCCACATCAGGGTCATCAGGCATCAAGGAGGACGCAGTGATAGTAGTATTATTTATGCGAATTTAAAGATGTTTAAATTACATGCATGAGAAATTTAACAAGTAAACCATTGCCCTCTCTCTCTCTAACTTTCTCTGTCTGGCCATCTCTCTCAGGGGTGGGTGGCAAAACTAACCCCACTGGGCACTGACTGACAAGCTGCTAGCTATCTAGATGAGAGATAGAGAGAGAGAGAGAGAGAGAGCTAGAGAGAGAGAGAGTCAGTGTATCCAGGATCGATCGAGCAAAGCTAGCTGTAGCCACACACACACACACACTAATAGTACGTAGAGCATGTAATGATGGCAAATATCGATCTCTAATTACATTTCTTGCATTTCTGGGTATCCCAGGCCACCCAATCTCCCCAATTATTAAGCTGCCATCCATTCCCAACCACTATATAAACGCCACACCTTTGCCTCGCCACCGCCGTCGTCTTCTTCTTCCTCGATCTCCTTTAATTTCCTTCCTTCTCCGGCCATATCATCATCATCTTCTAGCTAGTAGGTCGATAGAGAGAGAGAAGCTCGATCGCTAGCTAGTTGTCTAGAGGAAGGAGATCAATTGAGAATTAAGGTAGCTAGCTAGGTAGATTATTGAGGAGGAGATCGGTCGGAGAAGGAAGGTAGCTGGATCAATGAGCATCTCGGTGAACGGGCAGTCGTGCGTGCCGCCGGGGTTCCGGTTCCACCCGACGGAGGAGGAGCTTCTCAACTACTACCTCCGCAAGAAGGTCGCCTCGGAGCAGATCGACCTCGACGTCATCCGCGACGTCGACCTCAACAAGCTCGAGCCATGGGACATCCAAGGTATGTATATATGTACCCTTCCTTGTTCAATTCAGATTAATATAATTCATGGATAGATTCGTGAGCTTGCTTGCTTGCTAATGGCGGCATGGTGGATGCATGATCGATCGATAGATAATATTGGTTTGTGCATGCAGAGAGGTGTAAGATCGGGTCAGGGCCGCAGAACGACTGGTACTTCTTCAGCCACAAGGACAAGAAGTACCCGACGGGGACGAGGACGAACAGGGCGACGGCCGCTGGCTTCTGGAAGGCCACCGGCCGCGACAAGGCCATCTACAACGCCGTCCACCGCATCGGCATGCGCAAGACGCTCGTCTTCTACAAGGGCCGCGCCCCCCACGGCCAGAAGTCCGACTGGATCATGCACGAGTACCGCCTCGACGACCCCGACACCGCCGCCGCCACGGTACGTACGTCCGTCCGGCCACCGTGCTCCGGCGCCGGCCGGCCGGTACACCGTACTGTAACCACAATTATTATTAGGGGATGAAGAAGCGGTGGTGCAACAATGGCCAGCAATGCAATGATAGAGGACTAGCTAGTTAGTGTGTAGTACGGCCTCTTGTTGATCTGAATAATGATGAAATGACCGATCTCATCTGATCCAACCTTGCTTGCCTTTTCTTTTAATTTCTCTCTCTTGTGTCAAATAATTAACCTAGCTTTTTCCATGTGATTCATGTGCACCAACCCAAAAGGTAGAAATAATTACTAGTGGAGTGGTACTAGTGATCGATTAATTATGCATGCACGCTTTAAAAATTTTAATTGTAATTAAAATTTGATACGATGCATGCATGAATCAGGTTACTGCCGCGGCGGCGGACGCCGGCCAGGAGGATGGCTGGGTGGTGTGCAGAGTGTTCAAGAAGAAGCACCACCACAAGGAGGCCGGGAGCGGCGGCGGCAAGCACGGCGACGGCGGGGCCAAGGCGGCGCACGCTTACTCCTCCAGCGACGACGCGCTCGACCAGATCCTGCAGTACATGGGCAGGTCGTGCAAGCAGGAGCACGAGCACCCCTCGCCGCAGGCTGCGGGCGGCGGCGCCACCAGGCCGGCGTCGAGGTACCTCCGGCCCATCGATACCGTGCTCGGCGACCACGGCTTCATGAAGCTGCCGCCGCTCGAGAGCCCGTCGGCGGCCACGGCGGTGTCGTCCACTCCGTGCACCGGCGACGCGGCCTCCGCCGACCACCTGCTGCACCACCACCGCACGGACTGGGCCATGATGGACCGCCTCGTCGCGTCGCACCTCAACGGCCAGCCCGACGCGGCCGACGACCAGCTCTGCTTCGACGCCGCCGACGACGACGCCTCTGCGGCAGACGGCCTCGCCTACTACTCCGCCGCAGCGGCGAGGCTGCTCGGCGGTAATAACGGCGCCGTCGGCAGCGACGACGACCTGTGGAGCTTCGCCCGGTCTGCGGCGCCGCCGCCGTCGGCGAGCACGCCAGAGCGGCTGAGCCACGTGGCACTGTAACACACATCTGTAGCTGCACGTACACGTACCTACGCCTCATCAGGCGACGAAGCTGCCAGCCCTAGCTGCTAGTACAGTAACTAAAGAGTCAAGAAGACGACGAAGCAAAAAAGCAAAAAAATAAAAATAAAAAATAAAAGCAAGAGAGATCCATGAATGATACTGATAGAGAGAGATCGTTCGATCGATATATTTCAAAGGTGATTAGCAAAGATCGAGTGATTAATTAGTGAGTGAGACACTGTGAGAAAAGAAAATTAAGGAGCCAAAATAGAGAGATTAAAGCGAGTAGTAAGTTAGGGTGGCACTGTCAAACATGTCTGCGTCCATGTAGAAAAATATTAGAATCTCATTTACTTATATAATTTGATCTCTGTCCATGGGTCGGTTAATTAATGGTAATTTGGTACTGTACCTGTCCTAGCTAATTGCCTAGCTAGCTAGCTAATTAACAACTAGACTAATAGTGAAGTAGGTACGTACTTGCTAGTGTGCATGCATGGTGTACGTACGACGTACGTGTGGCTAGCTGGTGTGTCCATAGCTGAGATGTATGTATTAATTAATTAGTGTACTATTATCACGATCAAGATAGTCAGCATACTGTTCTTCGTACGTGCATACATGACATGCATGCATATTCTCCTCTCTATACGTATATCTATCAGGCAAATAATAATTTAGGACCTTTTTTGAACAAAGGAATTTCAGAGAATTTTCATTGGAATCACACTTATATTCCTGTAAAAAAAAACCTGTAAACTTCCTCCGTTCCAAATAAGCACCTTAGCTAGATAGAGCTGTTTGCTAGCTATAGACTGGTGTGTCCTTTTAATTTTTAGAGTAATTTTAGAGTGCTCTCTATTGTTAGCATTTTACTATTAGTATTTTATTAGTAGACGTGATCTTAATGGTTGATATATAAATTTCATTATAAGTAGAAAACATATTCTACTAATAGTAGTTAAGGTGATAGTAGAAATAGATCTCATCTATTAGATTAGAAAATATGAATGGTATTCATTGATTCTACTGCTGGTAGAAAGTACTGTAAAATACCTCTAATTTTTAACCTTCTAAATTAATTACTAACTTGTGATTAACACTATACAGATAACAGACGTGTAGCAAGCCAGGCTATAGTTTTTGTTGTCATTTGTGACGTGTTGCTCATGCTAATTAGTAGTATATGACAATTGAGGGAGCAGGAGATGTTGGGGTTCAGATTGTTATCTCGTTTGTCGTGACAGGAGAAAAGGGTAGTAAAAGGTGGATAGGTGGAGGTGGGGCCCACTCGGCAGTGTAAACGTCAATCGGCCGGGCCAGGAGGCTAGGTAGCCGGTGTCCCCAGTGCACGTACCCGTGGTGCAACGTCGTAGATGAGTGCCCTTTTGGTCCCCCAATAATTCTCCAATCTCTCTCGTCACCTTCCTTCCTTGCTGCTACTGCTACTGCTGCTGCTGCTGCTTTTTAGAGAGAAATTGACAAAAAGTAGACAGAGAAACAGACATACTATTGTCACACACAGAGAGATCCATCTAGAGAGAGAAAGTAGTTGTGGGTTGGAGCTGGAGAGAGTAGTGCCTGGGGGGACAGCGAGGGTCTGTCTAGCGTGCGTCTCTATTGATATACACACGACTGTAAAGCATATAGCTATGAGAGAATCAAATATACATATATATTAATACATACAAATATATATATATATATATATATATATATATATGTGCATAGTTTTTCTCAACACCGTCTCTACCAGGCCTCTACTTTAAGAGAGGTGACACGTTAAAGACGGAGCAAGCACAAAATCAACAAAAAGTACCATAAGTGTCCAAAAAAATAGAAAGGGAAAAAGATTGAAAACGAAGATCTATCGGTGCATATTGGTACGTTGAGTAGTGCTCCACTATCACCATGTGGGGGAACGACGGGCGCAGCCGCTGCTTGCTTGCTCACTCGCTAGCTTAATTAGCCCAACAGAAAAACATAGTGCATATGCACAATGTCGATCGCCCCATTCATCTTAATTATTATGAGCGAGAGATCGACTATACAGTAGTAGTAGTAATTGATCGATCAGAGATGCATCCATGGCGGCCACCGGGGACCGTGCGTCCTTTGCACACATAGAGCTTCACAGTCGCCGCCGGCCGGTCGCTTTCCGGCGTGGGGATGCCTGTGTACACGATCGATCCATCCATCCATTGGTCGTTATTAACACATATGGATTACTTGTCTTCAATTCCTTCACCCAACGTTGTACTGTTGCATAATGTTGTATATTAATTTGACACACATTACTCATAAGTGTGTGTAGCTATACTGTTAGATACTTATTGGCAGGTGGCTATAGCTATGTGGGGTTATGTATGCTCTAATCAGGCCATGTATTATATATATAATAGCTAGCTAATTAAAGCTAGCTGGTCAGTACACTACGTGCTAGGAGTAACTGCAAGCATAGTTTCATGTATGTCAGAACGTAGGTCACACTAGATGGCTTGCATATTGCATGGTACAGTATTGATTGGTTGAAATATAATACTCCTATGTACCAGGGTGAAGATGTACGGAAACATGTGGAGCTAGCTAGCTGTCAGTTTATCAGAGTTGTCTCTTCTCTTAGTCATATCATTTACTTTCAGATCTAACCACCACTACAATATGAAATTTCCAGAAAGGTTATTTATTAGTTGTCTCTGATAAATATTTCTCTAAGCTCAGACTCAGCAGATTAATCTTATAGCCGTTGGATGTTCACTAGGGCATGAATCGTACGTGAGGTGTTTCTTAGACCTGACTGAGGTGGAGATGGGAAAGGGTTTGGGGAAAGAAGAACGAGGGGTTTTTCTCTTTTTTTTCCCATTTATTTAACAGAGGGATATTGAGGCTTGCGGATCGAGTGCTAGCGATAAGGGCACTATTGTGACTCGACTAGAGCCAAAAATGAGGATGGTGGTAGAGAGTATCTACGATGGAGACAAAAATAAATCAAGTGGTTAGAAGATGGTATGGGTGGCAATAGAGGAGAGACAGGGGACAGCACGGCATCAGAAGGGGACGTAGGCACCATCGTAGTTGACGGACTGTCCATCATATATGTAATTGATGATGGTGAAGAAAAGAAGATGGTGGAAGCATAAAATTTCAAATCCAGTCACAATCGTCCGCTTTGCTTCCATTACGTCTAAGGGGGATGTTAGAAGTATAAATACATATGGTTAGAGATAATGGAGTTGAATAGAAACTTTAGAGATAAATAGAATTCTAGAAAAATAAAATAAAATATTAGAGATAGAAAACTAGTCTAACTTGTCTTGTACTCCAAGTCTCTATCTCCAATGTACACTATATATATACTCCACTAGGGTCAGTACAATATATAACAGATTAATAGGTTTTCTATCATATTAAATATTTTCTACAGTAGCTGCAAATCCAACGGCATGAGCCACCAGTGATGAGGAGAGAGACATGGGGAAGCACAGTGACGAGCAGAAGAAAAGGACGAACGGAATCCCTGTAGAGGTTCAAGAGAAAAGATGTGCTAGCTATTGGACATGAATCCAAGAATAAGGATAAATCTAAGTAGATTGGCCAATAGATGTAGAGTCCTTACGAAATTTTCACCTCGCCCAAGCACACACACTCTTGTCTTCACTCTCTCCACTCCTGTTTGTGTGCCTGCACCAGAGGGAGTGTTGTATTCAAAATGCACCACCCGAACCAAATCGGTAGCAACAGATAAGACGAAAATATATAAAGCGATGGTGATCGATCACATATACGGGTTCGTCATTAGCTCCAATTAAATCACTGACCAATGCATACAACGACCAATGTTAAAGATTGTATTTTCAATCGCTAGATATCGGTTTTCATGAAGTAATGAGCATATATAAACTGCAAAGTGAGCTAAGAAAATTAAGCTAGCCGACTAGATCTCACCATGCCAGCTCCAAAGGACACAGCTCCTCTATAGTACTGCACCTGCATTACAAGCTACTGACATGTGAGACCCAAAGCAAAATGGAGCCTGGATGTCAGATAGAGTATCTCATTCCGGGTTTTGCCAGCAGCCATATTGGTTTCCAACATGCCTTCACTACCAGAAAATTGAATTTTCGTGAGGGTTAAAATACCCTCACGAAAATAGGAATACCCTCACGAAAACATTTTCGTGACGGTTCGCCCTCACGAAAAACCCCTCACGAATCAGAAGCCAGGAAAATGCCGTTTTCGTGAGGGTTAACCGTCACGAATTATTTTCGTGACGGTGCTCACCGTCACGAAAATTACAAGGCTACCGGGTCTGCACACGTTATTTCGTGAGGGTTTCTCACTGTCACGAAATTATTTCGTGAGGGTTTCTCACCGTCACGAAATCTGTTTTCGTGAGGGTATAGAACCGACACGAAAATTAATTTGCACAACCACAAACTCTATTTTTGTGAGTGTATAACCATCACGAAAAAATATGTAACCATCAATAACCCCTCAATATCCCTCAATTTACAGATTCCAAATGTGCAACAAATATTGTGACTAAATTCCAACACAAAACATGCAACCCAAATCTGATTCCAACATATATACATACATATATATATGAACTGAGTCCAGTCATTACATTAATTACCTAAAGCCGAAGGCAATAAAATGTCATAGAGATATATATGCATACATTATATACATGGCTAGGTTTGGTTTCACAACCTTGGTCACTAGTTACCAAAAGTAACATTGCATCCGATCATTTTGAATGAAAACAACCCAAAAGTATGAGAGGGAATCATATACTACTTCACAGCCCTCCATTGTATCAACTGACATTGATATTGCTTCCATTCATGCCAACCTATTCGCTGCCACTAGCATGCATGTCAACCTCTTCGCTGCCAACATTGTCACCAGAGCCATCACAGCTATTATCATCTTCATCTAAATCATCACAGATATCATCATGTTCATCTAAACCATCATAGCTATCGTCATCTTCATTCATCACATAGTCATCATCATCGTCGTCAGTGTTGATGTCGTTGGCACTAAGCATGTCAATTGGGTTAGTGGCAGCAGCATGTGCCGAAGCAGTAACCTGGAGAAGATCAAACATGTTGGAAAAGATGTCTTCAAGTAAAAAAAAGGTTGTACAATGGAAAGTACTGGTGCCTTTTGCTAACAATGCACAGACAAGATGTCATTGATTTCAGAGGAAAATGTTAATAAGGAAATGTACTAAGCTGAGCCAAACAAGATGTTAACCTGTTGGCGACGGGCATCAATATTTGCTAGACGACTTAGCAGTTCAGGAGGTGGTTGCCTCTTAAGATTTGCATAAAGACTCTGCAATTGAAAATGTAGGCAGAACAGATACATGAAGATGATTAATATATTGCTACAAGGAATGGAAGATGTATTACCATGATCATTTGACGGCTAACACTATTTTCCTCAATGAGAAGCTCATTTGTTTGATTCAATTCCTGATTTGTCTCCCTCAACTGCTCATTTTCTTCTACCATAGTTTGATAGGCAGCAGTGTTGGTTGAACGAATATTACTTGATTTCGCAGCTATCAGCGTTTCCTTATCCACAACACCATCAGCTATTGGCACACGGCCATGGGCGAAGCCACCTTCCATGCAATACAGCGCTTGTGCATCTAATTCCTTTGAATTCTCAGCAAGCTGTGTTCTTGCATTGTAATTATCCTTGAACAAAATAGTAGAGTCATGACCATATAAAATAGAATGAGTTATGACTAAAAGGATCTAGATCTTGCAGAGTGGCTTCCAGAAAAGAAGAGATACTTGTCATATTAGTTAGGTACCAATACTAATTTGAAGGATGTTTGACACACAATGAATTCTTACATGTTTATATATTTTAGCTTGCCATGCTGCCATTGCACAGTCATATGTATATATGCATTTCTCAAGTGTTTTTTTAAAGAACACGTACAACAGAACTAAAACATGTATACACTTTAGAGCTGCAATAAAAGGGGAGAGAAAGCGCCTTTTCTAGTGGGGAGGGAATACATGGACTACATACCAAACGGTTTTGTGCTCTCCGGTTAGGGATGGGAGCACTTCTTCCAGTGTTGTCCACGTTTTTAAATCCACTCTTCATAACAGCATATGTGTTTAAAGTTCCAGCCTTGTCAGGGCCAAATTTATATTCCTACATGCCACCCAATTGAAGTTACATAATTTTGGAAAATTGGGCTAGTTAATCTGTGTGCAATTCAAGCATGAGTGCATGAGATTACAATTTACATATCTGCAGTCTTCAATAGTAGAAGCAAAATTTCAAAGCAAAAGGATTTCATACCAGCAATTGTTGTGTCTCCCCCCATGGCCTAGATCCTCCTCTATTCTGAGCAACATCTTTAGATTTTACGCGTGATGCTTGGGCTGCCCTCCTCTTGTCCTTGTACTCATTAGAGGTCCAATACTTGCACAACCAAGCCCAAGCATCTTTACTGCACCAACTTGGTATGCAAGTTAAATATTGTTCTTCTGTAAGTTCTACGGTACGTGCTTGATTGTCATTGCAATCCTCGTGCTTTTTTATAGCATCTAAACGAGCTTGATACATCAAATCAGAAACTCTTTTCACTAGATAACTCTCCAAATTACGCTCAGCCTTTCTCATATCAGGTCGAGTTACCTTGAATAGAGTCTACATATGTAACAAAAGCAAAGTCAAGTATTTTCAATAAAATGCAAGAAGCAAAAAGATAGATGCTGGTTAGATTAACTACCCAAAACTCTGCCTTTACTCGTCTAGCATATGTTATCCCAATTTCATCCTTTCTGCTGTAGTAATCATGCCATGACAATGCTGCCCGTTTGTCAACAATCCTATTTTCTTCATCACGAATATCAACCATACCAGGGTATAGCCGTTTGAGAATAACTCCAACTTGTGAGCCGTACTTATAGTCTTTAGGGTTATAGTTGACATATGTGAATTGACTAACAAAAAAAAATAACATGTCAGTTTGCAAAAATAGAAGAAAAATTATATGCAAGTAGATGAGCAGCTTGGCAAGGAGTTAACATGGAAGTAGGCAACTAGCTGATACTAGAAACCAGATCTGTTTAGTGAACCACATATAACAGTTTAAACATCCTACTTGCTGGTGTCCTTACTTGAACAAACATCCTCAAGTGCAGAACTACATTAATCTTGGTTTGAACAGTCCAAACTCTACATTATGTTCAAGACTAGGATCATATGATAGCACCAGATTTTTTAGGCTCTAGCTCCATGAAGAAAATCATAATATACTCACCGAACACCTATAGGCTTCAGCTGAACCCTCCGTCCAGGTGTAGGTACTCTCAATTGCGTCCTATTCCTCTTTCCTCTCCTCTTCTTGCTTTTGCTGGAGGTTCCTGCTGAGCCTGTGCATCGCCAAGAGCACCATCGTTGGAGTAATTACCACAACCACTACTCATTTGGGCATTAACACAGTCATCAACAACTCTTTGGGAGTTGGCACCATCAGTACTAGTCCCTTGGGAGCTCTCACCACTGGCTGCACATGACCTTCTTATCAGTCCTTTGTGGCGTAGGTTGTACATATCCTGCAGTATCAGAAAATGTTAAGTCCATAGTACAGTCCATATAAAAAGGCATATATTTCAGAGAAGACAGAATAATACAATAAATGAAACTTGAATGCTAGATGAAAGGACATGTAACAATAGTTTTTTGGTTACAGGGAAATGATAAGTAAGCATTCAAAAGTACATTCAACTTATAGCTACAATAGTTCCAGAAATCCCATGCATACAACATAATTTATTTCTAGAAAACAGGAATCTAAAAATCATCGGGGTCATTAGGTGCATATTCATCAGGCAGATCATCTTGGTCCTCATCATCATTCTCACCCATCTCTAGCTCATTAATGTCTTCTTCAGCTTGAGAATTCAGTCTGGACAGAAATTGCAAGTCTTGTGTATTTGTTATCTCATCTGAGATAACTGGAGTTGTGTTGTCTAGTTCATCCCCCAAGTCAATAACAAATGTGCCTGCCAGCCCATCCTCTTGATAGAATGACACTTCTGTAGGCCCATTAGGCATATCTAAATCTTCATTGACGTCATTTGAAGGAACATAATTCCACGGCGAAACATGAAATACAACCCACCAATCCACTAGATCTGATTTGTCCTTGCATGCATATGGCAAATAGTAAACTTGTTTAACTTGACTTGCCATGACAAATGGTTCAAACACCGAAAGCCTAGAAGAATGCTTAATCTCCACCAGCCCTAAATGTTCAGTGCGCCTAGTTCCATTTGGTGTTGGATCAAACCAGTAACAATCAAACAAAACCATCTCTAGTTTCAGGCTCCCTTCCCATTTTACTTTTATAATGTCCTTAATAACACCATAATACTCCAGCTCATTGTTGTCTTCATCAATGCAAGATACACAGACACCACTATTAGTTGTGGTAAGTCTAGATTTATTTCTCTCATAGTCATCCGAGCGAAATCTATACCCATTGACATCATATCCCCCATAGCTGGTCACCATTTTGCGAAAACCAAAAGATATTTGGCGTATGGCATTATCAATGGTAGAAACCTTCAAACACTGCATGAGCATAGCAGCATGGTATGTCAGTTTTAGAAATATTTGGACTACTATATTAATCTATTGTTATATTAGGAGCATTCAGTAAAATTACTTCTTCTTTCAACCAATCAAAGAAGTTAGGTCCATGCTGTCCACGGCTATTCTTCCACCCATTCAACCTCAAATCACGGAGCTGGTCAGGTTTTGCTATAGATCGGCTCATCCATTGTTCCTTGTCAAATTTTCTAAGGTGACAAAATAGGTTATCATATATAGTGTCAACAAACTAGATGGAAAATAAATGAGGATTTATATATTGATCATGTGCATACTTGAATAATTCGTCCATCTCTAGCATGTTTGTCAAGATGTATAAGAAAGCAGCCTCGCACTCCTCCGTTGAGAGCTCATGAACACCCCTAGGGCTCATGCAACGGCCAGGATATTTAAAGATTTCAAGGTTGCATGAACTTGTGAAGGTAGAGGCACCATCATTGTACCGAGGAATCTTGTTTCTAACTGACCGAGCTTCTGGCCTAAAGAAGAGAGAGAGGTGATTTGTTGCCTCCTCAACTAACTCTGCCTCAACAATACAGCCTTCAACACGAGCCCTGTTTTTTACCTTCCTTCTTAGCTTTTGGATTCTCCTACATTAACCCAACAGAGATGAGAGAAGATTACTTTCGCAAAAACATTCTATATTGTTTATGTTTTTACCTCTCATATGGATAGCTCCAACGGGATTGGACAGGGCCTCCTAGTCTAGCTTCGCGAGGAAGATGAATAATTAGGTGTTGCATAGGATTGAAGAAACCAGGAGGGAATATCTTCTCCAATTTACAAACAAGAACAACAACTTGCTGCTCTAGTGAATATATGGTTTCCTTGCTCAACTCCTTGGCACACAACTGCCGATAGAAAAAGCTAAGTTCAGCCAAACATAGCCATATATTTTCCGGAAGGAAGCCATGGAATGCAGCAGGGAGTAAGCGTTCCATGAATATGTGGTAATCATGGCTCTTTAGGCCAAAGATCTTCCTTTGTAACAAGTTAACCCCTCTCCTAATGTTGGCTGCATAGCCATCGGGAAACTTAAGCTCTTGAAACCATTTAAGAATTTTTGGCTTGTCATCCTTACTAATGCAAAATGGAGCCCGTGGCTTCTCCCACTTGCCATTTGCCTTCAACTTTAAATGTTGCGATGGACGATTGCATATCTTCTCTAGATCTTGCCTTGCCTTAACATTGTCCTTAGTCTTGTCAGGCATGTCAAAGCATGTGAACCATATTGCTTCAGCTACATTTTTCTCATTGTGCATCATATCAATGTTGTGTGGCAGCAACAATTTAGGAAAGTATGGAAGTTGCCAAAGGCCAGAATCATGGGTCCAATTGTGCAAAATACCGTAGTTTTTTGTATCACCTACAAATTTGCTCATTTGGGCAAATATTTCCTCCCCCTTTAAATGCCTTGGAGCCTCATCAAGCACCACCTTACCCTTACGAAATGCATTAGCTTGAGATCTGAACTCATGATCTCTAGGTAAGAAGCGCCTATGGCAATCAAACCAGCTAGCTTTACGACCATAATGAAGTGTAAATGCCTTACTATCACACAAGCACACAGGACATGCAAACCTACCATGGGTGCTCCATCCAACAAAGTTACCATAAGCAGGAAATCATGGACTGACCATAGATAGGCTGCTCGCATTGTAAAGTTCTTCTTGAGTGAAGCATCCCAAGTTTCTACCCCCTCCCACAACCTCAGTAATTCATCAACTAAAGGCTGCATTAGAATACTCAGTTTCTTTCCAGGATGTTCAGGACCCAGGACCACAAGGGCAAGGAATATGTACTCAGATTTCATGATTGTGCATGGAGGAAAGTTCAATGGAGTAACAAACACTGGCCAACAGGAGTAGGGAGCTGCATTCACACTAAAGGGTGTAAAACCATCTGTTGCAAACGCAAGCCGCACATTTCTAGGTTCACAAGCGAAATCTGGAAAGTCTTTGTCAAATTGTTGCCATGCTTCCCCATCACAAGGATGAACCATCTTATCAAACGTGCAAGGCTTATGAGAATGCATTAGCTTTGCTGTGTTCTTATGCAAGTATAACCTTTGTAGTCTATCAGTGATGGGAAGGTAACGCAACACTTTACGTGGCACTCGGTTATTACCATCATCATAGCGAGATGAACCACAAACATCACACTTGTCTTTACTTTCATTTGTTCCGTAGTAAAGCATGCAGTTGTTATAACAAACATCTATTTTAACATATGGCATACCAAGACCCTCAAAAAGTTTCTTTGACTGGTAAAAATCATTGGGCAACTTTGACTCAGGAGGCAAAAGTTCATGGATCATTTGCAAGTTTGCTTCAAAGTGTTGAATTGACATGTTGTACTGTGATTTCAAAGCTATCAGGCGTGCTATAGCAGAAAGAGATGAGTGTGTTGTGTTTTCATGGACTAATTGATCAGCACTTTCAACCATCCTATAAAAAGCTTTAGCATACATAGCTGGCTCCTCATCATTTAGCAGTGGAGGCACAGCAACTAGGCCAGCCAACATTTCATCCATCCGATCAGTTTCACCAATTCCCTCATCATATCCATCTTCATCATGGCTATTCACAACTCCCTCACCACGTGCAGTCCATGTTTGGTAGTTGTCCTTAAATCCAAATCTACACAAGTGCATCTCTATTGTGAACTTATTTTGCCTAACACAATTCCGACACCTAGCACATGGACACTTAATGGTGCCATCTTCAACTAGATTAGGCATAGAGAAGGCACGATCCAAAAATTTGGTGGTGTTTTCAATCCAATCACTAGAGGGAGCATGTGTACGTGACCAACCAGTGTACATCCACTCGCGTTCTGCCATTGTTTGGTTCTGTTTTAAAAAGATGACTGAATTTAGATAAAAAAACAATTTAGCACAGCTATCAACCATATATCACCACTATTTTGTACATATTTACCAAACAATCAAAACATCAGACATGATATTGTGATATATGCAAAAGCAAAATAGACAGCAATCAACTATATCCACCAGATCAACATCAACACATACATGGTAACTCTACTAATTTGCAAAGATGATTCTCTGTATGCATGGGTCGATGCAAAATTGATAGTATTAGCCAGCTTCCTGAAGTGAATCCACTGAACTCAATCCATCTTCTATATGCAAAATTCCATGGATAAAATTCAATGCATGTCCTGCACTTCATTTCAGTTAAGTTATGGTTCAATTAAGTTCAGTATACAAAATCTTGATTCAGTTTAGTGCATCAAAATACAGAACACAGCAACATGCAGCAAGCATTCTCACACATGCATAGCCAGAGCACAGCACAACAATTTTTTAGGGGGGGGGGGGGGGAAGGGGCTTTACCTCACTTGGACTGGACACAATAAGCTCACATCGGTGGAGAGTGCTCCCCCAAGATCGGCTCCGCGTCGACGGACAGCCGCGCCGCCCTCCTCCAAGCTCGCTCGGCGTCGGTGTTGCACGGCCCCCTCCTCCCCCAAGCTCGGCTGGCTCAGCGTCCTTGCTGAGCCCTCCTCCTCCAACCTCAGCGTCGGTGCTCCTCCAAAGATGAAGCAGGGAGGCAAAGGTTGGGGTCGCGCAGCACGGATCCAGACGACGACGGGGCTCGGCTGACCCGGCTCAAGAGGCGACACTCAGGCAGGCCGGCTGCAGCCAATCTTGGAGAGAGTGGCCAGCAGGCAGCAGCCGTTCTGTGGGGGGTGGCGGTTGGCGGCCGGCTGCTGTTCTCGGGAAGGAGTGCAGACGGGATGGGATGGAGTCGGGGCCTCGAGGCCGACTCGCCGCTTGCAGTCGCGGTCGCGGGGGAGGAGGGCGAGCGGGGTGGACCGGATGGGGGGGGCGACGGCGGCTGTTGGGGTTGGGGATTGGGCAGTATACTTGCTGGTGCCTGTTAGAGTTTTGGGGGAAATTTGGTGGGTGTGCATGGTTCTTTAGAGGCGCGAGGGTTTGGCGCCAAACGAAATCAGAGTCAGCGCAAGGTGAAATCAGCCCGCGAAAAAAAAATGAGATGATACTGTGCATAATTTTCGTGACGGTCTACAAAATACCCTCACGAAAACACCTATTTTTCGTGACGGTATGTCAATCACCGTCACGAAAATATATTTTCGTGACGGCTTTTGCTTCACCCTCACGAAAATTATGATTTTCGTGAGAGTATATCTAGTACCCTCACGAAAATGTAGCACCGTCACGAAATTTCAGTTTTGTGGTAGTGCTTACATAAAAATCAATGTGGTGTCCAACAGTCATGTTGCCCAATACTAAACAGGATCTTGTTTAGTATCAAGCACCAATTTTAATTGGAGAAGTTTCTTGGTGGCTTCTTTGCCCCCACCACTAAAATTATTTGCATGAAACAATTAGACCTAGTTAGTTATAGCTAGCTAGCATGCACTATATAGCTGCTACCAAGAATCAGCAAGTAGCACTTAATGGTCAATCATGCATGCAATGGTACATACATATATCCACTGAGAGCATCGATCGACCATGCATGCATAGCAGCTCAGTGTGGCGACGTACTTGCGTGCATGCATGCATCGACGACGACCAACTCATCATGCGTGCAGATCGATGCAGGTCCTGCGTTTGCTTTGATGCAGGTAATTTTTCCATGGTTATTTCTGTTAATTAATATGTTCAGATAATTAATTGATATTTCTATACATATATCACTGTGCTTTTGATTATGAAAAACATATGTATGTGCATATGCAAGTAACTGTACAAGTATTTTACCTTAATTTGTTCTGCTTTCTCTCATTATACAGCTAGTTTTCAAAAATAATATTTTTATGGTGGTTTCTACTGGCAGTATAAATAAAAGTAATCTCAATCATTGATTTATGAGTTCTACTGCTATTAAAAAATTATTCTACTACCAGTAGTTGAGGTGGCAGTATAACAAAATATGATTTATTAGATTAAGAAAGATGAACGGTTGATCGTACTATATGAGACTATGGTAAGACACGTCTTTCCAAAAAAAAAGTTTCTTTTTTCTCGCGAAAGCCAGTTAATTAGCAAGTAGCGACATTTCAATATCAATTAATTGCTAAACCCCACTAGAACAGAACTGCTTGGCGAAGTCAGTACTCGTACGTACGCGTATATGAATGACCACGAAACATGCTGGTACTCTAAATTAATTGGCTAAATAAAGTCATCAATTGGACCAACGTGTTTGGTGTCGTATCATACACATGCAAGGTCTATGCTAGCGGCTACATGTATAATAGCAATATACTATATTGTAGTGTAGATATCCGCATGATACCGATCGATCACAAAAGGCTATCCACTACTTACTATATAGTGTAGTGTAGCCTTTTCTTTTTCTTGTTTATATAAGAAGAAGAAGAAGAAGAGAAGAAAAAGGTGATCGATTGATCGAGTAAAACAGATTCGCCGGCCGGTGCTGAAATCTCTTCCTTTTCCAAACTCCAGCAGATAAACCACAGACGAGATGACCTAAGCTATATATACTCCATTTATATGTACTACCTGCAGATAGCTACAGTCCTCTCCTTCGCTCCTCCAATATTGACTAGAAATTAATCAAAATGTGATCTCTTGATTAATTCGCTGCAGATCGACAATCCCGTTGCTTTACCTCAGTTAGAGTCAATGATATATATTAAATAGCAAGCCACGTATCATACAAAGAGAGATTCAACTCATGCATCTTGTATGAGGCTCGAAAATCCAACCCAGAAAGACTCAAGCAAATTAACATGGAAGTCTAATTGAAAGAAAAATGCAGAGGAAGATAACTCATTCAACTGGATAAAAAAAATAAAAATGTATTGATTGGGCCTGACGTTAGACATTACGCACTGTGAACTAGTTTCTTGGGCAGCGTTCGTTTCAGCTTTTTGGCCAATTAGCCACTTGGCTTATTGGAGAAGAGACTTAATTAGTATATAATTAATTAAGTATTAATTATTAAAAATTTAAAAATATATTTATTTGATTTTTTTTAATAAATTTATATATATAAATTTTTAGAAACGGTATTGTTTAACGGCTTTGGAAGCGTGCCCGTGATAATTTAGCATCTAGAATCCGAAAAGAAACATGGCCTAAGTAGTGATGTATCTTGTATTATGACTGCTCTCATGTATTATCTGTAGGAAATAGACGTGAATCGCTTCGTGTGTACCCGCTAGTTCAATAAAATGAAGTATACACATGTGTTTAACTGCATCGATTTTACAACGTGTCACTAAACAGATCAGCCAGAATTAACATGCATATTATTTGATTTGATGCATGGCCCATGCGCACAAATGCACGGAAAAAGCTCTGTGCCGACAATTAAAGCCTGCATGATTTGTCGAAATAATACTACTCCACTACAGTACTACTAGCTAGCTAGCCGATTGATCGATCGATCAACCATGCATGCATGCATAAACTAAAAGCTACTATAGCTTTCACCAGGGCCAATATATTACTAGTTGTGTTCGTCGAACGTTCTTTGGGTGAAAGATCGATGTAGGCCAGTCGACATCGATCCATCGCTAATTTACTGGCTTTAATTTGCATAAAAAAGAGATCATATAATTGCATGCAAGAAAATGGGAGATGGATATGTATTTCTGCTTAATTATATATGAATTACTACAATTGATTTGATCTGGGCGTGATATGATCGAGTTTGACTTGATCGACACCTTGGGCCCGCGGGTTAATTAGTGATGAACAAATCATAATCGGGTCACCAATTGCTAGTGGAGGCTCTATCATCATGTACACATCATGCACGTCACCCTCCCTTTCTGTTGAGTGATCGATGTTTGATTTGATTTTAACCACAGCATGCATCTTTAATTCTCTGGTTATTAGTCTAATCAATGTATGTTTTTAGCATACCTTAATTTAATGCATGAACCCCACATGACATTGACAACAATCGAGCCAGTAGAAAATCTGTCCCAACAAGATCAGCTGCGTACAAAATGCTGCGACCAATTTGACTTGTATTTTATATTCACATCTACGTGAAAGAGCACACAGTATGGAATATATATTCCCTCTTTTTCCAAATAATTGTCACTATTTTTTGATCCAAAAATAATTGTCACCAATAACTGATATTGTTTTAACTTTGATCACTAATTAATAATTTTAATAATAATTATGATGTAACACACATTTGAATGATATGGAATCTCTTTTAAGTATTTCTATATTTTTTTGAAGAAAAAAATTAATGGTCGAGTTTAAATATAAATAGTGTCAAGTGACAAGTATTTATGAGCGAAGAGAGTAACATCTAAATTAGCGCATCTAATTGTATACACATATATAGTAGTCGCACACTGTTTTTCTTGTGAACTGTTATCCATTGTTTTGCATTTTCAGTCTTATTAAAAAAATCCTTCATTTTTCTATGTATATTTTTATTATTACTATGTTCCAAAGGAACACTCGGTGATCTAGGGCATATATAGTACGAACGTCTTACGTAACATGCATGCATGCAAATCAATTGACGTACCCTACAAGAATAATAGAATATTATTGTACTGCAAGTCGATCACATGATTACAATGCTAACATCCCAGCTAATAAATGTGTTAATACAAGGTAGGCTGGAGGCAGAGTTTTACAATGCTAACATCCCAGCTATATATTTGCAATTTTTCATTCTTTAGAGTTCAAGAGAACCAGTGATAGGGGAGCGAGCACCTGTGAGCTTTCCAGCTATGTACTGTAGCCATCTCCTCTTCTCTCTCCTGTGCAACACATTATATGCCTCAAAATCAATCTCTCTCTCTCCAATGGTGACAGACAAATCCTGCCTGGCTAACAAGCATTATGATACATAGTGTACTGACGTGCTCCATCCGTTCCAAAATATAACTGCTAACTTTAAATTTTATTCTAAAACATATAGCTATTATATACTTTTACTTACTCTTTTCTCTTAATTAACCAATCATAATCATATCTCGTTTAATTTCTCTATCTATTTTCGTATGTTAACCAATCACAATCATTCTCATTTAATTTTACATATATCCTTAAACCCCTTAAAAAACACTATAAATATTTATATTTTGGGACGGAGGAAGTACACCCTCTTCCTCTCTCTATGTCTCTACTCTCTATGTGTCTCTGACAGGGATGGCCCAAACAGGGACCTGATGATGTCTCTTACTAGGACCAGTACCAATGTGTATGCATCCTACACATGGAGACATAAGTAGACGAGTACATGTGCATGCGATCCAACGAGAGAGACACCCAGCTAATTCATCATCTGTCGCCGTTCAATCTAATCAAGAAGCTGGGTCCCGTCTATTACGACTACCTAGCTCCTGCTCTCTCAATCGGCCATGCCATATATACATAGATGAGATTATATATGGTTAGCTAGCTGATCGATCGACTGACTTACTGCAAACGTATTTAATTAATTTTACTAGCTCTTGATTATTCAGTTAAAAGTGCCAATTAAGGGGAAGTAATAATACAATGCAATGTTCCTGTATTAAGTTAAATTCAGTTAAGCAAGTAAGTACAACATGATGTGAGACAGGTGACCAGAGCTAGTAGCAACTTTAGTTACTCTCTTCCTAGTTTTCATCTAGAAGAAGAATATCCTCAACAGATACATAATGACAGAGTCTTCTTTTATTTGTGAAGATATCTTATTATTAATTTTCCTGCAGGGCTGTGATTTTTCCTAAAGATGGGCTTATTGGTGCGATGTCTTAGTGATAGCGATGCCATTTGCAACCCTGCATCTTTATGTAACATACAAGATGATCAAGCTTGTTTGTTCTGTAGCTGCACTTTTTTACACATTTGTTTGCCTCTAAATTAAAGTCAGTTTTGCTAGCTATTTACCACTTGTCTGATCTCTTTTTTTTTCTTGTCTGTCAACATCTACACCTGTACAATGCATAGAGTAAACTTGCACAATACTCCTAAATTGCAATTTTAGTATATTTTGCCGCAACTTGTTATTTGCTTCTTTTTTATTTCCTACATTAACCTAGATGTATTTTTATGCCTATATATTAATATATCATAGTTTTTGTTCATATCGGTAAGGATCCACACCAAAGTATAACTTTTTAGTAGGTTATAACACTGCTAGTCGCCAACCCGTATGTTCTACAGGCTATTATTATTGTTATTATGAATATTAGAATTAAAATTTTAAAAATATGCTAAACATGTTGGTTTTTTATGAATTTTATCTACTTAGACTAAGAGAAGAGTTCATATTAGTTACAACTTGCTACTTTATTGATTTCAAATTTCAGAATTAAGATAATGAAATACTAAATTGAGAGTTCATAATGTTTACAACTCTATAATTATTAATTATGAATTTTAGAATTATTAATTTTAAAAAATAACTAATGAAAGAGTTCATAATATTTCCAACTTGCATATTTTATTTAACACAAACTCCTAATACAATCTACGGTCATGATAGCACGATCTACTTAATCAACGGCCATATCTTTTTGGTTAACGTGGGAACTCCCTCAAAGTGCCCAGTTAGTATAGGAGCATATTTGTTTCATAAGAAAGAGTAAGATATGGTTTGTTAATTTGTTGGATGTTATTCTAGTGATTGGAAAATTATTGATAAGAAAAATCAGTCACTTGACAAATAGATGGATCCAATTAAAGCATATATGAGTAAGTCAATCTTGGTGTGTTTTTGGCTCAAAATCAATCAATAGGTTTTCAGGAAAACGTGGTAGGCGTGAGATGTAGATGGCTAAGATAGAACTAGCTATAGGGTGTTTGAAGTTTAATTGCACATAGCATGCAAAAACATGCACAATAAAGCCAGCATCCAAGGGGCCTACATTTGGTTTCACTCCCAATGTCCAAGGGATCTGCATGTGGTCAACCAAAGACAGTCGATCGAATCATTATCATGCACAGAAACAAGAATAATATTTGGTGCTGCTTTTCTTTCAACTGAACATAATAACAACTTTTGACAAGCCTTCTCTCCCCATGTATCTCATTTTTCTCAAGGTCTCTATATCTCTATTGCTAATCGTACATCACCAAACAAGCTTGCCAGGGAAAGTTTCTAGACAATTATAACATTGATAGGTGACACACATCATAAATTCACTCAAAATTTAACACACACGTCGCTAAGTTAATAGCTACCCTCACTACACCTAAAATATGATCCTGAACACAAGCTAGATAAGAAAAAAAAGCAACTAACATATACTGATTTATGCAAGATAGGTGTGCAATTTGTGTTGTACACCAGTAAGAAACATGATCAGCTAGTACATATATAGTACAGATCGATGAAAGGAAAAGGAAACTGAAAGCATTCAATCAACCTAAATTAATATCGTTGGTCTCGTGATGATAAATTCATTCATAAAAAAGGTAGTTGTTGACACCCAAATTTAGCACCATAGAAAGTATACATAAATGGGAAGCCAAATTTAGAAAAGAAAACCGAGCCTTCTGTATGAGGCCGGTCCGACCGGCTAGCCCAATGGTCAGACCGGCAGTCAGAGTCTAACTTTAGTTAGAGTTTTTCTCATGTTTTCTTGCTTGAAGCCGGGGGCTTTTGAGTCCTAATTGATCTCTAAGCTTAATAGAACGTGGAGAAGGCCTTGTAGACGTAAGATCACCCCTCCTATAAATATAGAGGGCCAAGGCCGATTGAATCATCAACCAATCAATCGTCAAAATCAATATATTATCCTCTACCTCTATATTCTACATCTCCCTCCTTCTTGCTACTTGTATCCCACATCTATTCTCCTTTAACCCACAATTGCTCATCGTCTCTCATCTCTACGGCATTTGAAGACGTCCTAGATGGCCGGCCAAGCCTAGGACAAACTGACGCATGTTTACCCTGACGAGGTCCCTCCTGGGTGATCGTTCAGTGGCATCTACCCCCTATGGCGGCACGTCTTTGAATGCCGTTGTTGATTGCACATAAGGTGCTCACGTGTGTGACGTGACGCGATTTTGCGCCAACAGTAGTATTACATCAAAAAGGAAAAAATAAACTTACAAAATCACAATAATTATAGAGTGTATATAGTTAGCTAGAGGGATCAACAGGGTGCAATTAAACACTTGAGGATGATATATATCAATACATATGTACAGTAGTCACTGAAAGAGAGAGATTTAGATTACATCAACAGAATCAATAAAATTCATGTTTTACAATGTCAAAAGTTACTACTTAGCTAGTAAATTATCAAGAGAACATAAATTAAGTTAGGAGATGCATGAAACAAAAGACACAATTAAGATGACACCAAGATTGGGAAAAAAACGATTACAACCACTAGCACGGACCCCGTCATCTATAACGGCTCAAAACAATCATTTGTATCGCCTGAGCCAACCGTTACTATCCAATAGTCACAGATATGGAAGGTCATCTATAACGGCTCGCCAGCCGTTAGAGATATCAGTTATCTGTAACGGCTCTATATTTCGAGCCAATGACTATATCTATAATGGCTCTATATTCTGAGCTGTTACAAATGATTATATCTGTAACGGTTCTATAACCTCATCTTTAATGGGTGGGTATTAGGAATCGTTACATATAACGGTATCTTCATATATGTTCTTTGTCACAAATATATACATCACAATATATTCACAAATATCATAATATGACCCAAAATGGCAGCGCATACATATATCACAAATCCCACTGTGAAAAATAAATTCAATTTAGTTTTCACTTGAAATAATTCTCTCCAATTCATCCCACTGTGATCCCTGCGCTATAACACAATTAATACACATGAACACATACTCAACAAATATTTCATAATATTAATTACATTTCAATTAAAACATAGTTCAGATCAAAATTCTAAATGCTAAATTTACATCATCAATCCATAAACATAGTTCTGTTTTACATGCAGAACTGCCGAAACTGATGACCCCCACCGTCGTTCTGTTTTTCCCTGTGTTGTTCAATTCTTGCAAGTGGATAGAAGTATTTTTCTTTGGGCTAGATAAGCATGCATAACCAATGGAATTCCACAAAATCAAGTAATAACTGAAGCATTTGCTGGATCTGCATATATGCAAACAAAACAATAAGGCTTGAATAAAAAATTTGTTTGCTAGAAACACAAAGAGATGGTAAATCAAAAGGGCAATTAGAGTTTGAGGTATTGCATTGCTCATTGACAGAGCATGAAAAATAAATAGTCAGGCCACAAAGACCATGATGTCATAAAAAGATTCCTAATGGCTGACAGCTGAAAGTAATAGCATGGATACTAAAGTACCACTAAAAAACATGTTCAAAGCTACAAACAATCAGAGAGAGGAATACCTTCTTTAATCAAGAGGCTGATTGTTTTGTTTTTCATCTCAATGGCATGCTTCCTTTGGTGAACAAATGACAAAGACCGAAGCACTATAGTTTAATCAAAGGGCACAACATATTAGGAAGAAATTGTGGAAACTTTTATTGAACTAAGATATCACTGATCGCTTATTATTTCTCAAGGACACCTATAGCCTAATAAAACTCTCTTTCTAATCAATGAGAATCACGGTTGTCTGGTAAGTTCACTATAAAGTTATTGACCATCCTCTCTTGCATGGATAACAACCTTGAGTATGCCATTAGTCACCAGCTTGAGCATCTTATTCTACAAGGAACAGAAGTGTTGGCAAAGAACTAACTATTTCATGTTGTTCCACTACATGGAACTGTAAAATAATAGCTTTCTTTTTTTTCCTGACCCACAAAACTCATGATTGAAGCTAACTAATGTCATGACCTTAAGTTTACATGTATTTGCTCAGCTTTAAATAATAAATCTCTACTCCTTTTTTTGAATCCAATCGAACCATGATTCAATTGCCACTATGTATGATCTGTTTCCATGAATATGATGTCAGCCATTGCTGATTTTGTTTATTTAGATCTGGTTAAAGTAGAAAGCTATCTAGTTTATTCAACTTGTTTTCTTTCATGACAACCTCTCTAAGTCCCATGGACTCACTTCAATTAAAAACTTCTCTTGTTATTTGTGCATTCATTGAGTCATCTTGCTCTACTTCTTTCTGGTTCATCCCTATAGGTCAACATTTCAATTGACAGTGCACCAGTTGCATATTCATACCAAATTTATTGAGTCACTGTGAATCACCAAATTGATCATTTTTTTACTTTTTTTTACTTTAAGACAGTGAAGGAGGCAGCACTAACCTTGCAATGAAGTCATTTGCTTATGACCTTGCTAGGGCTCTATCTCGTTAGCCGGTGCTAGCGGGATTGGGTGGTGGTATTGACGAGTTCCCGCCGCCGCCGCCGCCGCTGCCACGTCCTCCCCATGAAAGCCTCTCCTTCCTCCTCTCTACTAAACCAGGTGATAGGAGTAGACAGTGCCAATGAGGCCTCTCCTTCTTCCTCTCTACTGTTGGACTCTTCCTCCTCTTCTACTAGCTTCGTTCCTTCTGTCGACACCGGGGCCGGTCATGGTTGAAAGGGCATCTAACCCCCTAAGTGGGTTCTAGTAGATTAATGATAAAACGGTTAAGGGACTAATGAGTTTATCGAGAAATGTGTAGAGATTAATCCCATGTTGCTTGGTGTGATGCATGGAGACCCCCACAAAAACATGACGCAAAACAACGAAGCGACTCGGAGTTTATTTTATTTTCGTTTGAAATTTCTTTTGAGTCGTAGGAAAGTCGTACTATTAAGAGGGGTTGTAAATAGTGTTTCAAGACTACTCAAGTGCCTAAGATCCAACTAGCTAAGAGTATATCACTTTGACACAACACTTGCACTTGGGTTGGGTGAGTTTTGATGTCAGAGTCGGAGGTTCCTACCCCTGGGGTCGGAGGCTTCGACCAGCTTTTTCAGCCAGTGGCTAAGTGCTAGTCAGAGGTTGCTACCCCTAGGGTCATAGCCTACTGGCCCGAATCTGTGAGTAATGGCTAAGTGACGTATGATAGTGGCTATAAAGGCTAAACCTTATTTCTAGCCGTTGGTTGGTCATTCCACTTTCATTTCTCTGTCTCCTAGATTCTCCTAAGGTTCTTTGAACTCTCCCAACTAGTTCTAGGACTTCTTTATGATTCTTGTGACAATCTAGTGAGGTTTTGAGTGAAATTTCTTGAGAGAGGGCTAGGAGTATCCTATGCACTTGAGGATGGATGCAGATCAGCTGTTTGGAGCTTGTTAATCTTGGAGGGTGACCTCCTAGACGGTTAGGCGTCACCTGCAAGCTTCCTCAAGTTGTGGATTGTCCCGGAAAAGTTTGTGAAGGTGAACCTCATCAGCAAGGAAAAGAGATAACTTTGAGTGGATACCAAGTTGATCTTAGTGGTCGCTTGGTGAGACAAGGGGTTTAATCGAGACCCGGCTCTTTGGAGCTCCTCAACGGAGACGTAGAATCTTTATGATCCGAACTTCGAAAAAAATCACTTGTGTGTCCCTCTTACTTGTCCCTTTGTTGCGTTATTTCATCTCTGTACCTGCCTGCATCTTGCTTCTATATACTTGTTTGCACTAGGGTTGTTTCCTGTCAATTTATCTCTTTTTGAAGTGGGTTGCCAGAGCCAACTTCACTCGGTCGGAGATTTCGACCAGCCCTCTCGGCTAGCCCGAGAGAGCCGGTCGGAGCTTCCTACCCCTGGGGTCGGAGGTTCCTATCAGAATTTTACCGCTGCTTTTGAAGAATTTTCAGAAATGCCTATTCACCCCCCCCCCCCCTCTAGGTGACATTTATGAGCTTTCACTGGTCGGATCCATCAGCTCCCAAACGCAGCAAGGCTACATCGGATGACCCCAAGGTCTTAGCGACCAGATCTGGCTGGCTAGAGGACGAGGCACACTAGCGACACCAGTGTCGGCACCAGAAGGGACGCGAACGGGATGATGAGGCGGCGCTAGAGTTGCAGAAAGCATATGTAGAGCAAGATGCAAACGCAAATGGGCCGTCGAGATCGACGAGGCAACGCTGCGGTTTAGGGAGGCCGATGGAGATGGATGGTGACAAGCCAGCGGGATGGCGGAGGGCAGGTCGATGCCAGGTGGGGACGCCGGTGAGGAGGCGGCAGGGTGAGTGAGGAGGCGGCGGCAGGGTGAGTGAGATGGATCTAAGTGGTAACCCTAGCTAGAGGACTATGGGTCATTGATATGTGGGCCCATAATAATCTGTTACGGCTTGAAAAACATCTATAACGGCTGTCATGTCACACTGGATACAGATGACCTTGGCTAATTAGAAATGACTCTTGGCCATTGACATGTGGGACCAGTAAACTAGTTATTTACAACGGCTATTATTCTCGGAGCCGTTACAGATAACTTGACATCTGTAACAGCTCTCCATTACTAGCTGTTAGAGATAACTTAGGACACATGTGTAATGGCTCTACTTTATCACCCGTTATAGATGTGGTGTCATCTGTAATGGTTCATTCCCCCATACTGGTATCTATAACGGGTATCGTTCAACCATTAGAGATGACCAGTTACAGATCAAGATTTCTGTAGTAGTGAACGGGGATCAGAGTACTCTCTCAAAGAGAGAAAGGGCGAGGGATTGTTGTTGGGTTCAATTAATCCTTGTAATAAAGAACCACTTGACTTTAAGGACCCTCCTAGGCCATGTTTGCATTAATGGTATCATACATATGAGAGAGCTTATGTTTATAGGGGTATAGGCTATTAGTCTGACATTATCAAAAGAACACTTGAATTAACCTTTTTTAAGGACTTGATCTGATCAAACAGTGTAGTAGATTCCTCCTATCCAATATATACATATCAATTGTTTTAACTCTGTATAGATCACAAACGAATGATCAGTTACTCAGATTTTTTTTGGCGTACATTTTTTTTTTACAAATGGCATACATATATGTGCAATATATACCCTAATTATTGTACATTTATCTTCTACTAATCAGAAATGCCACCAATAAGCTATATTATATACTATAATATGGTAATATGGTGAGAAATATTATTGTCTAGAGAAAGGGACACAATTTATTTGTGGGTCAAAACCAATTGGCAGTCATGATTAATATTTTTTTCGAGTGGATGAGATGAACATGTTTCACAAACTATCTATTTATTAATTAAGGCCTTATGGAACTGTTGCGTTGACTGAGCAAAAGAAGGGGTGAATTAATGGTAGGATTTATTGATCAGGGTGAAACCCAATCTTCCAAGATTTTGAGTTAGGGTTCCTTTGGAACGTAGGATTCTCAAAACACAGAAATAGGAAAAACGTAGGATTAGAATATCGTAGCCCCTTGAATCCTAAAGAAAGAAAAACATAAGAAAACTACACAAGAAACTGTTTGGATGGAGCACAGGAAAAACACAGGATTTGAAAGAGAGAGAGAGAGATACAAAGGAAAAGTACCAAGAGGTTGAAGCTCATGCTATGAATCCTCCAAAGCTCGCATGAAACATGCCATTCCATACGAATTTCAAAGGAATTTTAGGGCCCCAATCCTTTGTTCCAAAGGGCCTCAAAGGAATTTTTCCTATAAGATTCAAATCCTTTAAAATTCCTCTATTTTTTCTTTGTTCCAAAGGAGCCCTTAGCATTTTACATTGAATTTTCTTTAAAATTTCTTACTCCCCAGGTAAACGTGGGTGTTTTATGTGCGTGAATCTATACTTTCAGAGGATCATGTCATGTCTTGTGAGGGCATAAATGTAAAGTTATTTAATTTTTTTCATGTGTCTTGTGTTCATATTAATGGTGTAGGATCGAATATAAGAACCAAGCCTATCAGAGGGGGTACATGGAAGGAAATACCACAAACCAAATATTTTCATGGAATAAAATTAACCCTCAGAATAGTACTAACCTTGATGAAGATCCTAGTCTGACCTCCATCTGTACGCCGGTCTGATATCGATCGCACACTGTCGGTTCGAACGTCTTTTTGTCACTGGTTGGACCGCCGGTAGTCTGACTGCCTACCACCCCATGGTCTAACAGCCAGAGAACAGAAAACACAACTCGATGAAACTCTAAAAAATAGATCAACTTTATTGCATCAAGATGTGTTTACAAAGTACTTACAAAGAACTCATTTCTCAACTTTCAAACACAAGTCATAACTCAAGGCTAAACCCTAACTTTTGTATCCTCAAAAGTGTTGTTTCTTTAGCCTAAACTTCCATCTATTTATACCTAGAGGTGGCTACCCAAAAGCTACGAATCCAATTTAGAATACAACTCCTACTCTATAAGAAACCTATTAAACAGGAATACAAATTATCCTTTTACAATTTCGAACTATATCTTTCCAAATTTGGACTCCAATCCAAATTTGACTTCTTATATATATATATATATATATATATATATATATATATATATATATATATATATATATATATATATATATATATATATATATATATAAATAAACACACACATAGCCTCATGTATGCCATATGAGCATCTCGCATAATCTCTTTGATCGTCTGGACATCAACTTCTCCTAAGTCGACTCCTAATCCATCACCGGTAATACTCCTATAGCCTTAAGACACACCTACACATGAACAAATAAAGACCATATCCGAGCATAAGTTCTTTTCCAAGTTGACTCACATTAGCACGTAAACAATATATGATACGTATATGAAACAATTAGAAGCTATAAACATTAAGTAATCATCATGAAACACAAATTCACTTTAAAACCGACTCTAATCAGGAATCTGCCGTCTGACTGTCGAGCTACCCAGTCTGATCGCCACCAGTCTGACAGCTGCACCTTTGTCGTCGATCAAACCGGTCAAGCACTATCAGTTTGACTAGCCAACACCCGATCAGACCGCCTGCACATTGACACTTCGCCAATAAAACCACCACTTTATGATTATCCATTTAATCATCATCATAGCCAATTGTTCATAAAAAAAACGTAAATCCAGACAATAATTTCACAAATGGGTGATATATCGTTGAGAAATGAACCAAGCTTTATATATATATATGGAGAAAAGGAAAATTTGTAAATACATAACTATTGGTCATAGCTGACATGCATCAACCCAATTAGTCCATTGTGTTGTCTAGATCTACACACTGTATGTGGAGAAGACGGCCGATTGGTCTGCACTGCACAGGAGAAGAACATGCAACCTTCAGCATATATGTCAGTTCAGACGACATTACCAAAGGCAAAAATAAAGAATTGTTCCTCAAAAAATTATAAGCAGGAATAGGGCCACTGTGGTAGTAGGTCAAGAGAGTTAAGCCATTAAGGTACATGTACAGGTCAGTGACAAGCGCTCTTGATCTGGTTTTTTTTTATAGGCCCTTTCCTTTGGGATAGTTGGATGAGTTAAATCCCTCGTTTTTTATGAAAACATTTTCTAAAGATTAAACGGTGTATTTTTATAAAAATTTTCTATATAGAAGTTTTTTAAAAATAACTTTATTTTTTAAGTTTATATGAGCTAATACTTAATTAATCATGCATTGATGAGTCGTCACGTTTTGCGTGCCGCTATGAACTCAGCCCCAACCACTGGCCATCGTAATTTAGCATTGTTACGTTGCAAAGATGAATTAACGAATGGATATGCATAAGCAGAAGTATAGTATTAGAACACCAAGATGCGGGGTAGTCATTGCCATATACTCTGTACTGCAGTCTACAGCCAACCCAATGGATGAGGCCAAACAGCGACAGCTAGCTGATTACACACAAACAACTCCCTGTAATTTGAAATATATGAATGGAATTACTAATTGGTAATGTGCCTCAAAGGTAGACGACGTCAGAAAATCGTGAGAGTAAAAAAAATATGCATAGATAGATTTGTTTTTCATTTCAAATCATATGCCCGTAAAAATGTCAATATTTATATTTATGAATTAAAGCTTATAGTACTCCGTACTCTTCATAAAAAATAATAACAGCTTTACTATTCATCAATCGACTAAGATTTTCTAAAATTTTGGTTGATTGAAGATGACCATTGGATCAAACATCGACGGCTGTATAACTTCAGCAGGAGGTGTGAGAGAGGGGGCGAGGTAGTGGGAGAATTCACCGATGATAATGGTGGCGACTCCCTCAGCGAGCTCTCGGCCCGACTATATCCTCTTTCTCAATATCAAGGACATCCAAACTCTGGCAAGCTTCGTTGGATTAGGTTTTCACGGTGCGGTGTCAATGGGAGGGGGGAATAGGATGGTAAGGACGGGTTTAGAGGGAAGGCCGGAGTGGTGGAAGATCAGCAGTGAGCGACGGATATGGAGGCACCCAAGCAGTGACGATGCCGTAGGAGGTGGCAAAGGAAGGAAGATCCACTACTCCAATCCAGAATTTCTTTGGTGTAAATTATTTTTCTTGGCAGCCTAAATAAAACCATCACGAAATTTATTGTTTCCTTGGCAGTGCTAGCAAACCACCAATAAAATCCATCCATAACAGTGAATTGCCAAGCAAAATAAATTTTTCTTGCGCTCTATCCTTGACGGTGTTTGCTTGACGGTTGGCCGCCAACAACCATTTCTTTGGCGATTTTGATACTCTCCTTGGTGGTTTGTAGCACTCGAGAAAATCCATGATCCTTGTAATAAGAAGCGAATGGTTAGGAGGCAACGGGATGGCGACAGATCTGACGGCACGGAGCCACTAGAGATTGGGAAGGAGAGGGTGGGGCAGGGAAACTCGTTGGAACTAATGAAGAGGAGCAACAGCGACTGCACAGAAGGAGAGGAGGGAGGAGGTGACTGAAGGGTGTGATCAAAGGATCTCGCCAGCACAAGGCGCATGAAAGAGGGGAGCCAAATGGAGGAGGCAATATGCATATCAGGAAGAAAAAGGGATAGATGTAGGGTTAGCTGCACGCATAAATCTTGAGAAATTTGATGGTACAATATACTGCCAGTATATACAAGGGCACCTTTAGGAATTTGCTAAAAGATTGAGAATGGCATTTTAATTAGCAATCTCGTATTTCACTTTAACCTAATAGTAACATAAATTTGGGCGCAAGGATGAGAGCTTGTGAGGACAGCACGATTCCCTGTGCAATGTTAATTTACCGAATTGCCTCCCCCCCCCCACACACACACACAAATACTAATTTACCTTTTTAAAATTTATCTTGCAATATATTTAAGTGGATAGACAAATCAATTTACACCGTTTGATTAGTTATACTGGCAGTATATATTACCAGAATATTATAGAGTAAAAAACTCTAAATCTTGATGTAATTGGAACCGTCCAAAATAACTGGTAAATAATAAGAAAGAAACAGTCAACTGATTAATAGACAAGCCCAAAGTAAATGCATTGAGAAGAAGGCAAGCGGCAGTTAGGCTGCAGGGAGTAGTAGGTAGTATGCTTGCCCAGTTAATTAATTAATTGCACGAACTCTATCGCCCACAGCCAATTTGACTTTGCAGGAATGTAGTTGTTGACATGTTGTTGCCTCACCTGGCAATTTGTATGCATGCATTGATCAAATTCACGCACGCATGCATAATATCGTCCCTAGCTTCGTTCTCAGCTGAAAATTGCCATGACACCTAATTAATTAATCAATCAAAGACAATGCAGTTAGCTACCTAGCTCTCCCACTGTCTGCGTCATCTCACTGCAGGCTTCACTGCACATTTTGACATGCATGCATGCTGTCCATATATATATGGATCGATCGGTTAATCAAGACACATATCTAAATCGATCTGTTCATCAGCATATATATTGTTATATAAAAACATATATAATTTTTTTTTATCTTTTGGAAACTTTCTGTTAGCTCGTTCGACTGATCCATCCCTGAATTCAGGTGATCGCCATCAGACCATCAGTGGACAGCACACCTTTCTTTTTTAAAAAAAAAAAGATAATCAGTTGACATCAGATACATGGTATGGTTGTTTTGAAACAAGGAAAAGCTGATTTTAATCTTTTCTTCTTCTTTTATATTCTCACGTTATCATCATGGCAGGAACAGAGTACGTACGATAGAACTTGAAGGCCTCCACGTGAATTTGATCAATGCATATTAAATTTCATATTAATGCAAGAATAGTACAAACTAGTTCGATCGTACAGAGTAATTAAGCTTGTGGCCAACAATGTATATAACTGATCCGATCGATGATCGATCGACCTGCAATCTTGAGCGTTAATCTGTGCATTTTGCTTAATTGATCAGTCGACAGATGGTTCATGTACAGTGTGCATCGATCAGGTTTCGTCAGCAGCTACCATTGCCGACTTGTCTGATGTAGTGATGTGCACTCATATAGAGGCTAATTAATAGAAATGAATTCAAAACGGGTTAGATCATGGCAGAAAGACAGGTATATGCATGCAGGATGAGCTAATGAGCAAGCTTTGCATGCATGGGCCATGGCCACTCTCGCGTGTCTGACAGAATCGAACGGCGATGTAGAACGTACATGATCAGACAGAGAAAGATAAAATATATAATGTGAACTAAAAGCTTCATGTTTTCTTTCTAATTAAGATCAACCATCCATATATACATGGAGTTGTTGGTCCTGAAAAAGATTGGGAAATTTGTTGTTGAATGGCATATTATTCTCATGCCTTTCACTTTTGCTATTCATTCATCAGTACAATTCTCATTCTTTAGCCAACATGCTTTGACTTGGATCCACCTCTCTCTCATATGCAGGTGAGAGATCATGCATGCAAATTCTATTCTTTTGGTTCTAGCTATGCCCTACTTGACGGCAGATACAGTGACAAAAGTGAGCTAGCTAGCATATATCACTCGATCTAGACTGAAAAACATTTGCCGACAGAATGGGCCATCATTTGCCAGAAAAATTCTCCCTTTATCTGCATGTATGAGTTCATTTTTTTCTCCTGGCAACCTACCTCGCATGCCAAGTGTCATCAAGAACAGCAAAGATTTCTCAGAAATATACTTCACAGGGACAAGACAATACGACATGCATGGTGTTAGTGGGCGGCAGCATTGCTGTCGGAGGACGAAACCTCGACGGCGGGAAGTCGGGAGACCCCCCTTTTGAGATTCGGCCAGGGGAGTAGTTCTCAGGCGGAGCCGGCTTTAGGTGTAGCAGAAAGATAGGCGAAGAAGACGTAGAAAAGACTGCGGGGTTCGGACCGTCCACAGCGGGCCCGGACCGTCCAAACCGCGGTGAAGCAGAGGACGGAGGCTGAAGGGTCCGGACCGTCCGAACCGGGTCCGGACCGTCCGAACCGAGGAGATCCCGCGGGGAAGACGATCAACAGCACACACGAGGGAGACGCGAGGACTTATACAGGTTCGGGCCGCCGGAGCGTAATACCCTACTCCTGTGTGTGTTTTTGGCTATCAGGTGGATGAATGTGACTTGGTGTTTACAAGGTGGGCTCAGGCAGCTTGCCGGCGCTGAGGAAGAAGAACAGTAGGTCTGAGAGTGAGCTAGAGTCGAAGAGCCCGGGGTTAAGTCAGAATCCCAGCTCGGGGTTCCTAATGCTAAAGCTTGCTTCTCCCTTGGTTCGGTGGCTTGGATCCTCCTTTATAGATTAGGGGAGTCCACAGTGCCAGAATACGGAGAGAGAGCTTTTCCGGTGAGCTCTCCTGTGCACACGTCTGCCTACCACGCCCATGCCGGAGCTGTTGCTGCTATGGACGGCTGGAGCACGCGCATGCCCGCAGCCGCCTGTTGCGCCACGCCTGGAGGAGCCCCTGTCGGGTGCTGCGGGTGGCTGGTCTGGTCGCCTGGTTGCCACACACGCCCGGAGGCGCCCCTGTCGGGTGCTGCGGGCGGCTGGTCTGGTCGCCTGGTTGCCACACACGCCCGGAGCCGGCGCCTCCGGGCACGGGCGACACGTGTCCGGGGCCGGAGGCGGCGCTCCCGGGCGGCACTCGCCCGGGGCCGGAGGAGGCGCTCCCGCTCCCGGGCAACACTCGCCCGGGCCCGGGGCGACCCGCGCCCGGGGCCGGAGGCGGCGCTCCCGGGCGAGGCCGGAGGCGGCACTCCCGCTCCCGGGCGACGCGCGCCCGGGGCGGGAGGAGGCGCTCCCGGGCGACAGGCGGCGCGTCCGGGCACGGGGACGAGCACCCGGGGCCGCGGGCGACGCATCCGGGCACGGACGACCGGCGGGAGACACGGCCTCTCTGCCGGCCGCCGGTCGTGTAGGATATGTCCCCCGGAGGAGCCGATGTGGCCGGAGAGCCACGCGTCCCCGCAGAACGTGGGACCCCCAGTCCCATTTCGCCGACAGTGGCCCCTGGCCCTGTTGCTCGGCCGGGATCAGCCCCGGGCAGGAACAGGGCCACGTCTTGAAGAGAAGAGGGGACGCGGGGCGCACCTGGTTCGCTGTGAACTGGTGAAGCTTGATGACTTGTTGCGTAGTCGTGGTGGTTCGCGAGAAGGCGCAGGAAGTCGTGGCCGAGATCGCTGCCCCCGAGGCAGGGTTCCTCGACCGCGGCGAGCACCTTGTGGCGCCGATGGCCGATGAAGGCGGCAGTTTTCTACTCCCTCTGCAAGCGGCTGTCTTCTAGGCCCGGGGGCTCTCCATGCCCCCGAGCGCGGCCGACCCGGGGAGCGCAGCGAGGCCACGGGAAAGGGCTGGTTTGACAGGAGACGACATTGGGTGGCAGATTGCCACGTTCACCCGCGCCGTTGCCGAGCGTAGTGGTGAGCATGGGGGTCGTGGCGGCCACGCCGGAGCGGGCCGTAGCGAAACCTGCTGATGTCCCCACTGCTGAGGAAGATCGGGATGCCGGGGTAATGTGGCCCGGGAATGCGCCCCGGGACCGACGTGCGGGCGGTCACCGCGTGGCGTCCGGGGAGGACGCGCCCGGGCCCGGGTACTTGGCGGGAAACGGCAGGGCCCCTATCTTGCTGAAGTAAATGGCGATGCGGCAGCTCACCGCTCATAGGGTTATTACCGAGGTATCTGCGGCGACCTGCCGGCTGGAGATCGAGGCAGCGGAGTGGCGCGTCGTCCGATGGGAGGTCGCCCTCAGATCCGCAGCCGTCGAGGTCTCCCGCGCCTGGTTCGAGATGAAGGCGCGGGGGAGGGGAACACTCTCCCGGAAGGACACCGTCCAGGCCGGTGAGGCCGGCTCGCGACCCGGGAGTATGAGACCGCCGCACGTGAGGAAATCTCGGCGATCCCGGACGTTGCTTATGTCCGCTGCTGTTGGTTTCTTGTCGCCCCGGGCCCGGGAACGCGGCGTAGCAGGCGCCGCCCGACGCCGGGCGCCAGCTACCGTGGACGGCCGTAGCGCCTAAGTCCGTCTCCGGGCCCGGGCATGGCCAGAGATCGCTGCAGCAGAGAGGCGCGTCACCCGATCGCCTCTCGCGCCCGGTCCGAGATGGAGGCGCGGGTGGCGGAAATACTATCCAGGGAGGAGCTCGCCCGGGTCAAAGCGGCCGGGCTCGCTTCTCGGGGGTGTAAGGTCACCGCGCGCGAGGAAACCGTGGCGGTTCATGAGGAGGCGCGGGAAGCCATGGTCGAGATCGCTGCCCCGGAGGCAGGGTTCCTCGACCGCGGCGAGCGTCTTGTGGAGTCGATGCCTGATGAAGAGTCTTCTTGTCGCCGTGCGGGGTCCGGTCCGAAGAAGGCCAGGGACCCCTCCCCGCACGACGGTATCTCCGGGCGTGAGCATCTGGTGGAGCCGATGACCGACGAAGAGGCCGGGGACGACGCCGGTTTCCTTCTGACACCATGCGCGGCCGCCTTCCGGGCCGGGGAGCCCTCCATGCCCCCGAGCGCTCCCCTTCTGACGTCGCCTGGGGTTTGGTCCTAAGAACACCGGTGACCTCCCCCCGTACGGCGACCTCCTCGGGCGTCACTCGTGCTTGCGCTCCGATTTTGCCTGTCTTGTACAAAGAGAGATGTTTGCGTCTATATATGATCACGTTTATATTTTCGTACCTTGGTCTATTGTGTTGTTCAGTGGTTGCTTGTATCCGGGGCCCCGTGTCCGGGAACGCCGAGTACAGGGCGCCAGCCAACAGCGAGAGCCCGCAGCCGCCATCAACCGTGCTGCCTGAGGCCCCTGCCCGGGCCCTGGTACGACCGCCTGCCCCGGGAGCTCGGTCCTAGGGGGCAGCGAACGCGGTTGCCCGCCCCGGGGACATAGGCTGTGTATACAAACGGGGGAAGAATACAATTTGAGCGATACGTAGAGTCAGCTAAAGTAACGTATCTGGATATTGCGGAGGGCGACGTGGCTCTGCGAGGACTATCCCGGGGCCAAGAGCGTTGCTCGCTCTCGGGAACGCTGAACGTCGGCCAATACGCCGTGATCCGCCGTAGCGTCCGGAGCCTGGAGCAGCCGCCTGCCCCGGGAGCACGGTCCTCGATTGCTGCGAGGGGCCGAGGATGACTCTGGTGGGACGATCGAGTCCACAGGCGTTTCCCTTCCCGCCTCCCGGGTCCGGGGGAGCACTGCGAAGCCGCGGAAACGGACTTGACCGAGCGCGGAGCGGCCAGGCGGCGGCGCACCCGGCGCCTCAGTGGCTGCCGGGGAAGGGCTGGCTAGGCCGGGCTCCATGGGCCGCGTCGAGGTTCGGAAGGCCTGCCTAACCCTGCCGGGAACTGGTCTAATCTGCATATGACGAGTCGTGAGAGTATTTGGCTCGTTCCCCTGTCCGTTCCGTGCTACGATCAGTGGCGTCGATCACCTCCCGAAGGCGTCTTCGCGGTCGCGACCGTGCGGAGGGAAAGATCACGCATAAGCATTTCACCCCCTACCTCCGAAAAAAACCGAGCCCCAAGCCAACCAGGCGGGGCACCACAAGCCGGGGCTTGGACAGTGTCCAGGGTTTAGCAGGAGGGGATACGGTAGCTCATCGGTAGGGAATTGATGATAATGCACGATCCCAACCGTCGCACGGGCGCGGCCCGGGTATGGCCCCGGGGGATGAGACAGCCACGAGCGCAACACATGGAAAGAGACGAAGGGGACGGTACCGGGATAGATAGGTTTATTGAATAGAAACGCTAATCATATGGAAGCGTATATACCAGGGGGCCCTGGTTAGTGCTGAGGTTTAGAGGCACTTACAGGATTCAGATAATATTTGTGAAGATGCTCCCAGGCTTACCGAGGCCCAGTTGGGAAGTTCCGATCACCAGGGGGGGCCTTCCCACGGGGGGAAGATTTCACTCCGACCCGTGCGAGGACACGGCGGAGATTCAAGCCTCCAACCTGAAGTGATCGGGCCCGAACCTTACGCTAAAGATAGCACTTGAGGCCTTGCTGGCAACGAGCGACGCGGAACGGAGTGCGCCACCTTCGTTCCTCGACGAAGTCAAGGTTGTTGAGTTGCATATTTGTCGTGGTCGACACTTGTCGATGTAGCGCTGTACCCGAGAGCCGAAGGAGAGGTCTGGCGACAGAACGGCTTCGGCCCGGTAGACCAGGAAGACACGGGGTCTCCTCGGGCGCCTGGCTTGATGTGGTATGAATCGCCCCCGGGACCGCCGGGGGAAAGGTCTACTCTGTACATAGTGAACTGTGAGAACGTCCGGTCCGTTCCCTTGTCCACTCCATGCTACGAGCCGTGGTGTCAACCATATCCCGAAGGCGCCGTCGTGGTCGCGCCCGTACGGTGGCTGGGTTTGCGCATAACCCGGCCGCCGTATGGGCGCGGCCCGATGATACCTCCAGGGGGTGAGACCGCCCTGAACGCAACACATGGGAAACAACGAAAGGAACGAGACCGGGAAGGAAGGATAAAAAATGCTGTTTATGTAAAGTGTATATACATGGGGCCCCGGCCTGCGCTGAGTTTCCGGAGAAGTCCGGCGCTGGCCCGGGTTCGCCCAACTTACAGGATGTTTACACTGATAGATTTGTGAAGATACTTGATGTGCTAAGGATGGAGCTCGGGCTCGCTTCCCTCGCGAGCTCGACTCCGGCATGTGCTCGGGACCCGGGGGCCCCGGCCAGCGCTCAGGATATGTGTCCGGGACCCGGGGCCCCGGACTAGAATATGGTTTTGATATAAGCCGGGTTCCGGGGGCCCGGGCTTGAATATGGGATGTGAGACGACCTTCCGGAAGCATTCTCGCCGGGGCGGTGCTATCCGGGCTTCGCGCCCTATTCCGGGTGTCGCGTTCCTAGGCCTGCATTCGCCTTGGCGAGGCCGCCCTGGTTCGGCACCCTGGTGTCGGGCCCGGGACACAGATTCGGGAATCCGTGCCTCGGCTCAAATATGTGCCCGGGACCCAGAGGGCCCCGGACTGAGGCTAAATACGCACGCCCGGGAGCCAAGGGCTCTCACCGGGGCTAGATACGCACCCGGGAGCCAAAGGCTCTGACCGGGAGGAGGTACGTGCCCGAGAGCCAAGGGCTCCGACCAGGGCTAGGTAGGCGCGCTCGGGAGCCAGGCTCAGACCGGGGCCAGATCTGTGCGCGGGAGCGGGATTCGGTCCGTCCGCCAAGGGAAAGGGACCGTCCGAATTAGAGCGATCGGACCGTCCGCCTTCGCGTCGGACCGTCCGGTCCAGGGCGATCGGACCGTCCACCTTCGGATCGGACCGTCCGAATCGCCTTGAACGCGCTTGGCCTGCTTTTGGATGGCGCGGCATTCCGAGAGGATGTGTGCCGGCGGCGGCGGCGCAGGCGCGGCCCTTTGCCGCTTATCGCCGCCGTCGTCGTCTTCGTGGGCGATGTTGCCTCGGGGGCTGCCCGCAGCAGCCATCGCGGAGCCCTCGGCAGCCGTTTTGGCCTGTCAGGGGCTGTGCTCGAGCTCAGCTTCGTCGGGAGGGAGCGAGCTCTCGACGCCGGGAGAAGATCCCCAACTGGGAGGTGCCGGTCTATCGGGAGCGGTCAGTCAACCGGGAGCTAATCAACCGTGAGCCGCCGATCAACCGGGGGCAGCCGTCCAACCGGGAACTCATCGACCGGGAGCGGCCTGCCCGGACTCGCGCTCGACGGGGCGGCGCGGTCCGGATTATCACCCCCTATATGTGTCCGGGATCCGGAGGCCCCAGACTTAGTTGGGACGAATCGCCCGGACTTGCCATCGCGTCCGATGAAGTCCGGGTCGTCGTACCCTACACGTGTCCGGGACCAGGAGGCCCCGGACTGAGTCGGGACGAAAACACCCGGACTCGCCATCGCGTCGGACGAAGTCCGGGCAGTCGTACCCTGGATGTATCCGGGAGCCAAGGGCTCCGACCGGGGCTAAATCTGCGCCCGGGAGCCAAGGGCTCCGACCGGGGCTAAGGACGCACCCGGGAGCCGAAGGCTTCGACCGGGGCGATTTATGCGCGCCCGGGAGCCACGCTCCGACCGGGGCGAGATCGGCGCCCAGGAGCGAAGGGCTCCGACCGGGGCCAGATAGGTACCCGGGAGCCAGGGGCTTGACCGGGGCTAAACATGCGCGCCCGGGAGCCAGGGGCTCCGACCGGACGGGCTCAGGTCCCTTGAGAGGGAGCGAGCTCGGGCCCGCTACTGCTCCTGTCGGGACTTCTGGACGCGCTCGGCCAACTTGTGGACGGCGCGGCACTCCACGAGGTCGTGCGAATCCGTCTCGTGGACGGCGCACCACCTCCGGGTTTCGGCCGGCTCGAGACGCTCGGCTAAGCGTTGGACGGCACGACACTTCGTGATGTCGTGCCGGTCCGTGTCGTGGAAGGCGCACCAACCTTGGGCTGCGGCCGGCTTAAGACGCTCAGCCATGCCCTGGACGGCGCGGCACTCCGTGATGTCGTGCCGATCCGTGTTGTGATAGGCGCACCACCCCCGAGCTAAGGCTGGCTCGGCGCACTCGGGTGAGTGCTGGACGGCATGGCACTCCGCAATGTCGTGCCAGTCCGTCTGGTGGAGAGGGCACCACTTCTAGGCTGTTGCCGGCGGTGGCGTCGCGCGTGCGGCCTTTCGCCGCTTGCGGCGACCATGGCCCCTGCGGGCATCGTAGCTCCGGGGGCTGTCCGTAGCCGCCAAGGCGCAGCTCTCGGCTGCCGCCTTGGCCTTCTGGCGCTTCCTCCTGTTCCGCCGTAACGCGGGACGTGAAAGCTTGCCATCCTCTTCAGGATCCTGGTCGGGGGCCCCAGCACTTGCAGCAGCGTTCGCGCGCCGCTCAATCGTGACCCGGGCGTCCTCCTGAACCCGCGTCCGGTCCAGCCAGTCGCGGAGGTCGCCATGGCCATTGTTGGAGTCCCGCGGACGATGGCCTTCCGCCATGGAGCGCGTCGGTGTCGGAGGCGCCAGCGTACCACCTGAAAAGGAAACTCCCCCTACCTGGCGCGCCAGCTGTCGGAGGACGAAACCTCGACGGCGGGAAGTCGGGAGACCCCCCTTTTGAGATTCGGCCAGGGGAGTAGTTCTCAGGCGGAGCCGGCTTTAGGTGTAGCAGAAAGATAGGCGAAGAAGACGTAGAAAAGACTGCGGGGTTCGGACCGTCCACAGCGGGCCCGGACCGTCCAAACCGCGGTGAAGCATAGGACGGAGGCTAAAGGGTCCGGACCGTCCGAACCGGGTCCGGACCGTCCGAACCGAGGAGATCCCGCGGGGAAGACGATCAACAGCACACACGAGGGAGACGCGAGGACTTATACAGGTTCGGGCCGCCGGAGCGTAATACCCTACTCCTGTGTGTGTTTTTGGCTATCAGGTGGATGAATGTGACTTGGTGTTTACAAGGTGGGCTCAGGCAGCTTGCCGGCGCTGAGGAAGAAGAACAGTAGGTCTGAGAGTGAGCTAGAGTCGAAGAGCCCGGGGTTAAGTCAGAATCCCAGCTCGGGGTTCCTAATGCTAAAGCTTGCTTCTCCCTCGGTTCGGTGGCTTGGATCCTCCTTTATAGATTAGGGGAGTCCACAGTGCCAGAATACGGAGAGAGAGCTTTTCCGGTGAGCTCTCCTGTGCACACGTCTGCCTACCACGCCCATGCCGGAGCTGTTGCTGCTATGGACGGCTGGAGCACGCGCATGCCCGCAGCCGCCTGTTGCGCCACGCCTGGAGGAGCCCCTGTCGGGTGCTGCGGGTGGCTGGTCTGGTCGCCTGGTTGCCACACACGCCCGGAGGCGCCCCTGTCGGGTGCTGCGGGCGGCTGGTCTGGTCGCCTGGTTGCCACACACGTCCGGAGGCGGCGCCTCCGGGCACGGGCGACACGTGTCCGGGGCCGGAGGCGGCGCTCCCGGGCGGCACTCGCCCGGGGCCGGAGGAGGCGCTCCCGCTCCCGGGCAACACTCGCCCGGGCCCGGGGCGACCCGCGCCCGGGGCCGGATGCGGCGCTCCCGGGCGAGGCCGGAGGCGGCGCTCCCGCTCCCGGGCGACGCGCGCCCGGGGCCGGAGGAGGCGCTCTCGGGCGACAGGCGGCGCGTCCGGGCACAGGGACGAGCACCCGGGGCCGCGGGCGACGCATCCGGGCACGGACGACCGGCGGGAGACACGGCCTCTCTGCCGGCCGCCGGTCGTGTAGGATATGTCCCCCGGAGGAGCCGATGTGGCCGGAGAGCCACGTGTCCCCGCAGAACGTGGGACCCCAGTCCCATTTCGCCGACAATTGCTGTCAGTGCTCTCAGCTGAGTCCGATGGATGCATGAGAATTCAGAGAAAAAGGCGATGAACTTTACCAGAACGAATCCATCGTTTTAGCTTAGCTATTAGCTTCATGCATGTCAGTGGCATCCAGTTCATAGCTATAGATCAGTAAGACAGATGCATGAGTGCGCGAGAGGCCCATTGCCTGTCGACTGATCGATCGAAATGATGGTAATGATCACTCGCAAGAGTCAAAGAACGATTCCAAGAAGAAATTAGCTAATCCACTGTGTCCATGATCCATCCATCTCGATCACTATATATCATTTCAGCAAACGACATATGATATGAGCGATTAACTTTTGACTAATCACACATGTAGGTATACGTAATACTTATATTTGTATATACGTATATACTTAGCTATGACTATGTATGTGTGTGGATATGTACAAACTACAAAGGTATACGCATACGTAAATGTATACGTGTATAGTAAGTTAAGCTTCATATATGTATGCAGCAGTGCAGCTACGACGACGTCGCCGGCGAGGACCACGTCCAGCGACCGGCCATGCAGCCGTCGAGGATGACGCGGCCGAAGTCGCCGGCGCCGACGCTGCCGCCGGCGGCCAGCGCGTTGAACTCGCTGGCGCGCATCCGCACGGTGAGCCGCTGCTGGCCGGCCGGCGGCGGCGCCCAGGGGTGCACCGCCGCGCTCGCCACCCTCATCTTCTTGGATGCACAGCTCCCCATATAGCTAGCAAAGCAATCAAGCAAGCACCTAATTATCTATCACTCTTGCTAATCAACTAACTAATTATAAGTTGCTAGCAATGAATTAAACTCTCAATTTATTCTCTGTGTTGTTCAGAACGAGAATTAGTTGTGTTGTACTACATGCATGACACACATGTACAAACTGACAAACATATATATATAGATGGATTGAGATGGAGCCGGCCATAAATTGTGGCGGCTATTGGTACTACTACGTAGTATCTAGATGGAAACTAGTGTGCAGAAGCAAGCATGCAAGCAAGCGAAAGCACATGAAGTTGGACAAGCGTCAAGAGAGTGGATGGAGACGCCGGCAAGAAACACACACTCTGAGATACATATACTAGCACAATGTCCGTGTGTTGCAAGAAGATCTGAAGAGAGACAGATGAATGGTTTTACAGGGTTCAGTTTTTTCTATCCGATTTTTTTAAACACTACTTTTTAGGTGGGATGTTTTTTTAGGCTGGGTGATTTTTTAACGTAGCGGAGAGGAGGAGGACTGTGGTTTTAAGTAGTAGAGATATGTAATTGTATCATAGATTATTTATACATTTTCTTTCAACAACACTTATATCATGTGTATATATAAATGTATATGTTGTTATATGTTATATATTTGAGAAATTCTATGTTTTGCCATATTATATATTTGGAGAAATTGTATTTTTTTTAGAAGATTTGGTGGAGGTATATGGATGGAAACATAAGGTGGTGGCAAAAAAAAGGGGGAGAAATTAAAACGCTTGTATGATGTAAAACTCGTGTTTTTCGATGACAATATTTGTAGATTGTTTGTTAATGGCAAAACATAAACTTTAATTTCTCTAAACATTTTGGCGATCTAGCTTGTCTAGATTTCTAGATACACATTTATGATCGTTATGATCGTACATACGAGCTCCTCTTATTGACACTGTGGACTAGCGTCGATAGCTAATAATGCTAATTAATGTTTTTATGTTGCTGTTGCTGGCTTACCTAGATTAATTAATTAGCCCCTGAAGAAACGGATCGGACCATGGACATAGAGGTTTATGGGGCGGTCCCGATTGCTTCTGATGGAGTACATTTCATTTCCTTGGATGCATGCAGGGGCAAATTTGTTGTGTGCAAGCAACGTTTTGAGATTGGGCATGCAACGCTGAGATACGCATGCAGTTGTCACTCTACAGATTCGTATCAATTCACACTACACAATTAGGTTTAATTGGTCACGCTTAATTAAGTTAAGAAAGTTTACATATAGTGGTATATGACCATTCTAAATTCCAAATTACAACTTGGTGCACAAAGGTCGAGTAATTTCCATTATCGAAATAGAACATATCAAAGAGTACTCGTGGAATACAGAATTGCAAATAATAACTAGCAAGTATACGTACGTGCGTACGTTTTATACTTGGCTGTATAATTGGTTAATGGAGTATTTCCGTTTTTACCCATGTTTTTAACTCCAATAATTATGATTTTACCCCTGCTTTTCTAACTTTATGATTTTGCCCCCTTATTTAAGCTGAAGCTTGTCTCGCCCCTATTCTGCTAGGAGAACTTAACAGTGTTAAAATTCATATCAAAACAAGGACAAAATGTATGTCAAAATGTTTAGTGTCAAAATGGGGAAATCACAAAGTCTAATAAAAGCAAGGGCAAATCTGAAAGGTCATACGTGAAATTTAACACCGTTAAGTCATCTTAATATATAAAATGGTGGCAAACACAAACTTCAGTTAAAAAATAAGAGAAAATTTATAAAGTTGGGAAAGTAGCAGTAAAATCATAATTAGAGTCGAAAACAGGGATAAGAACGTGATTGTCCCTTGGTTAATTATGTGCGTGTACATGCATGGGCCTGGTGCATGGCATTAGTGGTGATTTGCATCCTGGCACACTCACACGTCAAGGCTACAGTAGTACAGTTTTTAAGTTGATGGAGGATCAGCAATCTATGGATGCTACTAGATCAATTCTGGCAATAATTAGTATTTCGGTTGGTTGGGACACAGGAATTCAATTGCCTAGTTTATGACAGATGAAATCCTCATTTCAACTAGATATATACTAGGTAGCAGAGGGAAATGCGGTTTAGGTTAACCAATCACATCACATTTTTCACATGAGGCATCTCTGAACAGCGAGGCGCTGTACCTGCACGCTGGTGCAACTTTTCTTAAGCTACAGCAAACAGTTAGTTTGAGAATTTCAGATCACGAGCTCGTTAATCACAAAGAAACCAAGTCCCCTGTAGATGCAAAATGCAAGAGAGAAAAAAAAATGGCACTCTGAAGTCTGCAACTGTGGTGATCAAATCTCTGGAACTCTGCTGCAACCACCTCAATGACCGCACAACCTGTAACAGAACCTGATGTGCAGTTTTGACACAATCATGTGATGGAATAGTGAAATTTGAGCCCAAATGAATGGACTGGACAGCTCAGAACAATGGAAGCTTAAACCACCAATCAAAAACGAAGCATGGTTGCAGTTGCAGTGCATCCATCCAATGGTGGATCTGACTGTGCAGCTCCACATGTCACTGCCTGCTACTTGTGCAGTTGCTTTTGCAACTCGGCCAGAAGCGTGTAGGGTTAAACACAAAATAACCTGAGATGAATATATGCATTTAACTCTGAAATCTACTGACACTGGATTGTGCAGGCAATCAACTCCGAAATCCCAGCAGGCCGACGGGGCGCAAGGTGACAAAAATGAATGAAATATTCGGTGCAACAATAATAATACAGTTCCAACGAGTGAATTGAACGCATCAGCCATCTGGATCAGTAAGAAAATGATAGCAAGTGGCAAATGTACAGCATAACGGTAAGTCTCCATTTTTCAAGTAACGAGTTCTTCAGGTTTTCTGTGGCAAACAAGACACAGCAAACTGAACAGCGACAAAAGTCCAGGAGTTTTGCCTTGCTGCATCAAGGGCAAAAGCGTCAGGTCCGCTTCTAAGAAGCGCTATGTGCAAGGTAAAAGTTGACCAAAGCTGGTAACGGTTTCCCCCCTCCATTGCAAGTGTAGATACTTACTAACGGTACAATAAAAAGAAGGCCGAGCAGACAAAACAAAAGACATATATTGTAACTTCTCTTTCATATATGTCTATCTCTCTATATATAAGCAGTGCCATCAGCACCTCCTGTACCTACAACATCTAGTGCATCAGCTGGCGAGGTGCACGGGGACGCACGGGAGTCTTTGAGGGGCTCACCCTGAAATATCAACAAGCCACCTCAGTCATTTCCGTAAAATAACTAGATTGTACCACAGCTGCCAAATAGGTGAAAGACCACATCGTTACCTTATTGGCAAGGAACCCAGTATCACACCACTGCAGTTGAGAGCAGCAGTGGCGCTTTCAGCCTGAATAATAACAAAAAAAAAATTTAACCGTGAGATAGAGATTGGTTACCTGTGCAAAGAAACTAGCACCACTTAAAATTTTGGATCAATGAATATGAGCTTGAACCCCCTAGACACCCAGCATCAAAAGGCTGAAGCAAGAAAGACAACATGCGAAGCAACAACCACAACAATTATCTAGGATGAATAGAATTGGCAGAATATAATCAACAGCAAGCACTGCTGAGGGCATATCAAGTTAATGCACTTAGCATGATGACAGCAACAGCCAGTAACAGTTCTTGTAAACTGGTAAATTCTGATTCAAGAGTACTTAGGACCACAGTTCAGGGTTCCAGGACATGATCTTAAAAATCCACCTACATTGCAATGCAATGCTAGATATTAGATCATAAATCATAGTACCAACCAACACAATCTGTTGTCAGTTGTCACCAATTAACAGGTGGTCATTGCTCACAAGGACAAATGGAGAAGAAAAAGATCAAAGAGTAAGGAATTATGTAAGAAACCAAATACACTCGACCTCATCTTTCCACAGTTTTCGCTCAAACCATCCAGGCTCTGAGCTGTTCTCTAGCTGATTTATTCAGTTGATTGGACTAAAAACTCTCAGATAGAGTGGAACGGTTTTGTACTGCTTTGATTAACTAATGGAGTCCAAAAGAGTAAAAAAAATTACATAATTATCCAGAAACCGTAATAAACTGACTAGAAAACAGTTCATTGTATATATTTTCTACGAAGTTGTGAGCAGTATGCTATGCTGTGTTTGCACCTAGTAACACTAAAAATTTAATAGATATGTCAAATGCAGCAACTATAGACAAATATGAAACAGGCAAGACGTACTGACCATCACAAACTCCACAAAGGCAATGCGAGTAGAATGGTGGTAGTCTCCAAGCAACCTCAGCCGATATACCTGTAAAGGTGGTATCGCAATGACGGAATGAGCATGTTGTTGCTTGAACTGCATTTTAATTATAGAGGAACCGGTATGATTGTGAAAAGAAGGTTGGCATAAGGAATGACTAATCACCAACCTCTCCACATATTGACTCGAAGAACAATTTCACATCTGCCTGAGAGACCTGTATCAAGTGCATCAAATGCTAAAGAAACATGAGCATAAAGAATATCAAGATACCGAGTACAATGGCTGGATCGCAAACCTTCTTGTCAATGTTTGTGCAGTAAATAGTCCTTGCACACATCTCACGCTCATCATCGGACTGCAGGCAACAAGAATGGGAGCCAGCTTTTAGACATCAAGTGTACATAAACTAAAATAAGAAATAATAATGAAATTTATGAAAATATGTGAATTCTGCAAATTCAGCTTACCCTGGGCAGAAATGTTGGATTAACAGGTGCAATTGCAGTTTTTGATGGTAGCACCCTGACAGGATAATATCCAAGCACAGTTCCTGACAGATTTAGAGCTGCCCTTGCACTCTCTGTAGCGGAGCAGTTTATTAACCAATGGAGAATTGATCTAATTATATGCTTAATTCTCACTCGGCCACTTACCCTCATCAGTGAACTCTATGAAAGCAAAACGAAGAACTGAATTCGGATCCCCACACATACGACAGTCCACAACCTTCAGAAAGAAAATTTCAAGATTATTACGCACAGTTACCTCAGAAAGTAAGTGGGGAGCCAGAAAAATGTACCTGCCCGCAGTTGATAAATAGTGCCGCCAGTTGCTCTTCAGTGACCTAAACACCAAGAAAATGGAAGTTACCAACCTGCATACAATTTCTGGTTTGCAACGGTTTAAAGAAAAGAGGGTAAAAGGAAGCAGGACATCGTCTGGCACAACGAAACAGCAGAACACTAATATAAATATGGAATTCAACAGGCTCCACAAGTTGGTTTTATAAACTTTATTGAATACAGAAGGACAGGGTAGCCAAGTAAATCAAAAATAACTCTTTGAATGTTGAATTAAGAGTTACAACACTGTGTCTCTGAGGCAACATGAACTTACAGAACACAAATAGAAATACATGCAAAATCATTAATAGCACTCTAAAGAAAGCATTAGCTTCTAACACAGGTGATGTCATAGATCTCAGACCTTGTCACGCAATTTCTTCAAGAGAAGATGATTAAAAGTAAAGCTTAGGTATTAATAATGGCCGCAAACAAGGCAAACATAAAAAAGATATAACTGGAATACTTTGCATGGCTGCATATCTTTAACAGTGCCTCATTTCATCATTTGTCTACAGAGAAGTAGCAAGTGTTTTGCTTCTTCCTACGAGTATGTGCTACAAAATAGTGTGGCATGGAGCACACAAGGACACTGTTATACAGATAATACAACAAAGCAAAATCATATCTTTACCAAGGACATAAAACGTAAAACATCCAATTCATGTTTCAGCGTTATATGAGGAACAGAGGAACAATGTTAAAGATAGAGATACTAAAGGTACACTTGGCTTGGATATCCACACAAAGCCTGAAAACAATAATGTCCTACAAAAATGCTTGGTTTGACTTGTCCTAAGTTTATCTAAGAAATAACCGTAACAAATGATGCAAATGCACCTACAAAAATGCTTGAATGAACTACAGCTCGCGTTCCGCCAACTACAAACTCAATCCCCTCTAATCTCTATGAACAGGCTCTAAATGACAACACCTAGAATTGAAAAAAGAGGCATCCATATGTGTCAGCTTGATATACATATGGTAATCTTAATAGAGCTCAAACAAAGGATAAAAAAATGCATTTTCTGAACTTTTAGCACACTTCAACCAAGAATTTGGCTACTATTATGACAGAATATAAATCCATCGAATGCGCACAGATACCACTGTCAGATACACAATACTGTGTAGATGCTACAGCTAAAAAGTACAGAACACCATAAAGTGGTGCGCTTGTTTTCTACAGAATAGATATGCCAAAGAGAAACGTTTAGGTACCTTTCACTCACGAACATGGCAAGAAAATTGGTTTAGTAAATATACCCTATTAGGGAAAATACTTTTTTTCCTCGAAAACGCAGGAGAACTGCTCATTTCATTTAGAAGAAAGCAAATAAATATTTACACAAGAACAGCCCCAAAACGCATCTCTTTCAGGAGATGCTCGACCAACCGCCGGACCTAATTAGGCGTCTGGGGGTAAAGACTTACAAAGGAACTAATGGAGCACACGGGCTCCCGCAAGACACCATGACCTATTAGGAAAAATACTAAATCCAAGAAAGGAGATGTATAGCTAATGGAACATTGATCATCCTGCACTACAAAGGAATGTGTTCACTAGCAAACAGAATCAGTCATTTAAAGCGTTGATCTTACTACATCTCACAAAGAAAGCCTTGATCTTAGTAAACATCACACGCAGACGAGTAATTTGATGTTCATTTCCAATATACAGATATAAGAAATGCCGCTATGCATAGCTAATTATGCTATCGATTGGGACAAGATACAAACCCTATTGAGATCACCTCAATGAAAACCAACAAGACCATGCAGGCTAGGAGTGTCAACATGACATGCATGCTGATTATTCCATTATCGAACAACCCTCAGACAACACACAAGGCACCTATATAAAGGCAAACAGGCAAACAAGTACACACATTAACAGAAAATTATAAGACCTGGCCCTGACTGTATCGCACCAAATAAGAAATCCTGAGCATTTACTCACAATGCTATCACTCTGAATATACTAAATTTTGCAGGTGGTAATCCACAACAGGGTAGGGCTTGAATACTTACTGCTGTTTCCTATGACAACTACACGAAAGGTACATAGAAGAAAAGGGTTCATAAATTAAGACACTTCCAGAAATACATTGCCTGCTAAAGTAACTCCTACATTTATGGTGGCTATGTTGACATATACTAGACTAAATGAGTTACATGGGTAACGCATTATGCATGTTGCATGCAAGAAAGCTACCAAGGCAACATGTAGCCAGTACAAGTGCAGGATATGTGAAGAAGCCAAAGAAGATAACAGTGCCGAACAAGAGAAGAAAAGAACAACTCAATAACGCTCGTTCCACTGAAGTTAAGCACACAAAAGGAAAATACACCCATACAACTTTCTAGATTCCATACAAAAAAAAATCACAGAAGTGCAAAAGCAGACCATAGTAAGAAGCGGCATTCAAATCTATGATAGCAACAACAGGATGACCCTAAATGGCAACATGGTAGCGTACAGTACATCCCAACCTGCTCGCAGCCATCCATCCATTCATTACAGTGCAACATCATCTCTGTGACTCTGTCTCATGATCTCATCGATCCTGTTATGGTTTTATTCCTATCTCAACAGCACGGGTGACACAAATAGCCCAAATCTAACCGAGTAATCATCGCAACAGGCATGAAAAATATAGCAAATTGACATCAGAAATAAATCCATAGGTGAAATCGTGGTGGGAGAGGAGGCGAAAGCTGTAAGATTGACCGCTCATAGGAGGAATGAATCGAACGAGCGAGGCATGGTAGAAATGAATCGGTGGAGGTTAGGGACGGATCCGCTGGCTGACCTGGTGATCGATGTCGGAGACGTAGACAGTCCGGCGGATGACCTCGTCGCGCTGCGCCATGCTGGTGCGGCTGTTCATCCGGCGCTTCCCGGCGTGCCCCTGGCCGGCGAACCCTCCTCCTCCACCCTTCTTCTGCGGGGACGAATAGTTGGCATCAGAAAACGGCATAACCCCAGCAATCTCCACGAGGTCAAACCCAGCTCTGTTTCCCCTTACCCTGCCGCGCCCTCCGCCGAGGCCATCGACGGCGGGGAAGCCGACGACGCCGCGGTGCCCCGTCGGCGAGGCGACGGGCGCGAACCCCCCACCGCCGTTGGGGTAGTACCCGTAGGCCGCGGGGGCGGTGGCGGGGGCCGGCGCGGCGGCGGCGAGGGAAGGCGGGACGAACTCCTCCGCCATGGGGTTGAGCTTGGAGAGCAGGTCCTCCAGATCCCGCATCTCCCGCTCGCCGGCGTCCCCCTCGGCCGCTGCGGCGGCGGCGGCGGGCGCGGCGTGGTCGGCGGAGGTCTCGACGACGGCCATGTCGCAACGGATCCCTCGCGGCGGGACGGCGGCGGGCGGGTATGTATAGGCGAGGGGAGGTGGATCGGAGGAGGGGGAAGGAGACAGGCGGCCAACCACGGGGGGAGAAGTGCAGGTGCAGTGGTTGGTGGAAGCGCAGGGCGCGCGCGCGGGGGAGGAGGAGGACGAGGCTAGTGACGCATCGGATCGGCGGGAGACAGGAGAATCAAGCGCCGCAGAGTGGGGGGGGCAGAGGAGAGCAGAGCCGACCGGCGGCGCAGAGGAGGAGCAGAGCAGAGCCGAGACTCCTCTCTCTCTCTCTCTCTCTTCTTCTTCTCTCTCTAGAGGAGGAGGAGGAGGGGGAGGAGAAGGCGCTTCGCCTTTTTTGGGGGAGAGAGAGAGACAGAGGTGAGGTCGGAGGGGGAGGTCCGGTACGGTGAGAGCGCGCGGCGCCTGCCTCTTCCACCTGCCTCTGCTTTGCTTTTTCTCTCTCACCGCCGGCTGGGTAGGGTAGGGGTGCGTCTTTTTTGCCGGGAAAACCCTCTAACCTCAGGAATTTTCCATTTCGGTGCCATTTCAGCGTGGAAGATTGTTGTCTAGTCCAGTCCGGTTTGATTTGGATTGTTGAGTGGTTTATTGTTGCAGATTACTCATTTAATTATAGGGATAAATTTAATATTCTAAGAAATAAACTTAACAAATAGTTTAAAACAAGTTGTATATGTAATGAGATAGAAGAAAGTTTTGTGAGAAAACATATTTTTCAAAACGTAGAGCAAATAATCCGTTTCAATAATCTGGTAAATAAGCTAAAAAGAACGAGGCCCATTATCTTAGTGAACATGTAGTAGTAGTAATTGATATGGTGACTTGATGCTCCACCCACAAAGGCACGACTACACCTACGATGATGCGGTAGTCCAATGGTGAGCGCAGCAAGGAGATGGTTGCCTTCGCCTTGCTCTCTTTCGTTTTCTCATTTCTATCCTTACCAACAATTGATTTCTCGAGTCTTTTCCCATCCAATCTACTAGAGTTGGTCTTGGGCCGAGATTTTCCGAGAAGAAATGACCACAGAAACATGTGGCAATAGGATGTGGCAAACTTGCAATGGATTGATGATAGTCTAGATGATATCTTAGCGATAGGTCGACGATGAGTGCATGGCGGCAGTCTAATGCGGAGTCAACACATCAGGAGAAAGGCATTGAGGTGCGAGAGCGGTGGGCCCACAACACACCTAGAAACTCTCGCCCTAGCTTGTATCTCAATTGAAAAAACAACTTTTTTCTCCCTTCGGCCCTCCTATTCTCCTAGATAAATAGATGGCTTTTGTTCTTTCTCCATACAATCTCACCTCCACCTTAGCAAACCGGTGACATGGTAAGTGGTATGTCCTCAAATACTCGTGTCTTTATGGAGTTAGAGTGATATGCAAAACCTCCTTGTTGTACTTGTAGTTGGAGAATGAATCTCAAGTTTGTGTTTTCATACGTGCATTGAAGAGTCACAAGATTTGGGTTGTTTTTGAAATACATGAAAGTTCTTATTAGGATTTAGCGACAAGATATATATATCTCCTACCATAATTATATAGAACCAGTCATCAAACCACACCAAAAATAGATGGGCAATGTTCGATAGGAACAAAATTGGATCATCACTCCTTATATAGTAGGCTGGCACAAAAGGCTTAACAACAAGTTGTGTGGTACCATTGAAATAATCATTATTGCTCTATGTAATTCCTCATTTGATCAAGCCATATACAAATGTTCTCATAAAGTTTTATAACCTGGTATTTTATAAGAAAATCTGACCATGAGAAGCATATAACAACAGGGTGTGTGAAATGGATTGATTAGTGTGACGTAGCTAGATGATATCTTGACGATAGGCTGACGGAATGAGCGTAATGAGGCCATGTAACATAGAGTCAACACGTCGGGACAAAAATCATTGGGGCACGAGAGCGGCAGGCCCATAACACATGCAAAGCTCTCATCATAGGTCGTATCTCAATTTTAAAAACAAAAAAAACAACTATGATATTCCTCTAGGCCGTTTGTTCTCCTTGATAACTTTCTTCATATATTCTCTCCTCAACATTAGCAAAGTGATGACATAGCAAGTGGAATTTCCTCATATACTTGTGACTTTATGTAATGAGAGAGAGACATCATTTTATTGTTGTACCGATAGTCTGAGAGTGGATATCAAGTTCATGCTTTAATATGTGTACCAATGAGCCAAAGTATTTTGCACCATGTTTGAAATATATGAAATTTCTTTGAGGATTTCACTGTAAGCATTACATCTCATGTCATAATTATGCGGAACCAATCATCAAACCAACAAAAAAAAAGGGCAAAACTGGATAGGAATAATGTTGGATCATCATCCCCTGACAGCAGCACAAATGGTACTACATCCGTCCATAAATATAAGCATTTCTACATCTAGATAAGTATTCGTCTAGATACATAGCCAAGAATATATATATTTATGGATAGGGGCAGCACCATTAAAATAATATCTAATTCCTCGTTCGATCGAAGCCATATATAATGCTCCTCAAAGTTTTCCAATCTTAGGCATAGTTCACGTAAAACGAGGTGAGCCGTTAGCGTATAATTAATTAAGTATTAGCTATTGCAAACTTGAAAAATAAATTTATATGATTTTTTAAAGCAACTTCTACATAATTTTTTTTTACAAAAAACGCACCATTTATTAATTCGGGAAACATGCTCAAGTAGTTTTTTCTCCTTTATGTACAGTGCCGAACGGTGCCTTAGATGCAATCAACTGGACTTCATTAAAAGAGTGTTGGATGGTGATGCAAAATCATGAGACTATAAGGGATCATCTGTGAGTGAGAGAGAAAAGAAAAGGAGAGGAAGGTTCTTGTTGCATTTGCCAAATTGCCTGGTTGGTCTTTAGTACGGCCACCAGGGGCTCTAGACTATGGCTGCTATATAGGTCCGCCCATGACGAAGCAGGAGAAGAATAGAAGAGGTTCAGTCCTGCATGCGCATACATGGACCAAGCTCCCCATGAACCGCAGGCCTCTCCACGTCACCCGTGCTCGTCGTCTTCCCCGGCTCACGTGGACCCGGCTCACAGGGTGCAAAAATTGCATCAACGAAAAACTTAATTTTAGAGTTAATTTTAGGATTTTGTTTATCGTGTTTATTTTTTAGAATTTACTTTTAAGTCACTAAAGACGCATATGTAAAATTTTACTTATAAAGTATCTTTTGGTCATAGATAAGCTTGGCGTATAATCAGCATAAACGAAACGACTAGGTTTGTTTGGAATAAAAGTTATTTTTCTCCTTGTGATGATTAGTAAAATTTTGAGCAAGAAGATCACATATGATTTTTGAATTTTTATCTACTTCATTAAAAAAATCGAATTTTTAGCAAGAATTTGAATTCCATTGTTTTGGTTTTTGACGTTTGGTGTCTGCGGCTGGGGAGGCAGGGTGGAGACCAAAGCTGGCGTTTTTATTCGTACACCGTATACTGTTGGGTTACACACACCTCGTCTTGCAACGTGTGTGTCTCTGTGTTGTTGTTATAAATGGATACAGATAGATAGATATATGCATACATGTAGCAGGACCAGCAACAAGAGACAGCACGCAGATGCAGGCAGGTAGCATTGGAATATCCGGTCGACAAAAGCTGGCTGTTTTGGGCCTTAGCTGTGCACACCATGCAAAGTACCACGGTTCCCTCTGTTCCAAAATACAGTACATACTTCTCGTAATATTTATAGAGAATAAAAAGAGATAAAAAATTATATTGTTTTTAATTAATTGTCTCGGTTGATCAGAGGTTCAGAGGTTAGTAAGGAATACAGAGATAATGGTATATTGGATATTTCATTACTACTAATACCCTTTGGTACTTTATAAATAACTACTCCCTATATTCTAAAATATAAGGATTTATAGGTTGTTTAGCAAATACTAATATTAGGTTAAAAGATTCTTTTTTTAAGTCACTTCAATTGTCAGTTTTTAAATTTTAAATTGCTTAGATTTCCTTTCCAAAAATCTAATTAGTTTTGGAATCATTGAAATAATGGAAATCAGTGCATGAATACTTATATTATGATATAAAATTTAAATCCTAAAAATACTTATATTTTAAAATGAAGGTAGTATATTTTAGATAAAATTTAAACGTTAGAAAGAAGCATATTATTAAGACGGAGGAGGGCTGTCTAGTACAGCCAGCTATATATTCCGGTCGGAAAAAAAAACTTGCTGTTTCGCTCTGGATAGTTTGGGTGTTCCTCCAAATTAATTATAGGCCTCCACTTACGTATCTCATCTTGGGCTGGAATCGACTCTCCTTAGGCCGAAGGGTGGAAGATGGGCTGGAATGAAGGCGCAGGAGGCCCAGTTCGTCCAGATTAGATGTGCCCATCTCATCTCAATCTCTATTATAAAAATTATGTCTAAAGAAAAACTATTATAAAAATTCAAAGTGGTTCCGTTCGTCGCAAAGTTTTTCGTACGTCGTCGGTTGATTCTTTCTGATCAAGCCCATGTGTTTCTTCCTGAGCACAGCCTGACAGCCCAGGCCCATGACGGGCCAAGCCCATTTTCACGTTCGCTTCCGTCGTCCAGCGTGGACATGCACTGTCACAAATTTGGTTTGGATCAATTCCCAGCATGCACTATCACAAACATGGGATATCTTCATTTTTCTGCAAAACGTTTTTATGTTGGACTAGAGTTTTGAACCATTCATGGGAATTGTTACTACTCATATTACTAGAACTTTGAAGTCAGAATCACCAGTCTTTGCTGCTAGAACCATGTGGTGGTAGCAGCCTACTCATATTTCTGCTATTGAAATTTTCTGTCTTCCGTTTGAAATGCTTGATAATTACAAGGGTAAGACTGGAACTAATGAAGCTGGGACCTGAATAAAAGGTAATTGGAGGTATTGATCGATACCAAATTCGGATATAATGCTCCACTAGCTTAACTAATTAATTGTACAGTACATGTTTTCACCAAGTGTGTGCATTGATCTGTGCCTTTATATGCTTGTTAGTTAATACAGGTTACATGTAGTCTGCCAGTTTATTGTCTCCATGATAGAGCTGATCAATCGAAACTCTAGTACTACTCTAAGACCTTAAGGCCTTGTTCTTTTCTGATTTTGGATTTTGGATTTTCATTTGCAAGTTTCTCAAGCCTCTAAATAATGCGTTTCATACAAAAATTTTCTATATAAAAGCAACTCATCCGATCCTTCTAAAGCAAAATTTGAACTTTACAGCAGTAGTTAATTCATTAGTTTATACCCTTAAATAGCTGCCACAAAATCGAATAATCTATAAAATCTGAAAATCTCATAAAAAAGTCGGACCTAAAGCTCAATTCTTTTTAGATTGTTCATTAGATAATTAAAACAAATTATTTGCTCCGTGCTTTAAAAACTACGTTTTCTCAAAAAGCTTTCTTCTGTATTACTCAGAACACTTGTTTTAATTTATCTATTAAGTTTATTTCTAAAAATATTTAGTTTATCGCTATAATCATCCCAAAACATTTAGTTTATCCCGCTCAATAATCAAGTAGATAACCCGCTCAATAATTTAAATCAGACGGGGCCAAATGTGGACTTTTGTTCGTCCTCCCTCCCATTAAATTTGATAACCCGTTGCAACGCATAGGCACCATATTAGTATAATATAAGGTCTCGTTCTTTTTAGATTATTCACTGGATTATTAAAAATGATTATTTGCTCTATGTTTCAAAAGAATATTTTTTCTAAAAAAACTTTCTTCTACTGCATTGCTTAAGCCACTTGTTTTAAGCTATTTTTAAATCTATTTCTTAAAATATTAATCAACATAATCCATATCAGTTTTCCGCCCAACAATCTGTTTCAAACAGGGCCTACGCGTCCGAAGAAAAAAGAGGAGCCTCCGCACGGGCCTGCCAACACGCGGCCCATTAAGCAAAGCGTGAAGCGGACGTAGAACCTGCCCACCGCAAACGGGCCGGATCCGAACTAAGGAGCGAAACCCTAGCGGGAGAGCCCCCTCTCGCTATAAATTCCCATCCCCGCCGCCTCCTCCCAAACCCTAGAATCCCCCCTGCCTCCGCCGCCTTCGCCTCCTGGTACGCGCGCTTCGCCGTCGCCACCACCACGCGGCCGCCGCGGCGTTCGATTGCTGACCTCGTTTTTGGTTTGCTGTTCGCAGAGATCGTAGATCCGTCGTTCGAGGAGACAGGAGAGCTTCGTCGCCATGTCGTCCAGCGAGGTCGCCTGCACGCTCGCCGCGCTCATCCTCCACGACGATGGCATCCCCATCACCGTGCGTCCCCGTCTATCTCTTGTTCTATCTCTTGATTTTGTTATCTTGGGGAGGATTTGGTGTCTGAGCTGCTTGTTGGTGCTTTGTTTGCGGCGACGGCGAGCAGTCTGAGAGGATCACCACCCTGGTGAAGGCGGCCAACATCAAGGTCGAGGCCTACTGGCCGGGTCTCTTCGCCAAGCTCCTCGAGAACCGCAGAGTCGACGACCTCATCCTCTCCGTCGGATCTGGTAAACCTCCCACACCTTGTCTCCCTTCCCCTCTTGCCATGCCACTGCGTGTATACTCATATGAAGGAAATTACCGTAATTTTATATTAGATGTATCATTAAGCGTTGGTTAAGCCACTCCTAGACTATGGATGTAATCCTGTTAGCAACTCTTGGCGATAGTTTCATGAAAGGTGTTGGTTGCAATTGTGATACCGCTAGTGCAATTCAGGTATTCCTGAAAGGCAAGAACTTTTTTGACCATGTGTGAAGTAATTGTAGTTGTACCTCTGTTACGAAGTTTGTGTTTTGAATTATGATTATCTGATTGGTTTAGTGTAGATACAGCTTAGTTGTGTACAATGGCATATGACGGTTGCATTGCCTCAATTATGCGTCTATTTGTGTTAATATTATTGCAAAGTTGAAACTGCAAACATGTAGTAGTTATGTTTTATGTTTGGCACCTTTAGCTTGTTTAATTTCTCTCAATATCATGTCTTATGTCCTGATGTTCTAGGAATAATGGTTACAATTGTCGAGAGTATTGTTTTGTGTTGGTTTCTGTTGTTGGATCAATCATGTGTTTATCTGTGCATAAATTATGGTTATAGGTGGTGGTGCTGCTCCAGTTGCTGCTGCCGCTGCCCCTGCTGCTGGTGGTGCGGCTGCTGCTGCCCCAGCGGCTGAGGAGAAGAAGGTGAGCTTATTATATATACATGTTTGTTTGGTTCTCATGTTTAATACATCCTTAATACATTTTTGGATTGGAACTTACAAATGTCTTCTACTTTTCAGGAGGAGGCCAAGGAGGAGAGTGACGATGACATGGGTTTCAGCTTGTTCGACTAAGCAGTCCACAGTTGTTAGCCAGTCCGCCTATGCTTTGCAAGACTATTTTATGTTGTGTCTTTTAGGTTTTCACTTAAAGTACTATGAAGTTTTGAGTTTTTGATATGGTATTATCGAGAATCTGTGTCTGTGGGATGAGAACCTCAAACCTCCTTGGATGGCCCTATTAGAATGAAACCGTTCTACATTCTTATATCTAGCACATTGTTTCATCGTTAATTTCTGCTATCTTCCCTTTTTTGTCTTATTATTTTGATATGCTGTGTGCTCCCCTCGAATTAGTACCACCAATTTCAATGTGGACATCTCCAAAACCACGGAAACCGTCTGTTTGAACTCTCAAATCTACACACCTACGTAGGGTTCGAAGCGCTGAACTTTTTATTTGTCCATGTTTGCGCTTTTAGAGATCTGCAGTGTTTCTTGCTGTAAAGAAATTCTCCAATCTCCTTTCTCAGCATGTCTCTTAGTCTGTTTGATTTAAATTTAATCCGAAAATCCAACTAAGCGTATAACTTTCAGTTTTTAAGTTTCTTCGACAGTATCACTTCTAATTCAACAGAGCATACGCTGTAGAAGTACTGTTACAATGAACTTAACTCGTCTGAGCTAAGCTCCCAACAGTAGTACGAAATAAATTGATAACACAGACGAAATCAATATAGTATTCGTCATATGAAGCGCCATGGATAACATGAAAAAGGAAATGCTCATGAACAGAAAGCTATGGAAATTAATTAGATTGATTGGTATTTTGGTATAGTAATGTAATTACACATTACAAAGGTACAAGCATGTGCCTTTTGCACTTAACTGAAGGAGTAAACTTAACTATATTTTTCACATTTACTATCGGTTTATCCAAGATAACCTTTGTAGCCTCGTAGGCAGGGCTTACCTTTTTTTGTTTTGGAAATAAAAACCGCACCTCATCGGTTTACCAAAAATCTGTAAAAACTGATGACTTTCAAACGAAAACCAGCTAAAACCGATTGGATCGGTTTCCACAAACCGACCACTAGTGGTTTCACAAAAACCAATCGGTTTTATCAACCTTGCTTATAGGTCTCGGTCTGTAATCTTTAAGACTTCTAAATTTTATTTACAATAACTAGTCATTTACAGGGCTATGGACAAAATTCCCTGGACGCCTAAAATAACAAAACCCATCCAACATGATAATCCAGGGGCTCAATTTATCACAAAATTGCACTACCTACATATGCGTGGTGGATCATCCTGTATATCTAATTATCTACCTACCCTGTTCTAGTCATGACATAACCCTCATGCTTACAAACGGCATCTTCCACCAAAAATTTATCTATGGCTTGATTCAGCTAAGAGAGTATCAAAAACGTGGAGTGATCTTGGCTGGTGATCTTTTGAGATGCAAGACGATGGCAACCACTGAGATGAAAGTTAACCCAGAGACTCTTCAGTAAATGTTACTTCGGTGAATGATGTTCTTATCCCATCTCCGTGCTTTTCCCTTCTCGATAAGTGCCAGTAGGATCTGCAGTGTGCCCTCTGCGTCTTCGATGTTTGGCATCTCTATGCTGAAATGGAACAGGGGGATGAAGGCTGAGCTCGCAGCCCTGTTTCTTATGCTCCCTCTCTTGTCCCTTGGCGATGTTTCGCCATTGCTCCCAACAATGTTGACGATCTCCAGAGCTCTGTCCAGATGAACAATGCTTTTGAGGCTCATCTCCGTTTCAATCACCCATTGAGGGTCAGGAGGGACACCAACAAACTGGGGTGATCCTAGATCCACCAAGTATGGGCTAGAAACTAGCAGAAGCAGTTTCTCGGTAAGCACAAGAAACTTCCCGGGCTCTCTGAGCGTTTTGCACATGACAAATGTCTCCTCCCTCAGTCTACCACCATCAGCTTGGTAGAGCAGTGACATCCCAATTGCTTCTTCCCAGGAGTAAGGGAACAACGGACGATCTCTGGCCACAGGCCTTGGGAAACGGACTCGCAGGCGGTTCGATTCATGAGGGTTGCTTCGGTTTCTTATGCTCTGTGCAGTTCTGCCAGTTGCTTCAAGAATGCTGGCCATAGGCCTGGCCACAAGCCCTGCTGTTCCCATTGCTATACCTGTAAAAACAGATGCATATTTGATCAAGGATGGGAACAACAAGAAACTAAATACGGAGGTTCATTGAATTGATTACCTGAGATAACCCCAGGAAGGCCATGTTTCTCAGCACCCCTGATCGGTGATTGGAGGAGCCCAGTCAGACCCTGCAGAAATGGTTGGCAGAAGTAAGCTGTGACATACAGGTGAATTTTCACCCCAAGCATATATTGATAATAAAAACATGGTCGAAAAGAAGTGCAATATTCAGCAACAAGAAGTGCCAAATGATTCAAGTGTTAAGTGAGACGAGGCAATGGCTACAAGGTTAAAACAACGCTGATAGAGAAATGTCATTCACCTCTAAAAATCCGTTCAGTACTCCTTCCCCATGCAAACTTAGCTGTCTCTCCCGTTCATCCATTTTAGAAGCAGTTTGCTCATCATATGTAAAAGCAACAAGACCCTGCATAACAAAATCATTCCTGAGCCATACTTCTTGGGAACGTAAATCTAAATCATCAAACAGGCGCTTGGCATAATACCTTATAAGCTGTTTTACTAAAGTGAGAAGTGGCACTACTGACAGCATAAACTGTACTGCCAATAAGTGTTTTTGAACCTTGCGCTATACCGTTTAACAGCTCAACTGGACTCTGTCAAAGTGCAAAGCACAGATATGTGAGATGCTGGATTTGCAGAAATGCATACTCCCTCCAAGGCTTGCATCTGCAAACCTGCAATATCCCTCTCCTTGAGGCAGAGACGAAGTCCTTCAAGCCAAATCCAACATTCCTAGCAAAACCCATAGGATTTCCAATAACACCAGCAGAGCCAAAAACCTGCACCAACAGTCTTTATCACAACAAATTCTGCTGCCTGAAATTCAATAATTCATGCAGCAAATATAAACTACTGTTACTCCTTGCAAATTGATACTTTTAAAAAACATATATGACTAGTGTTGCACTCGAAGTATCTTTTCAAAGACCCTGTGGTTCTTTTGGACGTTACTACCTGCCAAGATGCAAAAGAAACCCTTGATCACAAAGAAAATTAGCCTGCATGGTAGCCATTTACCTTATAAACTTCATGAAGCAGTTGCCTGCTATAATGCCTCACAAGAATGTCCTGAATGGACTGCCAGCTGGCCATAAGATTTCCCACCGCTATTTCTCCAAGGTGAACTGGTACTCCTTCAACATCAATCAGGGCCATAAGACCTCTCTGCAACCAAATGTTAAAAAGGCCAAAGAGGCAAAGCACTCATGTAAGTTTGCAGTGCGTAGATAAAGAGCAACTGCTATGAGCAGCTTAACATGTTCCTAGAAGCACACAGAAGGACTAAATAATTTCATAAAAAAATAAACAAATATATAACCACATCAAGAATTTTCCTATTTTATAGCAACCTTTATAACTGCACATCACATTGGTAGAAGTAAATAAAATGTCAATACCTGACCAAGTTAAGAGACCTAAGCAACATTGACTACAGGGGTCAGTCATGTGCTAGTGGGGATCTACTGTTACACTAAACGAGAGCTTCAGCAAAGATTTTGTATTGTCATTTCACAAGTTTCCATGCCGTGCATGAAACTGCAGATGGCAAGATATGTGGCTTATTTCTTGCGAACTTTAACAATTAGCGGCACTGCATGTTTATAAAAATATGGTCCTCTAACTTCAGGCAGCTTATTCTCCTGGAATGCCTACCATGCCTCTGATGCTGTCTTTTTTTTCAAGGAATCCAGTCAGCTATTTACTATCCTACTGTAGGATAAAGTTATGTACATAACACAAAGCATGACCAGTGCTTTGATGTGAAATACTATTCTCCTAATATTTTTATAAAAAAAAATTCTTGAAAAGCTGCAATACAGAGTGAACATGAAAATACACTGAATACACAGGAGCTTTTGATATGAATAAAACTATTCTTTCGAGATGCATGATTGAGTAAATACTCTATAAATCAGAGAGCTCTGTAAAGAATTTTTTTTTAAAAAGAATTATTCTTCTGCAAGGGGAGTGAAGTATGCTTCCACCTGAATTGCGGTACTGTTGTTGAAACCTGTGCTTGGATCTGAGCTACCTTCATTCCTATTGAGCCATGGAGTGCTTGTAAAACTACAACAGAAGACATGAGCAGATAAATTAACTGATAACACTTTTTTCTGCAGTGATGTCCAGGAAATATAAAAAACATAAAAACATAAACAAAATAACCTGAAAGTCAACTTGATAGGAGTCAACTCAAACAATTCAACGTATACTTTTTTCTGCTTTCTGGCTAATAGGTGTATTTGTTGCCATGGAGCACCAATTGGGACAACAGAAGGCAGCAATTGGTCTTGCTGCGCCTCCACCATATGGGAACTTTGGGACTTCCCAGATATGTGCTTTGAAATTTTCTCATATTGACCAAACATATCTGTAGCACCATCTAAAATACTCAAGTCAAAACTTCTGTCCAACTGTCCAAGATGGATTCTAGCGGAAACAGATCTGAAAAAGTCAATCATGCTAAAGACAAGTCGTTCTTCAAGTTCAAGGTGAAAAGGCGCTACGCTGCCAAACACCAAACGAAGAAAGTTATCACAAGTTTAAATCTCAACATACAAAAGAACATATAATAATAATTGAACGACTGATACCTCATGTTTATACATTGGTACGAAACAAATGGTGCATCATTAGATCTCCATTTAGCTGCAGCAAGACGCAGTACGGGTTCTGGAGAAGAATTTTCATTTGGAGATCTCAGCTTCGTATCTCTACTCTTAAAAAAGTTCATATGCTTTCCTTTGTGACTTCCCTCAAATGATAGCATGACAGGGTATGGACTGTCAGAGAATTGATTATCAATTTGCATAGATTGCATTTCAATCGTAATTCGTTGCTGATCTAAACTCTGCATGGCAACAATATTTGTCTCCTTGGCAGAAGCAAACAACAATTCCTACCAAAAAAAAAGTATAGTAAAACAAAATTCTCTTTTGAGGCAACTGCTGAAAAAACACGTGGTAGAATTCAGGATCATCCATAGCACTATATTCACCTGGGAAAGCGAGCTTATCAAAGATATCCCAACAAACGGCAAGTGTATTTTGAAAACATCTGAAAAGTTCAACTCAAGCTCCTGTTTCTGATCAGCATCTTTTGGTTCCCTTGAACCAAGGAGATTTGTTTCTCTCTTGTCCATATTGTGGCAATTTGAATCAATAATACTAAGCACCTGCAGTTTATAATTTTAAATGCATAATTGCCGATAGAAATGGAATAATCAATTCTTAATAGTTAGTGAGCCTGAAAAAGTAACCTTAATTGCTCCCTCCGCATGCACCGAAATGCAGAATTTCCTTTCAGCTTTCTGTTAAAAGCATATTAAATTGAACCAGGTCATAAGGCAACAAACAACTATAAGGATTAATTTGTAAGCAACATAAGTCAACTAAAGATTGTCATAAAAAACCCGGATGTCCCAGCAACAATCCAGCCTCTTCCTTTATTTAATGTGATTATGTAGATTTAGATCCTAGTGATTCTAAACAGAATCATGTGAAAAATTGGGCCACACGATTCCCGATTATACAAACCTTCAATCTTTTCTGAGAGGGTCCTAAGAGGATAAAAACCTTCTCCACACAAAACTTAAAAACATTAACCAGGGGTGCAAAATAACTGAAGAACTGAAGACTAAAAAATATTCACAAGCATAAAATATTGCTTTCATAAACCCTTGCAAAAGAAAGTTCTTTCAAAAAAGGTCTACTAATTAACTGCTGCTTTGATGACACCTGTTTAACTTTTCTGAAATTCCATGATTAGAGAACCGTGTTTTGACCAAAGGAACCAGTTTCATTTGACAGTGTTTATCAGAAAAATATGACAAATTTGCCCTTAAAGAATTCAGTTCGAAACACATATGATATGCTAGATTGCTAGACCAATTTGAGAGTATTGAATTACCTCGGGTGTCAAAGGTAGGGACACGTGAACATCATCATTGAGAATATCCAGACTGTATGTACCCAAACTCCGTTCACCAGGAACCTGAACAACACTAAGGGGGTCAAATCATGTTTTGTAATTGCTTGACACAGCAAAGAAATCCAAATGCCCCCTGAACTTTAGCTAAGAGTCTGCTTAGCACCCTGAACTACTAAACCAAGTATCGAGCCCCCAAAACTATCCAGTCCAAATAACCACCTGAGATGTTTTACACAGTGGCATTGCCCACGTGCAGCGCTTACTCAACAGTTTTACCACACTGGTGCACGCTCACTCAAAGATTTTGCCACACTGGCTCAGTGACTAGACCACTAAGCGAATAACAAAAATACAGCAGGAGCAATGATGGCAAGGCCAATGCTTCATCTTTGCTCAACTGTGATCATCCTTCCTGCAACCAAATATGCTCATGCTATATTTTTCCTTATTTGTTTAGTGGTCCAGTAGCTCAGTAACATGGCAAAATCATCGAGTCAGCATGCCACACAGGCGACATCACTCAGGGAGTTATTTGGACAAGATGAGATTTTACAGGGATCAATACCAGTGCCAGGTTTAATAGTCCAGGGTGCTAGGCTGGGGTGGGGTGGGGTTGGACTTTTTCCTAATGGAAAGGAATTAAACTGTCAAAAAGAATCTTGACAAAATACCTCAACAGTTAGGCGATGAGGATAGCAAGGTTCATCCCAAGCATATTGACAGGATGTGTAAGGATACACAATTGTTTCAATGGATTCACATTTCTGCTGATATATACGCAATTTCTGAAATTGTTGAATGAGATTGTAAGTTTGAGAGTTTTACAGTTTTCAAAGCGGACTACACAGCAAGAACCAGTTACCTCCATTGAAAAATTGTCAACCCTGTAAGGTACGAAACCAGTCTTGTCATCAGAAAGCAGAATCAATATTGTACCAGTATTGCTATTGTTTCTTCCCGCAATTTTATTGCTGTGTACATCTATATCAGCATTTTGTACTTCAACTCGAATCATGTTTGACACCCCTGAGGCACTATTCCTCATTTTCAATTGAACATCACCTAACCGGTCAGGGAAAAAACTACCAGACCATTGCCATCCTGGCCCATCGAAACGAATCGAAACAAGTAACTCTCTGCAAGAAGATACTTCAGCACACTCATTAAAGATTGAAATAAGATGAATGGATAGCACAAGTAGCCATATCATTCTGGCAAGATTAATGACTGATTCCAGTTACAAAAATATCTAAGTAACTCCTACTGGCCACTGTATCAGTATAGCAAACAAGCATGCATGCAACAACAGAAAAGTGGAGCCATCTATAATTTACACCCAGATTTTACAACATACATGAATGGGCCGGAGCCTTAATAAAATTGTCGAGGTACATAGGATATTAATAAAATTACCTCTCTATATCAGACCAGTGAAGAAAAGAGTGTTGTCCAGAACTTAAATGCTTAGAAAACCTTGTTCCCTTCTGCCTATAGAACAGGTCATTGCTGCACGCATTACAAATCACATATCTGCAAAATAGCCAGGCCACCATGTAAAAAAAGCTACATAGGGGGAGAACATGAAAGCAGATCAAATTATTACTAGTTGCCTGCAAAAAAGATGAGCTAGATAGAATTATGAAGTTTTGATGTTAGAAATGATAAATCCATCTCTAGATCTAGTGTAATTGCGGACATCAGATGATCTCTTGGCCAGAAAAGAAATTTTTGAGAGCAAGGAAGAAATGAGGAGAATTCTTGTTCTAATAATTTTAAATTAAGATTTTAGACTAGCCACTCCCTATTCTGTATCTTGCAACAAAGGAATGATCAAATGGTTTCTCTCAAGAAATTGTTTCAAAGCATGCACCAGTTAAATCAAATGCCCACAACAGTACTGCACAACAACACCTCTATATGTGCTGGGGATTTCAAGGGCAAGAAACCACATAAAAAAATACCAGCCAATGCTATTGCAATATCTGGTCTTATGCTTTAAGTTCTAGTTATTCTTCGTAAAGGATCATGATATTCCTTTTTATTTCTAGTGGCTGGATCTGGATTCAAAACGAAAGGGCTCTGAACTTAATGCGCAGTTAAGATAGATAAGAATATCTACTGTGCAATGAAGACAATCTTGTCGCCTAACAACCATTGGATGAGTGCAAAATCTTTCAATTACCTGGGCTGGAAAGCAATAGCCCTTGTCCTTCCAAAGAGTTCTGTTGAAACAGGTATAGATGTTGCAGTAACTAAAAAGGCACCAGAACTAGATGATTGTGGAATGGTGGTATTCATTGAACCACTGGCAGGGATAAGGAGAAATGGACTTGACCAATCTCGTCGAGTCGTTTCTATTCCGCTGTTAGGTACAGATGCATTCAACTTAACCAAAAGTTCAGTTGCAGGTGTATGTCTAGAAGGAGCAAACATATAAGCTTTAGTCTCTTTATTGCATTCCTTTGGACCATCCTTACTGTTAGTCGCAGCCGTTCTGTTCGAATAAGAGCTGCATCCATCCACAAAATCTAACTGTGGAATTTTATTTGCAAAAGACCTGATAAGCAAAATGCACACTTATGTTGTTAGACAGACATAAAATTTCCAAAAGTAGTTTTTAAAAACAGTATGTAGATGCTTTAAGGGCCAGAAAGACACTGACTGCATAGGTGGATCTTCTGAAACAATAGAAAGACCATTTTTTCCAAGCAAATGTCTTGTCTGCCCATCCAACTCGAAACTAGAAGGGATCACAAGGGTGGATCCATTCCTTTCATAGCTGCTTTCTGTGATAGTGAGCAACAGATCTGTGCAATTGTACAACAAAAACGGGACAGAAAGGTACAATTCTCTTGCACCAGAATTAGCATCCATTGCTTTCTCCAAAGTAACATTGAGAGGACCTGCAAATGAAATCCATCACTGAAACTTTAGCTTTTTAGAATTAAATTATTCAGAATAAAAAAAGACAGTACAAACAGCATACAGTTCAATTCATTTGAGTAGAAGGTAATTGTCTCTGTTAAGGAGAATTTTGATCCATTTGATTTGGCTGCAGTAGAGAATGATTCCACACGAGGAAACTTTATGGCCAATGATCTGTAATCTTGTATATGAAATGTAATTCCAAGATCATTGGAGGGGTCCACAAAAAATATTGAGGCAAAGCTTACCTGGAAAATATTATTAACAAGTTAGAAATAAACAATAGAATTTAGACAATATATTATATATATGTAAGGCATCAGAAACTTACCTCCTTAAGTGAAACTTCTTTCGCAATCCCACCATTATCTATTGTCAAAGATATGCACACAGGAAGATAATTCTTTATGAGAAGAGGAGTACTAAGTCTGACTTTCCGAATGAAATGTTTCCTTGCTGAAATTTTCTTAGAAGCCCTTGGAGTAGAATTTCCATAGTTTGGTTGTACATCCAAATGTTCAGTGCAGTACTGGCCTTTCTGTGTACTACTGGATGTAGGGATACTGTACTCTTCAACAGATACACAGCAGCGAAATGGATCATTACTAGGGTGAGAAGGGTAGCACACAGATGATTTCATAAACCCAACCCTGCTTTCATGTGAAAGCAAACTTGACAAGGAGTGGGTTTCACTCCACAAATAAGTTTTGCCAACTGGATGCCACCTAATCTGGCCAGCCTCTGACAAATGAACTGGCAGTGGAAACTCTTTGTCAGGAAGAATTGGCCCTAATACCTGCAGAACAAAGTTTCTTGAGAAATCCTATGTTTTGCTGATTTCAATTAACCAATTACTGTGAGTAGTTCAGAAGTTGACATTGTGTGGCCAACACGTTATACAAAAACAGGCTACATACCACCAACAGGGAATAAATGCAGAGAATCGAGCAGGAACAACACTGGCAACATATTCATTACTGTTGTGATCTGTACTACAGGGGTACTACATTACTGTTTGCTGCCCACCTGCACAATATTAGTTGGAAATTATCTATATTAATAATTAATTCCCTTGCTATGGGATTATTTCCATAGAGATATATCCTATACATTAGATATAAGTTTGCTTAAGTTAAAGCTTGTTTATGGGGATCAAATGAATCATGATTGTAAAAAGGATAGCATGTATCCGCTGTTAGCCAAGGACTAATGAATTATCTGCCCCCATAGTCCAATGTACCAACTAAAATGGTTATACTCTTTAAGACATGCCTTCTTTGCAAAGTAGCTACCCAACTTACTGCAGCGAGAACCACTGTTCACATCAATTACGCTGTGCACAGAAATAATCTGAAGCTGCTTGCTAGTTACTACCAATCCTGATAGGGTTTATCTAATCTAAATATATAACTTTGAATTCAAAAGCAACTTTAATCTTGAATTACGAGCCACCTATTTTTAACCCAGATACTAGCTGTTTCTTCTTGGAACCTATTCTTTTCCCTAGAACATGAGTGAACCACCTAAAGGCACAGAGAGGCCACCTAGGCTGTTTCTAGAGGTTCACCCACAAGAAGATTTCGAAGCAACAGATAAAACTAGAGAAAGAAGAGATGTATACATCTATATAGTATATACCTTTGAAGATACACCAAATGGAATATCAAATCGCAATTCAAGGGGCATCGATGTTGCATTGTAGAGTTTGACCTACAAAAAAAGATACCGTTAGTCTGTGTAAGCATCTAATAATGAAACTGATCATTAATAGGCCATTACCGTCGAGTAAACTCGTATAAGCTTGCTGTAGTTGTGTAAGGAGACATCGAGTACCACGGGCACAATTAACCCATTTTCATGACTACCCTTTCTATTAGATGCAAATGCTTCCCAGCTTTCTTCACTAAGAAGTGGCTTCTTACTGGACGAGAAGTTTACTTCAAAGAAGTAAATGCCCACAAGATCCATTGACATTGGCTTAGAGGACCCAGAAGTTGCATCAAACTCGATGGATATCATATAATGTGAAACTGCACTCATCCGTTTCTCAATGAGGTGTTCAGAAGATCGAGCTTCCCTGTGTTGAAAGAAGAATTCATCAAGAGCTTCTTCAACATAAATTGGGACTGCATATCCTGCTGGCACAGAATTTTCATCTACTACTGAGAAACTATCAATGTCATCTGAATTGACAGCACCATGGTACACCCTGAACTTAAATGGTAATGATGTGTCATTCGAGAGAATGTATGGTGCATATCTTCTGGTATGCACATCATCACGACTTAACCTCAGGATCCCAGGATCTTCTCGAAGACCACCTTCACTAACTGGATTAAGAGAATTTGTAATCATCTGACCAAGCCTGAGGACAGCCTGCCAATGGTTAGATCAGAGCAATGTATTTGAGAATTGATACTTAAATGCACAAAAGGCACCACACATATATGGGACAGATCCCGTAGAGTTAGTTCTTAAATGCACCGAGAGGATTTCACCTAATCCACCTGATGTGTTGATGAGTCCATTCTAGGGATCTGCAGTTCCTCACCCATAGTCCCTGACATATATTACTCTTAAGCTAAAGTACCGATGTTCCTTAACCTAATGAATTCTAGATTTCTAGTGTTACAAGGAACCTCATATATTACTTTGAATGACTAAATAATAATAGCAGAATCTACTTTCCTGAAACCTGCATAACTATTTGACCAAGAAGACAATGGCAGTAAAACTGAATGTTTATCACTTTTGAGATATTATTTTTTGGGGCATATCACCTCAAGATATTGGTAGAAAAAGAATACAAGGAAATTTGCTTACTGGCAAGTGTTGGAAATGAAGTATAACAGAATAACTTACCTCGATCAAGGGCTCTGATATATTTAGATTAAGCTGATTGCTTGAATTTAACCACACCTCAGTACTGGGAGATATATCCAGCGCATGATCGGCACATTTTCTAAGTACATTTAACTGAAATTTTGAGGGTTCTATAAAAGGCTCCCACATAACCTGCATGTATATGTGTTGTTATACCTTTACTGTCAGAGCCAAAGATACAGCACATAGAGCAAGAAGGTATAACTTTACCTTATCAATATTGTTGTAGTTTACTAAAAGGTCAACCAAAGTCAAAACTTCAATCCGATCACTCATTTGATTAAATTGCACCGATAAGTTCTTCACTAGGGTCTCTATGACAGGCCCATGATTGCCCCACTGTCAAAAGCACAAAACCAGAAAAGAGTTGAAGGTTAGAGCTTATTTAAAAGCAATGCCATTTGGCATATCTGGGTATGTAAAGACAGTACAAATCCATGTTGCTTGACTAAGGAAAGGATGGCGCACTGAACACCAAACCTATATTACACCATTCATTTGCAAGGTTGACCAAATAAAACTACTGCTCATGGTATATCTTCTGTGGAACAAAGTATCTATGTACCTACATCCACTCAACACTGATTTTTTATAATCGAACAAGTGCTTCTTTCACAATGTTCCTTCTTTATTAAAAGTGATGTATTCAATTTATTTCTAAATTTATTCCAAATGACCCAGAAAATGGCAAGTCAAATGGAACTACATTATAAGTTCATTTCTGGTGATATTGAATTAATCACAAACCTGAAATAAATTGCTACTTTAAGGATGATTACTTTATATTGGCAGTGTGCCGGTGTTTCATTTGCAGCAAATAAATAACTAGCAGTATAGTGTTAATTACCCTTCCATCATTTAGCAGGAGAGAACCTTTTCTTAATCCTGCTTTGAATGTCACAGAATAAAATGCGGAAGCAGATGATGATGATACAGGAAACTTGAGTTCCATACTGCGACAAAAGCTAAATATCTGATGTGAAAAACCAACATCCAGGTATTCTGCTTGTAAATCAACAGAAAGATGTAGCGGATTCCCTTCTGGTTGATGAGTAAAACCAGCAGCTTTAGCCTTAGATATATGCATGAATGGAACAGAGGTACCCTTATCCCCTTGAATCATCTCCAGTATTATCTTCATCCTATCTAAATCACATCTGAAGTTCATCCTGCCATCACCTAATGATAGAACAAAATGTTTACTATTGAACATTAAGGTGATAAACTTGCAATCTTTTGGTCCAGGAGATTGAATATCATCTGCAAAGTGATGAGTGGTAGCTTGCATTGTACAAGAACCAGAAGCTCCAGGCATAACATTGCTTGCGCAATTTTCTGTCTTCTGCCAGATAGGTAGATGAACTACACCAGCAATATTTTCACATGTTACCAACAACTTAGAATCATCTAATGAACCACAATCTGTTTCAGGAAATGATGACATTGCAGAGTCTGGAGAATAAGGCAAAACAACTGAATGCACCACAGGGGAACTGCTTTCTTCTTTCCTTACGTACGAATGAAAATGATTGATAATGATGTCCCAATCAACTAAGTATAGCCAGATCTCAAAAGAAGGTACAGACGCTAATATTTCATCTCGTCCATCATGCTTCACGAACTTGATGAAAACAGGAGACAACGGCCCATTAGAAATAATGGAGACAAGAGTGTGACTGTCAGATGACTGAAGGGCCAAAGAAACAATATCCATATAAATGTGCTCTGGTTTTTCACTAACCAATACAGCAGAGACATCAAACTTCATATTTGCATTGGCAATCTTCTCCAATGCCAAACCTTTATCTTTTGAGTGACAGAAGAAAATCTCCAGATCATTGACAGAAACAGTGATATTAATGGAACCACTAGGATCAGGGTTCTCCTCATTTAAATTTCTTTGTTCTAAAAACTGCAAGGTGTTGCCTTTGTACAGTTTACTTGCTTTGCCAACAGAAATTAACTCATCAGTAACAGAAAAAACTGCCTCCATTCCATCCACAAAATAAAGATCTGTACATAAGAGAACAAAGAGCAAGCTATTATTACATAACCAAGACAGTTCCAGAAGTGTTAAAATTCAATCGGGAAGGACCTTTACCTTCAGCAATTAAGTTGCATTTTGACATTTTGCTCATAATGAATGTGGGCGAAGATAATTGCTCAGAGCAGGATGGTTCTATGCAAGGAATTTGAATCCATATACCAGCATCAAGCTTTTCCACAAGAGATTGGATTCTGCTAGGCATGTTTTCATCAAGCTTCAGGATAAAATTAGCTTGGTCATCTGGAAATAAAAGTGATATGGATGCCTTTACTGCACAAAGACTGATGACATCAACTCTGCTGGAAACCGTACACTCTGAACTGTGGAATTCTTTGGGGATACGGCTTGCAAATTCTGCAGTGCTTCCAGTTGAAATGAACTCACCAAAAAAATATGGAACACCAAGTTTTACACCAAAAAAATCTTGATTTTCTATAGGAAAAAGTACAACACAATCACATATCTCAAATGTATATGTCATACTGTCAAGCGATTCTCCAGAGCTCTCAAGATTGTGATTTTCCACAGAGTGATGCTCTTCTGCCAAAGGATTCCAATCATCCAACAAAAAGAATCCAATAAACATAGCAAGCAACTTCGATGGTAATACGCAGCAAACATTATGAACTCCAATACATACTTCAGTAGAGAGTGCAGGAAAGTCTTTTTTGACACGGATGTTGAGTACATTAGCATTACCATGTGAAGATCTGCCCCATAGCAGTTCATGAACGCTTGGAGAGGTCCATGATGAAGCAAGCATTATATCTTTAGCAGACAACAAGAAGTCCCATGAGCTTGCATCAGACAATGAGAGTGTTGCTATAGACTCAGGAATAGTAAGGATAGCTAAAATACCACAAGATTCATGAAAATGTGCCCTAACTGAAACAAGAGATAGATCTAGAACAGTTAAACTGGCATTCTTGGAGTTCTTTGATGAGTTCGATGAACAGTTGGAATGCTTAGTTTTACACACTGAATTGCTTGCAAGCCCTTGTGCACAGTAACAATTAAAATCAGAAGTCCCATTGCATTTACTCTTTGAACATAAACTGTCTGATGCTTGGACACCTTGAGTTTCTAAACATACACTATTATGTCCAGATATGAAATCTGTCCGTACAAAGGGGAAGTGATCAACAGAGACTCCTGCAAATAATGTGCTGTTTACACCACAGAAATTTGAAAGAGCAAACTTGGGAAATTTGGCATTGGCTGCTCCAAATTTCATGGAATCCAGATCCAGTTCTGAGGGAGTAACATTAGTGCCATCTGGACATACTGCATCAAGAGTTTTTAGAAACCTCCTTATCTGACCAAAAACAGAAGGAATAACATGCAGATCAACATCATTTAGATTCAGCTGGTACACATGATGCATTTGATCATTATATTTGTGAGTTCTGTAGTGCAGCTTTAAGCAAGCATCGGAAGTGAAACTTTCAGGACATCCTGTCAAGTTTGTGTTACTTTTGTAGTTTCCTGATAAACATAGCACACATGAATTTGGTTCCTCCTTCAGATTATTGCAAGTGATTTGAACCATCTTTGCGATGACCCATATTTCTGACAATTCCTGGATAGCATATCTACAAATTACAGAAACAGCTTACATATAAAAGTCGAGAGAAAAATAAACAAGATTGCAGGGCTAGTGATTTAGTGAACAGCTACTGACCTGATATCAACATCTCCGATGCAAACAGCGATAGCTGAACTTCCCTCGTGATGGTCCTCAAGGTCAACCCTTAAACTCAGCTTGGCTAATTTTAGAGATGCAAACATATTCAAGGCAGGCCTCTTGGGTTCACTCTTGGTATCATCAGAAGCGTAATTACTGATTAGTTTGGTTTCCAAACACAAATTAACAAAGGCACTGTACATTGTCTGAGAGAAGTATATGTCGACAAATGGCAAAATAAGGGCAACCTGCAAACACAATTGTTTCAAATAATTTGCTTAGAGAACTTACACCAAGAGCATATTGTATGCACCATAGTGAACCACCTTTTGTATGAATTATGAATTATATAAATGTACCAGAACACAGAACATCAAAAGTCAAAACCATAAAGTAACTAGTCACCAGGTCTTAATAATGAGTACCTCCAATTGCTTCAGTACTGGTTCATCTAAGAATATGCACAATCCAAATACAATGGAAGCATCCAGTTTGACAAATGTGGAGGCAAAATCATGTCTATAAGGCGTCAATACCTTCACCTGCAAACATATATATATTTACCATTGATTCTGGTGGATATTGAATGCATAAAAAACAGAATAATAAACTATTGCCTAACCTCAAATCTGGCGAGGCTAACTTCAAAATGACTATAAAGGTCATCCAATTTGAAGCCAATCAGCAGATCATCAGAAAAATTACTAGGAAGAGTTTTCGATATGTAATCAAGAAAAGACTTGCTTTCTTGCGTCCGCGAAGCATCCGTAACTGTATCTTTGGATTGCATGGATACATCTCCAGCCTCAAAAACCTGCAATATGTACTTATTGTTCAATCACAAAGCCAACTAAAACAACCAATTGAATGTTGGAAAATAAGTAAAAGACAATAATAAATGTCACTGTAAGCACTTTTAAGAACATTGAGCTGGAATAAATGTTGTGGGAACATTAACATGATAAACGGATACCCGGCTGGCTACCAATGGTATCCGCTATTAAAAATCCGAATTATTTTAATATAATTTGAGTCAAGAATGAAACAGGGTCATGGTATTGGCTAGTTATCAAGTTGTCATGGACTAGGATTAGATGACTCTAGACCCAACCGGCGCAACCTTATCGATGATCGATGTCAAGCCTTCTACCTCACATGGGCAGCGGAGAGATAAGCTAGTGAAGAATTCTTCTTCATCAAACTAAGCTGCACTAATCTCATAACGAAAAATTAACTGATCTTCCCGTATCTACTGCCAGGTGATTACTGCTGCTGAAGCTTGCATATGCAAATGCATGCACATAACAGTCTGTACGCTAAAAATCCATTGCTTGTTGCTTTCAGCTGTAGTGCCTGTCGTTCAAGCAGGCCAGCCATGCACATTACAAAAGTATGAACTCCCCAGAGTGAACTGGATCAACAGTGCTGGCTTTCAGGCATCTACTGGATCCACTTTAACAAGCATATAAGGAAATTGGGAATATAAGATGTATTTATCATGAGTTCATACCATGACAAGCTCTTCTGTTCCACAATTTTCTGACGGTAGCCTGACAATAAAGTGGTGAATCCTTAAATCCCAAAGAAGCTTTTTTCGGTTTGCGGACGTGTACCTAGAATTATATTAAAGCAACGAGTCAAGTGCTATTTTTATATTACGGTGTTAACAAAAAAATGTAAATGAAAAGAACTTACTTTAGTTTGGAGAGAAGTCTTGCTCCAAAATTATCAAAACGATTTAGTGAGGAAAGTACCTGCAGAAATGTACAACATAACTTGAATATGACACAAGACTAGCGACGTACCCATGCCTTGTGACAGATGCCAGATAAATATAGTTACATACTATACGATCTAAAGTTTAAATGCAAAATATAATAACTCTTAATTCTAGAAATTAGAGATTGACCAAAAACCAAGCACAAACATATGCAAAAAATGCAGTTTTCTTTACAAAATATGTTTGAAACAACTCAGTCATGTCCACATATATATCTAGCCCTATGGGTATAGGTGTAAAACACACCATCACCATAATTCCGATGTTAAGGAGCAAAGAGCACCCAATCTAGATGTCACAGTTTTTGGAAAGGGACGAAAAATCTCAACCCAAGCATGAGCATAAAGTACTTGGAAGGTGCAACAAGTAAATCACAACAATGAGAAAATGCTAGTGCAGGGGGGAAGGGTATAATATGCACAATGGATCAATATGTCTATCCACCCAAAAAAATAGAACATGGATGTACAATAGAACACTCACCCTATCATGCTGAAACTGGAAAGAGGAAAACAAATCATAGATGTGCAGGAGATTATAGATGAACACTGGTTCATATATGGCACTGAATTCCTGGACAACAACCTATAAAGGGAATGGAAAAAAATAAATCAGCAATTAAAATCTTAGACATATGTAGTGACTTCTGTAGCTCTCTGTGGATGGAAACAATTAGTACCCGTGTCGAAGCTTCTGAGCTAGCGTTTGACTTAGGAAATTCAACTTGAACGCTGATAACAGGTGCCCCCAGACCATCACCAGTGCTACACTAAAATAGATTACATTTTAAAAGACAAGCAATTCACAAAAGGAGCAAAAAGTTCTTGATGATTAATGTGATGTGTACCTTTTCAGCCAGCAAGACTTTATTTTCATTTAACGGGTTGACGATCTCAAGTGAATCAAGCCAGGCAAGGATAGTTGTCGAATCATCCCATATTTTCCATTCAACACCAAGCCCCGCGAACATTGCATCTACAAGTTTCATGTCGAATTTCCTAAAACCATAAAACATTTTGCGAAGTTAACCAACAATAAAGGTTCTCCCAGATAAATGAAACCAAGTAAACAGGGTTATATGCAATATAACTGTACATTTATCTTCTAGCACAGGGTATTTCTGCATATTTTCCTGTAGCCCTGTTATAAACGCTTTGGCCCATTTGGCCCATTGTCATATAAGGTTCATTGCCTAACAGACAGGAAACAAAAATTCTTGATAATCGACAGCAAATAACCAAACGGTAGGAAAAGGAACTACAGGTTCTAAACCGCCCACAAGCCCACCACTACACACCCATCTGACAAAAAAGGGCTAGTATGACAAAGAAACTACAGAGGTAAGAACTTTTGTAGAATCAACTCTCTCTATCCTAAAATATAACAACTTCTAGATTTCAAATTTTGTCCCAAATATAACAACCTAGTACTTGTATACTCATACTACCTGTGGAGGACATGGGTCCTGAGTACCCTTACATGAGGCAAACACGGCCACCCAGATAGGAGGTGGGCCGGCCCATGTAATTAGAGATAGAGTAGAACTCGGCTTCATGTTACCTTGTACGACACAGAAAGGATAGAATCCTAGCCGAATACTCTATGTACATATATGGGAACCCTAGGCTGTATCCAGCTGGGTTTCCTACCTTGTAACCCTTGCCCCTCGACCTATATAAGGCGGCCAGGGAGGCCCCTTAGGGGAACAACTCATACACAAGCGAAACCAATCCACCACAAACAGGAACCTGTCTAAATCTTTTTGTCTTTAGAATCTATCTAGTTTTAGGTTCGACATGTAGCCTCTACATCTTTATTGCCGATATACAACATCGACACTACCCATTGACTTCATTATCACCCCAACTAGTCCGGGCCCACACCTCACCCACCCCAAGGAGGCAAACAAGTCGTTTTACCCCTCTCCTTTAATAGCCGTGCCAAGGGCTAAGCCTTGCTATATTTTGGGACAGAGGGAGTAATAGTTCAGTTAAGTTTCTTCTTAATAAAATGATACGCAGCTCTCCTGCGTGTTCAAGAAAAAAATAGTTTAGTTAAGTTCAAGGAAAAATGTTATTCTTGACAACGCTTGTCAGTATGGTACATGTGTATGTAATTATGCACTTTGTACACTTTCCCAACCATCCAACAGTCAGAACATATGGTAGGGGGAGTGGGAAATGTTAGGGGAGAGAAAACGTTTTAGAATTTAATGTAACTAAAAATTGAACTTTCAAAGTCATTCCCCCTCTTACAAAATAGAAGGAAAATAAAAACTGGAAATTTGGGGGTTTCGATGGACAGGTTTATCAGTAGTTACCATCATGCCAAACGGAATCCAATAAATACTAACATTTAATTGTTTCATGAAGGCTGAAGCTGTTCTTGTTATTGTTTACAATAAAATGAGCCCAAGGGAACGCTTATTGTTGCAGTACCATTTTGACTGCTCTTGTTTTACTCAGCTGGCGTATGATGACTTAATAAGCAACCACCTTTTAGAGCCATAACAAAAAATATTTTACTAATGATGGCCCAAAAAATTAACTACTTAGCCAGTTGGTTCTGCAGCATATTGTAGCAAATTAGCAATGCCACACTGGCCTAAAATCTATTATAATTGATAATAAAATAGCTGCAACAGATATAATATGGAAGTACCAGCAATATAGAAATACAACACTTGCCTGGAGGTGACAGTTACAAGGATCCCAGAAAAAGATAGCCTAACAAATAAAGAATAGCGGTTTTCTTTTGTCAAATGATTTTCAGCAGAAGAAATAGGATGGAATTCCGTTCCCTCGTATATATCCTGAGAAATTTAAAAGGAAGACAATATAATTTCTTGTACCTATACATCAGTTGCACTCAAAGTTGGCCTTATGCACATAGTAATTTGAGAACCACAGAGATATAACCTTAATAATGTCATCTGAAACATCAGCAAATGAGTTGGTGTCAGCTGTTCCACCAGCACCAAGCATTCCACGAGAAAGCCACTTTAACCATCCTTGGCCTGTCCCTGCTGACTGTTCATCAGTTCGAGGACTTCCTGGACCAGAAGAATTATCTTTGGTAGATTTCACCAATGCTTCCTGCAAATAATCAATGAGATGTTAGCAAAGCCAATGCCAAAAAACAAAAAGATCAATATGCATTCTGAAACATGAATATAATATATGCAAGTTCTACATAAGAGCCCTAATATAACTGCAGATAGCATTGTTCTTATAATAAAAATGGGAAGAAAATGCCATCGAAGCTACAGTCCAGATGCATTGTTCGTATTGATCCATCACGTCCAGATCACTTCCTACCAAAGAAGGAAAATGATATGATATCCCTATTTAGTCCCACATTGCAGAGCCTAACAGAGGTGCCTTAATGAAGAATTCATCCTTGAATTATTGCAGCGTGTGTATCTGATGTGTGTATAGACATATACCAGGAGGAAACAAAAAACCCATGGTGACATAACCAAGCCACCATGTGTGCATAAATATATAGCATTTGACTAAGTTGCTAAGATTAATATACCATCAGTCCAGATTAAGAATATTAGGCAAGATGGAAATGATGAAATATGGATGTCAGATATGATTGGTTTGGGTAAAGATAGTTTCAGCTTCAATGGTATAGGTGTTTATTGACAAAAACAAGTATCACATTCACATTATTCTTCACATAAAAGTACCAAGTACCTGCAATTGCTGCTCTGCAATAGTTCTGTAGTTAAGTACATCATCTATATCGCCTTCTCTGTCCATATTTTCCAGCTCTTCTAGAATGCCTTCACTGACAAGCTGAAAATAACAGACTTATGTCAATGTATGCTTGAGAAACACATAGATAAAAAAAAATGAAGCACACTATATGTCGAGAGAGCCACACCTGTCCTTTCTGCAAAAGCTCCAATTTCATTCTGTACAAATTGACATATTTCCGACGGCAATCCCTGTTAAACATATCAAGGAGAGAGATGTGAAGAATGACATGTTTCATACACAATAAACAAAATATGATAGATGGAAATTTGGTTCAGATAGACAAAAGCAACATAATTGTGCAACAGGTCATTACACAAAGCAATACACGAATCATCAAACTGAAAGTGTTTTAACTCTTAATGGTTACATAAATTATAAGATAATGGAATCAGATCATCATAAAGCTTTTGCATATAGACTTAACAACCAAGAGCGGTATGACAATAAACCAGGTATCACATGATGGGTCAGTGAGGAAGTGGAAAAAGCTCTTAGACCATTAGGTGTAGGTGCCTTTCAGAGGTGGAAGATTTATATTCTTCCTATTTGACCTGAAACCAATTGCTCTATCCATAAGCAGGTCAAAGTGGGTTCTAATTTCTAACAGGCCTTGGAGGACCAAACCCACGTATGTGGCAAAATATGGGAAAGACTTCTAGTCGTATCTAGGGCTAAAAGGCCAACCAAGTCAGCAATTTTTAATATCATCTAAAAAACAACAAAATGTTCAAGTAGCTATCTACTTGTCAGCAGATGGGGCCCATGCCTCCTGCTTCATTTAGTTCTGAGACCCTGAGCTACCTGAAGCTTGTTTAGAAAGAAAACAGGAAACAGGAATATATAATACATAACTTGGTGCATTTGCTGCTACCAACAACCTAAACTTGACATAAGAAAAGAAAATCGTACAGCCAATTAGTTTAGTCATTTCCCTAAAGAACGGATTTCAATCAGTTTCCAAACCCAGACCTGCATATATTACCAAAATGTATTCCATTTTATAATCACCTATCTAGCAATAACTGATTACCTGTACCAATTCAAATATGATTTCTGTTCATTCTACATCTTGAAATCAAGTTGAAAAGGAAAGAGTTTACAAAAAGCTCACAGTCGCTGCCCCAAGTAACTCCATGAAGTTTTCCTCAGTCTTCTATGGACATCTGCTAAAATAGACCTCTGAGCATAGTGCCACCACATCCTCTGCCAGCCTTTCTGTCTTTTAGATAAAGAGCTTTGAGACGGACGGTAACGACCATACCTGTGAAATATGAGAATAAGCATTTAGGGTGGTAAGAACTTAATGTTAGGTACAGCTTACTGTATAGCAAATGCTCAGGCAAATTAAAAAGGTTGCAATGATGTCCAATTATGCTAACTCAGTTCCAGCTGAAAATACTTCAAAAGGATTATTTTTGTGGAGGGACGTTCTTAAACATTTATATCTCTTCAAGTTGATTGCCCATCCTTTCTGGGATTATCTTTGGCCAAATTTGGTTCTGAATCATGATTTTTCCAGCTTCACACTTTTGCAAAAAGGGCTTTGATTTTAGCCGATTTCCTAATAGCGCATGACATATTGACAAACTCCTATGGGACGCTTTCAGAAGCTGCCTCTCAGCAGTTGGTGGTATCATGAAATGCTAGTGTTTTCAGCAATTCAAAGGCACATAGCTTATTTATAGAGGACACATAAGGTTCACCTCTATATGAAGGGGCTTAAGAACAAGCGCATGCTGAAGCATAAATTTTTCCTACAGTTTCTAAAGAAATGGAAGATTGGAAGGTATGCTCAGAAGATTATAGTTTTCTTTTCTTTCTTGATCTAGAGCAGCTTAGAATTTAGATAGTTGTACCCAAACATAAATTTCCAATATTAACACAATGATCCAAAAGTTTTCTGCGTGTACGTGAAAAAAGAAGAGACCAGCATTTTGTTGAGTCTGATGTGTGTCCTCCTGTCAATATTGTCCATAGGATTTGTTTCATCTGTTCTTTTCACAAAACTTCAGCAAAGACTGTTGGTCACATTACTATTATTAATCAACATTGCAATAGAATACATCACTGGCTTCAGAATACGTGGAATCAAGAAAACTTATTAGAGGGAATAAGTAGTTTGCTCCCCAATAAATTTAGATGGAGAAAGCTTTTTTTTTTTTACTTTGGAGTTGTTGAGTTAACAGTTTCAAAGAATGCTATCTTTGGTATCTCCCTGTGGCTGGGATATTTATTTTATCTTTTCTCCTGTAACTTTGTTTCTATAATTTCAAATTTTCAACCCCTTTTAATTGATTTACAGCTGGCCTCTCCCCTAATGATTTTCCCCAAGAAAAGATTAGGGTAGCAGGATGGTATTATCATCACATTTGAGTCCGAGTAAGAATAAATGGAACCTAAAAGAGATGTTTTAGTAGGATAGCAGCTTTAGTAATCTAAATTAGAACAACATACTTTGTTCGTAAAGCACAGATGGAGAAGTAATCACAAAGATTCAAGATTTCTTGAACCTGGATTTCATCAATCGATAGGACCTACAAAGATAAGATGAAAAATGTAAGGAGGCAATATACAAATCATTCCCAGAATATTCAACATAATTACACCGTCCTAATAATAGAATGAAACGAACCAGAGCAGTTAGCTCTACAGTTATGTTATACTGAGGTGCACCATCAAGTTTTCCAGATTTGTTAGCCTGTTATGAAGATGAAAGTTCCATTAGATCAGGCTGATCAGCATTCATCATTAGTTTTTTTAAGGAAAAAAGATTAAATACTCAAGGTAATCATGAAAGAACACAGAAAACTTTAGGCCCTTAGGCCAAAGAAGGCTGCTTGAGAATACTAACATTGCTATAAGACTAAATTTTAGAAAGAGTTGAGGAACCCCAGGTATTATGGCTTGTGGATTTCTGGTGCATAACCCCACTTTTTTAAGGACACGGGGTTTCACATCCCATTTGAATTCAGACATATGCATGTGATTAACACTTTCTTTTAAGACTCAACAGAAGGCTATTGAACCAGCCCACCCGAACTCATTATCTCAAAACTGAATCAACTAAATGTGAGTCAGAAATTCAACTGCAAGCAGTCCCTGAGTAGGAAAGTCGGGGGGTTTGGAGGATTAAAATTAAGCTACATTACAGTAATGGAATAGCACTAATGAATAACTCAGTCTCTGGAGAGTTTCCATGGCACCTGAGAGATCCATGAGATGCTCCTGAACATACTACATGGAGGCCCAGCAGCTATCCAGGTGGACATTGTTGAAGGACAGTTTCAAATAACCCAAAGGGGCAGGACAAGCAAAACATATATTTACCCTATCTTTATACCATCATAAAATCTCTAGAATTGTTTATTTGTTATTTGAGCTGATAAAAAGGTTAATACTATGTTACTTTGGACAATGTTGTAGCTAAGATGGTTACTTAGTTGGGACTTTTCTAGGTCACGGTTTTCTGAAACCTTAAGGCCATAAAAAAACAAGGTTATATGCACAAGCCATAACACCTAGGATTTTCTATAATATTTCAGCCACAAAACCTAGGTTGTTTTAAATCTAGTAAAATTATTGACAGAAACATGAATAGGTAATAGATACACTTACAAGCACAAATATGGTCACATTAAATGGATTTATAAGATAATTATCTCTTGGATGGGCCAATCTGTGGCTGAAACTAAAATTAGTTTCAGTAATAGCACCAATATCACATGGATCCTGCTTTTCATCCAAGTGATGACAGTAAATGCCAACATTGGATATCTCTACTGTCTTGTTGACTTCATCTTGTCTTGACATGGCCATCAAAGACCTGACACACAGAAACAAATGTGAACTTTTAACATAACATATATCTGCAACCAACCATTTCAATACCATATCTGCAAGACTGGAAAACCATATCGCTGCACCAAAACATTGGCATACACATTGTCCGTATTACGTAGCCATTAAAAACGTTCGTCCAAAAAAGTGCAAGAAATAGTTTTACAACAAAATGCTAAATACTCTTTATAGTTTCATGGTACATCACGATTCACACAACAGGAAAGAATCCTGCTCCAGCAGCTATACCCACACATAAAGCCCGACATTTTGATCAGTCACAACCCACAAGTGAAAACACTAAAGAGCTCTAGTATGCAATTTTAGACCACAGGAAGCTCTTAAGTCTTGAGGCATTCAGAATAAACAAGCTTCCATGTTAAGTTGGTTATCTTTAAACCCCCAATTGTAGTTGACACATCAAGGAACATCACTGACTGGCAAGAATTTCCTTTAGTATTTAGCAATTGCATCATTTTAAGCATTTTCCTGATAAAAATCCCCTAATCTCCAGTAGCAAAATAATGAATAACTAGTGTAAACTTTTCTGATCAAAATATCCTAATAAAGAATAAGAATGTATTGTATATAAATAAATGCATTGAACCACCACTGGAAGTTTTGGCTCTCAATTTGTTGTTCCTTTTCCCTTTTATTTCCTCATTTTTTTTGCAGCTTGGCAAGAACAAAGAATAAAAGAATTTGGCAAACTCACATGGCAAAACTTTGTTTCTTGGGATCTGTTTGTATTGAGAGGCTGGAGAATTCCAAACCAAACATGAAGCTTCCCTATTGACATATCAGAAAGAAAATAGGTAGAGCTAAGAAGAATTGACAGAACAACAGGTAAAATAAACAAAAGAAACATATGTGTGGAGTATAATAGAAAGTAAATGAGCTTTATGAAAGAGTGTATCAATATTGCCACATCTGCTGCACAAACCACTGATGTTTTGGACTGCAATGTGCAGTTTAGGAAGTTCCCATGGTAGAATTTCCAAATAGGACTATTCCAACACAGTTCCTTTGTTGTATACAAAATTGATAACATGAAGATATTATAACTTTCAACCTTAAGACATAGTGCAAAAATATGACACTACAAAATTAGCAGAGTAAATGACATCTCATGCAAACCTATCTTTGGGTTCTCTCATTCAAAGACATCTCAAGCAAACCTATCTTTGGACTCTCTCATTCAAACTCCAAAGATATACTACAAGATGGTATTTGCATTTTTTTAGCAAAGTAATCCCACTAAAACACACAAAATTGTTTGGTTGGAATAGATTTATGGAAACTCATTTTGGAAGTTAACCCTTCAAACAACAACAACATCAGCCTTTAACCCCAAGCAATTTGGGGTAGGCTAAAAGCTAATTATTCCCTAAAAGTGCATCCTTCATACAGTTTGGGAATGATGTAAGAGGCATTGCACCAACTTAAATCTAATGAATAAAAATTAAATACAACAGTCCCAAGTGATAGCACCCAAAGATTGTGTTTGCAGTTGCATTAGATATATCCCAGTAATCATTAGCTTAGAATACTTCATAGCTTTTTCATCTGGCAAACAACTAAATAAAGGTCCTAGATACAGATCTCATTTGAGTAAGAAAAGTAATAATTACTCGGAAGAGACTCCCAGCATTCAGTAACAATGTGCACACAAAATCCTATTATCATTTTAGGAAAAACATAAACAGTCTCCATGTTACAAACAAACACAAACTTAAACATAGAGCGAAACAGAATTGTACATCACACCCAATCCGCATTAAAAGTAAGACGTAAACAGATATACCTGATCTTTGTAGTTATCAGCATATGTGATATGGACATTTCGTATAGAAACTTGGATGTTGTCCAGTATCTGACAATAAGAGTAAAAAAAATGCAACAGTAATCAAGTTCTAGTACTACCTCCAAATTTACTATCGCCTGAAAATAATCTGAAACTTGTTACCTTTGCAAATATGTAGGACAAAAGTGATTGTCCCGTTTGGTTATCTAGAAATAAAAAAAGGAGTTGTCAAAAGTGGTTATTAGTTCTCCAAAAGGACATGAGAGTGTCATGAATGTTTTCAGGAAACAATATATCTGCATCTTGGGAGTCTTTTTACATACATATTACCAGTTAAAGTAGCAAAGTGCTATATTCAAGAGAAGAGGAAATGCATGCCATTGGAAATAATGAAAACGACAATAACCCTGAAATGACCATTAACGGCATGTTGTTGAAGTTGGTAAACTTGCAAGCAGTGAGTTAAATTTTAATGACAGACTAAGCTTTGTAATTTGCACCAAAAAAAACAAAATCCATGAAGGACACGGAATCAGGACTGACCTGTAATTCTTCTGGAGATCTTAGCAAGCTCAATAGCTTTAAGTTTAGCCAATTTTCCATCTAGCTCTCTCTTATCTAGAGAATCTGAACTCCACTGGTAAAGAGACAGCTGGGTCAACACATCACACCATTACAAGCAAATTGAATGAAGTATGACAAGATTCAATAACATGCCTCAGAATCCTCCCGCGGACATGCACAGATAAACACATCTTCTATGGCAATAATTATAGCGCCCCACCCAAGCGTTTTCCATGGAATCCTGACGCTAAGTTTGCCAATCCGCCCTGTCAAGCAGTACAACAGGAACTTAGATTCACAGCTACGCAAGGCACAGCAACCTAGCAAAAGGTAAATGTGATGTCATCCATAAAAATAAACCAGGATCAATACCTTTCTTCAATGCGAATGGCAACTGCAGGTAGTCAAAGGCTTCAAGAATCAGCTCTACATTTACCAATATTATTTCCTCTGTGGAACATAGAGAGAACTAAAATCTTATCCACCATGCGAGATACAGCACAATAATTTTTTAAAAAAGTACATATGTGATCATCAACTAAGAAAATTAGCTAGCCATCTGTGAAAAAACAAAATAAGTATCCACTGCAGTCACAAAAGCATAAAGCGACAGAACGCGCAAAGAAAAAATCATAGAGCGATCAAACTTGATTCTAATTGCACATTTACATTGTAATTGCGACGCACGCAGTTCTGGCACTAAACGAAGACATAGAATCCAAAACCCATATCGCTGCGGCAGCGGCGGGATCAAATACAGCGGCTGGTCCTCGCGTGATTGGGCGAAGTGATGGAACGGGGGAGAGCGGTGGCGCAGTCCTTGGCGGTGCGTGGAGGGGAAGGGATCGAGGACTTACGATTCCAGATGTTTATCGTGAGCTGGTCTTTCTGGAAGCTGACGTAGCGGCCGAGGAGGGCGGGGAGCACCTTGCTCACCAAATCCTCGAACATGACGGCGGCGGCGGAGGAGGAGGAGGGGGCGGCGGCGGCGGAAGGACCCTAGAGAGGCCGCGCAGTGTGGAGGCGAGTTGGGTTTGGGAGTTTTGCTTGGAGGCGGCGGCGGCGGTGGAAGGAGACGGCGATTCGTGTCGTGTCGTGTCGCCGCTGTTCGGGCTCCCTGTACGTATCTGCGGCGTATGGCCCGTATTTGTACACCTTTTATTTTGAAACAACCGTATTTGTACTTGGTAAAGGTAGTATATAGTATGTCAATCATATTCACAATAATATTGTAAGCTTCTTTAAGTCAATCGTGCCAGAAACCCAAAAATTTATTTGCTAAAGAGTGATTGCCAACTAAAATCTCAAGGGCCCTAGTTCAAGCCAATGTCGTAGTACTCACACCGTCATAAATTATAAGACGTGATTAAACTGGATACGGTCTTCAAAATTTTTGTCTAACTTTTAATTTCTCATATACTATAATATTTGTAGCAACAAAATCACAACAACAGAAAATTACACCTCTGGCCAGCAATAATAGTGTGAGATCAGTACAGTACATAGAAGAAATAAGACACAATCACATAAAGCTGAAAACACATTGATGTCGTCAAGAGGTAAATAGGCATTTCCTAAAATTTACAAAACTTCACGGCGAAATTAAAAACACCCACCGAAGTATCCGGTCCTAAATACCGGAGTCTCCAGTCGACGTGCCCTGTGTGGCTGGGAACCTCGACCAGATACTTCAGACGCTAGGTCCAGATATTTCGGTCCCCACATACACATCCGAAAAGGTGTGAGCTAGGAACAATCTTGTGCAAGAAGAGGGGGTAAAGAGGTGATAAGCAACTACAATAGGTAGATACACGAAACAAGAGGCAAAGAAAAAAAATTTCATGAAGTTCGGAACCGAGGTTCCTACTCTCCGTTGAGGAACTCTAAGGAGTCAGATCCCTTTCGATCCCAAGTCTTAGCAAACTAATAACTAGAAGGAAACCTTAGTCTCCAAGCAACCACCAAGGCACAGCCCCCTTTCTAAGCAACCTCCTAGAAACGAGCTCAAAATCCACTATACAGCCTCTTTCCTTACAGAGGTGAGGTAAAACTTTACAAACTTCCAACGACTCACCACAACCTTGGAAACTCTTCGGTGACTTCTAACCATCTATAAGACTTTGATATCCAAAAATAACAAACACAATTAAAGATTTACTTACTGTAAACTCAAGTGCTCAAAGTATACAGTGAAGCTCTCAACCTCTCAATCACTCAACCCAACTATTTTCTCTCCTCAAATCACTCTTAGAGAGAGCTATCACCAAGGTAGGGATTTAGGAGGAGCTATTTGTCTTTGGATAGTCTATCTCTTGCCCAAACTTAGCAGCCACTTAAGGAGGAGGGGAGGGGTTTAAATACTCGAGCTCTCAAAAACTAGCAGTTACTCACAGATTCAAACACCGAAGGCTCTGATCCTCCGGACCGGAATATCTGGTCGCACTTGTGAACGCTCCAAGGAAGAAAGACCGGAGACTCTGGTCAGCTCACACGGCTAGATGGAGAAAAAACTACTAGATACTCGGGTTTGACAAAGACCATAGTATCCGGTCGCACTTGTGAACGCTCTAGGGAAGAAAGACCGGAGTCTCCGGTTACAACTAACAGAGACCCTGGCCAGCTCGCATGGCTGGATAGAGAAAAAACTACCGAAGACTCCAGTCCACCAGTCTGAATTCTCTGCCAAACAGGAAGCTGGGACCGGAGTCCTAGTGCCCATGACCGAAAATTCAGCTCCTCCATGACATCATCTCAGAAAAAGGTCATAACTCCTTACTCCGGAGTCCGTTTTCGATAAACTTGGGCTCTATAGGAAGCTTATTGAGTGGGCTACCCAACCAAAAATAAGGTCTATAACCACCCATAGGACTGGATAAGTCACTTTGAGCACCGAGACATATACAAATACAATAACGTTGCATCCCTCTTAATAGTACAACATTCCTATACTCAAAAGCAAATAGAAAAGCTACACCAATAGGAATACCTTCATACCATCTCCTTTCTTTACCTTGAGGGTTGCCAATGTTTCTCTTCTTTTTTTCATTTATGCGGATTACTTATAGCTTCAAATGGCCTCGCATGATCCATCACAACAACGCCTTCACTCGCCCTTCACCATTAGATTTGGTCCGTCGATGCCAAGCCGCTTGCTTGCCCTTCACCACCGTATGGTCCATCGTAGCCGAGCCTCGCTTGTCCTTCACCTTCTTGCCATAGATAGCTACTTCATATCCAGCATCTTCAGTCTCTTCACTTGATCATTTTCTTCACCATTCTTATTGATCATTGCAAATGATATTCATCAACATATCCATCAACATTCATCTTCTAGTGCCGGAACTCAACCTCATCACACTAACTCATGGAAATAGTTCGTTCCGACATATATTGTCATTAATCACCAAAACGTCCCATAACACAAGGCTAGGGAACTAGATCTTTCAGAAGCAAGTGCCGTTTAATCCTATTGTTTAAAACTCAAGAAGTCAGGAGTACAAAACAACACAGACCCTGCTACTTTCACTCTTTAGCCATGAGGAAACAATCAGCATAATCATGTAATCTCGCAAAGCATCAGGCCTAGCCTCCCTTTGCCTACAAAATTTGTACAGCTAAGGATATCTGTTTTAAGCTTCAACATCTCGCTGCTGAAGTGTTATCACTCAGCCAAGCTGGAAGCATCTTTCAAGAGCTCCCGCAGTATGTCACAGAGCTTACTGCAAGCATCCATGCAGAGCTCCACCGCCTATTGATGAAGGAAGCAAGATGTTAGTAATTCATAATGTTTTGGTATCATGTGTTAATATAGTAGAGGGACACACACATTGCTGATTTTGCCATCAGACCACTCTCCAGTAAGCGTTAGCTGTGTGATCTCCTTGCGGGCTGGCATGTATGCCACCAAGAGGCTGCCGTCTTGCCATGCTTCCTCGTCAGAGGTTGGATCAATGATAATGTTCTTCCCAAAACAGGACTGACAAAGAAGCAAAGGTTTAAATGTCGAGTTTTAAGTACAGACAGCGAAAAGCAGAGGGAATGTGTGGCCATACCACAGATACTGATGTAACAAGGTCATACATCATGATTCCAGCATCAGCCAACGCAAGACTAGCACAAGAAATGATGATGGGAAGATCACCTGAAATCAAAGAATTGCCAGTAGGATGGGAGTACTTTAATTATTTTTGCAAAGAATAGAGTTCTGTGGAAATAACTCATGATGATGATATGAAGGCTTCAGTCAAAAACCTATGAAAAACACAATTTTTGTGCTATCATATTATACCTTGTTCACAAAGTTAAAGTCAATCAATTTAACAGGTCATAATGTTTTCTTCCTAAAATAAGTAAATACTACAGCAAAACACCATGAGCATAACCAATACAGCAAGACCAAGATTGGCGGCAAGCAAATTCAAGAATAGTATATTACTGCCACCAGACTCAAGAACCAAGGCAAAGACATCAACAGTGGTTTTTGGAAAAGTGTGCAGCATCACTGCGCCTTCCAGGGTTTTATGAAGCATTGCAGAGTACTCCTTGTTGTCCGTTCCCTGGAATGAAAATGCAAACTTTCAACAGTTATTTTTGAGCATAAATGGCCCAACAAGAAATTTCTCCAATGAGAGAATGGAGAGATAATTAAACAACATACCTGTCCACGTATAGGGGTGGCAAATGTTGTATAGCTCACATTGCAATTGAGTCTACCATTATCACTGTACATCATTGCTTTCTTGCTTTCTCTCGGTCCAAACCTGCAAAAATAATCATCAAATAAAATGACCAAGAAATCAAAGCAATAAGACAAGCTCAACAGGTATAACAATCTGACAAGTTTGACTGACAAGATACATCAAATTTATGTAGCATGAAGATAGGAAGTGCATGTTAAAGCTCAACCTCGAGGACTTCAAACTATCCTTGTGAGTTTGATATTTTTTTGCCCCTTGAGAAAGGGTTAGCCATATAGCCAAAATCCATAAGTCACAAGAGCACAAGTTCACAAACTACTGATAAATGTTAGCACACTCAATCGATAGATGTAGAACATGCTGATACAAGAATCCGAGCTGAGTATGAAATATTCTCAAACGCCTAGTAACTTTTGAGCATATTTCAAGTTCAAAGAAAGAAGTTGTAGGTTGTAAACATATTTCAGTTGACCTTAACTACCTAGTACTTGGTTCCACAAAAGCCAAAATCTTTAAAAATTCAAATTTAGGATGATGTGTAGGAGGATAGATTTGGAATATATAAAAGATAATGGAAACTATTATGTTGTAATAGCAAGTTGAATTAATAAGAGACACCTTTCACACTGGGATCAAATGAAAAACATGTTTCACACTTGGAATCTAAACCGTAATCATACATACACATGGTACATGACAATATAAAAATGTGGTTATACTTACACTGACACAATGACCTTTGTCTTCCCAAATTCTGCATAAGCAGATCCTGATGCGGCAGTTGTTGGTCCTGTTTGCATAACTGCAAGACAAAACAGAATCATTATTGACTCTGAGGGATAACTGAGTCCCACTAGCTTCAAGCTTCAAATTCCAGTGATAAAAGAACAATTTGTGGTACCATTCAGGTCAAAGTTAAGAGTTACAGGGAAGAAAGAAATAGAGGTAGTGAAACATAGTTTCTGAATTCAGATAATATATCAAAGATGTTTCTGCAATGATGTGACATAGATCATAATACTCATACATGAAAACAAAACTTTGCTCTTTCTTTCAAGGGCATACAACTGTAGATGCATGCTGTAAAATCCTATATAAATTCAAGCGTTTTCCTAAGTTTGCATATACTGGTTGTGGATGCTGTACTGCCCTAGTGTAATCAGAGGCACATGACATATATGCACACGCCACATGCAGCAGTCTTTGCGCATTATATAATTAACATCGAGCATGGAAGAAAATAACAGACATGTATGTATTGAGCACCAAACACCATAGAACACTAGGGAGAAAGAAAAGGATAATCGTGTTGCTTAAAGCACATGCTTTCGTTTATTGACAAGCACAAACTAAATGAAAGTTCAGTAAGGAAACTTCAACTCGTGAAGTCTAACATGAACAACGGGCACTTAAGCTTAGAGAGGTCTAACAATTTTATTTCTTGCTCAAACTATTTTGGTCACATTCTTTTTGTAAATGTAGACACTGACTAAAGCATCAGGAATAAAGACCTAGCCTGTTTATGGAGTGCTCCAGCCCAGAAAACCAACAAAAAAGTCTTCCTCAATCCCCTGTTCAAATAGAGAGATCAAGGTAGTTTTTATTTTCCTTGGATTACATCAGTGCCTAAGACATAGTATATTCACAGTTGGACGATGTCTTAAAGAGTAAAAGAAAACATTTGACAGTGGGAATGTTTCGCCAACACCACCATCATCGCATCCTGGCTCTGCCACTGAGGACATGGAACTGGCGTTCTATAAGACATGTCTGTACTAGTCATGCATAACGTCAAACACCTAAAGCGCAGAGCAGGCGATGGCATAAAATCGGAACCCTTGAGCACCGAACCAGTGGGGGCGTTCCATGGAGGTCTTCACTAAATCAGAGCAAACAGAGAAAGCAGAGCATAAAGAGAAGGGTAACGAGGAGTTACATGCGGGACGACAGTCGTGGAAGGAGCGGCCATCGGCGCGGGGCCAATCGGCGTCCTCGGCGAGGTGGCGCCGCAGCTCCTCCTTCCTCTCTCGCCGCTTTTCCCCCGCGCCGCGCCGAGAGTACGTCCCAGTAGTAGCCGCCGCCGACATCGCCGGAAACTGCCTGTGAGTAGTCGGGAGAGGGAAAGGCGGCGTGCGCGTGCGTCTGTGTGTGTGAGGAGAGCTCGAGAGAGACAACGCTAGGTTAATCGGAATGGGCTGGGCCGAGCAGGCTTATCATCTGGGCTTTGGCGAGGAATCATAAAATGTGACTAAAAAATATCAATATTCTACTTTAAAAAAATATCAGAAAGACTAGCAAACGGTATCCCGTCAGGGAACGGGATTAGTTAATGAAGTATACTCCTGACCAAGAAATCCGTATGCCTGGTTCTTTTCGCCCGTGGGTCCACGAGCGCGCCTTTGGACATGCCACCTCGAGACGCGGTTAAGAGATGCTGGTTTGGCATGAGCGCATGCACAAGCCGCATATTGATCGCACTGATCTAAGGCTAGCACGGTCTAGACCAGGCATATTGACTGAGGCCATGTGTAGCTGCTTGCCCCCTAGCTAGACTGCATGCATGTCAGCCGGGCAAGTGAGAGAAAGAAAATTGTATTTCCTTGACACACGAATATAAATGCTTTGTCACATTGATAACACTATCGTAAAAAAAAATCTAATGATATTATAATAACACTCGAGATATTATGGAGAGATTATAACACTATGATACCTAATATAAATCAAAATATAAGAAGGTATCAAGATAATATCTAGGTATTAAGTACCTATAAGCATCAGGTCTAATACTTAGATACCAGATATAGCATATGTGGGTACCAGATCTAATAATTTGAGATCCCATTGATGATACCTAGGTTGATACACACGTACACTAATAGTTTAAAGTACCAAAGATGATACGTATAGATACCAAACACAATACCTATAGGTATCAGATATGATACCTATATTTATCAAATATGATACATATATATACCAAGTTGGATACCTTCTAAATGTCTATTCTAATAACTAAGACTACCGGAGATGATACATACGAGGATGAAGGTCTGATACCTATTGTTTGAGAGATGATATGTACGGGTACCAGGGTGATACCTCAATATATTAGTACTAATTTAGAATAGCATGCAATAAGGCCTAGGCACGTGTCCCATAGATTAGTAGATCTGGCCTAATTGCTATGCAGGCCTATATGGAGCTATAACGCTTATACAAACGCAGAGGAGGCGTGCAGGGGCAGGCTCACGCGGATACATGCGGGCGCGTGGGGGGTGCTGATGGCTGACGTCATTATTAACTACCCCGTTCGGTGAACGGTAGGACGTCCCCTAGCTGTCCTCAAAAAATATATCGATATTCTACTTTTGACCGCAAGATTTTATAGGATTTTCGCATAAATCAGTTCAATTTCCATGAAAATCCTATAAAATTTCTTTTGATTCCTATGAAAATCCTATAAAACTCCCACGTTTCGAAGGAGCCCGTTCCCGCAAAACAAAAAAGAAGCTTAGATCGTACACAGGAAAATCAGGTATTTGGACATAGTTTTCCATTTATCTATTTTTTTCTTTTTCTCCCATCTCAACAATGCATTGCAAACTGGTCGGGGAAAGGTGCCAACCACAGTTCACATCTGAAAAAATTAACCACTGCATTGCATGACAATTTCGTTCTCCCGAGCAATTTACATGAGGTTCTTTTCCAAAAAAGAAAAAAATTACATGGGGATTCAGAGGAAACAACAGTATAAGAATGCCTGCGCTACCACCCATTGGTTGTCAAAACTGTGCCTGCAAATCGGCCACATGACCTTCCCAGCATCGCCGGTGCACCTCCTCCATCCTCTCCACAGGATTGCAGATGCCGGTGCAATTCCAGTCGAAGGACGCAGCGCAAGGGTTGCTGGCCTGCGCCTTCCATTCGCAGTCTGCAACACCAAAAGATGCCACATGAAAAATGTTTGCATGATTATAGATCACCTACTAATTGTGTGCCTGATCTGAATAGTAGCAGTTCTATGCGATAGTATGACAGGTAGGAGATGCTGGATGCTTATGATGGCTGAGATGATCTCAGTTGCATCTGAAAAGTATGCCAGACTTATCTAAGGTGATCGTAATGATTTATGAGCCATATGGGTGTGATACGTTCCAAAGATGGACAAGTTGCACACATGGTAATGCACAAGCGGCTTCTGAAGCACAAGCGGCAAAAGAGAATAACTGCAACAAAAATTAGCTCTGCATCCACTAGATATGTAAACAACTGGCATTGGCATCATATTATTCCGAGGTCATTCAGTTAAGGGTAACCAACTACTGCTCAGTGCCAGACGGCCAGCAGCATTCTGTTGAATAAAAAATATATGCACTGAAATATTTGGTGCGAAATGTTAACAAGTTGGTCTGAGTATAACGCCCTAGTGCCATTTCAGAACAGCAGGGATCAGAAAGGTGGTAAAAGGCTAAAAGCAAGTCTTGCATCCTAATTATTAAAGATAGGTGCTAACCACCATGGTAGTGGTTACTTGTTATTTGTTAAGACAGGCATGTCATCTTTTTCAAGTAGAAAAAATGGGGGAAAAAGATTTGATCAGCTACTTTAGTATGATTACATGCAACTTCCAGGTTGAGTGAAATAATGTCATTGTTGAGCGCACAAAAATTAAAGAGATATAATAGAAGAATATGCTGAAGTAACATGGAAAATGCTGTAACCTGGGGGAGTGCCACAACAAAGGCTTCTCTCATCCACATGTTCAACATCCAATCCGATCAACCAAGAACCAAATGATACATCTTCGTTTGAATATTTGTGCAAGATATGCCTGAAAGTAAAATCAAACAAATATGAAATGGAGAAGTAACATAATCCGGTTTGCTGGGCATTGCATATCCAAATTAGAACTGACCGATTTGCTGATATGTAGGTTGCTAAATCCCTGGTTACAGCATACAGCTGACGTGTTGCATGCCTAAAGTAGTTGTTACCCTCAGTCCCAAACTTCCAATGATCTGGTTCATAGTACTTAGATTCACTGTTGGCATCAAGCAAGCGCTTCATTAGAACCATTTTTTAAAATAAACATTGTTGAGATAAGCATATATAGTAAGATGCGTCCTTATAATAGGAGCATAAGAATTTGTGGTGTTGATTGTCTATCAGCGTGCAACTGAATTATATTTGTCAAAACCATAAAATGAGATGTTTATAGCTTCCCTTGGAACACTATAAACGCTAGCTTCCCTTGCAATATTACAAAGTAGCAAGACTAAGCTCCCATTGTCAAATGGATTGTACTCCTTCCTTACACGATCAGGCAGTAATATCATATGTTTGCATTCTCTTTTGATGTGTTCTCTTTTGGCACATTTACCAATCTGTTTGATTAACTGAAAAAGAAAAAGAAAACTAGGGTTTCTAGAGTGTTACTTTTTATCAACAACAGGTCCAGATTTCATGCAGCCAATGTACACACGAGGTTTTGACCTGTGCCGTGCCAAAATTGACCTGGTAATACCTGTGATGAAAGAACGAGAATCTCACTATGTGCTATCATTGGATAAATCAGAATATATTTAAAATATTCTAACAACAACCAAACTTTAAAGGATAGTCCTGGGTTGGCATACCTATGTTGACATGAACATCGTCATCAACTTTAACATAGAAATCAGCATCCCATGTGGAAAGAGCAGTTGAAAGAAACATCTGAATCTTTGAAGGAAGACTACCATTTCCTTCAACATGATCCTGGTAAGGATGATTGATGTGTAAAAACTTCAATATAATCAATAGATTGGTTAAAAACAATAAAATTGAAACTAGCAGAGCCAGCATACAAGCCTCAAGATATCATTGTATTCTTTATCTTCTGCAGCAATGGCACGCTCCACTTCACTGTCAGGACTAGCATTTGCACTACAAGAAGTCCGTCCCAAATTCAGTGATACAAGGAAAAACACTGACTATTTACCCCTTCTATCAGGGAAGTGGCAACATTATATTAAGAAGCGGAACAAAGGTCATAATTTTGATACAACACTGATTATTTTCTCCCAGGTCTAAACTAGACAATACCTGCGCCCAATAATAAAACGGATAACAACGCCCTTCTCCTTCTCCAGCTTTTGCAAATGCTCGCCTAGACAGCGTGTCAGCATCAAATTAGATACGTATGGAACAAAACCTCTGTGATACATTACACAGAAAAGGTTATACCTTGTGGCAGCCATGTCTGCCTGATAGAGTCTCTTCGCTTGCGATTAGCAAACGTGGTCACAATGCCCATGACGAAAAACAATCTAGGCCTCGTGCTTCCCTGGTCACCACCCGAATCACTCGGAGATAAGCCTTGGCTCCTCGCTTGCATGGTTCTAGCAGCAGCCAGGCGCATCTCGATGTCGGATATTGTTCTATCCAAAGCTCTGCAGTAGAAGTAGTATAAGCAAACCTAAACTTCAATCATAAAAATTCATGAATGCAGAAGCTTCTGACATTACATGATGACTTCCCGAGTTTGTGACACTTGGTTCATAACAACCCCTTGACTACCCGAATTTGCCTGTAAAATTGGACCAGATGGAATTGTGCCACATCCATATGAACACAATAACGAAGAAAAACATTGAGAACAACATGATGCATTACCTTGTTTCGGCAATCGGGAAGCTCAGGAACCGCCCAGTATCTGCAAAACCAGGCGAAACATCACCATTCCCGGCCTCGAAACCGACGAGCATTGTCTCAGTTTGTCCTCAGAAGAAAACATTGCGGCAGATAGCGCCTAAACAGCACGAAACAGGAGCGTGGAGCAAGAGGAACAACGGATTTGGGGACGCGAACCTATTGACGACGCAGACGCCGAGGAAGAAGCATGCGGTGCAGAGCGCGGCCACCAGCCGCGTGGGCACCCGAGCCGGCGGTGCCGCCTTGTGCGGCCTCGCCGGGGCCGCCGGCGCGAACATCGCCGCCGCCGCGCTTGGCTCGAGCCCCCTCTCGGATTCTCCTCGTTCGAATGGGAGGAGAGGGAAGGGGGAGCCAGCCAGTGGCAGGGTTGATAGCTCTCCCTCTGCCTTGGCCTCTGCTTGCTGCAGCGCAACGCGCTGGCTCTCTCGGTGCCTCGTGGACTCGGTCCATATAACCGCTGCTGCTCCGAGTAAAATTTTTTTTGGGCCCTTCTGCAAAGTACAATTCCACTGTCCTATCTGAAATGATTCGTTGGTTTCTCTTCACGGTTTTCACATCCTGAAATGGTATTTGGCTTAATCTTTCAGATAACCTAATTGAAAGTCACGTATCTGCGAGAAAGTATATGAACTTTACATATCCATACTAACGTGTACTACCTTTGTACATATATATAGACCAAGAAAAAAAGTCTATTTCACCCTTTAAAGTATTGGAGTTCCTTTAGAGTAGTTTTATAGGTAGTTTTCTAATATAAGTGATGTGACGGTGGTTTTTGCCATATGGACTATAGAAGAGACAATAATATGATATAAAGTCGGTTAAGTATTTTTTTCGCAAACGCAATGACTTGAGAATGATATATATTAGTGTTACTATGTAATTTTTAGACTTGTTGATGAGCGAGTGGAAAAAAATAATTGGATTAATTTGTGTTCAATGGACTGATATTTGTGCCATACCAGCGATACCGTTGTTACGTCATCATGTATATGATAAAACCACCTACAAAATCACTCTAGGAAGTTATTTGAGTCAGTTTTCATACTTCAGAGGGTAAAGTACCCAGTTTCAAAATTCATGAGTTTAATTATACCAAAGTTGAAATAGACTTTTTTCTATAGAAGAATAAAGATGTGCGTCATGTTTGTATTCAATGGATTGAGTAATAAACTCATAAAATCATCCTGGCCATTAGAAGAAGTTGTGCGTATCAGATGACTCATGCTTTCTCCCTGAGGCCTCATCTACAGTAGAAATATAAGAGGAAATGATCATTTTAATAGTCTATACAACTTTTTTTTTTGCAAAAACACTTGTTTATTATGATATTGCTAAAGGTTGATTGGGCTCTTGGCATTTCGATAGGCATTCCAACATCCTCGGTTGACAAGACAAATGGAGCTTGGGTTCAAACATATGTAATCACTTTATTTTGCCACACGACTTAGGACCAGTTCGTTTTGGCTTCTGCCGATGGTTTATAAGTCACACGTAAAACGAAAAATGTCACTAGCGTATAATTAATTAAGTATTAACTATTAAAAATTTAAAAAATAGATCTATTTGATTTTTTAATACTTTCATATAGAAAGTTTTTTAAAAAACACATTATTTTATATTTTAGGAAGCATGCTAACAAAAACTAGAGAAGCTAGAAGCAACAAGCAAAAACAAACACCATAGTAGGCAGCATTCGAAGATAAAGGAAGGGAGAGAAAAATCCCCTGTTTTCCGTGAGCATATTTCTCGAACTGCTAAATGGTTTGTTTTTTTCAAAAATTTCTATATAAAAGTTGTTCTAACAATTAAATAAATCTATTTTTTAAGTTTACAATAATTAGAGCCTAATTAATTATATACTAATGATTTACCTCGTTTTATATGATATTCTTCTTCTTCCTTTTTATCTCATCTTCAAACACTTGCTCAATGTATTATTGTGCAAACAAGCGACGATCTATGTATTATTGTGCAAACAAGCGACGATTCAACATATCTGACACTCATTTTCTCTTCCGTTGTATCTTTTGTACTGTTTGCATATTTTAGTTTGCTTCTTCCAGCAATATTTAGCCTTACAAGAAAAGAAAAGTACTGCAAAAAAACCCAATAGGATCACATCAGTTCAGTACATTTTACTCGTATATTTTCCTCGCAGTAGGAAAGAGAGTGCTGATGGACCAGGTCCACCAACAGTTCACGCGTCCCAACACAGACAGCGGGCATTTATCATCCTCGCTGCCTGGTACGCCTAGCGCAAAGCAGCCATGTCCTCTGGTGCGGCCGCGTCCCCTTCCCCCTGGACCCGGCGCAGCAACACCGCAGGGGCACCGACCACCCCCCGGTCCACGGGTCCACGGCTGCGGTGACGGGTGGTGGACCGGTCCGTGGGGTTGGGTTGCCGCTTGGTGCCGCAAAATCGCCGTAGCACGGATCCACGCGGCCCACCGCCGTGCGCACGTCCTCCCCTACTATTGTAGCGTAGCCCTTTTTGTCCAGAAATTTCTGGGCCCACTGTCATTGATGTCTGTCTTCTAGTGCAGCTGAGGTGGCAGTGCGGCACTAGTGCACTGGCTATCAAGGCTGGTTTAATAGTAAGGCATGTTTGATTTAAGTTATGGAGCTGATTATTATTGTGAAATTTTACTGATTATAGAGATAAATGAAATATTTTAAGAAATAAGCTGAATACATAGTTCAAACTAAGTGGTCTAAGTAATATGTAATATGGTAAAAGAAAATTTTTTGAGAAAACATATTTTTCAAAGTGTGGAGCAAATAATCTAGTAAATAAGCTAAAAAGAATAGAGCATTTTCCCTTTTCTTTTTCTTTTTCTTGAACATTCTATAATTATATATAATTCTCTCCGTTACTTTTGACATAATGTTTAGCCATTCATTTTATTAAAAAAATTTTAAGTAAGTATAGTTTATTTTATTGTGACTTGGTGTATCATTAAAGAGTTCATATTTTTTTTATATTAACACTAAATTTTAAATAGGATAAATGGTCAAACATCATAACAAAAATTAATAGCGTTATTTATTAAAAAACGGAGATAGTACGTCTCTTCGAGGCTATATAATTATAGCTATTTTTGACTGAAATATAATTATAATTATAATTATTAGTAGTATGGTTATTATAGCTAAAAGAAAGTTTACTTTCCTGTGTAAAGCACAATGATGGTTGGTGTGCACATTAGTGGTCATCATTTCCAGTTTAGCAGTTTGATTGTTTATGTGGTTAGCTAATGCGTTGCATTGCACATTTGCACATGGCGCATGTGATGGCGTGAAGTACTAGCATGATTGGGGGGTAATCATCGGCAAACCATTGGTCCATTTAAAGGACGAGCTAACGAAGTATAACGATCATCTTACTACCTATTACTTCCCTTTCTAATTTAACAGCTTGGAATGTGACGAACAATAGTACCAAAAGTTTAATAATGGTAAATTTTTGATCAAATAAACCTTACAAATAAGAAAAAAAGTCTATTTAACCCCTCAAAAATATGAAACTGAGTATTCTATTCCCTATCTCATATACTATGTCCGTCTTAAAAAACTTTATTTTTAGCCTATATCACCTATACCAATACAAAGCTAAAAGACTAGAATACCCTTCACTTCAGTAAACTCTAATGTATTTGTTCTCTACTCTAGCAAACTTCAATACATTTCTTACCTACTTTCAGAAACTCTAGTTCATTGATTGCTCAAAAAAAAGATGGATAAAAGATAAAGTTATTTTAGTATAGGATGAAGTAATATTTAAACCAGTTTAAATAATCTTCAAGTGGTTTTAGGGGGTGAAGGAGACATTCTGGTTTGCTCCAAGAATTTTTACTGTTACTAATTTAATTTTTTTTAAAATTTACAAAACTAATTTTCGGTTTGAATTATTTGCAAAACTAGTCTCTTTCCGCCCTGGGCCACGGCGGGATTTAAAAACCGCCGTGGCCCAGGGCGGCGAATGGCATCCCCGTCACCCAGGGCTAACGGCGCCGGCCGCCGTTAGCCCCGGGGACGCCACGTGGATTCGCCGCCCTGGGGACGGCGGCGAATGCCCCCAGGGGGCCGAATGCAAAATTACATTCGCCGCCCTGGGGGACGGCGGCGAACGCAATTTTGCATTCGGCCCCCTGGGGGCATTCGCCGCCGTCCCCCAGGGCGGCCAATCCACTGGACCGTCCGCCCAGCAATCGGACGGTCCGTTCGCACAGGGATCGGACCGTCCGATTAGATATCGGACCGTCCGATCAAACCGTTCCCTCCCGATCGGACCATTGCCCAGCCCAGGCCTCGGCCCCCTGGAGCCATTTGCAAATTACCAAATTTGAAAATTTTGTTGCTAATTTTTCACCCCAAAATTTTTGAAAATTTATTTGTCAAAATTAAATTCTTAAATTCTATTTATTGTGCCATTGCATTTATTGAGTCGATGTTTAAAAAAACCAAATATCATATACTGTTCACGTCGTGAAAAGAACTTGTCAAACTGAGGGTATTCCCGGATCGCCACTCGCATTCCACTCCTCGTATGTCTGGATTGGCACTCGCAATCCACTCCTCCCCGTCTTTCGCCTACACGCTTAACAAAATTTAGTTTTAATCGTGGTTTAGGGTATGTTTTTGACAGTTTTTTTTCTAATCCGACGCTGGTGGGCGTTGGTTTGTAAAATTGTGCTGATCATTTTTTCAAGTTTATTTTTGGTAAAACTTAATTAATGACATGGTAATAGGCCGGTCCGTTTTAATGACATGATAATAGGTAGATGCGAGCCATTCGCATTGCGGCATGATGAATGCGACACCCATAGTACGAAATACAACAAGCGAGACTACATTGTTAGCAGTACAATGTATCTGAAGGATGGGATCGAGTCTACAGGAGGTGAATATGGACATGACAAACTTAAACAAGTAATGCGAGACCTATAAATAAATAAATACAACAATAGCCCCTAGGTCATACGCCTCCTCGTCCTCCTAGGCTGCGCTCGCACGTGCCTGCGCGAGTACGTCAGGCAGTCCGCCGGTACCCCACGGGTAGCTCGGACCGCCTGAGCAGCAGGGGAAGCACCGGCGTCGTGCGGCTGTGTGTGCGGTGCACCTCCGAGCTGTGACGACCCGATCACGTCCTGCTCCGGAAGGAGGTCGTCCTCGGTAGAGATCCAAGCAGAGGTGCTCGGGGCAGATCCCCGCCCAGTATCCCCCAGGTGGAGGTGAGATCGGGTGCGTGGGTCTGGTAAAGAAAATCTCGCATTAGCCGCATAAAAAGTGCAATTAGTTATGTAGAATAGGTTCAATCCTGACGTACCTGACAATCCTCGCCCGATCGTGGAGGCTGCCGACCTCGATCCTCCGGCGGTACCAGAAGGACCTGCTCCCCACGACGTACTGGCCCTGCAGAACCGCCGCTCCTGCCGATGTCCCTTCACCATGGGGACCTCGCATAGGTATCTGCATCGGTGGGACTGCATGGGACGGCGACAACTCAGAGCACGGACGACCGAGCGCATCGTGTTGCACATCCGGTCGAACATGATCGTCTGCTCCTGCTGCGTGAGAGGGATGCCAGCGTGTAGGCGCTGCCGCAGTAGGTCCAGCTCTGTGTGGACCTGCCTAGCATCGTCCGCCTGTTCAGCAGGACATGCGTGGTTAGTTGCGCGTGGCACCTACCATTGAAAATAGTATGAAAACCATTGACTCACCGCGCGGAAGTAGTCCTGGTCGCGGTGCGTCGGGTATGCGTCTCGCACCCCCGCGACGTGCGCCTGTGGAGCCTCGGGAGTGTACGTCACCCGTAGTCTGGTACGGGCCTGGTACCAGGAAAGGTACTGCTCGTACCTGGCGGCTGTGTAGGGGTGCAGCTCCGGGATGACGTCCTCCCGTGGCTATGAGCCAGTCGTTGATGTAGTCGACGACGGTGGGTCTCCACAGCCTACCGGCGGCCTGGCCACGCCGACTTAACCTGCAGAGCACAACCAGTGACACAATGCATAACAATACGGAATATTCATTTCCATATATACCTGTGAACGTGTTGCGGTACGCCCCTGCGTTGTTGATGGCCGAAGGTCTGTCGCATACCGAACTGCCGCATCACACTCTGCGGGCAGTGCGGCTCGACAGAAATGTCGAACAGCATCGGCGTCATCGTCAGCCAGTACGCCTGGTCCCTGGTGTAGAGGGACGACAGCCCGTGCGGCGCACGCGTGTGCCTCGCCTCGGCGCTGTACGGCTCCCAGACAACGTCGTCGTCCGTGATCCTGTCGAACTCCATGACGAAGTCTGGGTACGACTTCTGCGTCTGCACGTGAGCGTACCGACGCTACAAACAGGAAAAGAGTTCTCGTTAGTCCAAGTAACATAAAAACCGAGACGGTTCTAACACCGAACATACCTCACGACGACACCAACCGTCCCCATCGTCGGATAGTCCTCCGGTAGGACACCACGTACAGGCTCGCCTCGTACGGACTGTGGTCCCACAACGGGCGGGCCGATCGCGAACCGCTCTGCCGCCCAGAGCTGTAGGAGGAGTGGACAACCCGTGAAGACCGCTTCTGGCTCGGTCTTCCTGCAGCCATCGCACAGACCCCTATACGTGGCGGCAAGGACTGCCGATCCCAACTGTAACTGGGGAACAGCACCGTCCTCGGCGTCGGCTATCTCCCTCGCGTAAGGGATCAAGCCTTGTCGACTGCGTGGCCGTGCGAGTTGGTGAACATCACCCACCGAACACCCACAACAGGTACGCCTCCAGGCTCCTCTGCAGTGAGTACGCGTCGGCCTCCGGTGCTAGCTGATCAGGCTGCGTTAACATATAACGAAGTTGACACTGTAATTCTAGTACGGACTGAAGGACGAACATAAAACAACAAGAAAGCATTCTTACCGTGTAGCTCAATACCCAAGCCTGAGGGGGGCCCGCATGCGTGTACGGGGAGATGTCGCCGACGAGGGGAAGCCCCGGAGCACGGTGAACCGGGGCGAACCGCTGTAGGATCTCCTCTCGCCACGCCTGGAGCCCGTCAACTGGCCCCACCGCATCGCCTGCTAGAGGCAGCCCAAGGAGGAAGCTGACGTCCTGCAGCGTGGGGGCCATCTCACCGCACGGGAGGTGGAAGGTGTGCGTCTCCGGTCTCCACCGGTCCACAAGAGCTGTGAGGAGCGACCGGTCGATACCCCACTTCTTCGTCGGGTCATTCGGCTCCACCGCGGCTGCTACCAGCCTACACAGCGGCAGAAGGCCTGCCTCCCGCAACCTGACAATCAAAACAAAGCAAGTTAGTAAGTTGACATATACAGATTCACAGTACAACGTTCGTACGTACCTAGTCGTGAACCTGTCGTCCACGGGAAGTAGTCGCCTGGAAGGTCGAGGACGTAAGGTACCGAGCTCGAGGTTCTGCACCGCCGAGAGAAACAACCGGTGGGACTGATCGGTGGCGTGATCTAGCAGCTCAGGCGTCTGGTAGTCCATACCTGCAAGGAAAAAGAAGCGGAACGGATTAGCTCATTTAAACATAGTGCATTATAGTCAGAAAATTAACAGAAAATTAACACATTACAGGGAGATTACATCATCAACGAGTGGCTATACTAGACAACATAACCGAAGGTGCACGAGGACGCCTGCGACGACGCTGCTATCAGTGGTGCCTTCTCCAGTTGGCCGCCTTCCGTCGGCGCCTGATCCCTCCATAGGAACTTCCGCTGCACTTGGGCCTCGGCGTCTTTCGTGCACTTCTTGTAGGTATGTCCCTCCTCTCCACACCTACTGCAACGTTGAGCGCTAACGCCGGCCTCGGATTCGTCCATATCATTGCGTATCCTCCGTGTCCGACGTCGGCCTGCTTGTTCCTTGCCTTCGTCGGATCAGGGATGTAATAAACTGGACTTGTGTCTTCAGTGAAAGTGCCGACGATGCCGAAACCAAAGATCTCGGTACTCCATGTATGCATGATTGCTTCCTTTTTGAAGTACGGAGACATATTGGCGTTCATCAATACCGCACTCCCCGCAAGCGGCAATGACATGAGAACAGGGCTTGTGGTACAAGCTTGGTTTCCGGCAGGAGCACGTGCATGTCCCATCTTCCTTTAGGACACACTCTTGTATAGGCTTCCTTGCGAATATGCCACGCCTGGACCTGTCGGCACACAAAATCTCAAATCTACGCTCTCGTGTGCCCTGCACTCGGACTCGGTGCTCTCTTGCCTTCTTGCATTTGTCCTCAAGGTACTGTGTCATTTTGGTGCCGAACCAAAGGTTTCCATCGGCCATAGATGGGCCATTCTGTCTGCACCTGTCGTGGAAGTACGTCTGTGTTTTATGTAGGATGAACTCCACGATGGCAACAAGGGGGAGTTGCCGAACACCACGCATGACCCAGTTGTACACCTCTGCAAGGTTCGTGGTCATTATGCCGTACCTTGCTCCACCTTCATCGTACAGCAATGCCCATTTCTCCTTCGGCTCGTGCTCAATCCACTGCGAAAATCTGCTAACCGAGGAACCGGGCCTCCTTCTGAATGTACCGTCATCGGTGGGAAGTGCATCTAGAGCTTCAGGGCCGTCACACCTCTAGCTGGGGTCTTGCAGAACTTCGCGTCTATATTTGGCTGTCAGCTCATCAAGTCTCATCCACAGCTCATTGAACTTCTTCTGTTGATTCTGGGCGCACAAACGTTTGAACATGGCATCAGCTCCTTGTTTCTGAACTGCTTATAAAGTTTGCGCCATGTGACGCATGCACCATCTGCTCTTCACATCTTCCCACACCGGAGGGTATCCCTTGTCTGCGCAGCCGTTTCGCAGCTCCTGAATTGCACGCAGCATCCCTGGATGACGGTCATGTATGAGACATACATCTGGCCTCATCCCCACCACCTTTTCCTTAACCAGCTTCAGAAACCAGTACCAACTCTCTGTGTTCTCGCCCTCGACGAAGGCAAAGGCCACTGGCAACACTTGGTTGTTCCCGTCTACTCCGATTGCCGTCAACATTTGCCCTCTGTATTTTCCAGTTAGGAATGTGCCGTCGATGCAGAGAATGGGCCTGCAATGAACAAATGCAAACATGTACGCCTGCAGAGAGAGGAAGGCCCGCTGAAGGACGCTCTGCCCAGGACTTGATAACGATGGGAAACTTTTGATTTCGGAGTAGCTGCCAGGATTCCTCGCACAAATGGTTTGCAGTAGACGAGGCAAATTATTGTACGAAGCTTCAAAACTACCAAATCTCATTTCAATTATCTTCTGTTTGGCCCTCCATGCCTTGGCATATGTAATGGTGTACTTGTACTTCTCCTCGATGCGGCTGATAATTGACTTGGGCTCGAACCGGAGGTTCTCCACAACAGCATAATACAGCTCTGAAGCGATGAATGCAGATGATATGTTCTTGTGGTACTTCTGAACACCCGGAAGATGGCAGTTGTGCTCCGTCACGATTGACACGGACCAACAGTCGTCATATTTCTTCTTGGATGCGTACATCCTCCATGGACATCCATCGCTTGAACTTGCACATTTCACTTCGTACACCGATCTTGTGGACTTTGATACCCAGAACTCCCTCCCAAGTGACACGGCCCACATCTTCACAGCCTCTGTCAACTGTGCTTTTTCGGCGTATCTAGCGCCTTGCACCACTTCATTCTGCCGATACTCCCATGCCACGGTGTGCCCCTCTGAGACAACGAGTCCGGAGAAGTCATCGTTGTCCCATTCTGCCGGGTGTACATCGTCCTCCGAAGAATCATCATCCTCCATATGCTCAGGTTCTGAGTCTTCAATTTCCATCTCCTGTACTAGACCTGGGTGTCTCTCCCCTTCATCTGCAAACCCCCCCGGTCCCATGTCTTCTTGGCCTCCTTCCTCTCCGGCACCCTCGTCTTCTGCCTCATTTTGCTCCCCTGTTTCATCGGGCCCTTCCGCTGTACTCGGACCAGCCTGATCAATGCTGACCACGTCATGCACTACCACTAGGATGCTCGGTGCCCATCCTCGCTGCAGTGCACTCTTCACAAAAAATACCCAGCTGGCCGTTGAATCTATTGGCATCAAATCCCACAAAAAACCTTCCACAGCCCAGCTAACCAGTGCGTACACCGTAATTGCATTTACTTGAGGATCTACTCCGAATCCCCTCATTAACCAATTGTAAACTCCAGGAAAACTTCTCTCAGCTGGAGCTATAATTCCCTTTTGTGCTACGTTAAACTCCGATAAATCTACCCCATATTGTCCTTGTCTGACATTTCCTTCACCGTGATATATCGCGAATACAACTCTATTTGCCATTTCTGTTCACAAAAAAGATTTTATTAATCTGTACTAATCAATATTCGTTCCATAAAAAGGCTATACGTATGAGTCAAACCATTACCGTTTCTATATTTTACAAACTGACCCAGCGGCGCTAATAAAGTTATACGCTAGGTTTATCTAACGTGTCAAAATGACGTATACCAACGATGGCCATGGCGGAGCATATTTATTTTTAAAATATCTACAATTTACTACTTCTCCGCTATGTTTTTCTAGTACGGCCAAATAAATTTAACACTAACGATGGTTATACCAAACCGCTAATATTTTCATACTATATCGGATATTACACTACAAGTCTACTACTAATTAACATTTGTTTAAAAAATTGACTACATAACAGAGGAAGATCAAAAAAATACCTGGATTCGGCTAAAAAATCTGCGAGGGCTTCGCCGCTGTACTTCTCCTCCTTTCCCTCAGCTCTATTGGACGAACGCTGGAGGCGGAAGGGAGAAATGACGCGCGGCGACTGCAGGAAGGGATTTTATAGGGGCTGGCAAAAAACCGCCCTCCCCCAGGGCGGCGAATGGCTATAATCCGCCCTGGGGGACGACGGCGAATGTAAGCATTCGCCGCCGTCCCCCAGGGCGGCGAATCCACGTGGCCTCCCCGGGCCGTTAGCCCGGGCGACGGGGATGCCATTCGCCGCCCTGGGCCACGGCGGTTTTTAAATCCCGCCGTGGCCCAGGGCGGCAAGAGGGTAGTTTTGCAATTGATCCCAATCGAAAATTAGTTTTGTAAATTAAAAAAAAAATTAAATTAGTAACAGTAAAACTTCTTTGCTCCAAGCTTTCTGGGCTCATTACATAACTTATCAAAATGGGCCCTGGAAAATTAATTTAATGGGCCATAGAAATTAGTTTAATGGGCCTTGGAAAGTTAGTTTAATGGGCTGACGTAACTTGCAACTTGCAAGACCCCGTCCAATCCACCTTCCCTATCGATCGGCCACTCCCCCTCTCCCTCTCCGTATCGCCGACGAGACACTCACCGGCACACAGCCGCCGCCTCCCGCCGCCCGCCGCCGCCGCTCATAGCCCTGGTTCTCCTCAGTCGGAAGGTAAGTACAATGGGTGCATTTCGTTCTCTGCTCCATCCTGCTGCCTTTCTGTCTCCTCTCCGATCGCTCACTCCGTCCCTTCCGCCCCAACACCGGTGGAGCTAACCCGACCCGAGGCGTGAAATGCACGATCAGAGCTGAGGGAAATCGAGGTTGGGGGGAAGGTAGGTACGTGTACGTGGCGACGGAGAGGAGGCGATAGCTATGATCCCCCGTCGCTGGAAATCAGTTTCTAGGATTTCATCTCTTCCTCTTCCCTATGGCGACGGCGTTGGGGGGCCTGCCCGTGCCGCCGCCTAGGCCGTGGTCACCTCCTGCGTCGCTCTCTGCTTCGCGGTCGCGCTCGCCGTCCGGTCCGCCCCACGAGTCCCTGCTGCGCTCGCGCTACGATCGAGCTCTTGCGCATAGATGCTGCTCGGCCCACAGCCCGTGCCCACCGTCAAGTCGCCTTCCACCTTGGTCGGCTCCACTCAGTGCAGACATATGATCAATTTTTCCCGACTTAGTTAGCGATAGTTTCCGTCCTTTGCAAGTTTGCACAAGTTGCGATACTTTTAGCCCTTTGCATTATGCAATTTAGCACAGGGTGTATTGCATTTCTGGATGAACCATTGATAGATAGAACGAAGTATAGTCAATTTCTGTGTGTACTCATCGTATAATCACGACTATTTTGATTTTTGCTCTGTTGGCCCTATGCAGTTAGCGTTTTTCCCTGTGCGAATTTAACACGTATTTGGCTGGCAGGATGTCCAACGTGACCGTGTGTGTGAGGTTCAGACCACTGAGCCACAAAGAGAGGAAGACCAATGGTGATAAAATCTGCTTCAAGAGATTGGATTCAGAGTCTTTTGTTTTCAAGGTTTGGACTATCTTTCTTCCATTGTTTTTTCACGGACAAAGCTGGTACTGAATATGTAAATGTCTTTTCTTTGTGAGATGCACAATTTGGTTCTAGAATAGGACTCTTAGTCAAGAGTACTGGATTTGTTCAAAGTTCTCATACATATAATCCATGACCATCTAAGCATTAACCTCCTTGAGCATGCGACGTACTTGGCCCTATGTGCAAGGATGGAATGAAGAATTCATATTCATTCTTGTTTTTATTTAGTTATAGATGCATTCTCCATGCTAAATCCCTATGGTCTTGTTGACAAGCTTTCTGTGTTTGCTCATGTTTAATTAATGGTTTTTCATTGATGTGTCTTTACTTGAGTTAGGATGAGAGGGAAGAGGATGTCATATTCAGCTTTGACAGGGTTTTTTACGAAGATGCAGAACAGTCTGATGTCTATAACTTCCTTGCAGTGCCAATTGTTGCAGGTTTCTTTCTCTCTTAACTGTTTCCTTCTGCCTATTCATCAAGATAGTCAAAGCTTCTTATTACTATAGTTTTGTCATCACTGAATCTTTTAATAGTCATGAGGCACCACACTTTTACTAACTGTCTAAATTGCTTGGACGCAGATGCCATCAGTGGAATAAATGGGACTATAATTACTTATGGTCAGGTATGTATTGCTGCAAAGTGCAAACACCTAAAATGTTTGATACAAAAGTTGCATACGTTACTTGCTTATTCTTGTTGCTACTACCAGCCTCAACCCTAAAAGTTACACTGAACAGTCACTGCACCTAATACACTGTTACCTATGTCTGACATGAGCTTCCTGTGTCAACACTGACCTTTTATTTTAACTTTGCCTATGTGAAGACTGGAGCCGGAAAGACATACAGCATGGAGGTAAAGTGTACATCGCCAGGACTAATTTAAGGGGTGATTACTGACTGCATCATTTCAGCTTTGACTTATGCTTTTGTTTAATGTGGATGTTGGCACAGGGACCAAGCATCTTGCATTGCAATAATCAGAAAACCGGACTAGTCCAGAGAGTTGTAGATGAGCTTTTTCAATCTCTACAATCATCAGAAAGCATGGCTACATGGAATGTGAAGCTATCAATGGTAAAAGTTCCAGCCTCATGTTCTGAATTTGAACTCACATCACTAAATCTGTACTCACATTGATATACCTTATACCATTTCTCAGGTGGAGATATATTTGGAAAAAGTAAGGTCAGTATTGTTGAGAATATCTTATGCTTCCTCTGTACATATTCATATTTTGAATATAGAGTATCAAATTTTATTTCATTGTATCTCAGGGACCTACTTGACTTGTCCAAAGACAACCTACAAATCAAGGAGAGTAAAACTCAAGGGATCTACATTTCTGGAGCAACAGAAGTAAGAAAGAAGTGCTTAACATATGCCCTTAAGTTCTATTTTTCATTTGATGTTCTGAAACAAGTATTGCATATGTCATTCCGTTTTATTTTTCCTTTGATAGGTTGTAACATTTGATCATCTCTGTAGGTATCTATCATGAACAGTTCAGATGCCTTGGAGTGCCTTTCTGTAAGTTCCTTGAGTTTTTCTTGGAAATGCATCTCTGTAATTAGATACCAATTTAGCTTTATTTATTTCTTTAAATTACAGGAAGGAATTGCTAACAGAGCTGTTGGAGAAACACGTATCCTCTATTTACTGCTTCTGGAACAGCTGTAAATATTAATATTTTATGCATTTCAACATCCTTAATGTACATAGAAATGAACTTGGCCAGCAGTAGAAGTCACTGCTTATACATATTTTCAGTTCAACAAGGTTCCACTTCTGATGAGAGGTATGTTTGATTGAATCATAAACATCAGCAATTGGTAGTTCAGTACAACATTCTCCTTTCATGTTGATGGTGTTCCATATTCGCCTTTTTGTATTGGTTGTAACTAATTATATATAACCTTAAATTTGGTATGCCCATTCCTTTGTGCTATAGACTGATGTTATATCCAAACCCTGGATTTCTTTTGGCAATTGTTAAAATCTGGTTATGCAAGGAAAATTGCAGTTGCCTGCATTTTATATGAACTGCCATCCTGAAGAAATGGTGCTAGTCTGAGCAGACCGTGACTCTCTCTAAATAAAAACTTACAGAGTGAGAGGAGGGAAGATTATTCTTGTTGATTTAGCTGGTTCAGAGAAGGTTGAGAAAACAGGTGCTGAAGGAAGAGTTCTTGATGAGGCGAAAACAATCAACAAATCTCTCTCAGTTCTTGGGAATGTTATCAATGCTCTAACTGCTGGTATAGACTATAGACTTTTCTGGAGAGAATGAACATCAACAGAAGGCCACCCTCACAATTTATGCTTGCTACCTTTACTTTGTCTTATCTTTTCATCTTCAGGTAAACAGAATCATGTGCCTTATCGTGACTCAAAGCTTACGCGCATTCTTCAAGATGCACTGGTTAGTGAAAAGACTTTCTCCAGAGTTTCTGAATCGTCTGGTTTGTCTAAATGCCACTGATTTTTGCAGGGTGGCAACTCAAGAGCGGCGTTGCTGTGCTGTTGTTCCCCCAGTGCCTCAAATGCACCAGAAAGTCTGTCTACCATTCGCTTTGGAACGAGGCATATCTCTTGAACAATGCATGCTATTACGTTTCTTCTTCTGCATCTTGTCCTGATTCTATGGCAACTTCTGTCCAGGACGAAGCTCATAAAGACTTCACCCAAATCAAGCCCTGTCGAAACGGATAGCGGCAAGGCTGCATCGAAATCAACCTCCCCTGAAGTGGATAGCGTCAAGAAGCACATCCTTGATTCTTATGACCAAAATGATATGCGTGACCGGATTCTGAACAAGGTTTGTACCAACCAACCAGGGGTGTTCAATCCAGCTCCATTTTTCGATTACTTGATACCTCACCGAAGATCAAACATTGTTCTCAGCTAAGGTTGAGCCTGAAGGAGGAAGATGTGGACCTGCTGGAGGAACTGTTCGTGCAGGAAGGCATCATCTTCGACCCCGACTACTCCGTGCCCGACATCGACTCCGCCTGCCAAGACGCCGTGAGCCAGGAGATCTCACTGCTCACACAAGCAGTGGAGGAACTGAAAGAAGCCGTCGAAGAGGTAGTAGCAGCATCAAAGCATCCATAGTCTCTACTCTCTCCCAGTGTCATTGTTCAGGCTGTAACTCTATCACCATGTTTGCAGCTTACTGATGAGAACGAGAGGCTGAGGGGTGAACTCGAGCTCGCGCAGGAGGCAGCCGCTCAGGCCCAGCGCGCCGCCGTCGCCGTCGCCGTCGCCGTCGCCGCCGCTGCCACCCGGGCTGACGGCGCGTTGTTTGGTTCGTCCCGGCGGCCGCCATCAGCTCCCTCCTCCGCCCCTTTGGGTTCGTGCCAGACTGAAGAAGACGAGAGGCAACATGACACACACACACATTCTGACATGAGATACAGTGACAGGAGGAACGAAGGCTAATGACATCATGGATCGATCTTCTCACTCGCCTTTACCATTGTGATTGTTAGGTACATGAAGAAGAACATTGCCATCGATCGAGCTGAAAGTTCTGTCATTACGAGAATACACACGTCTCGACAACTTAGACATGTGATCGGATTGAAATGCAATGCCCCCTGATTGTTTGTTTGCTTTGCTTATGTTTTGAAATATCATCTTGTTAACATTTTCGGAACTCAAATACTGCCTCCGTTTTTTAATATAATATAATAGATAACGCTCGTTTTTTAATATAATAGATAATGCGGTTAATTTTTAACACGATATTTGATCATTTGTCTTATTTAAAAAAATTAAGTTTAATTTATTAAAAATTGGAAGGATTATAAGGAAAAACAACTCGAGTTTATTCTCACAGTGGCAAGGCATAGACTCTTTTACAATGATCTCATCTTGTTTGGTGGTGTTGTTGATAAGTTGCATCATGTAGTAGCGTTGTCGACGTGGCTCACCATCCAGCCGCTCATCTCCCCTCCCTACACCGAGAGAGCTCACGACCGCTTCTTCCTCCCGGCCCCCGACCTCTCCTCTCCCTATCCACCACCCATGGCTGCCACCGCCGCCTCCTACTACGCCCTCCTCCACCTCCCCACCCCTCTCCGTTCCCGCCATCTCTCCCCCTCCTCCTCCACTCCTCCCGCCCGCCTCCGCCTCCACGCGCTCTCCCCCACCGCCCGTTTCCGCTCGGAGCGGAGAGCCAGCGCGGGCCCACTCGTGTTCGAAACCGAGGAGGGGGAGGAGGAGAGGTGGTCCTCCGCGGAGGAAGCGCAGTCCGAGTACGACGAGGAAGACCAGGAGGAGGAGGAGGAGCAAGGGTGGGCGGGCGGCAATGCGGCGGGGCTCGGGGAGAGCCACGAGGAGGGTTCCGGGGACGGGTGGAGGCCGCGGCGGTCGCGGCCGCGCGAGCTGTTCGTGTGCAACCTGCCCCGCCGCTGCGACGTCGACGACCTCTACGAGCTCTTCACGCCCTACGGCACCGTCCTCTCCGTCGAGGTACAGCATCCACTACTGCAATTCCAACACTTCGGTGATACTAGGATACTGCTAGTCTGCTACTGCTAAGAATCACCGACCAGATCAACCCAAAATTGTACTGACCAATTGAATGGAGTGGACACGGTCAGCAAGTGAATTGGGGAGCTCATCATATGTCCAATTCTACGGTGATAAAGACTTAGTAAGTATTGAATGATTGTTAAGTTGTTAATTAGGCCTGAAGAGTCTGATTGCACAAACTGCAAATCGGTTCTTTATGTTTCAGACTTGTCACTGATATAATTTCTATGCAAAACAGGTTCTTGCATCGATACAATACCGGAGAACTGTTAGATTAATAAATCAGGCATAATTTAAAAATGCAAAGCGCTGCATCATCATGCTAAGGATGGCACTTACAGTCTTAGATGCTAATGCTTGATTGGATGAACGACCCTGACTTGATTCTACTTAGCTAGTCTGTTTAAATTCTGCATTTCCTATCTCACTGGTAACATATCACGATGTTTGAACATGCTTCCGATTTATGATTTTAGAGGTTCAGTGTGATGTTAATATCTGACAACAACCTGCAGATTTCCCGCGATCCTGAGACTGGACTTAGCCGAGGATGTGGTTTTGTCACAATGCGTTCTCTCCCAGAAGCTAGAACAGCCATGAACGCACTGGATGGATTTGTGAGTCACACAAGAGCCCTGCAGTTCCTGTTCCCACATTGTATATATGTGAAATTAATTTTCAAGCAGCCTCTAACTTTCTCTTGCATCCGTCTCTATTGTAGGACCTGGATGGGCGTGAAATGCTTGTAAAACTATCATCTGACGTTGTTTCTAAAAGGAGAAATATCAACCTGACCCATACGCCACCTGTGAAGGATCACATCTTCGAGAGCCCACACAAGATCTATGTTGGCAACATTGCGTGGTCTGTTCAGCCGCAAGAATTGCGAGAGTATTTCTCTCAGTGTGGAACCGTTGTCAGTACAAGGCTGCTGACTGATCGCAAAGGAGGGAGAGGTCGTGTCTATGGATTCCTCTCATTTGCTTCTGCTGAAGAGCTTGAAGCCGCATTGAAACTTGATAACACGGTATGATGCTTCTCATTGCCTGCATTTTCCCAACTTATTCGAGTCACTCCAATAGCTTTGTAAATTCCTCTTTGGATTTCTTCTCCCAAGAAATTTCATATTTGGATTTGCTTCAGAAGCTGCTAGTGGGGTAATTTTATTTCATTAGAAAATCTTAATGAGGAATATGGTTGTACATTTGTATTACTAAGTTTCTGCTTGAGTAGTACCTTACCAGTTAGCTGTAGCTTATGAGGCCCAAGCAACCCTGGCTCACATTTTCTCCAGATTATTTTCTGATCCTGTACCTCAATCGTCATGTTTAACCTTTTATTTTTTGCCGGGCCAGCGGGAACGTCATTTCTAACTCTGATTATTGCTTATGCAACAGCATTTTCATGGACGGAATATCCTCGTCAGGCAAGCTCATGAAGATCGTCAGGCACGCTGAACCGTCCAAGGATTGGATGGCACCAGATCTCTTGCATTTTTGTCTGGCTCATTTTCTGATGGAGTCCGTCCTTCAGGCGCAATTCTGCACAACTAACATGTGTTCTTTTGTATGTATTGAGTATTCTAGTGACTTGGGTACAACGGGTACTTGCAAAGTTGTAATTTTTGTATTGATCGCCAGATACGGGTTCCACTACATACTACTCAATGACTTGCTAGTCTGAGGAAATGCTTATGAGTGATTCTTAGCTTATTTTTGTTCTACATACTACTCAATGACTTGCTAGTCTGAGGAAATGCTTATGAGTGATTCTTAGCTTATTTTTGTTCTACCCAGAAACATGTCAGTGGGGTACATACCAAACCTTTTCATCAGATTATGCACATGTCTCTGAAGAAGCACCAATACAAACTCCGAAGTAATTCTGAGTTACTCCTATCTGATAACGCACTTCATTAACAGAGACTGATGGTGCTTATATGTCCGCAAGTTTGGTTTTAATGATTTAAAGAACTTCCTTAAACCTGATGCTGGAACAAGATCATATTCCCCTAAAAACAAGCAAATCACACAGGGCGAACCACAGCAAACAATTTAGAGTAAAGAATAATTATAATAAACAAAATCTCGATGCACATTACTAGAAGTTTAATGTTCAGAATAGCGAATGCATAAGGGTTTTATGGCATTCTCCACACAAAGGAAAATTAGCAGCTCCTGCTTGTCTCCAGGCTCATAATGTGCTACATAAAATCCATTCCTAGAACAAGCTAAGCTTGAAGCAGCAAGGAGCACACCAGAAGCAGAGCTCTCTAGGCCACCAGAGTGCTGGCTGTTGTCGACTCACTGCAGAAAGCCAGGAAATTTGTCAGCCACATATAAATATTACATACACTATGACTGAATCAGAATTGTTAATATAACAAAACAAACACGATCATTCAGCATTAACGCCTACCAGCGTGTATATACAAAAAAAAAAAACACCAAGCTACTAAAATCACAAAGAGTAGGTACATACATATATATGTAAGTTGAGCAAGTCTAATTTTCACATTCCCGTGAGCATCATACTGACCAGTGACCATAGGCTAATTTTCACATTGCCAAGCTTAAGAAAACAAAGCATACTATGACAACACCTCCAAGGGAAGTGCAGCTATAAAGCACTTTTAAATAAGGATATTCTGATCTTCATTGAATTTTGTATTATTGCATAGAGTACCCAAAAATAACATCAAATGTCTACATAATCTCAGCCATTTGCAACTATAGAATTAGCGTTACTTGATCATTGTTATATCCTAGCACATAAGAAATATCATTCTTGATAGGAGTCATAACCACCTTAAATTTATTTTGAAACATTAAGGAACATCAAGTTTCACATGTCCTTTTTTTTCATCAAATATCTATGTATGTCACAAGCATAATGGTTGCTAGCTTTTTCATGACATATGAATGTATGAATATCGAAATCAAACTCTACTTATCAGGAAAAAAGAGCTAACCTAGAGTATCAGATCACTTAGCTAGCTTAAAGGCCTGACCAAGTAAGTAGGAATTCAGTATGAGTAAAAGTAAAACTATAACATTTTCTGTAAAAATCGATATGTTCCTCCAAACATGTTAAACATACTTTTGTAAAAATCGATATGTTCCACTAGAATTCTTATGTGTCAAACGATACCCAATGTTCATAATATTTTCTGAAAAAAAAACACACATGTTCCAAATTCTCAAACAGGCTTCAAATGGATTACATGTACAAACAAGCCTGCAGCAGAACATCGTCTACAACACAATTCCTTAAGGAGCTCAAAAGTAGTTCAAACATACAGGGCTGAGCTCGCACGCAGTTCTACTAAACGACAAACCACAATTCTCAGTTGTCGGGTTCATGGTAGCAATTGAAATACATACAACAAATCACTGAATGCTTAGAACAGCGACCAAGTTGAACCCAACTAACAAGCCATGCTACTAAGTTGTATGTAACTACTACCTCCGTCCCAAAATATAATAACTTCTCGCTATGTACATGGACATGGGTATGTCCGGATACGTAGCCAAAAATATTGAACGGAGGTAGTAACAACTAACAAGCAGAAGAAACAAGTGAGCAGGAGGTGACTTACTACTTCCAGGTGGGCGGGAGCTTCTTGGTGCGCTTATAATAGCGAGCAAGGCGGTGGATCCTGCTCTCAACAAGGATGAGCCTAAACTTGGAGTCCTTGTCCTTCCTGTTCCTCTCCAGGTGCTTCCTTATCGCCACAGCCTTCTTGATCAGGAAGTACAGGTCCTCCGGGATCTCCGGCGCAAGCCCTACGCACCATCACAAACAAACATATCTGAGCATTAATACACACAGAAGCAATGGGAATTGAGTGCAAGAATTGGGTGAAGTATCATTCTCACCATGGGCCTTGAGGATACGGAGGATCTTGCTGCCTGTGACGCTCTTGACGAGGGGAATGCCATGCTGGTCACGGAGCACCACGCCGATCTGCGACGGCATCTGGCCCTTCTTCGCAGCCTTCATGATCATCTCCTCCACCTACCCAAGAACCGAGGCGCACACCGACCAAACCATATCAAAATCATAGTGAAAGGGAAATGGAAAAACCCAAATCGAATAAAGATTCTAGGAGCTGAGGAGGCTCTCACATCGGCGGCGGCGGTCTTGACCCAGCTGGGAGGAGTCCGCTTGTACGGAATTGCCGACGACGAGATACCCTTCCTGCGCCACATCGTCGAGTACCCGCCATTAGACCAGAGATTTCACCAGACCAAGAGTAGTAGAGTTGGGGGATGAGGAGGAAGGAAGGATACCCGCGGCTGTGCATACGCCCCATGGTGGCAGTGGGGAATTTGGCGACGGCGATGGAGATGGAGACGACGGTTGGCGACGGCGCGGCGGCGGCGGGAAGAGCGAGTAGTACGATGGTGGCGGCGCTAGAGAGAAAGGGCTTGCTAGGGTTTGGGGTTGCTACTTATCGGAGTGTATTTCTAATTCAGTCCTCTCAAAAGTATATTGTTAGATAAATGTCCCTTATTTGAGTATCGCATTTTTATGGACCAAAATGCCAGTCCATTAGTAATACTAGGTGATTAGGTGCGCCAAATTTGCACTAAAATTTTACCCTATATAAATAAAGTTATAAATTATTCAAGGCTAAAATCAATCAAGATAGAAAATACCAATATTGTACAAAGTCATGGGTTGTGATTTAATACAAATAAGCAATATTCCAGCGAGAAACTTTGAAATATGGTCCGATAAATTTTAATTAATTAGATCAACACAACAATTGATTGGATTATCATACATTAAATTAGAGGAACAATAGAACCTCTCGTATCATAGGACTTTGAGTCATATCCGTTCTAATGATGAGCGGTATTCAACCCTTCTTGTAGCTAAATGTTCTAAATAGCTAGTAGTGGGGTTATAGCAATATTCCAATAGCAAAACTAAAAAGAACTGGTAATTTTTTAATGCTTGTCATATAAAGCCCATAACTTCTTCATAACACAATAAAATTGTGACCACTTGTCTTTAAAAAAAAGGTAATATAGCTTTATTCATTACATGATGATTTATGACGAGTACATAAAGTGTTGGAGCAAACAAAGTATTTAAGCAAATAATTAACAAGAGTCGACGGCACAACATAAGTTCAAGATTCGTATTTCACACTTAAGCACTTTAGTCATTAGTGTTGTCCAAACTGATATCGGCGTTTTCTTCATTAAATAGAGATGGAGGCTTGTATACCTGCTGCTTGCTGAAGTCTAAACTGCTCTTGCTTTCTGTTTGGCCACCAACAATAGCTATTGGGATATGGTCGGCTGACAGCCCAGCAACACAGCAGCATGCTAGCATATGCTGAAGCTAGAAGCTATGGAGACCTTCCGCTAAGAAGGACGGAGAGCAGCAAGGGATGACTGCTGGCGAAGATCTAGATCAAGGCATTAGCGATGGAAGAGCATAGTATAGAATGCTTGTGGAGGTAGAGAGGAATCACGAATACACTTAATTTAGACTAGCTAAGACTTTGAAAGTTTTGTAAATCAATCCACATATCATAGATAAATTATCATTCCACCCACGTAGGAACTGTACGGTGATAGAGACCGCTAGCCTAAAAACCAATATTTTGGCCACGACTTTTTTGTTCTATATTTTTAAATCACCACATGGACTCGATAGCATTCATGGGCCACTAGTGCAACTAGAGCCATAACAACTGCTATTTAGAACCTTGCTTGCAGCTAAAGATGATGACTTAATAGGGTGCAAGGAAGAGGTAACAGTGTTAGCTTATCGCGACAATTGATTGACAAGTCAATCATAGATTTATAGTGTATCGGGTAGGTATGTCTCTTGTCGACGAGTAAGATCCCTACTACAGTACATGAGGACGTAGGGGCCGTCTGATACCAAGCTATTCATAAAGATATAGAAGAAGAGCAGGACATACGATTTTAATACAGGTTCAGACCCCCGGTATGGGTAATAATCCTACTCCTGTTCATATGTATTGCTGGTGGGTATATCACACTATGCGGGCAATATAGTCGACGGTTAGCAAAGGGCTACTCCTGTGGCGTAGGCTTGATATGTCGTGGATTGCAGGTTTATGATTCGATGCCATCCTTTCATGGGAGGCTATGTATTTATATCGGAAGGTAGCATCTTTCCTAGTAGAACTCAGACGTCCCAAATTGGATATGGGCAGACAATTCTTGTTATCCCTAGATCGGACTATAATATCTTTTCATATCCAAAATACGTTTTCTTCCTTGATTATAGCTCTATTCACATCCGATCATCATCTTTCGTATCACATTAGGTATATAGTATTTCTGGTAGTTTATATCCATGTCTACAGGACATCTCTGCTAGCACATGTTAAAGATACTTTTGGCTCAACTGTCATAGGATTAAGGGTTTATGAGTGCTACAACATTGAGTACAAGCGCACAACATTGGTGAAAGGGTAAAATGGGTCAACTCTTCAGATTGACAGGTTGAGCTAATGCCCATTTCAATTTTCTGGCAAATGCTAGGCGCCCCTGGAGGCCTGGACATTCCTGTAGCTCAAGAAATTACCAGGCCCTACCGCCGAGTTGAGACATTGACGTATCAGATCATGCAGACACTGATGATATGAGATTGCAATAATGATGAGGAAAATAGAGAAATAAATCGCGAAGGAGTCCGTATTTTGGTCTACTTTTAGGCTAATTTTGACCGAGGACTACAGTTTAACTCCAAAACCACATCCAAACCATGGTTTATTCAACCACCATTCATAGTTCAATATTTCATTCAGAGACCGTTCATAGCTGCATATTTCATTTACACAGACGGCATAGAGTTGAACTTTGTGAAGCGTTCCAAAGAAAGCGCTTGTGTGGAAATTAGTCTCCATCAAGTTGAATCATGAATGAACATGGAGACATCGGACGATTTCCTGTTAGGGCAATGCCGTTCAATCGAAATGGTACTATGCAACGCAAGGTAATATCAAACAAGAAACGGATGGTGCCGAACAATTAGGTAAGGTAACTGCTAGTTGTAAATAATAAGATACTGATGCATGTTTGACAGACAGAATTGTGAAACCAAAAATGGTTTATAGGATCCTCCGAGTAAACATAGAAAACTTGCAGTTTCTTGACCACGTCTAACTCGCTCCAAACTCAAAGCAGTACATAAATTGATTTCTAGAACCAAGTCCATATCGAAGAAGCTAAGAGAACGCCATAGGAAGAGTTTTCTTAGGCCACCAGAGTGCTGGCTGTGGTCGACTCACTGCACAAAAAGCAATGGTTGTTAGCAGCTAGAAAGGGAGCTTACAAGAATAAACTCATTACCAATCACAGAAATAATGTAATGTAATACTAGAAAAAAAGAACTTCCATAGGTACAAAGGTAAAGCAGTAATCTGAACGATCTCGTTAAGGCCATCTTCCCCAGTTATATTCCGTAAACAAATTGTCACAATTTCAATATGAGTTAGGCTAAACGTTTTAAGAAATACATCAGAGTGAGACACCATGCCTAGGATAACATATTATAGACCGGAAGTGAAATTTGGCTTGAAAAGAAGCATTTTCCTATACTTACTGATTCCCACATCTCCGAAACAAACGATAGTTCCAAGTAAATTGTAGTTGTTATCCTTGATAGTTCTATATCAATATGCAATTCTAAGACAACAAATCAATGTTACAAACCGGCTAAATCAATTAATTATTCAAGACTAACTGAACTTGCATCAACATTATAAACTAACTGGGTCTAACAACATGCATCACACATTGCGAGAGAGATTACGCCTATCAAGTACAACTAAATTATCATCTACAACCATTTCGCATGGAACCCGACCGTGGCACAATTAGGTTACCACCACACCAGAAAACAGAACATACTACATACACAGCATAATTAAAGATCTGCAAATCCATGCTTTAGTAATAACAAGATGAAATGGGTATGTGTCGAAAGTGACTTACTACTTCCAGGTGGGCGGGAGCTTCTTTGTGCGCTTGTAGTAGCGGGCGAGGCGGTGGATCCTGCTCTCAACAAGGATAAGCCTGAACTTGGAATCCTTGTCCTTCCTGTTCCTCTCCAAGTGCTTCCTAATAGCCACCGCCTTCTTGATCAGGAAGTAGAGATCCTCCGGAATCTCCGGGGCAAGCCCTACAAAGCGAACCACACAAATCAGCATGCCACGCCATCACTCAAACGCACGGATCAATGGAAATAGGGGTGCGGCAAGTGTGAGAGCTCACCATGGGCCTTGAGGATGCGGAGGATCTTGCTGCCGGTGACGCTCTTGACGAGGGGGATACCGTGCTGGTCACGGAGCACCACGCCGATCTGCGACGGCATCTGGCCCTTCTTCGCGGCCTTCATGATCATCTCCTCCACCTACGAACGACCCAAGCGAACCGCGTCAGAATCGGAAGCCCCCAAATCGCATCGAGGAGCAAAAAGCCAAGCGAGAGCGAAGAAAAGACACTCACATCGGAGGCGGCGGTCTTGAGCCAGCTCGGGGGAGTCCTCTTGTACGGCAGCGCCGACGACGAGATACCCTTACTGCACCACCACACCGTCGTGCAGCCGCCGCCATTAGACCACAGAGAGGAGAAACCACAAGAGCCAAACAACTACACAAGGGGAGAGACGGAGAGAGGAGGGTTACCCGCGGCTGTGCATACGCCCCATGGCGGCGTCGAGGGGTTTAGCTCCGGCGACGGCGGGCGGGTGGGAAAGCTTGCGGCGGCGCGCGAGGGCGAGGGGAGCGCGAGCGGCGGTAGGATGGAGAGGTGGGAGCTAGGGTTTTGGGGTGCTACTTATAGTGAGCCGGGGGCGCCGGGGGCACCATTTTGGGCCGGGCCACCGCGCCATAAGGCCCATTACATGAGTGTTTCGGCCCACTAAGCGCCTATTCTTTCCGCGAATTTTTTATTTTTATATTTATTTAATAAAAGATTTTCAAAATTATATTTTCATTTGAAATATTTAAAAAATATACCCCCAACGCCTTCTGGGAGAGCGTTTTTTTATGAAATCGTCCTCCCAGAGAGCGATTTGATGACGTGGCTGACGGTCGTAGGCCGGGCGACCCACGGCCGTCAGCCATTTTGCAGGCCGCCCCTGGTCGCAGAAAAACCACCCTCTAGGAGGGCGGCAAGGGGGCCGCCGACAAATTTACAAGCGGCCCCCTGGCAAGCCGGCCCTGCAGCCGGCTATTTTGCAGGCGGCTTCCTTACCGCCCTCTGAGAGGACGATTTTTAGCCAGCCCAGTATAAAACCCTCTCCCATACTCCAAAAATGTCATAAAATTCATAGAAATCACAGAAAAAAAAGAAGAGAGAGCTGAGAACGAGGCTGAACGAAAGCAGCGAAGCTCTGCCGATTTGCTGATTCGTTTGCAGGTAAAATCTATTGTCCCTTTGTAATTTCTATTTCTATGTAAGAATTGATGTATTATTGTACTGGTTACGTGTACAGTACCATATGAAAATAAGTTGTTACTCGTAAATCTGTAGATTTTTAGTCAATCTGTTAGATGATTTAATTTGTGTAGATATGGTAATTATAAAATCTCGATTACATGGTTTTAGATATGAGGAGAATCTTGGTACCTAATTTAATTGTATTTTTTCATCAACAGATATGTCAAATAAGATGATATTTCAGTCATTTCACGGGCAAGAGAATGTTAGGTATGGTCCACAAGGTGTAGATCTGTTGGAGTTTAGTTCAACGGCTAAGGGTATTGATAGGCCAGCTGAGAGAAGTTTTAGGTCAGTATAAAACTGGCTGATGCGAGGTTTTCGACTAGACCCCCAGATCAACGCAATAAACTTGTATGTTGTAGTCAGTCATGCAGTTGAAGGTTTTTTTGGGAACTGATGCCGGTGGATTACACTGTCACTTGGAGATAGTATGTGGAGAATACATTCCAACGTGATTGGCCACTGGGTATACTTGTGTCGATGTATAAGAAGGATAATACCGTTGCTGCAATGTCCGTGCAAGACGATGAGGGTCGAAGTACGACGGAAGGTGATGTCGAAACAATGGAAGAAAATGAAGAAAGGAATGAAGGAGGGAATGAAGAAGATAGGCAAGAAAATGAAGGAGGGAATGAAGAAGATAGGCAGCTAACAGGTGTTGCAGATGAGGGCGAACTAATCAACACCATAGTTGAAGAAATGGATAGGGAAGATACTGAAAGTGAGCATGCAGAGGATGATGATTCGTCTGATGAGGATAACGTGACGCCTACAGAATGGAGCAACGAGAACTTCTCCGGCCTTACTATCTCCGAGGGGCATCATGTGCCATAGGAGTACAAGGAGAACGATGTCATCCAGAGGGCTAAGTATGCATATGTAGAGGATTTGAAGGAGGCAGTAAAACAATGGGCGATGTCACTTCAAAGGGAGTTCTCGGTCGTGAAGTCAAGCAAATCAGTGTATGAAGTGAAGTGTGTGAAGGATGGATGTCCATGGCGGGTGCACACATTTAAGGGTAAATGGAAGGATTACTGGCAAGTTTCAATCGTGACCGAGCATTTATGTTACTTACCAGGTGTTGAAAAATATCATAGAAACATAACATCTGCATTTGTTGCAACAGAGATGTACTCCCACATTGTGAATAACCTGGGGTACGAACCAAGGTCAATTGTTAGACATATTGAAGAGAAATTCAAATACACAATTAGCTATGCTAAGGCTTGGAGGACAAAACAGAAGGTTATACAGATGAGGTTTGGTACATTTGAAGGATCTTATGATAATTTGCTTCGTCTGTTAGTTTATATTCTTCAGAGGAATCCAGAGACCTGTTACAATCTAAAAGTCTTTCCATCAATTAACCATAGTAATAAAAGTGTGTTACAACAGGTATTCTTTTCATTAGGTGCTTGCATTCAGGCATTTGTGCATTGTCGTCCCATCCTCTGTATCGATGGGACATTTCTGACCAGAGAGTACAGAGGGTAAATATTAACAGCAATTGGAGTTGATGGGAACAACCAAGTTCTACCGGTGGCTTTTGCTTTTATTGAAAATGAGAGCACTGATAGCTGGTATTGGTTCCTAGAAAGGGTTAAGTCTACAGTTATACGGAAGAGACCAGACGTATGCCTCATACATGACCGTCACGCCGGCTTGCTGTGGGCAATTGAGGAATTGAGATATGGATGTGCTGAGAAGGGGTACCCACCAAGATGGTCTGATGTCCAAAGCAGATGGTGCATGTGTCATATGGGTGCTAATTTCTATAGGCAGTTTAAGAATAAACACCTTATGGATCTTTTCAAGAGGCTGTGCGCTCAGAATCAAGAGAAGAAATTCAATAAGTTTTGGTGGAGGTTAGATAAGCTGACCTCTAAACAAACAGATGAGCAATCTAGAAGGGCTACCCTTATAGGGGATGAGGTTCAACAAGCTCTTGGATCTCTATCAAGTGACAGACCTCATATGAAAAGAAGGTTGGCATCCTCGGTTAGAAAATTTTCGGAGTGGATTGAGAATTAGCCAAAGGAGAAATGGACATTGTTGTATGACAAGGATGGTTCTCGATTTGGTATAATGACCACAAATTTGGCAGAGGTTTATAACTGGGTGATGCGTGGTGTTCGAGGGCTCCCACTTGTTGGTATAGTTGAATTTATCTTGCATGGCACATGCAAGTACTTCAGAGATCGGTTCAGACAAGCCGGCCCCTCAATGACTGATAATAATCTTTTCTTTGGCACACTACTGACTAAGTACCTGCAAGATAAAAGTAAAAAGTCCCAAAGACATCGAGTTATACCTCAAGGTACACAAGAATACAGATTCGAAATATTATGCGTCGACAAGGGCATGCGCGGAATCTACCGTAAAAGAGTTGTGCAGGAGTGCGTGCTGAAGGAAGATGGGACCTGCAAGTGCTCGTGCCGAAAGCCTACTCTGCTCCACAAGCCATGTTCTCATGTTATTACCGCGAGCGGTGAGTGTGGGATAGAAGCACGTTATTTTGTCTCACCTTATTTCAGAAAAGAAACAATCTACAATACCTGAAGTGGAGAGATATACGGTTTCGGTATTGCGGAGTCATTTACTATGGAGCATCCTCAAGCTATCTACATTCCTGACCCAACAAAATTGAGGGATAAAACAGGTTGCCACAAGACAAGACGCATCCGTAATGACATGGATGAATCAGAAGCCGGTGGAAAGCATAAACGTTGTTCAAAGTGAGAACAAACAGGTCACACATATAAGAAATGTCCAAAGAATGCAATCGGTCCAAGTGCGGTGGAAGCTGGACCGTCGGGTTCAGGCACTGATGGCAGTCGTCCTACGGGTGAAGGCACTACATCAAGACGATCCCGTCCTAGGCGTTCTCAAGCATTTGGTAGTGGTGCGGTGTAGTGTAAGTATATGCTTGAACTTAAGTCTATGCTTGTTTATTGTCATGTAATAATGCGATAAACCTTAATTTTGTAAACTTACTTTTACTTGTTGCTTTGATAATTAAATTTACGCTAACTCTCTATTTGTATACAAGTATGGTGTACCATACACCGGAGCTGCTCGATCGGGGCCTCAACCAGTCCCACCGGTCTTACTTGTCAGCCGTCGAGGGTGCCCAGCTAGCCACCTTCCGTCCACGGCCTTCACGTCACCTCCTGTGGACAGACCTCCGGTTCCGTGAGAGGTAAGAGCTATACCAACATTTGTTCATATCATTTGTACATATCTATGTTCCCCAGTACTGACTATAGTGCTATATTCTGCAGGTTACGTGAGGCTGGACTTCTTCCGCTGTGTAGGCTAGTTGAGCCCGTACCGGACGAGAGAGACCCCGCCAGGCGATGGGACGCTGACCGGTCACTTCTGGCAGCACTGGTGGATCGCTGGAGACCGGAGACCCACACGTTCCACCTACCGTGCGGCGAGATGACTCCCACACTCCAGGATATGGCCTACCTGCTAGGACTTTCCCTCGCAGGCGATGCAGTCGGTCCGGTTGACAGGGCGCACGGTTGGTCGCAGGACATCACTGCTCGGTTCGAGGCCGTGCACCGTCGTCCTGAACTTGGTATGCCGAGTTCGCTACCGCCTTACACCACGAGCGGCCCGTCGCAGATGTGGCTGCTACAGTTCATCATAAGTCACGGATTCTTTCGATTTATAATCGTTTGACCTATAAAGCAATAGTTCTGCTGACTATAATCTTGCTTTACAGCCTGATTAGCTAGACCCTGACGCCGACGAATACTCGGTACGGCGGAGTATGGAGGCCTACCTACTATGGCTGTTCGGGTGGGTGATGTTCACCAGCACGACGGGGCACGCGGTGGACAAGGGACTGATCCACTATGCGCGTGCGATCGCCGACAGTGAGGACGGTTGCGTACCGCAGTGGAGCTAGGGATCTGCTGTGCTAGCGGCGACGTACCGTGCTCTTTGTGACGCATGTACAAAAACCGATCCAGGTGCGATTCTCGCAGGTTGCCCTCTCCTTCTGCAACTATGGGTGGCCGAGCGGTTCGCGATAGGCCGCTCTCTGATTGAACACTCTCTCTACGAGGGCGGCCTTGGAGGCTTGTACGAACAGTCGCCCGAGGACGCTCCGACTATGGGGACGATATGGTATCGCCGTGAGGTACGTAACGTGAAATTCTATGTTTATCACTTATGTGCAAATACTGACTTGTTCCCCTTTCCTATTTTGCAACGTCGTTACACCCATACGCAGGTTAGGAGGGTCTACTCCGACTTCGTTATGGAGTTCGACCGCCTGCTGCCCAGCGACATCGTCTGGGAGCCGTATAGTCCGCAGGCCATCGCAACCCGTGCACCGCTCGGACTCTCGTCTCTTTGCACGCGCGACCAGGCGTACTGGATGACGACAGTGTCATTGGTGTTCGACATCTTCGTTGAGCCCCACTGTCCACAGCGTGTGATGTGACAATTCGGCCTACGTCAGCACTCCCCTGTGCCCGTGGAGATCGTTGTGCCCCGTGACGTGCACCGGTTAGTACAGCTACGATCTTTGTTGAGTACTATAACTCTTTAATGTAGTCTAATACACTCTCTGTAAGTAGGTATAATCGTAGGGGACAGGCAAGCGGCGCTCAATGGTATTTTCGTCTGCAAAAGTACGTGCAGGACTGGTTGTTGGCGACGGAGGAGGTCATCAACAACATACATCCACACGCTGAGGACACCTACCTAGCATACTTTAGATGGTACCAGCCCCGCATTCGCACACACGTGACGTTCACCCCAGATGATCCACAACCACACGTCGCCACTATGACAGACACGTATTCCCTTTGTAGGTGTCCACGGATGCATATTCACGCCACATTTGAAATAGGCCGACGCAGCGCGACAGGTTCAGGCAGATGTGAACGTGGCGTTTAGACGGTTGGACAGTGGGATCGTGCTGACTGCGGATGAGCAGAGGACGACTTTCGGGAGGATTCGTCATGCGATGCATACAGTGATTCGTGCGCTCACTTGTCGTGCGGCCGATGCGGTATTTCCCATAGCTGTACATCAGCACCACCCACGGCCAGCAGGAGCAAGAGCAGAAGTGCGCCCACATGGTTCCAGTCGGCCAGCTGGCCCCTCCAGAGGTAAATTCCGCTAACCATTGGTTCATAACATATTTTCTTCTACGACATGCACCATTTTACATCAATATGCTTCCGTGCAGCTTTCGCTACATCGTACCTACATCCCTCCGAAGCTGGCACATCGACGCAGGGAGCGTACCACACATGACCCCACGAGCAGCAGGGCATGATCAGTGCCCCCCAGGCCACCACAGGAGGTCCTTCAGGTTATATCAAACTTTACTTTTGCCTTGCAAAATTTCGGTTTGCAATTATCAACAATTTTGTGCTTAGGGTTCCACTCTACAGTGCCGAGGATGTTTGCTGGCGCTGGCTCCTCCGCGCAGGGCACACGTGGCAGCGGTTGGGTACAGGATCCTTTCAAGGGGGACGACTTGGAGGACAAGGACGAGGACAAGGAGATCCACGAGGTACTAGGTTCCTCGCAGCTCGAAGGAGCTCCGCCACCATAGACACAGGACCCACCAGCTGCCACACCCGTGCAGGCGACCTGCGCTGGCCGTGCTGTACCACTAGACTGGCTGACGTATTCCCAGGGCCAAGTGCGAACGCAGGCTAGGAGGACGAAGAGGCCTAGAGGTTATGGTCAGGGCCCGTAGTACGTTGTACCAGTAGTAGTTCACCTGTTGTACATCGTGTTTAATTAATTCTACATTTACTGAAGAAACCCCTTTACTTCGTTTACGCTCGTCGATCAAATGATGTATTCCTCACGATCTATGTTTGCGACGAAACTGATCAAAAATATAAATTTTCAAGTTTCAACTTCACGGCGAAAGTAAATTCCGAGCGGTGACAACCAAGCACACGTTAATTGCTTATGAACGTAATGAAATTATCCATCCAACAAGTACAAACGGCACATAAAACGTTTCTAGTTATTATTATTACATGCCTTAGGGTATTTCAAACGGATATCCAACTAGATATGCAACTACTGTGTGCAACGTGGGTACTTCCCCTTTCTCGTCGCCTCCAGCCCAGCTTCCTTTGCACGCAGTGCCCTCTCCCGTTTTTTCTCCCTCTCTGCCTCACGGGCTTCCTTCTCCTGCCGCTCCTTCTCCTTCTTCTTCTACTCAGCCTCCCACTTTTCTTCCACCACCCAAAGACGTTCAAGTGGTCCCTGTGCCATTCCTGCGACATGCGAAGATACTGTGCGTCATGTGGATGGATCTCCGTATCTATCCACTGCACAAAGTCGCACAGAGGCGAAGGAGGCTTCGGTGCCTTGACATATACAAATTTGTTAGTTCAAAGGTTCAAATATTTTGTACTACAAGATAATTCGTATTATCGCCACTGGCTTCTTCGCCTTTCCCTTCTTCCCTTACGGCTTTGGCTTCTCCGGGGAGCACGCATAATTCGCACACATCCAATACCTTTGCCAGAATATGTAATCCTTCTTACTTATTTCAACTTTGCATTCATCTCCACACCAACACATCGGTGGAGGCACGTCAATCGGAGGTCATTGATGACTAGACATACCGAACGCATCCATAGCAACCTACATTAATAAACGCAAGTTATAAATCGCTAGGCCAAAAATAACTTATACAACTACATACCTACGGTATACTATACATGACTAAAATAATGAAATATCATTGTCCTCATTTCCATCTCCCTGGCATTTTTCGAACTAGTGCTACTCATTTAGTAAAAAAAAACCTAACTTCTCTCATACGACCTATCAATGTTCTTAGCCGTTATGTTCAACTACAATAGATCTACATTCTGTGGACCAAATCTAACATTTATTTACTTGTCAAATAAGTAGTACAATACTACACATACTACATCATTTGATGAATAGAAATGGAAATTACAAAGAGCCATAAAATATTACTTGTAGACGAATCCGTAAATCAGCAGAACTTCGCTGCTTTCGTTCGCCTTTCTTCTCAGCTCTTTTTTCTTTTTTCTATTATTTTTATGAATTTTATGAATTTTTTTAGAGGCTGAGAGGGGGTTTTGGGGTGATTTTTTTAATAAAATGGGCTATTTTGCAGGCGGCCCCCTGGCCGCCAAAAAACCGCCCTCTAGGAGGGCGGCGCCTTTATAGGTGGCCCCCTTGCCGCCCTCCTAGAGGGCGGTTTTTTTACGGCCAGGAGGCCGCTTGCAAAATGGCTAACGGCCGTGGACCGCCCGGCCTTCTGCCATCAACCACGTCATCAAATCTATATTTTTATAAATATTTCAAATAAAAATATAATTTTGTAAATATTTTATTAAATAAATATAAAAATAAAAAAATTCTTCTTTCCGCTCACCCTTTGTTTTTAGGATGAAACTGTGTAGTGATAGGCAACGCTCAAACTACGCTTAATCTCATCGTTGTTTCATGAGATTATTTTTTATATAATTTATGATTTCTGAATGTTCTTTTTTTTTGGTAATATCAAGTGTTTGGGACCAGGAATTTCAATTGAGAAACAATACGAAACTATGTTTGATGTCTGTCTGCAAGACTGCAACAGCAAGTAAAACTTTAGAAAGCTCTCGTATAGTTCTTTTCATGAAATTGGTGTCATGTGCTTTTAAATGGAATAAAATCGATCAATCTATCAACCACTTTTTAAATTGCGTGAGAAACAGCTTATAGGTGATTAAATATAAATTACCCATGTAATTGTTCCTCGAATGAAATAAACATTCTTTCTGGAGCTGCTTGGACATTGCATCACGGCAATATATACTGGCAGATAAAGGCTAATCACGAAATGGTATGAACCTGTACCTGTTCAAGCAGTTAATCTTGATCATCCTGGTCCTCCAAAAAAGCAATCTGGAAGCTTCCAGAAAGAAGTGTATACAGTAACGAAACTGCTAGCTCAGTACGAAGTAAAGAACTGAAGAAACCAAGAAATTTCCCATCTAGAGACGATTAAGGGCCTGATTGATTTACTAGCTTATAAACCACACGTAAAACGAGAAATATTATTAGTACATAATTAATTAAGTATTAACTATTAAAAGCTTGAAAAATAAATCTAATTGAATTTTTAGAGGTACTTTTATATAGAAAGTTTTTAAAAAACACACTATTTTACGTTTTGGAAAACGTGCTAACAAAAACCGAAGGAAAAGCTAAAAGCAAGAAGCAGAGCAAAACGATGCAACACTCCTTACGTAGCTGCTGAATATGATTCCACAGCCGACAAGCCGACAAATGACGTAAAAGAGCAAAAATCAAATGGAGCCATGGTTCTCAACAACTCAATTTGTATATCAAACTATGTAACGGAGATAAAGAATGAACACTTTTACATTGTGCCAAGGCAACATAGTTAAAACTTCAGGGCAAAGAATGAACAAAGACTGCTGTGCACAACGGCAGCAGCAGACATGCGATTCCACAACCAACGAAAAAGATTGCCAGTGCCAAAGCTAATAAGTCGGAATGCATGCATCTATCTGCCAAACAAATCTGCCCCATAAAAACATCAGTCAGGACAACAAGCAGCTGAACTACAGCTTGATCCTTGATGCAAGGCAGCTGTTAGGAGCCAATACCTTAAAACAGATCTAGCAGAAAGAAATTCAATAGGATAGCTTGCACATTTATGAGCCAGACGAATCGATGCATGGATCATATGAAGGATGAACAGTATCTTTTGCTTTTCATTCAACTTTGTTTGGCACAAGGGAACACGAGTTCCCTTCTCTCACCAGCACATGTGAACAACCTAGTCTAAAAGTTAAGAATGCTGGTATATTCCAGATTCAACTGAGAGTCTAAATCTATGATCTCTTTACATGATGAACTCCACAGGCTATTTTAGCTGAAAGCCAAAAGGGATAGTAACAATTTTTCATGTTTTAACTAATAATGTATTGTCTTGGGCCAATCCACCAATACCAGTTCTCTAGAAGGTATCACAAACCCCATGGATCAGAACATGATTACCAAGGTGGTTCACGAGTCTTAGAAATCTTGACAGAGATGCAAATGCTTCGAGGGATGATATTAAGCAAATAGTGGACTTCTCGGGTAAACAAAAAGCCCGATACAAGAGCACTGAGGAATTATGTAAATTCAATGTGGAATTTCAAGTAAATGGAGAACCTGCAGGTATTACTATACTAGCATCATGCTCAGAAATGGAAGTATCCAAACTCTAGCAGGAATTGCAACATGGGACTAAATCAATATTTACTAGAAAAGCAAATCATATTGAATGGTGCAACCCCAAATTACTGCTAGCATGATTAATCGGTGAAATCAGAAGAACCACTGGTATTGCAGGTAAGTAGAACTATAGGAATATTGCCCATATTACTGGATTATAGCTCTATGTATCAGAAAAACGCAATCTAAACAATAACAGTGGAACGGGAGCAAATAATTGACCACCCAAAAACCATTTTATGTTTAATTGATAAAGTTCTACTGGATTACTCACTGCCAGGGCTAGGCCAACGTATTTGTGAAATATGCTTTCGTAAAGAAGAAGTGCTCCAATAGAACTAAATAAAGTTTCTTGTATCGCACGCAAATTGAGCTAGGCTAATGTGCTTCCCTTCATTATGCATATATTACTACACAATTGATTATACCAGCTGGTAGCTTAAAACATACTCCCTCAGTTCCAAAAAAAAACTAATTCCTGGCTACAAATCTGGACATAGGCTATGTCCAGATTCGTAGCCAAGAATTGGTTTTTTTTTGGGACGGAGGGAGGACTACCTAAATTTCAAGCACAACATTACGTTGTGGGTGTCAATACATAAATGAAGGCCCTATGATCCCATAAGATTAATCAGCCAGTTGACATACAGATAAAAAGAACTGCCAATACAACAACAAAAATGAGGCGATGAGATAGGTCCTACAGCCCCCGGGAAATTCAACTTTTCAGGAATGTGGCAGGATCATAGTAACATCAATACAACCACAAATCGCGCCATGCCATTTGTGATAATAAGGAAACGAGCATGGCCATACACCAGACCCCCGTGTTTTGGATGATAGATAGATCCACAATTTACATTGAACAGAGCGAAACAAGGCATCATTAAGCAGATCCATCCATCAATCGATTAATCACACCATTATCCAAACCCTAGGTTGTCCAAATCACACCGAAATGAAAGCACAAAATGAAGTAGGATAGAGCAAGCAAAGCGCAAATCAGATAGAGAGACCATATGATAGGCAGGCAACGAAACGACAAGAGAGTTATTGTGTGTCAAACTGTGAAGCAGCGGATCCTGAAAGGAAGGAGGGGAGAGGGCGAAATCACAATCATTTATTTGGCGACGATGCGGCGGATGAAGTCGTCGTAGCGGATGGTGCCGTCGGGGGCGACGTCGACCTCGCGGATCCACTCGTCGAACTCGTGGGGCTCGAGCTTCTCGCCGATGGAGGTGAGGACGTGGCGGAGGTCGGCGACGGAGACGGTGCCCGAGGCGTCCTTGTCGAGGACGCGGAAGGCGTCGCGGAGCGGGCGGTCGAAGGGCTCCGGGCGGAGGTGGGCGCGCATGAGGTCGAGGAAGCGCGGGAAGTCGAAGGGCGCGGTGAGCTTCTCCTGGGCGGCGATGTCGCGGAGCTGCGCCTGGGTGGGGTTCCCCCCCAGGGAGCGCATGAGGACGCCGAGCTCGGAGGGCGCGATCCGGCCGTCCCCGTCGGTGTCGAAGAGGGAGAAGGCCTCCCGCATCGAGGCCACCTGCTCCTCGCTCAGCTCCTTCCCGCCCATGGTCGGATCGGATTGGGGATCCCGCCGCCGGAGATGGAGATGGAGATGGAGAGATCTTGGTCGCGTGCAGCGTCTGGCTCTTGCGCGTTGCGCTTGCTGTGGTGGTGGTGGTGGTGGGGAAGTGGGCGATGGCGAGGAGGAGAAGAAACGTGGGGTTAGTGATGCGGCTGCCGGTGGGCTTGGCTTTCGTGGGCCGTGAATTATCTTGGGCCGGCATGGCGTTGTTTTTGATGGGCCGAATGGAGGACCATTCACTCGTATAGGCCGGGAAAATTCCGGCCCGTATATGTGGATGGGCTGTAATTGAGGTTCATCGTTGGAAGCTATTGGCAGTTTTGAGTTGTATGAACAATGCACACTCTGCTTCGGAAGAAAATTATGCAGAACTTCTGTCTAAGGATGCAAGTGGCGTGGGTCGTGGCTGCCCGCCCCACGTCCGCTGCGTCCACCAACATTTAAGGGGTTAGCTCATAACCCATAGATTTTGTCGTTAGGAGTTGGCGGGTTTCCACCAAGCTCGTAAATGAGTCCACAAGTCGACTGTGCAACAGTACGGGCTAGTTCTTATTCTTCCCCGATGAAAATACAAGCATGGCACCGCGGCCACCGGCGACGTTGGTAGTGGTGGCTTTCGTCATGGTCGCACTAGAGCTCCTCGTCATCTTCGACATCTAACGGAGGCATTGCTGACGCCGGCACCGCTGCAGAGACATGATGATCAGCGTTCATGCTGCACACATATCGGTATGTATACTTGGGAGAACTACTTGCATCATAGCCATCGTAATGGAGGCAACGCAATATGTATGATAGGTAGTCATCGGGTGCGCCCCCTACTGGTGACCACCATCGAAATTGCTAAGATTCAGCTTTGTTGCACTGCTGCATAAGTACATAGAAATGCTATTAATACAGCAATCTGACATCCCAGTCTTGCTGGAGAAGACAAATTCATTATCTCCATCAGTAATACGGTGCGGGTTACGGGACCGCTGTAGCAATAGTGGGTTGTCGCATCGACTTGCATTAACCAATGTGGGTTAGGTTAAGTGGGCTTATGCGCTAGTGGCGCGGTCCAGCCCATGGCTCGTCCAACTTGTATCCTTAGAGCATCAGCGAATTTTTACTGTTACTAATTTAATTTTTTTTTAAATTTACAAAACTAATTTTCGGTTTGAATCAATTGCAAAACTAGTCTCTTGCCGCCCTGGGCCACGGCGGGATTTAAAAACCGCCGTGGCCCAGGGCGGCGAATGGCATCCCCATCATCCGGGGCTAACGGCGCCGGCCGCCGTTAGCCCCGGGGACGCCACGTGGATTCGCCGCCCTGGGGGACGGCGGCGAATGCCCCCAGGGGGCCGAATGCAAAATTACATTCGCCGCCGTCCCCCAGGGCGGGTTATAGCCATTCGCCACCCTGGGGAGGGCGGTTTTTTGCCGGCCCCTATAAAATCCCTTCCTGCAGTCGCCGCGCGTCATTTCTCCCTTCCGCCTCCAGCGTTCGTCCAATAGAGCTGAGGGAAAGAAGGAGAAGTACAGCGACGAAGCCCTCACAGATTTTTTAGCCGAATCCAGGTATTTTTTTGATCTCCCTCTGTTATGTAGTCAATTTTTTAGACAAATGTTAATTAGTAGTAGACTTGTAGTGTAATATCCGATATAGTATGAAAATATTAGCGGTTTGGCATAACCATCGTTAGTGTTAAATTTATTTGGCCGTACTAGAAGAACATAGCGAAGAAGTAGTAAATTGTAGATATTTTAAAAATAAATATGCTCCGCCATGGCCATCGTTGGTATACGTCATTTTGACACGTTAGATAAACCTAGCGTATAACTTTATTAGCGCCGCTAGGTCAGTTTGTAAAATATAGAAACGGTAATGGTTTGACTCATACGTATAGCCTTTTTATGGAACGAATATTGATTAGTACAGATTAATAAAATCTTTTTTGTGAACAGAAATGGCAAATAGAGTTGTATTCGCGATATATCACGGTGAAGGAAATGTCAGAGAAGGACAATATGGGGTAGATTTATCGGAGTTCAACGTAGCACAAAAGGGAACTATAGCTCCAGCTGAGAGAAGTTTTCCTGGAGTTTACAATTGGTTAATGAGGGGATTCGGAGTAGATACTCAAGTAAATGCAATTACGGTGTACGCACTAGTTAGCTGGGCTGTGGAAGGTTTTTGGTGGGAATTGATGCCAATAGATTCAACGGCCAGCTGGGTATTTTTTGTGGAGAGTGCACTGCAGCGAGGATGGGCACCGAGCATCCTAGTGGTAGTGCATGACGTGGTCAGCATTGATCAGGCTGGTCCGAGTACAGCGGAAGGGCCCGGTGAAACAAGGGAGCAAAATGAGGCAGAAGACGAGGGTGCCGGAGAGGAAGGAGGCCAAGAAGACATGGGACCGGGGGGGTTTGCAGATGAAGGGGAGAGACACCCAGGTCTAGTACAGGACATGGAAATTGAAGACTCAGAACCTGAGCATATGGAGGATGATGATTCTTCGGAGGACGATGTACACCCGGCAGAATGGGACAACGAGGACTTCTCCGGACTCGTTGTCTCAGAGGGGCACACCGTGGCATGGGAGTATCGGCAGAATGAAGTGGTGCAAGGCGCTAGATACGCCGAAAAAGCACAGTTGACAGAGGCTGTGAAGATGTGGCCGTGTCACTTGGGAGGGAGTTCTGGGTATCAAAGTCCCCATGGTGAAGGGACATCGGCAGGAGCGGCGGGTTCTGCAGGGGCCAGTACGTCGTGGGGAGCAGGTCCTTCTGGTACCGCCGGAGGATCGAGGTCGGCAGCCTCCACGATCGGGCGAGGATTGTCAGGTACGTCAGGATTGAACCTATTCTACATAACTAATTGCACTTTTTATGCGGCTAATGTGAGATTTTCTTTACTAGACCCACGCACCGGATCTCACCTCCACCTGGGGGACACTGGGCGGGGATCTGCCCCGAGCACCTCTGCTTGGATCTCTACCGAGGACGACCTCCTTCCGGAGCAGGACGTGATCGGGTCGTCACAGCTCGGAGGTGCACCGCACACACAGCCGCACGACGCCGGTGCTTCCCCTGCTGCTCAGGCGGTCCGAGCTACCCGTGGGGTACCGGCGGACCGCCTGACGTACTCACGCGGGCACGTGCGAGCGCAGCCTAGGAGGACGAGGAGGCGTATGACCTAGGGGCTATTGTTGTATTTATTTATTTATAGGTCTCGCATTACTTGTTTAAATTTGTCATGTCCATATTCACCTCCTGTAGACTCGATCCCATCCTTCAGATACATTGTACTGCTAACAATGTAGTCTCGCTTGTTGTATTTCGTACTATGGGTGTCGCATTCATCATGCCGCAATGCGAATGGCTCGCATCTACCTATTATCATGTCATTAAAACGGACCGGCCTATTACCATGTCATTAATTAAGTTTTACCAAAAATAAACTTGAAAAAATGATCAACACGATTTTACAAACCAACGCCCACCATCGTCGGATTATAAAAAAAAACTGTCAAAAACATACCCTAAACCACGATTAAAACTAAATTTTGTTAAGCGTGTAGGCGAAAGACGGGGAGGAGTGGATTGTGAGTGCCGATCCAGACATACGAGGAGTGGAATGCGAGTGGCGATCCGGGAATACCCTCAGTTTGACAAGTTCTTTTCACGACGTGAACAGTATATGATATTTGGTTTTTTTAAACATCGACTCAATAAATGCAATGGCACAATAAATAGAATTTAAGAATTTAATTTTGACAAATAAATTTTCAAAAATTTTGGGGTGAAAAATTAGCAACAAAATTTTCAAATTTGGTAATTTGCAAATGGCTCCAGGGGGCCGAGGCCTGGGCTGGGCAATGGTCCGATCGGGAGGGAACGGTTTGATCGGACGGTCCGATCCCTGTGCGAACGGACCGTCCGATTGCTGGGCGGACGGTGCAGTGGATTTACCGCCCTGGGGGACGGCGGTGAATGCCCCCAGGGGGCCGAATGCAAAATTGCATTCGCCGCCGTCCTCCAGGGCGGCGAATGTAATTTTGCATTCGGCCCCCTGGGGGCATTCGCCGCCGTCCCCCAGGGCGGCGAATCCACGTGGCGTCCCCGGGGCTAACGGCGGCCGCGCCGTTAGCCCCGGGTGACGGGGATGCCATTCGCCGCCCTGGGCCACGGCGGTTTTTAAATCCCGCCGTGGCCCAGGGCGGCAAGAGACTAGTTTTGCAATTGATTCAAACCGAAAATTAGTTTTATAAATTTAAAAAAAAATTAAATTAGTAACAGTAAAAATTCGCGCATCAGCTGCCTTATATTGTTCTTAATCTTAGATTTTTATATTTTTTAACAAAAAAGTAACTCCAACATATACCCAATATAGAAATCCTAAAATGGGGAACCCAAACCCAGAATTTTCGCTCTCCACAGGTAGGCGGCGACGGTCGCTCCCAATCTCCCTTGCGCGCGCCCTCGCGACGACTTCCCGCGCCCCGGCGAAAATGTCCCCGCCTGCTGCTGCTCCGCGAGGTCGTCTGCTGCCGCCTCGAGCTGCCCCGCCGCAGTCCTCTTCTCCCCAGCAGTCGGCCGGCAAGTTCCCCCAGGGTCCCCCGCCACCTCGGTTCGTGCTGCCTTCCGGTCGAGGGTTTCCGGCGCAGGCGCCGGTGCGGGCTGCCGTCTCTGCGGCCTCCAGAGTCCTCCACGCAGGCGACCGGACAGGCGCCGCCTCTCCCCCAATCTCAACCGGTGCTGTGATTCGTCCCTCCGACCCGACGCGCCCCGCAGCTGCGCTTGCACATCGTGTCGGCTTGGCCCCTCCCCGTCCCGGCCACTCGCCGTTCTCCAGAGACGCGCAGGCGACAGCGGCCCGAGGCGAGTACACGGCGACCATCGGAGACGCCCAGGCGATGGCTCCCATCGACGACGACACGACCGACGTCAATATGCAAATGGATTGGTCGCTTGGTGATGAAGAGGAATTCCAACGTCAAAACAATTTAGGTGTGCCTGTCGCCGATTCTTTCAACAGCCAAGGTTAGAATTGATCTCTGAATTGGTTGCATTAATAAGTGTATTTTGGAGAAATCTACATTCAGAAATATATTGTGCAAGTAGTGAAAAAAGGTAGAGAATTGAACACAAGTAACAATTGGACTTTCTGAGCTCAAAAATAAGGAATGCAAAGACCATGTTGTTGCATGCTGGGATAATAGGACAGCAAGATTGTACTGCACATAGTATTGTAGACTTCTAGTGTGGACAATTGTATATTGTGGCGCTGGAAAACATGGACTCAGTCTTAGACGAATTGTAACAGCAATTAGTCATTTAATTAGTCATGCACTGCAACAGCAGTGACAGTACATCAGTTTCAGTAAATCTCACGTCTTCTCCATGGGGACTTTGTTTTTTATTGTTGGTAATATAACCTAGAGTAATCTGAATTTGAGGTTGTGGTATGATGAGTCACCAGTAAAAAATGTGAGATTTTTTGGTAGAATACTGAACTACTGAATTTTTTCTTGAGTACTGAATTACTGAATTTTTGGTAGAATATGTGGCTGTGTCATATGAGATTGAAGCTTGTCCATGGATTTAGTTAACATCCTGAGAGAACACCTGTTTCAGAAACATGCTCATTTAATTGGACTATAGTACTGCAACATGCTCATTTTGTATTCCTTGTTTCTGAAAGTAGATTTGTGAAACTGCAAGTAAGGAATTGTAATTAACATTTAATTGGACTATAGTAGATTTCAGAAATAAGGAATTGTATTTTGGCAAAACTGTTTCTTCTGCAACATACTTTAGTGGCCATTCACTTTTCAATTTTATGCACAAGCATTCACTGGCTGCCAATAGTGCTGTAAAATTCAGATCAAGGTCAGTTAAACTAGAAGTCAGAACAAATCTCTAAGTACTGTACCTCATCTGAAAATTCAGAGCAAAGTTGGAACAAATCTATAATACTAGAACTCACTGAAACTGAAACCTTTGTTACCAAAGTTTAAATTCAGAGCTAACATAAAGTCACCATAAACTAGACATTTGAAATTAGGCATCTGAAACTGTGCTGTAAATTCAGAGCAAGAGCTAGACAAATTCACATGATGTACTATAAATTCAGAACAAGGTCACTGGGTTCCTGAAACCGAAACATGATCTAGTACTCCACACACTAAGTTTTTTTTCAGAGCAAGGTTACTGAAACTGAAACTAGTACTCCACACATGAACTACTGATCTAGTAATACTTTCGTCCAAAAACATAAGGGAATATGCTATTTTTTTGTACCAATGTGTTCATTTATGCTCAATGGACATGAAGTATGGATGTAGGGGGATATTATACAGACTTAATCTCTGAGGGAATCAATAATTTTGATTGGAGTGATATGGGTAGCCAACCCGAGGAACAACAGGCACCAGATGTCGAGGTTAATACAACTGTTAGACCAAACCAGAAAAGAACCAAGAATTTCAGTGACGATGAGGACAGCATGTTGGTGTCGGCATGGATAAATGTTAGTTTGGATGCAGTTCAAGGGGCCGAACAACCTTGATCAACATATTGGAACCGAATTTATGACTATTTCCACTCGAACAAGACCTTTATTTCAGATCGCTCGCAAAGTTCACTCATGCACCGTTGGTCTGTGATACAAGAGGCTGTCAATGAATTTTGTGGATGCATAAGTCAGATTGAGAACAGAAATCAAAGTGGTTTCACCATTGAGGGCAAGGTTAGAATTGATCTCTGAATCATTGTCATTTTGATGTTTATTAAATGAGGTGGTGGTTCTTTTAAAATATTTTCTTTATTTATTTGTAGCTTTCGGATGCTAGAAAATTGTACAAGGTCGAAGATAAACAGAAGAGGTCATTTATGTACATGCATTGCTACAATTTTTTAAAGAACCAGCCAAAGTGGATTGAGAGGCGCATTCAGCTGGCGGCTCCAAAAACTTCAAACAAAAAGCAGAAGATCAATGCCACTTCAAGTCCTGCACTTTCTACACCTGCTTGTAATGAAGGTAATAATGGTGATGAGAGCGAGGCTGCTGATCCAGACGCTGCTACAAATGCAATGGTAAGACCGTTGGGGAGGAAGAAGGAGAAAGAAAAGTTGCGCCAGCAATCGAATCGACCATATATTGAATCCTTGGACTATCTATGGGCTAAGAAGAAAGAGACTGATGCAGAGAAGGAGATGAAGAAAGATGAGAGGTATAAACATGAATTCGCACTGGAAGAAAAGAGGATTGCAATGGAGAAAGAAAAGTTTGAGTTCAAGAGGATGGTAGAAGAAGAGAGGATTATGAGGATAGACACTAGTGACATGGACCTCTCTCAACAAGAGTACTACAAGATCCTGAAGGATCGTATTCTCACTCGACGTATGTATGCTGGTGATGCTTGATAGTAGTGTTAGTGCTTGAAAGTTTTTTTTTTTTTTTTTTTTTTGCTATTTGAACATTCAGGGATATGTAAGTTGACAATTGCTGAATTTTATTTCTATTTGCTTGTGATGGCATTTGATTGGTGCTGAATTGCTGCTGATTACTGTTGAAAACTGCTGAAAATTGCTGTTGTTTGCTGCTGATGGCTGCTGAAAACTGGTGAAAACTGCTGAGAATTGCTGCTGAAAACTGCTGATAATTACTACTGTTTGCTGCTGAAAATTGCTGCTGAAAACTGCTGATAATCACCGCAGTTTGCTGCTGAAAGGTGCTGAAAACTGCTAAAAATTGCAGCTGAAAATTGCTGCAAATTATGTCTACCTGAATCTGCAGCTAAACTAATTTAATCTCTAGATATATTCAGTCTATGCTTGCAAGCTGCTAAGAATTCAGAATTGAGACCACAAAATTCACAATCCAGAGTCACTATGAAAATTCAGAATCATGCAAACATTGACCAGAAATACATAGTACAGAGGGTCTGATCCGGGGTGGGTGGACGGTCCGATCCGGTGGGTTGAAATTTTAGTATTTATAAATTAATAATAATAATAATAATAATAATAATACGTAGGCCATATAACGCACGGGTTGATGACTAGTATATTGAATTGTATGGCCGACGCCTATTTAATCAACTATTGACGCCCCAACTTGACTAGAGAGGGTAGACCATAAGGGCACTTATACGGTGAGAGTATGATTAACGAATATAATTAACTATTATATGCCGACAGAGGACCAATAAAATGTGAGTTAATATTGGTCTCCATGACATTGCCACAATGTTCCACGAGGTCATCTTGAAGTTGCGAGTGAACTGCCTTGTCTTTTATTTTCCTATAATTTTCAATGAATTCATTAAAGTCACGAGTATGCTCATGAGAATCTGCCACTTGTTCTCCCATCTTATTGTAATTTAAATCATAATCAGTATCCTGCTCATTCTTAACAATCATATTATGTATGATTATACAAGTTCTCATTATTTGTCCGAGCGTATCTGGATCCTAAAAACGAGCAGGCCCATGAATAATAGCAAACCGAACCTGTATAACCCTAAATGCTTATTCAACGTCCTTCCTAATGGCTTCCTGTGCTTTGGCAAAATATTTTTTCTTATTTCCTTGTGGCATCTGAATTGTCTTGACAAGTGTTGCCCATAAAGGATAAATACCGTCTGCAAGGTAATACCCCATAGTATAATCGTGCCCATTGATACTATAATTGACTTTAGGAGCCTCACCTTCAGCTAGCTTTGCAAACAACGGCGACCGTTGAAGTACATTTATATCATTGTGAGACCCAGATAAACCAAAGAAAACATGTTAAATCCATCGGTCATATGAGGCAACGACTTCTAGAACTATAGTAGGCTCTCATTCCTTCCCATTGTACATACCTTACCATGCAGCAGGACAATTCTTCCACTTTCAATACATACAATCTAGAGACCCTAGCATCCCTAGAAATGCTCTTTCTTCCCCCACTGCAAGTAATCTAGCTATATCATTCTCGTTTGGTGTCCTCAAATACTCCTCTCCAAAAACTTCGCCTATAGCTTTGACATACCTTTTTAGATTCTCTATAGTAGTACTTTCTCTAATATGAACATATTCATCTACCGCATCTGCTGCTATTCCATAGCACAACATTCGGGATACCGCTGTAATCTTTTGCAAACATAATAATCCAAGTGTGCCGGCTGTATTTCTTTTTTGCATAAAATAATCATCATGTGCTTCTATGGCATGCATTATGCACAAAAAAAGAGACCATCTCATTCTAAACCTGCATATGTATTAACAATAATGAATCATTCGTGAAAAACTACTAGAAAAGAAGACAAAAAACATTTAAATATAACAAACTTGCGCCTAAATAAAACAGGGCCATATGTAGGTTCCTCTGAGAAGTAGTCATTGTATTTGGTGCCTAAACACAGACCCGCCACGCCTCGGTTCATGATCATCCATGTATTGTTCGTGTACTAGTTGTACCGCCGAAAAAATAAATTCTTCGTCGTCATCTGATGAAGACTTATTATCCAATAGCATTTGGATGAGATTGCTATGGCGAGCCATCTCCATCTATCCTTTTTCTTCTTCCGGATAAGAACAAAAGAAGAAGGAACAATAGTAAGAGGAGAGACGGCCAAGGTAGGGGAGGGAAGCGGTGGGGGTGCGGCACGAGGAAGGGGGATCGACGCCTTGGGGAGGGGGGCGGGGGAGATCGGCCCCTAGGGTGAGGGGGAAGATCGGCGCCTGGGGGAAGGAGGCGACGCGGATGACGACGTAGGGTGGAGGGGAAAAGAAACGACTTCTGTTGGTAGTTTAAAAGGGTGGCCCACTTTTTTTTATTTTAAGGAGTTATGTTTAGGCTATTTGTTGAAGAGTGTTTTTTTAAAACATCCTAAATGCTCGGTAGAGAGTCCCAAAAGGAGGTTTTGATATTGAAATTTAGGAGAACTCTGGGTGATGCTCTTACTTCCGTCTTCACTAAACAAAAACACTTTTTTCTTTGCTTGACACATATCCAACACGAATTTCAGAGCAGTCTTCTTCTTTCCCAGACTACAGTGTTTCCCCTTCATCCTCTCCCCACCCATGGCCATCTCCCTTCCGAACTCCCAGCTGGAGTCCCAATCTCCAGGGAGGTGCTCGTGCTCCCCAGCGTTTGCCTCCTCGTCGGCACCGCACTGCCGGACTTAGGCGCAGGAAGAGGTGTACCCCTCCACACGACGTCGCCACCACCACCACGACAAAATGGGTCATGGTAAGACAAGCTCGCCGCCGCTACGCGTGGCCACAGCCCAAAAGTTGGGCCTCTGACCGGGAGGAAAAGGGAGGTAGGACGTGTGAAAAGTTTGAACAAACTCACTGCTGCGGATGCACCGTGGATCTCCGACCAGGAAGGAGAAGCGAGGAAGGGAGGCAGGGATGAGAGAGGATAGTGGGGAAAAGTTTTGGCTAGAAGAAGAAGACTGCTCTAAGATTCGTGCTGAACATGTTGTCAAGCGAGGAAACGCAGGGGACTATTCGATTCAGCTACAGCTTCAGCTTGATGTACTTGCTTACAAGCCACGTACAAAACGAGAAATATTATTAGTATGTGATTAATTAAGTATTAACTATTAAAAACTTGAAAATAAGTTTATTTGATTTTAGAGATACTTTCATATGTAAAGTTCTTTTTGAAAAAAAATATTGTTCTATGTTTTAAAAAACATGTTAACAAAAACTAAAGAAGAAGCTATTAGGAAGAAGCAGAGAACACCACAGTCCTGCAGAGTAAACGAATGAAGTCCTACGTAATTTTCTCCCCTCTGCTTCTACTACGTCCAGCCATGGCAATGTTTTTTTTTAAGAGTAAGAAAACTAAAGAGTAATCTGGTGTGGAACAGTAGTTAAGAAAAATACTCCCTCCGTAAATACCTGACACTGTCCATTATTTATTTTTAAACTTTGCTCACTGTCTTTTTTGAAAAAAAAAATACATACACTAAAAAAGCCACCATATTATTAAAGTTTTTGGCATACTAAATATAAATATGAAGCTCGCTTTCACTGTAGCCTAGTCATTTAAGATTAGTTAGCGGTTAAAATCGAAATAGTAATAGTTAACATTGATAAGTATTAAAAAGAGGGAGTATGTGAACGTGTTAAGAATCAAACGCGAGCCTATGGGATTAACATCACACATTCCTAATGCTGCATTAGCAAGTGCATCTCAGCCGTGGCAATATGACCTGCATTATTATCTGCACGTACGCACAAGTGCAAAGCTAGACGATGCAGAGAAGGATGAGAGAGTAATTTGTGATCTGTAATCACCTTCGCTTTTGTCTGACTGACATGGAAGCTTTTTACTTTTACCTTTTGAGTCTGCCGTGAGGATATCTGGATACGGGCTCTGACAGTTGAGTTAAATGTTTTTTATTTAACTCACCGTCGCGTTTGAAGACGACGACGGTCATCGGAGTTGAGAACTTGAGAGACATGAATATTGGACGGGGTTACTGTCTGCAAGCATACAGGCTGTAGGTGCATAAGGGCAGTCTCAATTCTCCCCCTGCTTGTGATAGTATTAAATATAATGTTATGTAAAAAAAGCTAAGACAATAAAAGAGTTAATGAGAAAAAAAGATAAAAAGATGAAGACACCGTTTCTTACAGCAAGAAACCATCTCTACACGAGAACCAAGAAAGAAAAAGAAAGAATTGGGAGAGGAAATGAGGGAGAAGAGAAGGGATTGGATAAGAATTTATTTTAAAAAAATCATTAATTAGAAAAATAGTTTCTATACGTAGATATCTAGATAACATGACAGCTATAAAAACACCTGAGAGTGTATGGGTTGGGATTAGCCTTAGTTATACAGGAATAATGACGAGCCCCAGGCCCAGCAGCAGCATCCCCGCGCCACGTGGGTTGCCACCGTCGTCGTGGCGGGGCACGAGGCGTTGCTCCACCCATCTCGCCGCGTGCGCGCCTACCACGCTCTCGTCTCGATGCCTCACACAAAATATACTGTAGTAATTTGGATGCTCCGCGATTCAAATTTTGAATTCTGCTAAAGTGCCCCGTCCAAATCCGACCGACCTAAGCCAACCAACCAATCAATCAACCGGACTGGACGTCAATGCAGATCGCATTTCATTTTGGATCGCCACTTTTTTCGCCAGCCTGCAGAATGTTTTTTTTTTGCTTAATTTTGATTTAGATAATTAGCTCGTGATAGATCGCCGTACGGCCTTGGCCACCTGCTACAATCATGCATGTGCCGATTGGATTTTGATTTCTATTTTTGAACACTTTGGGATTTGATTTCAGTCTAACACTCGAGCTTAAACAAATGGAGCAGTTACTCCCGTCATTCTGATTCCTCGACTCACACGTACACGTACATAAGTACTCTCGTTGCTCTCTGTACTTTCTCCTTTTTCTAATAGTTAATATTGTTAATTTTTGAATATGATGTTTACCTACTTATTAAATTAAAAAACTATATAAGTATTTTTTATTATGACTTTTTTATCAACATTTAAGCACGATTTTATTTTTTCTATTTTTATAAAAAAGTTTAATGAAACAAGAGTCAGCGAAGTCGTCTATTAAAATATATTAGAATATTGGAGGGAGTATTCCAATTCTTCCACCAGCTTGTCAATGCAGGTACTTTGAATACTGCTTCAGTACTCATATGTTCAAAATTATTCTCCTTTTCAAAACCGTACTTGACCAAGCTACAGTATCCGATCCGTATTTTATACGCCCACTTTTATCAAACTCCTACGTACAGTACGTAGTATCATACCTGACTGACTGACATGCACACATACATACATACATGCGATAATCCCAATAAAACCCCTCCCTTTTTTCACTTTTACCATCCATCCAACATTTGCAATTTCCCCTTTTACCGCGACCACTTTTTTTACCGTAAACCCCCTATAAACCTCCGAATTCTCACTCCTCCGCTCCCACACCACACCACCACCTCCAGCCTCCTCGCATGGCGTCCTTCACCAAGAACGCCGTGCTCCTCCTCCTCCTCCTCCTCATCCCTCTCCTCCACCCCTGTGACGCCGCTGTCTCTGCCGCACCCTCCGCCGCGGCGGGGGCGGGGAACGCGGAGGTGGACGCGCTCATGGAGCTCAAGGCGGCGCTGGACCCGTCGGGCCGCGCGCTGCCGTCGTGGGCGCGGGGAGGGGACCCGTGCGGCCGCGGCGACTACTTCGAGGGCGTATCCTGCGACGCGCGCGGCAGGGTGGCCACGATCTCGCTGCAGGGGAAGGGGCTCGGGGGCACCATCTCGCCGGCGGTGGCCATGCTGCCGGGGCTCACCGGGCTGTACCTGCACTACAACGAGCTGGGTGGGGTTATCCCTCATCAGCTCGGCGACCTCCCCATGCTCGCCGAGCTCTACCTCGGCGTCAACAACCTCTCCGGCAGCATACCCGTCGAGCTCGGCCGCCTCTCTGCGCTCCAAGGTGACTGATCAGTTCTTGGCTAGCATTCAACCTGTAGTATTTTTTCCTTGTGTTGTTTCTACCCTGCATAGTTAGTTCGAGTTTTCTGGTGTTTGTAGTTTGGAAATTTTGAAAATGTTTAGAGTTTAACGTTTTGTGTATATGCGACTCTGCTCCTGAATTTGATGAAATTTGGAGCACATTTTGATTGTTTTCCCCTTGCGTTGTTTGGCGCCCTGCATAGTTAGTTCTAGTTATTTCGTGTTTGTAGTTTAATGTATTGTATAATGTGATGAAATTTGGAGCACATTTTGAAACGATTAGGAGTTTAATGTATTGTGTATATGCAGTTCTGTTCCTTAATTTGATGAAATTTCGAGTACATTTTGGTACTGAGACAGTAGTACAGTACGCAGAATTTCGATTTGATAAGTTTCTGTTCTTCTTTGGCTCGGAGCTTTGAGTTGACATAAATAAAACTTACATTCTTGTGTTCCCCCAAATGCTAGTACATCATGCTCTTCTTTGGTCTCAGTGCCGATGATTGCCTGCCTAGAACCCAGGACATACGAAATGACAAAAAGTTCGAATTTTTCCGAGCACAACTTGGCATATTTGCATTCCTTTGTACGGCTACTTGATGTGTGTATCACAGAATCCGATCTTTATTCTTCGGCTTTTGGTGTTTTCATCTTTCATTTCACTCCCTGCACTGACACAAAACAAGTCTAGATTCTGCTCAAGGAATTGCATTTCTGTGTTCTGAACTTGAACTGTTTTAACAGCTTTCCCCTGCTCCTCTGTGCTCATGATGGCCACCATTACTACTCTGTTCAATCCAGGATTAATTAGCCTGCGAATAGTTTGATTGCATCACACATATGACACATTTGACACCTACCAAAACTTAATTAGCATCATTAATTGTTAGTCACTGTCGGCAAATGACTGAAGAGGTTGTGTTCATTGTGCAGTACTGCAGCTCGGGTACAACCAGCTCTCAGGGAGCATCCCAACCCAGCTGGGTCAGCTCAAGAAGCTCACTGTTCTTGCCCTTCAGTCCAACCAGCTCACCGGCGCGATCCCGGCATCTCTTGGTGACTTGCCGGAGCTGACACGGCTCGATTTGAGCTCCAATCGCCTCTTCGGCTCGATCCCTTCCAAGGTTGCTGCAATCCCTAAGCTTGCCACATTGGACCTCAGGAATAACACTCTTTCAGGAAGTGTTCCTTCTGGTAATTGCCATTAGTCATTAACAATGGTTTTTATAGATAACGAAGTCATTAACCATGGTGTCATTAGTTTTGTGTGTCATCTGAGTAGTATCCATTGATTGTTGTAGGCCTGAAGAAACTGAATGAGGGGTTTCACTATGATAACAATTCAGAGCTATGTGGAGCTCATTTTGATTCACTGAAACCATGTACAAACGGCGACGACGACGACGACAATGACAATGGCGGCAAAATGCCTCGTAAACCTGAATCAACCTCTGTCAATGTCAAGCCACTGCAAGCTCCACAGACTATGAATGTGAACAGAGACTGCGACAATGATGGCTGCTCAAGGTCGTCGTCGTTGTCGACGACGCTCTCTTCAGGGGCTATTCTTGCCGGAACAATCGTCATTGTCGGTGGAGCGGCGGCGTGCGGGCTGTCGGTGTTCTCGTGGCGTCGCCGGCAGAAGCAGAAGGTCGGCAGCAGCACGGTGGAGAGCTTGGAAGGCCGAGCTAGCATGGATCAACAGAAGGAAGCTTACCAGAGGAGCAACGCGTCGTCGTCGTTGATCAACGTGGAGTACTCGAGTGGCTGGGACACCTCGTCGGAGGGGTCCCAGCAAGGAGTCCGGCTATCGCCGGAGTGGTCGCCGAGCGTGCGGTTCAACCTGGAGGAGGTGGAGTGCGCGACGCAGTACTTCTCCGACGTGAACCTGCTCGGCAGGAGCGGCTTCGCGGCGACGTACAGGGGGACCATGCGCGACGGCACGGTGGTCGCCGTCAAGAGCATCAACAAGAGCAGCTGCAAGGCCGAGGAGGCCGACTTCCTCCGGGGGCTCCGCGTGATCGCTTCGCTCCGGCACGACAACCTCGTCGGGCTCCGGGGGTTCTGCCGCTCCCGGGCCAGAGGCGAGTGCTTCCTCGTCTACGAGTTCATGGCGAATGGCAGCCTCTCGCGCTACCTCGACGTCAAGGACGGCGCCGCCGCCACCGCCGCCGTTGTGCTCGACTGGCCTGCGCGCGTCTCCATCATCAAAGGCATCGCCAAAGGTACGCTTCACCATGTTCCCTCTGCGTTAAATATTTGACGTTTAAGGCAAGTTTTGATTAAACTTTTATGATTTTGATCATCAATTTTGTATTAGAACAAATTATAAGATTTAATAAGCTTATGATATTGTGATAGTATTTTTTGAGGCAATATGTGTATATAATTACTTCCTCCATTTGAAAATATAAACCGTACATGTTTTTCACAAAGTCGGAATTTAAAAATTTTGACCAAATCTTGAATATTTAACATTTTGATTGGAGAGAGTATTTTTCTTCTATTTGAATCACAACTTTGAAGTTTTTGTTTCGTTTTTTGCGTTGAGATTGTTTGGTTTTGATTTGATGACATTTGAAACATGGGTTTTTGGTCAGGAATTGAGTATCTGCACAGCAGCAAGGCGAACAAGGCGGCTCTGGTGCACCAGAACATCTGCGCGGACAAGATCTTGATGGACCACCTCTTCACCCCTCACCTGTCCGGCGCCGGCGAGCACAAGCTGGTCGCCGACGACGTGGTGTTCTCGACGCTCAAGGACAGCGCGGCCATGGGTTACCTGGCGCCGGAGTACACGACGACGGGGCGGTTCACCGACCGGAGCGACGTGTACGCCTTCGGGGTGGTGGTGTTCCAGGTGCTGACGGGGAGGAGGGCGGTGTCATCGCAGCTCCGGCTCCTCGGCGGCGGCGCGGAGTCCGGCAAGCTGGACGACCTCGTCGACCCGCGCCTCGGCGGCAGGTTCTCCAGGCCCGAGGCCGCCAAGCTCGCCGGCATCGCGCTGCTCTGCACCAGCGAGTCGCCGGCACAGCGCCCGGCCATGGCCGCGGTGCTGCAGCAGCTTGGCGCCACCCAGTAGTCACTAGTGACAGTGCCAAGCTGCCATTGTCGTTGCGGCTTCACCTTTTAATATTACCTTGGATGGTAGCTAGCTGCCATTGTTGTTCTTCTAGCTTCAGCTTCAGTTCCTCTCTCAGGAACTCGATCTTTCGCAAGTTAACCTTTGTTAGTTTTGCCAGAATTGAAGTAGTTACTGCATGATTAACACTATGATTAGATTCTGAATCCGTTTTGTTTACCAATACTGAATAAGAAAGCTATGAGTAATACAACAATGAATCTGACGGTGAGTTCGACCCTCATTGGAGACTAGAGAGAGAACTGTGCGTGTTGACGAGGGCGACGGCCGCCATCGCCGGAATCTTTTGGGCTTTGCAATGTGCCGGTATGTCAGGGCAATGTGCTTGGTTTGAATCGGCTTTGAATGCGGTCATGCGGCGCGCATGTAGGATGATTTAGCCATGAATGCCATGGTGACGAAGCATTCAAGCCGGTGGCCCGGAGAATGATGGTTCGTGCTGCAGGTCTCCGATCTACTGTGCCACTGTAGGAGTAGTGTATTTGATGATGAGAGTTGGGAGTTTCAGCTCACCCATTACACCCGGACACGGATTTACGGTGTCCTCTTATATACCTTTTTCTCATTCAATATAAACGGTTAGGAAAATTTTTAAGAAAATTTAATAATCTAGAGCATAGTGACATTTACCACTCCATTAAAAATTAAGTTCAAATTCAATCATACACGTTGAGAAAAAAAGAGGAAAAATTCAGGCTTAAATAGTATCAGTAGTGTTTATATGTTGGATTTGTCTTTTATTTCTCCATACATGAGTTGAGTTTATATTTGATTTTTTTTTGGAGTGTTATATGTATATTGTATGAATGTTATTAATTTTTTTTTAATTTTTCATAACTATTTAGATATTGTTTGAACAAATGAGAGGACATCCCTATATCTAGAAGGATTAAAAGAGTTTCCCAATTAAACATAGACGACGAGGATGATGATGACAATGACGCACGCGTGTGCACGTGCTGAAGCGAACGTCCTTGCTGCCGCCTGCCGATTTCCCAAGGTGCCTGTTGTTGGACTCGGGGGAAAGTTCCCTGCGCACCCAGGGCGCGCGCGCAAATTAGCCAGACCCTTTGCGACGTCCCCTTATATACCTTTTTCTCTCAAATTTAATATAAATAATTGGGAAAATTTCTGAGAAAATTAGATAATGTGGAGTATAGTTCAAATTCAAATATTACACGTTGAGAAACAAAAAGAAAAAATTCAGACTTGAATAGTATCAGTATTGTTTATACGTTGGATTTGTCTTTTTCATTTCTCCATGTATGAGTTGAATTTAGATTTGATTTTTTTGAAGTGTTATATGTATATTGTATGAAAGTTATCATTTTTTAAAATATTTTTATAACTATTTGGATGTTGTTTGAGCAAATTAGGGGACATCCCTAGAGGAATTAAAAGAGTTTTCCCATTAAACATAGACGATGACGATGATGACAACAATGACGCGGTAAACTTTGCAGGTTCAGACCACCTTTCACTATTTTGGAATGATAAAAAAAACATTCCAGTGACTGAAATTTTGGAAATTTCGAATGAGAACTTATGAATTTGAACAAATTTTCACTGAATTTGAACAAACTATTGCTAAACCAACAAATATTGGAAACGTTGGCTGCGAGCGCATCCTAGAGAAATCCACATGTAAACCCAAAATTTCTGGAAATTTGATCTGAGGTTGTGAACCTTGGATTGGACGACAAATGTTCATTCTGCGTGTTCTGAATTTGACATGTGACGCCAAATGAAAATTTCACTTACTTTCAACAACGTAATTAAGAAGGGTAAATTGGCAATTGTTAACCCTTAATTGAGTGGCTGGTGCTCCACGTTTCCCGCCAAATGGGCTACGCTGCGCGCGCGCCATCTTGCACGGGTCGCATGCCAATGGAAAACTTTCCCCGTCTCCTTCGGATCGCGCGCGGCCACCGCCACTCCACCGGACTCCCCGAGCTAGCTCCGGCCTCCGGCCACCCATGTCGCTGGCGGCGCCGGCCACGGTGCACCTGCAGGAGGCCAATGTCAACAAGAGCCTCTTCTGCTTCCAGCCCAACTCCGGCGCCACCTCCTCCGGGGTCTTCGCCGGCGACGACCCCCTCAAGTTCTACTTCCCGCTCTTCCTCTACCACGTCTGCATCGTCTTCGCCCTCTCCCGCGCCATCCACGCCGTCCTCGGCCGCGCCAGTGTCCCGCTCGTCATCTCCCAGATCCTCGTACGTTCGTGCATTCGCTTCTTCTTCTCCTTCGTCTCCGGCCGGCTGGCCGGCGATCGATTGGTTAATTGCTCAGAGGTGGTGGTGTGCATGCATGCATGTGTAGGCCGGCGCGCTGCTGGGGCCGTCGTTCCTCGGGCACCTGGTGCCGCACGTCGGCGAGCTGTTCGCGACGCCGGAGGGGTGGGTGCTCATCAACACGATCGGCGGCTACGCCTTCACGCTCCACATCTTCGTGATCGGCGTCAAGACGAACCTGGGCATGATCGCCAAGTCCGGCAAGAAGGCCATCGCCATCGCCGTCTTCGGAACCGCCGCGCCGCACCTCGCCATGTACGTGACCGGCGTCACGCTCAAGGAGCGCGTGCCGGCGGCGTGGGCGGCCTCCTTCCTCATCACCAACCTCACATCGTGGTGGTCGCTCTCGGCGTTCATCGTCGTCTGCTGCACGCTTCACGACCTCAACCTCCTCTCCTCCAAGCTCGGCCGCCTCGCCATGTCCGCGGCTCTCATCGGCGACTTCGCCAACACCTTCTCCATCGCCGGCGTCACCTCCTACCTCCTCGCAGCGAGCCCCTCGGAGAAGCTCCAGCGGATCGGATTCGCCTCCGTAATCGCCTTCACCACATTCATCGCGTTCATGGCTCTCGTGGCGCGGCCGGCGATCCTGCGCCTGATCCGCGACGTGCCGGAGGGCGCGCTCCTCTCGGAGGCGCGCCTCGTCGGCGTGCTGCTCATCTGCCTCACGTGCAGCTTCGCCGGCGAGCTCCTCGGCCTGCACGCGACGTACGGTCCGTTCATGCTGGGCCTGATGCTCCCCGGCGGCGCGCCGCTCGGCGTGACCATGGCGGAGCGGCTGGACCGGCTCGTCGCTGGCGTGTTGATGCCGCTGCTGTTCGCGCAGGGAGGGATGAGGCTGAACGTGAACAAGATCACCGACGCCTCGACGTGCGTCCTCCTCGAGGCGTTCCTCGTCGTCGGCGTCGTCTCCAAGTTCGTCGCGTCCGTGATCCCCTGCCTCTACTGCCGGATGCCCGTCCGGGAGGCCGTCGTCGTCGGGCTCATGATGAACTTCAAGGGCATCACGGAGGTGGTCTACGCGTCGTCGTTCATGGACGCCAAGGTACTGGACGACCAGGTATACGCGGCGTTCATGATCAACGTGCTGGTGATCGGCGCGGTGACGGCGGCGGCGGTGAAGTTCATGTACCACCCGGAGGAGAAGTACGTGGCGTACCGGCGGCGGACGGTGCAGCACAAGAAGCTCGGCGAGGAGCTGCGCGTGCTGGCGTGCATCCACTCGCAGGAGGACGTCGGGCCGATGCTGGCGCTGCTCGACGCGTCGTCCCCGACGCCGGTGTCGCCGCTCGCCGTCTACCTCCTCCACCTCGTGCCGCTCGCCGGGCTGACCAGCTCCTTGCTCCGGCCGTTCAAGCACGGCGAGCGCAACTGCGTGCCGTCGGGCACCACCGACTCGGAGCGCGTCGTCAACGCCTTCCAGTTCTTCGTGCAGCAGCGGCCGCCGGGCTCGGCGTCGCTGCTCCCCTACGTCTGCATCGCGCCGTACGCCACCATGCACGACGACGTCTGCGCCATCGCGCTCGAGAAGCGTGCCATGCTCATCGTCGTGCCCTTCCACAAGCGCCTCGCCATCGACGGCTCCGTCGAGCCGACGTCGCACAACGCCGGCGCGATCCAGGCGGCCAACACCAACATCCTCAACTACTCGCCGTGCTCCGTCGCCATCCTCGTCGACCGTGGCAGCCTCTCCGCCGTCCCCGCCGCCGCGGCGGCGGCCGACGGGTTCCCCCACCGCGTCGCGCTCTACTTCCTCGGCGGGCCGGACGACCGGGAGGCACTGGCGCTGGCGACGCACATGGCCGAGGACGCGGCGATCGGGCTCACCGTGTTCCGGTTCATGCTGCCGGCGGAGTGGCAGAAACGCGGCGGCGACACCGAGGACCACCACCTCGACGAGGAGGAGCTGCAGGAGTTCGTCCGGCGGTGGGTCGACGACCACCGTGTCGCGTACAGCGAGAACCTGGTCAGTGGCTCCGACGAGATGGTGGCCGTCATCCGGAAGACGAGCCCGGCGTTCAACCTGTTGGTAGTCGGCCGGCGATCGGAGAGCCGCGAGTCGCCGCTGACGGCCGGCATATCGGACTGGAGCGAGCACCTGGAGCTTGGCGTCCTTGGGGATCTCCTCACGTCGACGGACTTCGGATGCAAGGTGTCTACGCTGGTGGTGCAACAGCAGACCAGGGCGGCGGCCGGAGAATCCAGCCGGTAGCCGGAGTTGTCTGCACACCACCGATCAGGTGGACCTGTCTGACAAACCATGGAACTCTGATCTATAGTTGTAAGCATTATGTACTGTGTAGTAATATCTTGGCAGCTAGAATGCAATCAGTAGCAACATGCCTTCCTAGTCTTCTATGAACTCGCAACACACTATATGTTTATAATCTCATGATTGGAACAACAGACAAAACAGTTCAGATAGCAACGGAAACATCTACGCGCAGCAAGTACCATTGCATAGTCCATCAAGCAAGCAACAGTTTTGTTGGTCGGCTACACTATAAGGAGGCCATCTGGATGAGGTACAGGTGAAAGAGGTTATGTTCCTTCAGTTTCCCATGTAGCTCTGCTTGCAAGCTGAGCATAGAAACGGCACAAAAGTACTATACTAACAGATATTGTTTACCAAGGTGAGCACGTGTTACATCATCTGCTGGGTGCAAACAATATGCTGCATATAGTATTGAGGAACTAAGTGCGGCGGGAAGGGCCCCTTGAAGATGCATTCTGGGAGGGCCTCTTCATTCTATAGGAACTGGCACCACGGAATTGACCAGGTGATGGAAGCATAAGCATCTGATTCTCGTCACGGATGCCAGATCGAACATTTCCTGCATTGTTAAGAAAAGAGAAAGGATGTGTTAGAACAAAGCTATAGGAATCAAGTTTCTTTCAAGATTAGAAATCACGATCGAATCAGAAAGTTAAGAGGAATATGTCAATCCATGTTATTACTCAAGTTCAACTCGAATCACGTAAACAAAATAAAAGGATGACTGATGGAGACGTACAGCCAAGATCATTGCAGCACGATAAAAACTATCCAGTTCATTCCTGAATTCAGATATATATGGACACATCCATTCTCCTGCAATAGTGCAATGATGTTGTTGGGCATTTTATGTTGATCCAACCGAAGGTTGGCCTCATATCCCAAAGCCTTAATTTGGCTTGGAGCAAAATCTGTTCGAAAAACTGCCCTTTCTAATGCATATTATTTAATCTAAGGGGAAGTATCTAGACAAACTATCCTGACATTATATATTCTTCCAGACTATGGAGGAGTGGATGCACCAAGATACGACCAGTATGGGTTAACGCCATAACGGAATATGGCCTGATCTATTATCCCACAACCATTAGCAATACTTTCCCCGTTTTGAAGAAATGAAGTAGATCGACAGGCTATCAGCAGTAGACAAGGAAGTACAAAATAGACAGGACATAACTTCTATTCAGTGTTTGCAAAAACACATTATATATTCTACCATACAGTGCATATGCAGCATGCCCATGTGTTTTTGTGTGTGAGAACAAGAGAACGTACCACTGCCAAGCATGTTCACTCTGGGATCCCAACCAGACAAATTTTGCCCTGTATTTCTCTGCCACGATTCTTCAAATCCAGCAAGCTCATCTGTAAGTAAAGGAAAAGACCATCAGAATGAATTTGACAGAACATGATAGAGATCTTAGGATCATGATATCAAAATGCATGCAAACCTTCATTTAAGTTGTGCAAAGTTTGCATGGTGTCAACATTCCCATCAGAACTCAGTTTCCTTCTTAATGAATGTCCCTGCAGCAACAGAATAATAACTTCAATTATATTCCCAGTCTAACTGGAAGAAATAAGGCATATTATTTATCTGGATTACCAAGTACCTTATTGCCAATACCACGTGAGATCCTGTGAGTTGCTTTACCAGTGGTTGTGTCTGCTTCCTTTCTTTCTTCAAATGTAATCTAGGGATATTGAAGAAACAGTAAACACCAGAACTTTGAAAGTTCAAACCATATAGACATGTACATGAAGAAAACAGAACTCCTAAGATTTGACTTACTCCATCCCCACCAGTCCTCCTAGTGGCTGAAGACGTATAACAAGCTCCGTTCGGACCACCATACGTAACAGTTGAGCTCTGAAACATAAATGTCTGCGGTTGTGGATGTGATGTGCTGGCTCTTGCATACCCCCTTTCAAATTGCTTGTGCTTAGGTCTTTTATTATCTGCTAAAAGATTTTAACAGTAGTACTTGGTTAGCAACAAGCCCATACAGGAAAACAAAGAAGTCCCTACTAGCAGCCTAAAATAAAGTAATAAACCAACCTTCAATGTCTTCGTCAGGATCCTCCACGTATGGCACTCCCATCCTTGAATGCTTCCTAGGGTTATCATTCTTGTTCTCATCTTCTTTATTCGCATCTGCACCATCCTCATCATCTGAAGATAGCTCCTTGATTATTGGCACTCTCGGCCTGCTTGGTTCAGGAGCTTGCTGAAGGAAGCCTCCAGTATTGCTCAGTCCATTGGCATTTCCATGAGGCCCAAAAATGCTTGACCCAAAGGTCCTAAACATGCTTGGCTGAAGCAAGCTAGGTCCCATCATAGCACCGAAGGGGTTCATAAAGAAAGGATCATCAAAGGGATTTGCCCCACCAAAAAAACCGGACATTAGGCTCCCTGGTTGTCCAAAGCTGCCTAAACCTGGAAAGGGGTCCCCAAAACCGAAGAAACCATCCCTCCTGCCCCTTCCCCCTTGCATCTTCTATTTCGAATTACCCTGCCAGTTAAAAGATATGCCTTATACAAATGACTGTGTTATATGATGTATTCTCAAGACTACTAAATGATATGTTGAACAAAGCCACAAGGTTGTCAATAAGTAGGATCTAGAAGAAAACCAGTCAAAAAGCAATGTGAATTTTGGAATTGACCTGCATGCTTACAAATTCACATCACATAGTGAAGTAAATACCAAAGGCTTAAATATTAAGATCGAACCCTAAACAGCAATAAACTACAGAATCAAACATAGTGACCAGCCAAAAAACATGCCAAACAGCAACTAGTTATCTCAATTATCCATTATTCTCCATCATAGCAAGTACAGCTGCAAAATTTCCGTACACTCCATATCCAAATGCCAGAATGGCGGATTGTTCCCTCTTGATCAGTTCTATACCAGTGAATAGTGCAATTCTAGTTAGCTATGCATTACTGTCATCCGACCAGTCAGTATCAAGTATCAACTGTTATGCGTCATTCCATCATCTAATATCCCTTTAAAAAATCCAGGAAAAAGGCCCTAACTACCGCAGACACTCCTCGGGCTCGGATCGCTTCAAAATCTAGCAAACTAAACTAGCAACATGATCGAGAGCACCACTAGCAACGCGATCCAAAACTGCCGCGGAACACGAGCAAATCCCAGCACTAACAGCAGGAGGGGTGAAAAAATCGCACGCGCGTACGGACTCGTGGAGGAACCAACCATACCTGGAGGAGCTGCCGGTGAGCCGGCCGGAGCGGGAGGCGAGCAGGCGGCGCGCAGGTCGCCGATCTGATCGCCGAAGCTTGCGAGCTCGCGATTTGGGAAGAGAATTGGGAACGGAAAAGCGAAGCTGCGCGTGAGAGAGGAGAGAGAGAGAGAGAGATAAGGAAGCTGAACGGCAACTCCCGCGGGGGGGGGGGGTGGGTGGGTGGGTGGGGGGGAGAGAGAGAGAGAGAGGCCTCGAGGCTTCCAGAAGCGGATTCTTATAAGGCCTCGGCCCATTAAGAATTCATCCGGCGCGTTAACATCTGCCTCCATGTATGGCCCGAGATATGGGCCCATTGCACATATTACCTCTTGCCGGCCCATTTTTCTATGTTTGTTTTCTTTTAGTACAGTAGTCCCTCCGTCTCAAAATACTTTTAACTTATGTTATTTTTTAAAGAAATTAAGATTAGGGTTGAGAAATGGTTATGATTGGTTGAGGTAAGAAAGCAAGTAAAGAAATTAAATGGGAGAAGGTTGTAATTAGTTGAGATGGGGAGGTTGGTGGAAAAGTAGTAGCACTGTGAGATAAATTTGAATCCTAGAAATAATAGTATTTTGAGATAGAGTATTACTAGTAGCATTTTCTGGAGGCATTCTCCGTCAGAAATTCATACTAGCAGCATTTTCTGGAGGCATGAGGCTATCAAAAAAGTTCATATTTGAGGATTTGTCAGAAATTCCAGATACGCACTCTGTAGCTTGAGATGCTGACAATTACCCATGATATAATAGCTAGGATTTTTAAAATATTTTTATACGATGAGAATGGCTTGTACTTCTAGCCTCTACTGTCAAGCACACAGCTAATAAGTTTTGTTACAGGAATTTCGTAGAAAGTAGCTAGATTGTTGCATAATGATATGTATGCCAAACTCTGAATCTGAAATCTGAACAGTAGCATCTGATGAGCTTTTACACTCTGAACAGTAGCATACTAGCATCTGAACTCTGAACTGCTGGCTGTTGCTGCCTTTGCTGATAGGCTTTATTAAGGCTTGTTTTTGTCGGCCATCAATGGTCCAAGCTTACCTAGCATCTGCCGGCACACATTCCTGCAGCCAAGCAAGCATGGTGATGGTGGCCTCCCTCGTGCAGCAATCTCCTCCTACCTCCGAGGCTGCAGGATCCTCCTCTTCCTCCTCATCTTCAACTCTGTATTAATAATGCACATATGCTTGCGCTTTTGGCATCTCACACCTCAAGGCTGCAATCATGGCAGCAGCATACTTACTACCAGCTAAAGTTCTCAACGACCAGTGGCTTAGCTAGCTTCTTCGTTAGGCCATCCGTCTTCTTCCTTCAACATCCATGTATCCAACCTCTCGCTTTTCATGCGTACAAGATATGTGATATAATATACTCATGCTATTATGCTACCATATCTCATCTGGTCAGTTTAGACAGATGTTCAGATTAAGCATACTTCAGATGCATGGGATATGATAATTTTTTTTTTACTTAATAGGTATGATAATATGTGGATTAGTTTTTTAAAACAAAATATGTGGATTAGTTTAACTCAATCAGTAGTAGTCTTAGTGCTACTAATTAGTAGTTAGCTAATGTACACAGCCCACCGATAACATAAAAAAACATGCATGCATATATAGCATACTGTAAACGCAAGGTTCTTATTAACTTCTGAAGAGATTTATAGAGATTTCTTCAGTTCAGACAAAAAAACAGCTCTGAAACTGAAAGTCTTCCGACTGACAGTATTTTTTTCTGTCTCTGAATCAATCGCACTGGAGCATAACTGATGAAGTCTACATGTGTCAATGGGCAGATTTCATTTTTACATGGGATTGAGCTTAGGTGTAATTAGCTAAGCTAGCAGTTCGTTTGTCACTAAAAAAAACTGGATCAGCTTCCGTTAATTAAGGAGCTGAAGGCACGCACACACACATGTCAGGCATTGGCAGTTCAGCGGATGCATGCGTGCTGCAACTCAATTAGTGGGCCTCTAATCTACGCTTTTTACGCCTAAACCCAGATTAGTTAATCTAATTAAACTATGAGCTTTGCTAGCTAGGTGGTAGCTCGAAAAGATGGTGGAATATGCCCATGGGAGAAGAGCTCAATAATACAGACAGGCGCATGCACAAAGCAAGTGGACTGGATAATGATAATAACGTATTTAGGTAAGCTTAATTAGCTTAATCAGCTTAGTTATATGGTTCTTAATTAGGGATTAGTGTTGATAATTAGGAGCCTTGGACCACACATGCATGAACAGCATGTGGTCTCTAGTGCGCTGGAAGCGTGCAACAAGCTCCTACTTCGATGTGAGTGTGTTGGCGTGCACCCATTAGAGCCAAGACTTTTTAAGCTCATTTTTTTTCCTTTAAATTTCTCTTTGGTGATTAATTAACATTTGGATATGATTAAACGGCATTTTAATCTCACCATGGGCATGTGCCTTCCCTCCACTAACCCTGAAATTGGAACCTTGTTAATATAAGATGTGGGAATCTTCCCCAAACAAATATGCAGATGGCACTACTGAACTGCATGAATATTATTGGGGTTTTTCTTTTGAGAAGTAATGAAGTAACATATATAATTATCCCAAATTAGAGCATAAATTCGGTTTGGATTACGTGCTTGAAACTTGGAGCATATAATTGTACTCTCTTGTAGGATAATAATATTATTATGCCTTTTCCCCTTTTTTTCTCCTTTCATGGAAGCTTATTTTATCCATATTTCTTATGGAAATTAAAGATAGCATGAAGAAGAGAAGTTCCTTATCCAGATCTAAATGGACACTTTGAAGATATGTGCAAAACTACAAAATAGCTGATGAGCTTCTTTCTTGGGCTGTTTGTGCTTTTGCCATTTGTTTCCTCTTGAGGGGCCCTCAGTTAGGGTTACATTTAGCTCTGCAAACAACTTGTGATTAAGTGGTGCTTAATTCTTAATTTAATCATCTCTTTGTATCGAAAAAAGTTAAGTAGGGAGACCCACTTGCCCATCACATCCTTTTAAGTACAAAATGCCTTGCTTTTGGTTGCTTGCTTGTCTTCCCATGGGTTAACAGGTGGTGGAGTACCCATGATCTGATCTCCTTTTTCTTCTCCTACTTTTATCTATTAATTTTAGATTAGATAGATAGATGGTTTAGAGGGCTAGAAGTTGGAGTAAAGCATATGTCATTAGGTCTATCTTAATCAACTAATCCAATTTCTTTGTGTGTTGCTTTGCTTTCATGGATTGTTGAGTGTTGACTCCACAGTGTTTAATTGCTATCATTATATTTATAAATGTTTCCATCCTAATCTAGCATACGAAATCCTTTTTTTTTGTGGGCTATACTAATTTATGTCTTTTTTTCATGCTTGTCTTGCAAGGAAATGAAAAGTTTAATACTGGAGAATATATTTGTTATCATGAAAAAGCAAATTATTGTTGAGTGTTGGTGAGCTGTCCACGATTGACTTTTCAGCAGTGCATGTATATTAGTATGTGATATGTTTGGAGCACATTAATTTGTTTCAATTAAAAATATCCCATGTTTTTCTCCTTTTTCCGTTCTTTTTTCAACTACCTCTACTCGGTAATGCACTAAGTAGCATGAATGTAGTAATATCTAGAGAATTAGCATGACCAAATCCAATGCTGATGAATCATATATAGTAAATGAAAACCTAAACTGTCATGTTCCTTTTGGACCGATCAACAACTAAAGCATATACATTGTCGATCTCGAATTGAAATGGTCGTCAATCTAGCTACGTACTACATGCCAGAATTTTTTTGCACAACCAAGAAAGTATCAAAGCTGAAAAAAAATGTGCTTTCATGTAGGCACGTACAAGTCAAATATATAGATGATCGATAAGATCCAGATATAATTATGTGATGTTAAAGAAATTCAAGAAATGATCTGTAAGAAATCTACTCCGGCAATTTTTCCTCTAGGCAAGTAAATATAACACACCTATCGGTCAGATTTTTCAAATTTTGGCTGATTTTGGAGCGGTTCCAATTTCTTGTTTCGAATTTGAATCCCAAAATTCATAAAACTGCTTGGAAGCGAATTTCAATTCGCGTTCGCATGTGTAAACCTTCCATCTGTACTTAGTCCAAAACTGAATCTCCCTCTTCTACTGGGTCACACTAGGTTGTTTGATCTGTTGACCACCATGCATACAAATTAAAACATCTTAGTCTGGACACAAGGCTAAACCTAACATTAATTTGACTCTCTCCTCTCTTTGACCCTCTCATGGAGGCATTGCCTAATCATATGGGCTGTCCATCTCTAGCTCTTTTCTTGTTTTTGTGTGTGCGCTTTTGACCGTGGCCCTCTGCACTGCCCAATATTTCAGTACAGTACTATGGCTATGTTTGGAGAGTTTTAGATTCTAGGAAGCAGCCAGTAAGAATATGAAGAAGTTGAGTTTATAGTTTATTTTTTATTCTACAGCTATAAATTCTTAGAATCTAAATAAAAATCTAGACTATTTAAAAAAAATTCTATTAAATTATAAGAGAAACTGTAACTTATAACTTATATAGAAACTCCACTAAGGACCTATGTAACTGTAAAATCCACGCCTGGATCTCCATGCTGCCGATGGATTTGGATCACGCGCGTACGTACATACGAAGCGCCAGTGACTGCATGTGTCTGTCTACCATGCAGTGCCACTACCTCGCAATGTTCAGCTTTATTTTGACACGTTCCAACGCACAAAGACGCAAAAGCTATGGTCACACAAACATGTGGTAGAACACAACAAGCATGGGAAAAGGAGAATGGAGAGAGAAGAAAAGTCATTATGTTGTTGTATGATGTCTTCGGTCTTCTACTGTTTGTGATATAATTGTAGTTTGTTGATGTTTGTGGTTTTGATTGTAATGGTTTCTAATTTTTTTTCTTTGTTATAAGTGTTTGTACTAGTTTGAACTTGTTTGGCCTACTCCAACAAATATAAGAAGATAAGGATATCATAATTAAGAGTAGTTACTTTGCTTATGAGCCGGCTTTTCTTCTCTAGTGGAGAGTTTGGCGCATTCATTGCATTTCTTTATTTTTGGTTTGTTGTTTTATCTTGCGCAACATGTTTGGCATTTGGACAAAAGGGTGGATATGTCAAGCGTACATGGTTTGCAAATTTTGATAAACAAAAAGGTGGTAGCTCCAACCACCATATTCTGTTCATACCATCCATGATTTCTTCATGGTTTGAAAGGAAAATTTTGGATCGTTCTGCCTAAAAGATAAGTTCGAAAGGAAAAATTACATTAAGGCACATTGGATATTGAATCCCTGAATTTTCTGATTTTTCTTATTAACAATGAATTCAAACCCTGATTCATGTAGCTCTTGGTTTATGGTGCAAAAATTAAAAAAAAATAATCGTACAAAAAGGTAATGCAATTACAATAAACTCCTCTATAACTTCATAATAGAAGTTGTTTTCAATGCAACTTTGAGATGATGAGTGTACATCATTTTTTTTAGTAGTTTCTGCATGAGCAAATAAAACATGTTTAGTTGCTCGCTCTAAGGCCCCGTTCTTTTCTTATTCTAGATTTTGATTTTTATTTGTACGCTTCGCAAGTTCTTAAATGGTGCATTTCGTGTTAAAAGTTTCGATATAAAAGTTTCTCATCTAACCTTTGTAAAGCAAAATTTCAACTTTATAGTAGTTAATTCAATCATTTATGCCCCAAATAGCTATCACATAATCAGATTATCTAAAAATCTCATCACTAACAAACACATCCTAATAATCCATAGATTTCAAATCACATATTTCCGCGCATCACTCATGACAAGTTAGGCTGAGTTCGAATTTAAGTGAAGAGGGAAAAATCTCCTCGTTTTTCATGAGCATGCTTCTCGAACTGCTAAACGGTAAGTTTTTTTTAAAAATTTATCTAAAAGTTGCTTTAAAAATCGTATTACTCCATTTTTCAAGTTTAAATGATTAATACTCAATTAATCATGTGCTAATGGCTTACCTCGTTTTGCGTGATCTTCTTTCTCTTCCCTCACCTTTAAACTATACCTTAAGCATCAAATACTACTTCTTTCGTTCATAAAAGACCGTTATTTTAGTTAATTTAAAAGAGATTAAGCATGAGATCAAAAGACTACTACGTACTTAATTAATGTGAAGAGAAAATAGGGAGGAAGAGAAAACGAGGAGGATAAGAGAATCCTATTAGTTGGGTTAAAATAATAAAATTGTATTAAATATATCTAGTAAATCTTATTCTAAAAATACACTCTTTATGAGATAAATTATTGACCTGACGGAGGGAGCAGAACACTAGAGTGGAAAGCTGGTGTGACCGTAGCTGCTCCAATTCCCACCGGACTACTCGTTGAAAAAGAAGGGAAGCTGGCTGCTTCCACACGGATCAACTCAGCTCCCTGTCTGTCCGTCACCGCTCGCACTGTACGTCTGCACGCTTTGACATGTTTGACCCGCCGGAACTGCAAGCCGAGCAGACGCCGGCGACCACCACCGCAGTGGCAAAACCGTAATTAAGACCCGCATCCAGGGTCAAACCCACACCACCCCCACTCGCTTTAATATCCGTGGCTAATTACCCATGAGCCCCTCAAAATTATCCAATATTTAATCGAGTATTAAATGTTTTTCCCATTTTGCCCCCCACGGCAAGCAAGCAAAGCAAAGCAACGGGCATTTTTCGATTTCCGCATTAAAAACTCGGCCCCGCTTTTGTACGCATCCCCCTCCCTCCTCCGAAACAACGACAATTTCGGTTTCTTTACCAAAAACGCGGCATTAATTTAATATCGCCGATAATTTAATCTAGAATTTACTCCTTTTTTTAATTCGTTTAATTAATTTATTAATTTCTGTCTTGCGCTCACGCGTCCCCTTTTTTGCTTTTAGTTTTGGCTTTTTATTTCGCCCATTTCCATTCCTCCCTTTTGCTTCTGCTTCTGCTGCTCTCCTCGCCGCCTCGTCTTCTTCCTCCTCCGGGCCTCTGCGTTGTGTAGGGAGTGGGTTTTTTTTTGGTGTGATTTTGGAGAATATTTTTGGATTTTTGGGTGTTATTTTTGTGGGTTTTGGAGGTGTATTTATTTTGGGATTTATTTTGGGGAGGTTTTAAGGGAGGTGGAGGAGGGGGGAGATGGGGTTACTGTGCGCGAGCTCCAATGGCGAGAGCTCGTGGCGGAAACCCTAGTAGAAGGTGGTGGTCGCGCTCGCGTGTGGAGTGCTGCGTGCATGGAGGCCAAGTCGGGAGAAGCAGCGAGTGTTGCCGCTGCGCCGGTGGCTGTGGCGACGGAGGCGGCGACGGTGAGCTTCCAGTCGCAGACGCCGGTGGTGGCTGTGGCGGCGATTCCGGGGTCGGCGGCGGCGGCGGCCGAGCAGGGTAGCTCGAGCGGCGGTGTGCTGGTGTCGCCGGCGGCGGTGGCTATGGCGACGGGAGGAGGGGCTGTGGTGGTGCCGGCGCCGGCGGCGGTGAAGGTGGGGAAGAAGAGGGGGAGGCCGAGGAAGTACGGGCCGGACGGGAGCCTGATCCGGCCGCTGAACGCGACGCCGATCTCGGAGTCGGTTCCCATGGCGACCTCCGCGGTGGGGCCGTACACGCCGGCGGCGGCGGTGGGCGCCGCCATGAAGCGCGGGAGGGGCCGCCCCCTTGACTTCACCGCCATGGGCAAGCTCCACCACCACCACCACCAGCAGCAGTTCGGCTTCCACTTCGACTCCATTGGTTGGTATCCATCCCTGCTCACATCGCATCTTTTCCCCCAAATTTTCTCAAGAAAATTCGTAAAACTTGATTTTTTTTTGTCAACCCATATACTGCTCAAGAGAAAACTCGAATTTTTTTTGCTATCTTTTTCCCCCCACTAATTTAGCTGTAAGAAATTAAGTAGGCGATTAGAGAATGGGTAGACGGCTGAAGAGGAGGGGGCCAATGGCAGGAGTAGTAGTAATTGGCTTGCGGCGTCACTTGCTCGCTCCTTGTCATGACACTGTCTGTCTGTCCCTCTCTTATCCGAATATTTCTTGTCTCCTCCCCTCTATCCAGTATCCACCCCAGTGTTGCATGATCAGATAGATGGTCACTTGGTCAGGGACCTCAGCCTGGTTGGTGTTCTCCAAGATTCGAAGAAGCTCAAGTGGGGGCCAGATGGAGGCATATCCTGAATCCTCAAAGCCTCATCTTGTTGTTATTGTGGTTGCATGCATGGTGGGGTTGTGCCGTTGTGGGGGTGGCATGGTGGTGGTGGTTACTAGTTCTGGGACTAGATGGGGATCGAGATGGATCAAGCGAAGATCCTCCGAGTTAGGAGGTACTTAGCCTCCTCTGGTACCTTTCATCAATCATCATCCTTGTCTCTGTTGTGCTGCCGTTGCTGATGGCAACGCTAAGGCCAAGATGTCCTGGCATATCTGGTTTTCTGGCAGGTTGTACAAGCTGGAATGGTCAGAGCTAGCAAGTGTTGTCGAGCACCATGAATGTACAAAGTACTAGAATTCAGTGTTATGGAAATAGCCACAGGCTGCTGTAGTTGCATTGTGCTTGTTTCATTCTCTTGAGCGTTTTTACTTTGTTTTGAAATAATCTGCTGTTGGTTTATTAACCATAGCATGTGCTGGCAGGTGACATGGTGGCATGTTCTGCTGGTGCGAATTTCACTCCTCACATCATCACTGTTGCTCCTGGCGAGGTATGGATTTCTACCTTTTTTTTTTTTGCAGCCTTAAATTGATACTAGCTACATTTGTTTTGTTCAATCTATCAAGTTGTACGAGTTAATTGTTGGCGAAGATTGAATATGTTCTTTACTTAAATTTGATATGCACTTCATTGAACTATACTGTACTAAGAGCATGTAATTTTGTTGTACTGCTCTGCTGCCTGGAATAAGATTTTATGGTTGGCAATCATATAGGTTCAGGCTTTTCTGCAACTATACTGTGATTAGTTGCGTCATTTTATGCATTTCAAACATTTCGTTTTGTATCATGTTTTTTATACATGAACAGACGAAAGGCATTACTGTGCTGCAACTTTTTCTGTTTTGATTGACTAGGTGAGCTTGCAAACCATGGTATGAATTCTGGATATGCTTGGATTTAACAAAAAAATGGTCCACCATGTATTGTGTTTGGCCTTCAAGCCTGTTAAGGCACTGCTATTACAAATATTTGTATAGCTCCAGTTATGCTCTCCAAATATTCTTTTTGGTGAAATCTTTGATAATATGTGGTGCTGATGTTTGTTACATGTAATTCAGGATGTCACTATGAAGGTCATATCATTTTCTCAACAAGGACCGCGAGCTATTTGTATTCTATCTGCTAATGGTGTGATATCAAATGTTACACTGCGTCAACCTGATTCCTCTGGTGGCACATTAACTTATGAGGTTTGTGGATCTACTCATGACATACAGAGTAATACTTTGCATGCCAGTTTTTTTTTTTTTGTTTCAGATCAACCTTGACATGATTTCGTATAAATGTGTAAAGATGAAAATTCTTATTGACCTTATGGTTCCCAGCTGATCTCCCTTGTTTTGTAGGGACGTTTTGAGTTGCTATCATTGTCTGGATCATTTATGCCTACAGAAAACAGTGGAACACGAAGTCGGTCAGGTGGGATGAGTGTTTCTCTTGCCAGCCCAGATGGTCGTGTTGTTGGTGGTGGAGTTGCTGGCCTTCTGGTGGCAGCAAGTCCTGTTCAGGTGCTTCTACTTACCTTTAATTGAGATCTGAATGATTCAATTTTTTTTTGGCGGAAACACATGCCATGTTTTCTGAAAAATCAAGGGAATCATTTCATTTTCTCCCTTTGCTGTACATTTATCTGCATGGAGGTGATCAAATGCCCTCTATATACATCCTGATCCTGCTCCAGATGGAAATGACAGTTGGATTTGTTTGTCAGATCGTCGTTGGTAGCTTCCTGCCAAGCTATCAAATGGAACAGAAGAATAAAAAGCCGAGGGTGGAAGCGGCACCTGCCCTTGCACAGACGCCTCCGGCTGTTCCAATCTCTAGCACCGATACGCACAGCAGTGAGCAAGGGCAGCACAGCTCCGTCGCCCCAAGAGCAAACATTGTAACCTCAGCTTACAGCGCAGACCAGAGCTGGGGGGCATCTCCTGCTCAGTCGATACCTGACAGCGCGAGAACACCGTCAGGTGATGTGAAGGTCACTGCCTCCGGAGCCTGAAACTGAAAACACCGACCAGGATCCATGAAATTCCCTGGTCTGTCACTGCTGCTGCGGCACACCATTATCGCCGCTGCAAAAGATGGCTTCATTTCTTTCTGACTTGTAAAAGATGTGTCTGAGTTCCAGTAGGTTTTCCATCAGGCAGAAGAGTCTAACTGCATTTGCTGTAGCTGTCCCGATATTAGTCACTGTTTAAGCATCAGGCTACCTTGTCGATCTTATTGGAGATTGGAGAGTTGTGTAGTTATAAAATTGTACTAGCTGTGTGTGTCTTAGGCTTCCTTTCATCTGTTGGATTACTCCCCTTAATCTGCTCGGTGTACCCCTTTTTAAATTAGCATTAGAATTTTTTTTCAATCTATTACTACTGCTTAACTGTTTCCTAAACTACTCATGTTCCATGGCGCCAATGTTAATCTTCATATGGAAGCTCTCTTCTTTCATTCTCTGACTGACAGTGGGCCCAAGTTCACTGACAAGTGAGGGTCACAACCTGTAACAGAAGTTCTACCGAAGAAGTTAGCTTTGAACTACTGAATGTCTGAATCTGAATCTTCAGAAGTCCAGCAGCTAGGGCCGGTAATCTTCAGGCGAAACATCCAAAAACCATGCTGATACTCTGGGCCCACATGTCAGTGACTGCTGACGAAATGCAGCGAGAAACTCCACGCCAAGATTCGCACTGCATGCATGCACATGCTCCGGTCAAAAGAGAGGCCGGTCATGGCGGTGGTGGTGGTCGTCGACTCAGGTGCATGCGACCACGACGACGACGACGAAGATGATTAGCTCACGGTGGAAGCTAAGCTAGAGTGACTAGCGCTAATAAAGCCATCAAGTGCACACTTAGCAACAAAGCTGGGGTCGATTAAACTAGAGCAGCTTCAGGAAAAGGTTAAGCAGAAGCATCAAGCATGTAGTGTCAGTGAAGAGACATCAGAATTCAGACAGCGCCCCGGTCTTAAGGGCGGCCATGTGTGTGTGTGAGAGAGAGAGAGAAGGCCGCGTGCATGGAAAGGCGCCAAACAGACAGCCCATGCATGCATGCAGGAGACTGCGTGGTGGACCAATCGGCGGCTCATGCGGCCACGTGATTAGTGGTCTAGTTAAGCAAGTAATTAGCCATGATCAGAGCCGTACACCCCTCGCTAATCAGGGTTCAGACACGCCTGAACTAGCTTGTTTGATCATCTTTAATCTTTAGTCATCATACTAACTACAGGAGTAGTACTCCAGTTGGTAGTGAAGGTTATTTGCAAATACTACTTGGAATTACTGGTCTAAATAACTGGTTAAAACAGGGTTCAGACAGACATCTGAATCAATTTTGAAGTGCCTAATTTCTTGTGCTTCTTTGTTCATCTTTACTTCTGTTATGGTGAGTAGAATCATACACTATACAGGAGTCTTTTTTTTATACTACACTATACAGGAGTTGGTAGTGAAGGTTATTGGCAAATACTAGTTGGAATTACTGGTTTAAAGAACTGGTTGGATTTTTTTCTTTTTTTGATCGGTTGCTGGTCGTCGTCTTCTTTTGAGGCAGATGTTTGCAAGGCTCTTCTGAATTTCTGAACTGTGCAGTTAGTGCTACAGCTACAGGATGAGGGAGGCAGGCAGGAGTGGAAGCGAAGGCGAGGGTGCTGTTTGTGTTTGGAGACCGACACACGCTGCCGGATTGAAGGTTCAGCAACCTCGAACTTGCAGACATGTCTGTTTCTTGGTCCTTGGACTTGGAAACATTGGGGGGTGGGAGCTACGATTTGTTAATCAACTAATCTGCTTGCCCTATGAATCATCCTTAATTAACTATGCGTAGTTAAATAGTAGGAGTATAATGTATAACTAATCTACCTGATGATATTGGCTGGTGCTAGCTACTCTCTAGCTAGCTAGCCATGTCCTGGCAGCCGCAAGAGGAACAGCAGCAAGGATCCAAAAGCAGCAGCAGCAAGCGAAAGCTCCGGAGACGGGTCAAGATCGAGGTAGACGAATGCTTGCATGCGACGAACCTTAGCTCACACCCTTGTTTTCTCCCTTGCCTGTCTGAGATGCAGATGCAGATGGCCGGAGATTGGTCGTTATGGGTATTAAAATTCAGCATCAATTTTAGTATCTCATCTTGAATTGCTCCTAGCTTGTCAGAGATGCAGATGGCCGGAGATTAATCAGTCCTCAGGTATTAAAATTCAGAGTCAGGTAGTGAATTAGTGGGCTTATTAACATATGTTGCATTAATTTGGTGCCGCTAATTCCTCGTATGAACCGTCTGTACTGAGTCTGAAACTACATAGTTTCAGATTGAGAGTAGTACAATCCCCCGTTCCAAATTGCAACTGCTCCATGTCATTTTCATGTCTCCCAAACAGACCCTGATGCAGAATCTGCATGGAGATTATACAGTGAAAAGCACTGAAGTGGACTACGAAGCTTGCCGTGCTTCAAGCTGAAAGAATCTCTTGTCCAACAAAGCAGAAATAGACTGCAGTATGAAACAATTGCTCGTTGCTAGCTATAGCATTCAGACATGAACACAAGTCAGCAGCAATTTGTCACAAGTGATGTCCTTAGTTTATGTCTCATCAGGTGACCCCATGTTTGACTCCTCCTGTCAGTCTACTGATACACATGGCACCAGAGCCAAGAAAGCCATTTGATCGAGCCACTGATCGAGCTAACTGCATGAGCACAAACAGTACTAGACAACCTATGAAGAACAACAAAACCAAAACAAATTTATAAAGCAGCACAGCCATATGGAACCAAGCTCTGCCGCCGGTTTTGATGGAGATGCCACACTTGAGATGCCGTGCAAACGGCCTGGAGTTTCTGCTGGATGCAGATGCCTTGTCTTGTTCGGTGTGCTCTCCCATCTGATCAGATCAGAGCTGAGTGTATGAGGAATCATTTGGTGTTCTTTTAACAAAGAATTAGCTCATCACAACATGGACTGAACAGAATTAGTTTTGATTGTAGTTGGTGGTTGTGGATTGGACAAAACCGGCTGCTGAATTTTTATTCAGAGCATTTGAGCACTAAACTAGGACGCATGATGGCATGAGCCATGCTGATATCTGAAAAGGGACAAGCTCTTGCTTTTTGCAGTATCAGGCATTTGACTAATGGAATCTTTGCGATGAAACTCTGGAACTTTCAGGCAAAGTTGAAGTTTGCTGGTTTACCAAATCAAATCTTATGTCCAAGTCATGCCATAGTTGTTACTGGGCATTCTGAAAGCTAAATGGCAACCAGATTCTTGTTTAGAAGAAAACTTCAAGAAAAGGGCATAGTTCAGGTTCTTGTTGGAACTTAGTTTTTTTACAAGGTAATTTTTTGCACAAATTATAGTAGGAAAAATTGCCTTGTTTCCTCTGGAATTCATGTGTTCTCCTTTTATTTTCCATGCACTATGATTGTATCCATTGATCACTCTGCAAGACTGCATTGTCCATATGAGCACGAACAGTAACTTTATTGGTGTGCACCACTGCCATCACAACCTCAAACATACCACAAGAGGAAAAGACAATGTTGCAAGAACAGGCTGTTGTTGCTGTGATTGCCAGTTACTCTCTCCCACAGTGCCAAGTCAGGCATCTTGTTTCCCTTGCAAGCTACACCTACTGATCAAGAGCACCAGTTAATCACACAACTCAAAAGCAAACATCTGCCACATTTGGGCTGAAATACCAGAGCAGTAGTACAATTACAATGCTTTGGCAACACATAATCCATCGGCAAAGCTGAAAAGCATCTGCACACAGGCAAGCTGCAGACAGAAAGAAGCAAAGCTAACGAACCCAAAGAATTTGTTTTGCCAAAGAAGGCAGAAAAACAGCATAGTACAGAATAACAAACCGTCCTTCCTCCATTGTTTGTCTACTGTCTACTACTACTAAGAACATGAATGCACTCACTACACACTAGGTACTACTAACAGCATCAAATTTTCCCTATGTACATAGTAGTTCTCAGCTTTTCTACTGCTAGGCTCTAGGCTAGTATCATCTTGTTCCTCCCCCTTGTACAGTTCTAGCCTGGCTTCCCCTGGATCTCAAATTCTCCTTTGTAAATTTTTTCTTGCAGCTCTTTTGCTTCATCTGAATGTGACCTGTGAGCTTTCAACCACTCTTGCAACTTCATCTTGTCTCCATGAATCTTCTATGTACAGCAAACATGATGATGAGCTGAAGAACGGTGGCAGCAAGCAAGATGAACAAGTTGTCTTGACTGAATTGTTGTGTTCTTCTTGGATTTTCCATTTTGGTTCCATGTCTATGAGCACGATTTGATCAATCCCAGGCTGACCAGGTTCCTCTTGACAAAGTTGCCAAGGTAGAACAGCCCAATGCCACCAATGCCGCCATTGCCGTCGCCACGGTCGCGCGGCGCAGCCTTCTGGTAGAGCTGCGGCCGGTGCTCCTCCTTGGCAACGAGACAGTCCATGCCAACTCTCTGCCTCACGGCATCAATGGCGCTCTGGTTGACGGTGTTGCCCGCGGCGTCGGTGACATAGAACACATTTGAGGCCATGTCGCCCTTGGTCGACACCTCCGCCTGCGCCACCAGCAATCCGTTCTCCCGGAACGTGCGCGTGACATCCGACAGCAACCCCGGCCGGTCCGCCGTGCACAGCTCCAATCTCACTCCCTGAACACCAAGAAATCAAACACATTAGCTTGATGATCCTTCAAAACAGGAGTAAAATTGCATCTTGGTGCTGAAATTTGGATCAAATTGGGTTCGCTACCTCTAGTGATCTCCGTTCAATGGCGTCCTGGAGGCATTGGCTCACTCTCTGGCGCTCCGCCTCGGATCTGATGGGGCTCCCGTCGGCGTGGCGGATGTAGAATTCTTGGTGCGCTTGGTCGCCGGTGGTGTCGATGGTGCCGTGGAAGACGACGTAGTCCATGTCGGTGAGCGTGCAGACGACGTCGAACAGCAGCTTGGGGCGGTCGCGGCACTGGACGGTGACCACCGAATAGCCGCGCTCCGCCCAGCTCTGGACGGAGACGGCCGAGGTGGGGGAAGCCGCGCGCTCCTGGTCGCGGGCAGCGGACATGAGCTGGTGGAGGCGGCGCTCGGCGTGCGTGACGGCGGCGGCGGGGACGGCGGCCACGGCGCCGCTGAGGCCGCCCGCGCTGGTGGAGTCGCCGCCGCGGAGGAGGTGACTGAGGCGGGCCTCGATGCGGGCCATCCTCTCGGTGTCGGCCTCCTCGTCGCGGAGGAAGACGAGGCAGCCGAGGCGGCCGCGGTGCGTCCACGCCCGCGCCTCCACGACGCTGCAGTCCATGTCGGCGAGCACGGCGAACACCTCCGAGATGAGCCCCGTCCGGTCGGCTCCCGTCAGCTCCAGCGCCGTCAGCCCCTCCAGCGCCGCCGGCCTCGCCGGCCCGTTCCACGTCCCCAGAGACTGCAACAAACCACACCACGCAATCAGAAACCAACTCCGGCGAGCCCACGTCGCCAGCAAGAAGCCAACCACCAGGACACCAACCTGCTCGATGTAGGCGATGACGCTGTCGCCGGTGAGCTTGCGGCCGAGGCGGTCGGTGACATGGAAGACATCCATGAACCACCTCCCATCCGACGAGATGTAGGCCTTGTTGATGGACAGGTCGAGGTCGGCGAGCACCTGCACCGCCTCGAGCAGCACCCTCGTCTTCCTCGAGCTGTCAACCTGCACGCCCCAAATCAGTAAACCACACCACCACCACCAAGAACACGCACCAGATTGAACCAAAAACCGAAGAACCACACCACCGACCTGCACGAGCGTCGCAGTGGGCACACACCGCATTGTCGATCACCACCCTCGGTGTGTTCATCCTGATCACCAGCTTCTCGTACTCGTCCAGCCACTCCATTGCCGCCGGCGACCGACTGACTGACTGACACACACTCCGGCCGGCCACCCACCTCGCCGGTCGCTGCTCCCGCAAGCTCCAGGCCACACGGAGCAAGGTATATAAGGTGGGAGGCGACGAGACGGAGGAGGAGGACGCGAGGGCGGGGAGCGCTTCGGCGGAATCGCCCGCGCTTTGGAGGCGTCTGGGTTGGCGGCGAGCGGCGGACGGGAATGGACTTGGAATTTTTCGGAAATCGAATGCGGGGAATGGGAATTGGGTTGGGTGGGGTTATTTAATATGGTGGGGGGAGTGGTGGGCCCGGCCAACGTGGGGGCCGCTCATGGAGGCCAGGTGGGTCGCCACGTGGAGGGGGTGTGTGCTTGCCTCTTGCTTACGCACTCGCTCTCCTCTCCTCTCCTCTCCCTTTGCGTCCGGCTTAATTAAAGGGAGGTTTTTTTTCCCTTCTTCTTGGCTTTTTTTTTGGGTTTTAGGTTTTGATCACCCTGACATATTTCAATTTTTTTCTAGCTGCACTATGATGTTTGTATTGGTTGAGATTGCTGATGGCTTCGCCTTTCCAGTTGTATCGTAGGTTGTTCATTCGCCTCATATTTTGTGGATGGATTTTGTTGTGCATGTTTAGCCAGCTATGGCACGATAAGACAATACTGTCTCACGAGAAATACAACGTAACGTATCAAAAGCTGAAGCAAGCGAAGATGATATCACCCTTGTTACTGCAGGCAGACGGTGGCATAAGGCATATACAACGGGCGTTATTTTCCTGTCTCCTCTTTGAATATTTTTAAAATAACTCCCTTCGCGTGCTCAACAACAGCGTCCTCATCGTCTCGCGAGGCGACGCAGGAGGGCTCGTGCTCCTATGCATCAACGACGGCCAAACACGTGCGGTACCTGGTCTCGTCTCCTCCGGTCAGTAACAGCTCATCGTTTTATGGTCTTGTCACCCGCTTAATACAAAATAGTTATATCTTTGAAAAAAAGACACACATAAAAAAAGCTTGTTCTCAGTTATGGTTAAAAAGTTTCTATCCAGAAACAGCACACATAACTATTCCCAGAAGCAACAGATTACAGCAAAAAAAAACCACCAATTAGGAATGATTTTTTTTTTTGAAAAATACGCCAACGAGTAAGCAGCACAGCAGGAGCTGGTGAGTGGGGGCCAGGGGGACGTGCCTGTGTAGTCGCCCGTCTCCGCGCCAGCTGTCCTGTGGGCCCGGTTCGGCATCCGCCCGGGCTTTCCTGCCGTCGCTACGGACGGTCTGGATCTCATCTCACCCCTGCTCCGCCGAACCGAACCAAGCACACCATCGCCGAAATGACCGAAATGCCCTCGGAGACGAGGCCTCGCACCTCGTACGTTCAGGGGCATTCCGGTCACTTCACTGGCGCTGCCGGCCGCGCGCGTCGTGTCGGGTCGCTGTCGTCCAACGCCTCGCCGGTGCAGCACCAAACACGGATCCGCATCTTTTGGAGCTTCCAGTGCTGCGTGCTCTGCTCCACACTTTTCCTTTAAATCCACTTTATTTATTTACTCTGACACCATCCTACGTGGAAATTACTTAATTTCCAGCGTGGATATTAGTTTCAGGAGTAATATTTTCTCTCTGGCCAGATGGAATACGGCGAAATGGACAAGAGGGTAGTAGCAGCCGGCGGCATATTACCGGATTTGGAGCTGTGCATTGGTTCAAAATTTGTACGCTGCTACTCCTTTATTTCAAAATATGAGGATTTTTAGCTTGTTTAGCAAATATTAAGGTTATGCTAAAATATTTTTTTTATCACTTTAGTTGTTAATTTTTTAAATTTTAAATTATTTAGATTCCTTTTTCAAGCATTTTATTGGCTTTGGAATTATTAAAAAGATGAGAATAAGTATATAAATGCTTATATTGCTATATAAAATTTAAATCCTATAAATACTTATATTTTTAAATGAGAAAGAAGTAGCAGAGCAGCATTAATTAGGACAAAGTAGCAGTGTTAGCAAGGGAGGTTAGTTACTCGAATATCTCGTGCATATTCCTGATCGGCATTGGCTTATTGCCGACTGCTGTGTCTGGAGTGAAGCTGCCATGTACGCCCACAGCTGGGTTGTAATAACGTAGCAGTGCAATGTTTTATTTACTGGAAATCATATATTTTTACACCCATCTAATGACTAATGAGAAAGGAATTCTAGGTAGTGGCGAAAGCCAGCTCCCGAACTGGTTGGACGGCCACCGATGCTCCACCGCTGAATACCGTCGACGTTAAAAAATTAATCAACCGTGGAGAAATACTACTAGGCTCCATTCGAAACTGCTTCTTTGGGTCTGTATTTCCTCATTTTTTATGAGTGGTTTTTTAAACTACTAAACGGTATATTTTTTATAAAAATTTTCTATATAAAAGTATCTAAAAAATCAAATAGATTTATTTTTTTAAGTTTATAATAGTTAATACTTAATTAATCGTGTGCTAACGATCTGCTCTGTTTTGTATGCCACGTTAAGCCATGAGTCATAAGCACATCCGAACACTACCTTACACGGCGTTCAAACCTACTTCTGCGTACGGCTTATAAGCCGCATGCGAAACAAGAAACGTCATTAGCACGTGATTAATTAAATATTAACTATTAAAAAGTAAAAAAATAAAAATCTATTTAATTTTTTAGAGATACTTTCATATCAAAGTTTTTTCAAAGACACATCGTTTTACGTTTTAAGAAGCATGGTAACAGATTGAGACATAATCCATAAACTAGAAACATGTCCGAACACTGCCTTAGGCCCTATTTAGGGAGCTTGAGCTTCTACTAGATGCAGCTTCTCTAGAATCTTCAGTTGATAGAAGCTCCTTCCAAATAGTCTAGATTTTCATTCAGATTCTGATAATATATAGTTGTAAAATCTAAAAAATAAACTAAAAGACAGAAGTTAAAAACCCAATTTCTCTATATTCTCATCGGCTATTTTTTAAATTTTAAGCTCCTCTGGACAAAACCTTAGTCGTCGACTGTCTCGTTGGCTCCGTCACTGATTCTAGCTGAATATACCGATCACATGCAGACGCGGGTGTGGCATGCACGTTGGTGCTGTGGCGGGAACAGTGGTAATTAAAGAGGATCCGTTCCATGGATCGAGCAGTGTAGTGGAGCAGATCAGTACAGTAGAGTACACTGATCGTGCGAGGCCGTCGTATAGTATCCTATCCAGCGCGCGCGCGCGCGTGCATGTACGTGATGCACATTAATGGCTGGCGCGCGCCCGTCACGTGACCCGCCCGCCGTCTCATCGGTCATCAATGGAGTGTTCATTAATTAGGGCGCACTGGTGATGGTACTCCATTAATTTAGAGCTAACCATAAACTACTTGGGGGTTAATTAATTGATCCGTACGTCTTGAGTACAAGCGAAGATTACCCTTTTTTCTTTTTTTGCGAGGGAGCTCGACGTGTGTGTTTCGTATTGTCGCAAGTACACATGTAGGTTGATGGCCATCGATCCTGGCCGTTGGTTTGCAAGCTATAGTAGCAGAAGTACTAGTAGGCTGATGAGCAGCAGAGATCATGCGCGCACGACTGACAGACGTGTAGTGTTAATTATTCAAAAACTATTATTGTAAAATAATAATTTGTCTATAAAGAATTATTTTTAAGAAAGGTCTGCTAAACCTGTTTAATATCTCCTTCTCGTTTTCTTCCTTCTACTTGTTTCTCTTAATAATTATTAAAAATATAGTAGTCTTTTAGATCTCTCTTTAACTAGCTAAAACATCTCTCTTTTAACGGACGAGAGAGTAGTCACGCACGAACACGATGTGAAAAAAGAATACCCAGTTGTTCGATCAGCTAGTTGCAGCAGCGTGCTGTTTGTAGTTTAAAAAAATTAGAGAAGTCAACAGCATGGAAGAGTTATGTGCCCAGCCGTTGGTGCACGGAGGGGACATGATCTATCCAATGCATCGCTTGGCCGTACGTTCCCCGGCACGGCGGCCGGCGACGTGCGCCGCACCACCGCGCGGCCATGTGTGTCGTCGTCCGTCGTCGCGGCGGATCGGAGAGTCACCGACGATCGACGTGCAGGCGAGTGCGCCGCCTTGCCCTTGCATGTCCTGCACTGCATTCCTCGCCTCGATCTCTTGCTGGAGCTGGACCCTCCATGCACGTAGGCGCCGTCAGCGTCAGGTAATCTCAGGTTAACCTAATCACGCCTCCAAAGTGCATCAACACACAAAAGTCAAATCAGTCCTACGCATTGTATGCTTCTTGAATTCTTTTTTAAAAAAATTACAAGATCTGGATTAGAGTTTTAATTTTAAAAATTCATGAGTGCTGTTTTTAATTTCCACGAAAGGTTGTAAATCATTCGGAATGAATTTTTGGACAACTCTCTCTCTCTCTCTCTGTCCTTCACTTTTTCTTTATCTGTTGACCAATATTAATCCATCCTTTCTTTTAATTTTGGACAAATTCAAACCTTTGACCAATTTAAGGCTAAAGAAAAAAAACGCTGCACTAAAATAGTACCTTTTTTTTTAGTTTGCTTAAATTGCCTGGTTTGACTTCTGAATTCCATCTCTGTTTTTTTTGGAAACGATTTATTCGGCACTAATTTGTGCACCGCTCCAATTTTCTACGAGCTGATCAATTTAGCACATATGTTTTTTAAAGTAAATTTCACAAAACTCCATATATTTTGGTTCAACTTGCACAAAACCATATCGCACGTAACCACAAGTGTCACGGTTATATAGTTTCACAAAATCGTAATGTTAATTATTTTTTCTTTGATCTACTATATACATGAATTCTAACTTTATGTATTAAATTTATGAGTTCCTTTAATCCATTATCTAAATGTTATAGCCATCTAAGTTCATTATCTTCTATTGTACTAAGTATCTAGTGAAAATTGTTAATATTGTGGTTTTATGATAGCTTAAAATCATAATAATTTGAGTTATGGGTTACATGTCAAAACTACCGTAATTTTATGTAACTCAAGCTAAAATATATGAAGTTTTGTAAAATTTTCTCTCTCTTTTCACTTACTACCTACTACTACTACTAATTTTCCCATTCGGTGAAAGCAAAGGCAAGGATTTTTTTTTCTATTATCTAAAAAAATCCATACCGGATAGGGTTGTATGCATATCCATCCATGTTGCTAGCCATTGACAGTGCACCGTGGAGGTGAGCATGGATCGACATGAATGCGAGGCATCATTGGAAAAAGATCAAAACGAAAAGCTCCTATATATTGTTATATATATATAATCCTGGATCTACCATTCTGCATGCATGATCTGAAGATGTCGCATCCGAATTTCGAATTGGAGAAAGATTGATCTCTTTCTTTTTCATTTTGAAGACCGGATGTCGGATAGAAACCCTAGGATCGATGGATCGATCCATGCATCATGCACGCATGATTCATGGGGAGAGAAATTAAATGGGGAGAAAAAGACAGTGAGAAGAATCTTTGACGGCGACGGAAGGAGGGAGAAGAGGTCCCACCACGCACGCACCGGACCGAGCGTTTTTCCCGCCACCGGCCGGCATGAACGGAGATGTTTTCGCGCCAAAATCGGCGCGGGAAAACTCGGATGGATCCTTCACATCACCGTCCTACCCTCTAGGACTAGGAGTAGTACTAGTATTACCAGCTGCTCTATCGATCCTATCATTTGGATGATTTGGCGCCAAATTAAGCATGTACTCTCTCTCCGCTTCTAGAATATTTATATTTTATTCTATGATATAAGTATTTTTAGCATTATTTATAGTGCTACTTGTCCTATTAATTATTTTTTATTTAAATTTTTTCTCATCTAAACCCTAACCATCCTCCCATCCCTCATTTATTTTCTTCTCAACTTTAATCTAATCTGAACTTATTTAGCAGAGAATCTAAAAATAATTATATTTTAAAACTAAGATTGCATTTGGAGGAGCATGCAGAGGACAGGGAGACTCCCTCGTACCAGCTGAGTCTCAAGATCCAACAAAAGAAAAAGGACAAAAAGAAGAGGAGACGAGCGCAGTAGTACGTAGCAGGAGCAGAAGCCGGTCACATGGTCCTACAACCGTAAACACTGCAGGCCAGTTTGGAAACTATAGCTCTATATAGCCTTGTTTTATCATTGTGAGAATAATACATATAAGCACTCCTTTTATCTCAAAAAATGGCGATTTATAGTACTAGCATGTGTCATATCTAATATTAAATTTTGTTATTTTGAGATAAAGTAAGTAGGTCATAGTCCATATATATAGAGAGACTATAAAGAACATATTATTCTCTATTCCATCTCCTTTTTTCTTATTGTTGTCCACTTATAGCCAATGCCATGGGTCTCATTTTAAAACATATATATTATAGAGTTTGCAATAAAAGATCACTGCTACATACCCCACCTATAAAGCCTAGTTTGATAATATATATTGCCCTTGTCCTGAGTATATGTGGCCATCCAATGAAATTGTACAAAAGAAGTGTTAACAAGTTGGAGCGAGCAAAAATGTGGCAATAGTTTGTGATTATACCTTATTTGGTGGATCGTACCCAGTCGGAGCCCCAATCCATTTGCACAGTCAAACGTAAATAAGTGGATTGGCAGGTGCGGTCGCCATGTCCATTTATCTATCGGCATGTTCTTGTTATCAATGTGTTCGGTTAGGCTGAGAGAGTAGGTCCCGTTCGATCTAGATCATTGAGCCGATTGTTCGCATGAATTATTCACTTGATTATAGTATTAGATTAAATATTTTTAAAAAATAAATTTAACAAGTAGCTTAAAATAAGTGCTTAAAAATTGAGGTAGAAAGGTTTTAAAGAAAATTTGTTTTCCGAAGAATAGAGCAAATAACTTGATTTAATAATTGATGAATAAACTTAAAAGAATATGATTAAGTTATTCGGTAATGCTGGTTTATCCGGCTTATAAACCACACGCATAATGAAAAATATCATATAATTAATTAAGCATTAACTATTAAAAACTTAAAAAATAAATCTATTTAATTTTTAGAGATATTTTTCTATAGAAAATTTTTGTAAAAAATATTTTATTTCACGTTTCGGAAAACTACGTTAACAGAAAACAAGACAATAAGTACGTGCCAAGAGCACATTCAAACACTAACTAAAACCAGTTGTACTGTGCAAATGGTGCAAGTGCGCTAGCTGTTGTTTTACTGCCGGACAACGTTAATGAGCATGTCCATGGCAGCATGGATAGAGAGCGATAGCATTGATGAATCAAATCAGCTCGCCATGAATGTTGAATGGATTCATGGGAAGGTTTTTGCTGGCCGTCCAGCTCCAGCATGCAGCAGCCTAGCACACGGTTTTCTGGGGGGCCCTGCCTGCCAGCTTCACTCGATCACCGTGCCACTACACTATGCTGAGTACTGCCTCCCTCTGCTTGGTTTGGGTAGCAAGCAGCAGCAGCACGCCGACGGCATGTGGCCTCTCGTTCCTTTCCCTTTTTTTTTTTTTCTTTCCTTCGCCTCTTTTTGCTGGTTTCTAAGCACGCACCTCTGCTGCTGTGCACTGTGTTAAATAACTAGCGGCCTATTACCGATTCGGCTTAGACGTTGTCGCTGATCGTATGCATAAACACGCAGGAATAATAGATAAAGAACGATCATAGGTATATGGAGGCATCAATTTTTTTTATACTCCTTCCATTTCAAAATAAAAAAATATAAAACTGAATACTCTTATATATTTAGATACTCTATTCAAATTTATATTTCTATTCAAATTTATATTTATAGTAGTAGAATATATTATATCTAGTATTATAGATTATTTTATTTTAAGACAAAGAGAGCAGTATGTAGAGAGGCACCATAATTATCTCTAACTAGATATTATCCTGAAGGATCATATGGTCATATTAGGCCATGGCGTGAATCTGGATTGCTTCTTAGCCAGATCTTGGGGAGTTGAAGGTCGCGGTGGCGATGGAAGGCTGCAACACGGCGACGACGGCCTCCCTTGATGCCGGCGGCGGCAATGCAGGCCCTGGCCAGACTTGGCGTCCCCTCGGGTTAGACCCTGTTGCTCTCCGACGGAGGCCAGGGGCACAGCTGTGGCAGCTCTGCTGAGGTGGTGGTACGAGGCGATGACGATGGATTTGATTTTTTGTTACACAATGCAGACGTGTTCATTGATCGGAGGTGGTACCAACGGCCTGTGAGGAGGGTGGATCCGGTCTAATGGCCAGATCTAGTGTCTTTTAGGTGAGCGAGACAACTATGGTGATAAGAGAACACGGTGGGCTCGTTAGTGGTGCCGACGGCAACTGAGAGTAGCTGGATCTGGCCTAATGGTTAGACTCAATATCGTTCTGGTGAGCAAAACAACTATAGTGAGGAGCGAAATCGGTAGAATGAGAACGGGCCAATTGACAATGCAGACGATGGCTGGGCCGCTATGCTGGATCTAGCCTAAGTGTCGATAGATCTGGGGTTTTGTGTCCGTGTAGGTTTGTATAGCGGAAAGTTGCATTCGTGGGGTTTCTTCTTCTCTACTTTCACCGGAGGCATTGACGAGCGGAGACACTAGGAGTCCAGAGCTACCAGATGTGGATCCAACGGATCCAGCTAACGGTAGGAATGGCGTGGGGAAGGAGTCGGTCAGAGATGGATTGAATCGTGGATGAGGGGTGCAGGAGTTCGTGCTATATTTCAAGATCGACTTAGAGCGGATTTTGGTATGACAGGACCCGTTAGGTAGCAGAAGGTCAAATCTTAGTCTTTCAGTTTTTTTTTCTTTTTGTTATTTTCTTGTTTGTCAGTTATGAGATATGAAATATAATTATTTCTATAACTTTTAATTGTGTATATTTACTTATAGATATAGAGATCGGATTTTCATCCATTATCTAAAAAAATGTCTGGAAGCAGAAAAGAGAGGCGCCACTGTGCGGTTCCCACCCGCACACACTACCCCCGAGGCAGCTACACCACTCGACTGCTGCTTGGCCATTTTCGGACCGTTTCACAGCACAGTGCTGCATCTGTACACGGTTTGAAATGAAATGAAATACTCCTGCTATATTTGTATAATTTAATTTTGACTGATAAAATTTCAAATCGGTAATTCTGTTTTTCGATCGGGCGATAACGCATGATTAGGAACGCATGAATTTCAAAATACAACAATAGTAAAAAAGTCCTAAGTACTTAAGATTCTATGGATGGCAAAATATAGAAAAACTACAGAACCATTGTTTGAATGGAGCGTGGAAAAAATTTCATGACGTTGGACTTCCATGAATGTCAAAATATAGGAAAATTTTATGAGGTTTGATTTCCATGAATAGCAAAATATTGAAAAACTAGATAGATAGATACAGAAAAAGATTTATATGAGATTGGACATTATGTTAGGAATCATCTAAAATTTCTATAATTTTGGCTATTCCTAACGAATTTTATAGGATTTGTTAGAGCTAATTTCTGTTCTAAATGACTGTGTTAGAAACTTTTTCATAGGATTCATTTTCACAAATAATTCTTCAAAAAAATCATTTCATCCAAAGGACCCCTAATGGCAAAACATTTGTAAATTTAAAATCGTGTGTTTTTTGGGTCAGTGATAACTGACCATCCGTGACTGGTTTCTGGACAAATAAATAGCCTGCCACCGCCAGGTTTTGAACACCGGTAGGAGTAACTTGTGTTGCGCTCAACATTTAATTTTCTTGTACTATCTCCGTTTTAAAATATATAGTTATCTTTGTAAGATTAAAAATAATAATCACTCTAAAGTATTATTTGTCTCATTAATTATCTTCTGTTTAAATTTTTTCCTATTCTACCTCTAATCACACTTCCACTCGTAACCGTAGATTACTTAATAAGAGACAATAGGACACTATGTTTTTTCTTCTTAAACTTTAATCTATACTCCCTCTATCTTAAAATGTAGCTATTTTTAGGACTATACGTATCAGGGTACTATAAGTAAAGAAACACGGAACCTATTTTGACCCTACCAGAACCGCTCAGATTTATATTCTAATATACTTTTCTAGTTTTACTTAGATAAGAAACATCCGAAGATATAAATATAGGACCTCATTAGAGGAGGGATAAGCTGAGATAAACCAATAGAACCCAAGAAAAAATAATACAAGCCAACAAGAGCCATATACGTCTAATCTCATCTAATTGACATTAAAAGAGTCCGACGATAACTACCCGTCGATCATTATATCCAAATCTTACACCGATATACTGGCAAACTAAATTAGGGTTACTTCTCCCATACTTTATACTTATGAGATTGATACAGTAGAAAACACCATCCTCCTGGCTAAATAAGAGTAGGGTTATTACCTCTAAGGAACTTCAACCTATATGAAAAATCATTGTCTCCTTGTATTTTCGTTTACATCTTCATATCAGTCTTACCCTATATCCTAAAATACACCATATATACACGGATATTGCGGTCAAGTATCTATCCATCGACAGCATATTTGTCTAAAATATAGCTATTTCTATTTTTTATATTATTATACATTTTATATCCCTACCAGCTATCCCATACCCACTAACTAGCTTCTAATGGGGTGTTCGGAACGGCTTATAAGCCCCAGCTTATTTTTTTTGTTTTTCGTGAGTACGTTTCCCGAACTGTTAAATGGTGTACTTTTTACAAAAATTTTCTATATGAAAGTATCTCTAAAAAATCAAATAAATCTATTTTTCAAGTTTCTAATAGTTAATACTTAATTAATCACACGCTAATAATATTTTTTATTTTATGTGCGGTTTATAAGCCAAGACAAATAAACCATTTCAAACACTATGTAATTCTTTTTTGCAGACAATGTAATTTTTTTTACTTCTATCCCTTAATGTCTATTTTAAAATAGGAGGAGTATAAAATAATCTAAAATAATAATTATTTTGGGACAGGATAAGTACATACGGGCTGGCTTCTGGTTCAGGATTTCGACATGCTCGATCGCATTTAATGCAGCAGCTCTCATAACCCGCGGTGCAGCTAAGCTAGGTTGCCATAAATGCCAATAACCATCGACCGGCCAGTATGTAGGATCGCCATCAGCTGGCACTGGCAGGCAGGCCACCGATCGATCCATTCCCGCCGTACACAACCTCGTCGGTCGTTCTATGCATTGCCGTGCCAGCCAGCCAGCTGCTTCTCACCATTTTTATTACAGTTTGAATGTGAGGTTACCTTTAGGCTGTGTTCGTTCCTACTGCTTACCCCAACTTATTTTTTTTATGCGCACGTTTCCTAAAATGATTAACGGTGTGTATTTTTTAAAATTTTTTATATAAAAGTAGCTTAAAAAAGTAAATAGATCTATTTTTCAACTTTTTAATAGTAAATACTTAATTAATCACGCGCTAATGATGTTCCTTGTTTTACGTATGTCTTATTTAAGCCCTCTAATAAGCTAGAAAGAACAAGGCCTTAGGCACTTTTGTAGGAGTTTATTGCTTAGATTTATTAGCTACGATGTGAAATAAGATGAGTTATTAATATATAATTAATTAGGTATTAATTATTATAAATGTGAAAAATAGATTTTTTATTTATTTTTTAAAAGTTCTATATAGAAGTATTTATAAAAGATACACTATTTAGTAGTTCGGAAATCATGTTTATAAGAAAGAGAGAATAAAGTAGAAGCTCTCCCAAACAGTCTAGATTTTTATTTAGATTCTGATAATATATATAGTTCTAGAAATCTAAAAAATAAACTAGAAGCCAAAAGTTAAAAAAACTAGCTTTTCCAAACTCTTATTAGCTCTTTATCAAAATCTTAAGCTTTCTCAGAGAGGACCTTAGGCTTGGAGAGAAACAAGATTCTCTACAGTAATACAGACTGATATATGAGCCCCACTTATCCAAAAACTACGTATCAATGACTGCAGAGGAGTTGAGTCCGCTCGAAGGAATTAAGAAAGCAAAGATGGAGTAGTCCGAGTAATTTATGTGCAGATCGCACGCACTGCCGGCATGGCATGGCAGTCGCCCATGGAAGAAATCAATGAACCAGCGCGCATCACGAGATACCCGCCCCTGCCCTGCATTCATTACAACGACTAATACCTCGGCTCGATCGGCCTCGCTCGCCGGCGCCGTCGTTGGAGACGAAGCTCGCGGGTCGCCGGCCGTCCGGTGATGGCCCGCATGGAAGATGGAGTATTATCCTCTGCTGCCATTGCCGAGGTGCTGAGCAAAGCGAAAGCAAAGCAACGCTGCTGCTGCTGAAAATGGCACGCGGGGAACACGTGTTGGCAGGGATGAGATGTCTGCTGTTATTGTGCCCTGGTAGGGTTGGGTGGATCGACAGCTGGGCGTCACCTTGGAGCCCTACCTGTCACCTACTTCTTCTTCCTTCTTCAAGCAGGCAACCTCTGCAGTCTGCATGCTCTGTGTCGGGATCAGGGTTCACCTTCTCGATTGAGTGTTAGATTTTGATCCTCAACGGTATGATATTTTTTTATCAAATTTTAATTAAATTTTGGTCGAATTTTACTGTTTTAAATTTGAATTCTCAAAAATCCTTCGAAATTTTACTCGGACTATACTTTCGTTCCACATCGAAAACATCAAAATTTTACTGTTTTCAATTGGTTTTCGCTGAAAACGTAAACCCTGGTCCGGATTCATCATGGCCAGATTCATTGGAACGGCGAACAGTGTGCAGATCCTTATAAAAAGAGTTTGAAAATGCCTGTAGCTAGAATGAATGCTGCATACTCCAGGTCACCATTTGGTTTTGAGTTTTGATATATTTGTTCAGCCCAATTTGCTTTTTATTTTAATGTTTGAACGGAAAGCCCAGTTAGTTTATGCCTGCAATTCAACGGCCTACAGAAAAAAATGTAAGCTGAATGGTCTTTTAATCCCCGTAGGGCCAGATATCACAGGTACTTTGCGGCCCATTATGCGGTAGCCCACAATCTCTCACCTTATAATTACAAGGCCCATCAAAGCTCATGGCCCCCTACTACCTGCCATTGCCTAGGCTCCGGTTACAACACCGCGAGGCCCAAAATATTTTCAATGCGAAGGCCAAGGTGGGATGGCCCACACGTACGTATTTGGGGAATTTTTTTGATTTTTAGATTTATTTATTAAAAGATTTGCAAAAATAGATTTTTGTTTCAAAAAATTGCAAAAATAGACTCCCGCCGCCCTCTGGCTGACGGCCGTTGGCCCCCCCCCCCCCCCGCCGACGGCCGTCAGCCATTTTGCAGGCGGCCCCCCGGTCTCCTCTGAAGGGCGGTTTTGGCTCCCGAGGGGCCGCCTGCAAAGTCGCCCATTTGCAGGGTGGTTTTTTGCAGGCGCCCCTTGCCGCCTATGGGAGGGCGGTTTTTATCCCCCGGGTATAAAACCCCCCTCCCAGACTCAAAAAAGTCATAAAATTCACTCAAATTAGAAAAAAAAACAGGAGAGAGCTGAGAGGGCGAAAGCAGCGAAGCTCTGCCCGTTTGCTGATTTGCCTGCAGGTAAAATCCATTGTTCCTTTGCAATTTCTATTTGTATGTAAGAATTAATGTAGTAATGTACTAGTTACGTGATCTGTAGTTTTTAGTTAATCTGTTAGATGACTTATTTTTTGTACAGATGTTACTTGTAAAATCTGGAATACACGGTTTTAGATGTTAAGAGGATGTTGGTACCTAGTTTAACTGTATTTTTCATCAACAGATATGTCAAATAAGGTGATATTTCAGTTATTTCACGGGCAAGGGAATGTGAGATATGGTCAGACGGTGTAGATCTGTCGGAGTTTAGTTCAACGGCTAAGGGTATTGATAGGCCAGCTGAGAGAAGTTTTGGATCAGTATACAACTGGCTGATGCGAGGGTTTCGACTGGACCCTCAGCTCAGCGGAATAACCTTGTATGTAGTAGTCAGTCGTGTAGTTGAAGGTTTTTTTTGGGAACTGATGCCAGTGGATTGCACTGCCACTTAGAGATGGTATGTGGAGAATGCATTTCAACGTGGCTGGCCACTGGGCATACTTGTGTCCATATATGAGAAAGATAACAACGCTGGTGCAATGCCCGTACAAGATGATGAGGGTCCAAGTACGGCGGGAGGTGATAGTGAAACAATAGAAGAAAATGAAGGAGGGAATGAAGGAGGGAATGAAGAAGATAGACAGGCAACATGTGTGGCAGATGAGGGAGAACATATCGACACGATCGTCCAAGAAATGGCTAGAGAAGATTCTGAAAATGAGCATGCAGAGTATGATGACTCGTCTGATGAGGACAACGTGATGCCTGCAGAATGGAGCAACGAGGACTTCTCTGCGCTTACTATCTCCGAGCGGCATCATGTGCCGTGGGAGTACAAGCAGAATGAGGTCATTCAGGGGGCTAAGTACGCATATGTAGAAGATTTAAAGGAGGCAGTCAAACAATGGGCGGTGTCACTTCAGAGGGAGTTCTCGGTCGTGAAGTCAAACAAATCAGTGTATGAAGTGAAGTGCATGAAGGATGGGTGTCCATGGCGGGTGCACGCATTCAAGGGTATATGGAAAGATTATTGGCAAGTTTCAATCGTGACGGAGCATTCATGTTACTTGACAGGTGTTGAAAAATATCATAGAAACATGACCTCTGCATTTGTTGCAACAGAGATGTACTCTTATATTGTCAACAACCTGGGGTATGAACCAAGGTCAATTGTTAGGCATATTGAAGAGAAATTCAAATATACAATTAGCTATGATAAGGTTTGGAGGGCAAAACAGAAGGTTGTAGAGATGAGGTTTGGCACATTTGAAGCATCTTATGATAATTTGCCTCGTCTCTTAGGCTGTATTCTTCAGAGGAATCCGGAGACGTGCTATGACCTGAAAGCCTTTCCATCAATTGACCATGGTAATAAAAGCGTGTTGCAACGTGTATTCTTTGCACTAGGTGCTTGTATTCAGGCATTTATCCATTGTCGTCCTATCCTCTGCATCGATGGGACATTTCTGACTGGAAAATATAGAGGACAGCTATTAACAGCAATTGGAGTTGATGGAAACAACTAAGTTCTACCGGTGGCTTTCGCTTTTGTTGAGAGTGAGAACACTGATAGCTGGTATTGGTTCCTAGAAAGGGTTAAGACAGCAGTTGTACGGATGAGACCAGATGTATGCCTCATACATGACCGTAACTCTGGCTTGCTGCGTGCAATTGAGGAACTGAGAGATGGAAGTGTTGAAAAGGGATACCCACCAAGGTGGTCTGATGTTCAAAGCAGATGGTGCATGCGTCATATGGGTGCTAATTTCTACAGACAGTTTAGAAATAAGCACCTTATGGATCTTTTCAAGAGGCTTTCGCCCAGAATCAAGAGAAGAAGTTCAATGAGCTTTGGAGGAGGTTGGATGAGCTGACCTCTAAACAAACAGATGAGCAGTCCAGGAGGGCTACCATTGGAGGGGATGAGGCTCCACAAGCTCTTGAACCTCTATCAAGTGATGGACCTCGTATGAGAAGAAGGCATGCATCCTCAGTTAGAAAATTTTCAGAGTGGATTGAGAATGAGCCAAATGAGAAATGGGCATTGTTGTATGATAAGGATGGTTCTCGATTTGGCATAATGACCACAAATTTGGCAGAGGTCTATAACTGGGTGATGCGTGGTGTTCGAGGGCTCCCACTTGTTGGAATAGTTGAATTTATCTTGCATGGCACGTGCAAGTACTTTAGAGATCGGTTCAGAGCAGCTGGCCCCTCAATGACGGATAATAATCTTTTCTTTGGAACGCTGCTCACTAAGTACCTGCAAGATAAAAGTAATAAGGCCCGAAGACATCGTGCTCTACCTCAAGGCACACAAGAACACAGATTTGAAATATTGTGTGTCGACAAGGGCATGCGCGGAATCTACCGCAAAAGAGTTGTGCAGGAGTGTGTGCTCAAAGAAGACGGGACCTGCAAGTGCTCGTGCCGAAAACCTACTCTGCTCCACAAGCCATGTTCCTATGTGATTGCCGCGAGCGGTGAGTGTGGAATTGAAGCACGTTATTTTATCTCATCTTATTTCAGAAAAGAAGCAATCTATAATACCTGGAGTGGAGAGATATACGGTTTCGGTATAGCGGGGACATTTACTACGGAGAATCCTCAAGCTATCTACATTCCTGACCCAACAAAATTGAGGACTAAAAAAGGTCGCCGCAAGACAAGACGCATCCGTAATGACATGGATGAGTCAGAAGCCGGTGGAAGACTTAAACGTTGTTCAAAGTGTGACCAAACAGGTCATACCTATAAGAAATGTCCAAAGGATGCAGCCGGTCCAAGTGCGGCAGAAGCTGGACCGTCGGGTTCAGCCGCTGATGGTAGTCGTCCTACAGGTGAAGGCACAACTTCAAGACGACCCCGTCTTAGACGTTCTCGAACAATTGGTGGTGCTGGGGTGTAGTGTAAGTCTATACTTGATCTTTGTTGTAGAATGACATGTATCGTACTGTTGTTTTTTATTGTCATGTAACAATGCTATAAACATTAAAACTAATTTACGCTAACTCTCTATTTGTATGCAGGTATGGCGTACCCTATACCAGAGCTGCTCGACCGGGGTCTCGACCAGTCCCACCGGTCTTACCTGTCAGCCGTCGAGGGTGCCCAGCTAGGCACCTTCCGTCCACGGCCTTCACATCAGCTCCTGCGGATAGACCCCCGGTTCCGTCAGAGGTAAGAGCTGTACGAATATTCATTCACATCATTTGTGCATATCTATGTTTTCCCCGATATTGAATACAGTTCTATATTTGGCAGGTTGTGTGAGGCTGGACTTCTTCCGCTGTGCAGGCTAGTTGAGCCCGCACCGGACGAGAGAGACCCCGTCAGGCGATGGGATGCTGACCGGTCACTTCTGGCAGCGCTGGTGAATCGCTGGAGACCGGAGACCCACACGTTCCACCTATCGTGTGGCGAGATGACTCCCACACTCCAGGACGTGTCCTACCTGCTGGGACTTCCCCTCGCAGGGGACGCAGTCGGTCCGGTTGACGGGGGCACGGTTGGCGCAGGACATATCTGCTCGGTTCGAGGCCGTGCAGCGTCTACCTGGGCTTGGTATGCCGAGGTCGCTACCGCCTTACACCACGGCTGGCCCCTCGCAGGCGTGGGTGCTACAGTTCACCGTAAGTCACAGATTCATTTGCTTCACAATCATCCGACCTATAAAGGAGCAGTGATGCTGACTATGATCTTCCTTTACAGCCTGACAAGCTAGACGACGACGCCGACGAATACTCGGTGCAGCGGAGCATGGAGGCCTACCTGTTGTGGTTGTTCGGGTGGGTGATGTTCACCAACAGTCACGGGCACGCGGTGGACAAGGGACTGATCCACTACGCTCGTGCGATCGCCGACAGCGAGGACGGCTACGTACCGCAGTGGAGCTGGGATCTGCTGTGCTAGCGGCGACATACCGTGCTCTTTGTGACGCGTGCACGAAGACCGATCCAGGTGCGATTCTCGCCGGTTGCCCTCTCCTTCTGCAGCTATGGGCAGCAGAGCGTTTCGCGATAGGCCGTCCTTTCATTCAGCTCTCTGCCTACGAGGGCGGCCCTGGAGGCTTGTACGGGCAGTGGTCCGAGGACCGCCCGACTATGGGGACGGTATGGTGTCGCCGTGAGGTACGTAATGTGAAATTCTATGTTTACCACCTATGCACAAACACTGACGTGTAATCTTTTCTTATTTTGCAGCGTCGTTACGCCCACAACCAGGTTAGGAGGGCCTACTCCGAGTTCGTTATGGAGTTGGACCGCCTGCTGCCCAGCGACGTCGTCTGGGAGCCCTATAGTCCACAGCCATCGCAGCCCGTGCACCGCTCGGACTCTGTTCTCTTTGCATGCGCGACCAGGCGTACTGGTTGACGAAAGTGCCGTTGGTGTTCGACATCTTCGTTGAGCCCACTGTCCACAGCGCGTGATGCGACAGTTCGGCCTACGTCAGGTCTTCCCTATGCCCATAGAGGTCGTTGTGCCGCGCGATGTGCACCGGTAAGTACAACTGCGATCTTTGTTTAGTTCTACCACTCTTTAATGTACTCTAATGTACTCTGCAAATAGGTATAATCGTAGGGGACAGGCAGCCGGTGCTCAGTGGTATCCCCGACTGCAGCCGTATGTGGAGGACTGGTTGTTGGCGACGGAGGATGTCGTCGACGAGTTTCCGTGCACACACTGAGGAGCATTACTAGCATACCTCAGGTGGTACCAACCTCGGACCCGCATACGCGTAACGTTCACCCCAGGTGATCCACAGCCACACGTCGCTGCTACGACGGACACGTATCCTACACACCGTGACCAGGACTACTTTCGCGCGGTAAGTCACTTTATCTTTGCACTTTGTCATTCCCTTTCTAGGTAGCCACGGTTCTAACACATAATCAAGTCACATTTGTAATAGGCCGACGCAGCGCGACAGATTCAGGGTGATGTCAACGCGGCGTTCGGACGTTGGACACTGGGATCGTGCTGACTGCGGACGAGCAGAGGACGACCTTCGGGAGGATTCGTCAGGCGTTGCACACAGTGCTTCGTGCGCTCACTTGTTACGCGGCTGACGCGGTACCTCCCGTCTATATACCCCAGCAGCAGCAGCCACGGCCAGCAGGAACAGGACGAGGAGCAGGAGTGCGCCCACAGGGTTCCAGTCAGCCATCTGGCCCCTCCAGAGGTAAATTCTACTAACCTTCCGTTCATAATATGTTTCCTTGTATGACATACACCGTTGTACATCAATATGCTTCCCTGCAGCCTTCGCTACACCGTACCTACATCCCTCTGGAGCTAGCACGTCGACGCATGGAGTGTACCACACACACCACACGTGCAGCTGGGCATGACAAGTGCCCCGGTGCCACCACAGAAGTCTTCAGGTTATATCAAAGTTTACTTTTCTCTTGCAAAATTTCGATTTGCAATAATCAATAATTTGGTGTACATTGTTCCACTCTACAGCGCCATCGATGTTTGCTGGCGCTGCTCCTCACGCAGGGCGCACGCGGCAGCGGTTGGGCACCGGGTCCTTTCGAGGGGACGATTTAGAGGACGAGGACGAGGGCGAGGAGATCCATGAGATACTAGCTGCCTCGCAGCTCGAAGGAGCTCCGCCACCACAGACACAGGACCCACCAGTTGCCACACCGTGCAGACGACCCGCGCTGGCCGTGCTGTACACCAGACCGGTTGACGTACTCCCAGGACAGGTGTGAGCGCAGGGTAGGAAGTCGAAGAGGCCTAGAGGTTACGGTCCGGGCCCGTAGTACTTTGTGTCTGTAATAGTTTGTCTGTTGTATATAACGTTTTATTAATTCTACGTTTCCTGATGAAACACTTTACTTCGTTACGCTCATCGATCAAACGACGTATCCTCACGATCTACGTTTCTGACGAATCTGATCAAAAATATGAATTTTCGAGTGTCAACTTCACGACGAAAGTACATTCCGAGCGGTGACAACTAAACACACATTAACTATCATACAAACCTATTGATATCCAACTAACGATGCAACTACTGTGTGAGGATAGCACGGCCAGGGAGCGGCGACAGTATGCGCCTAGGAAATAGTGACGGCAGCCGGTAGTCACATAAAAATTGATTTCGAAAATTAATTTTTTTAGATCAATTTTTTTCTTTTTTTTCGGAATATTGGTCCGGACTGTCCGGATAGGGTCCGGACTATATTAACGCTAAATACCGCTCTCTAGTTGGGCGGCAAGCCAAAAACCGCCCTCTGAGAGGGCGGCAAGGGGGCCGCCTGTAAAATGGCCGGCCCCCGGGCGCATTTTGCAGGGCGCCCCTTGCCGCCCTCTCAGAGGGCGGTTTTTGGGAGGCCGGGGGCCGCCTGCAAAATGGCTGACGGCCGTCGGTGGGGGGGCCAACGGCCGTCAGCCACGTCATAAAATCGCCCTCTGGGAGGGCGATTTTTAAAAATCGCCCTCCCAGAGGGCGGCGGGAGTCTATTTTTGCAATTTTTTGAAACAAAAATCTATTTTTGCAAATCTTTTAATAAATAAATCTAAAAATCAAAAAAATTCCGTATTTGGGGGCTAGTTTATTGTCCAAAATTAACCTTACCAATTTTTCACTGTACCAAAATTTGGTAAGTTTTGGTATGATCAATTTTGATAAAGATAAAGTTGTGTTTTATTTAAAGCCAAAATAGCATAAGTTAACTATTGAAGTGACATATTTTTTCTATGCTTGCCAAAATTTGGTTTTAATCCAAATAGATACTATACACTATTGAAATTACTAAATATTGGTAGGACCAATTATGTTCATAAACCAAACCGGCCCTCAATGACTAGATCGTTTGTTTCACCATGTACAACTTGATGTTTTACCGTTGGTCAACTAAATTGCTGTGATTGTTTGATTTTCTTTCCCAGAAAATAATACACATTCAAAAACTTGATTACAAACATCTTAAAAAACTGATGTGGCATACTGTGATTGGATCTTGATTTTTCATAATTATTCACTAATTAAATCTAACCGTTGAGATCTTTGTTAGTAAGAGTTTAATAAATATTTTTTTAAGTAGTATATTAAATGTTTTGAGCTAGAAAGACTATGTAACAATGTAAACATTGTGTCTGCAGAACACGTTTTCTAGCCCATGTATCTGCTACAAGTGTTATGAGTACCTCCACCAGTGCCGTGCCGCCTCCACCGCCGCCGCCACATTAGCCAGCGAGGAGGATGGGGACGACGGATCTGGTGACCCTGGCCGCCCAGCCGGTGGATCCGGATGGCCGAGCGAGGAAGCAGGCGGCCACCCCCACTCTCTTCTCCAGCGGCGGCAAGCGTAGGGTGGAAGCAGGCGCCTCTGGGTCCCTCGGCCGGTTCTGCCCGAGAAAGCACACGCGGGATAGTGTCGACGGAGGTGGGGCGGCGCCGGGAGCCGGGAGCGAGCAGATTCGGCGGCAGCGATGGCGCGTGCGTGGACTGCGTGGGTCGGTGACGGGATTAGCTGGCGTGGAGGTCAGCTCGAGGAAGATCGACGGTGGCCACTTATCGGTGATGTTTGATTTGAAGCGGGTTAGGATTTGGGGTTCGCTCTTCCATCCCGTAGATATTGGAGGTATACAATCAGTTAGCGGTTAGGATCTGGGGGTTTTCTGATGACCCTTCTTGTGATAGTGTCCGTTTCTATTTGTCTATGATTTCGTGAGTTTGTATTTGATTTTATCTTCTCAATTTCTCTCCGTTTTCTTCTTTGATTCAATTTCGGACAGAAAAATACGTGCATTGGGAAAGAGTCAGACGACAGATACGCGACGCGGGATGACGCAAACGACGGACGAAAGAAGAGAAGGACGAACGGAATCAATACTAATTTTTATAACAGTAAAGATATATACATACGTATATATATATATACGTATACATATATTATATATGTATACATACTCCCTCCGTATAGGAAATAGAGGATGTCCTGGCCCCTCCGCTCGATTGCGCTAAAAGACGTCGTTTTGAGCCGCAGCCGCTAATTTGAATGTCTTTGCCCTTGTCTCATTACTCCGCACCGCGTCCGCATGCGCCTCGATTCCCATCCGCGCCCACTCGTCTCTCGTGCGTCGTCCACGCTCGTCCGCGCTCGCCTTTCTTAAGCCATCGTGTGTGCTCGCTGCTTGCGCTCGCCTCTGGCTGCTCGCCGTGCGCCGCCATCAACGCTGCTCGCGTCGCGCCGCCATCAACGCCGCTCGCGTCGCGCTGCTCGCCATCTCGTCGCGCGCGTCGCTTCCTCGCGGTCATGGATGCGGCGCTCGCCTTGGAGGAGATGGCGCCGGATTTCGCAGGAGACTCGCTGCCGGACTCCATGGAGATGACGACAGAAGATGGCCTCGAGCAGGAGTCGCAGTCTCGCCGGAGTCGCAGGAGGCACTCGTGTCGGAGTCGCAGGAGCCGGAGGAGGTGGTCACGCCGGAGTTGCTGGTCGTCGCGCCGGACTCGGAGATGGAGGTGGTGCCGGACTCGCAGATGGCGCCGGACTCCATCACGCCGGAGTTGCAGGAGCTCGCGCCGGACTCGGCGATGGTGCCGGATTCCTTGCCGCCGGGCTCTTTTATATGCGGACGCTGTCATCTCGTTCATGAGGACCGCCAAGCATGGAATCGTGCACACTCGCGGTTCTGGCCATGCTCGCTGCCGTCTCGTCCACGCGGACTACATAACCTACGCCATGCTTCACGGCCTCGACGAGTTCAACTGCGAGCTTTTCATTAATCATTACAAGGATCTGCTGCCGGTAAAGGATGACGCCAAAGCATCGGTAAGATAACTAGCTTTAGTTCTAATTAACTGTTACAAGGATGTCTCTACTAATTAAGCTAACTAGCATCATTCTGATTGTTTGATGCAGCAAGAATAGCCTCGGCTTCATCTAGCAAAGATGGTTCATAAGGGATAGTAGTTGGCAGCCTATCATCTCTTTCTAATGTTTCTTTTTTCATGTGAGGAATCTTGAACTTGTTACATCCTTTCACTTTTATAGCTTCCATCAAAACACTTTGTAGTGTTAGAAACATTCGGTTTGCTTTGTGTGCCGAATACTCTAAGAATGCCTACAAAACAAGTGTGCAACAAATGAACGAATGAGCAAATTTGTTGTTGAAGAAACAATGAAACATGTGTGAACAATTTGATCAAATTACCTCTTGCACTGCTGGAACTAGAGCTTCTACTATTTTTGCATTCTTCTTGTATTGAATTGCTTGAATAGCTCGAAAAAAACCCAAGTCAAGAATGTTGAAATCCGGAGAATTGGGTGGTTGACAAATTAGGCGAATATCGAATCCTTCTTGCTTAGCAGCCTCACAAAAATCCGGATCATCCAATTTTAAATGGGAAGGTGCATTATCCTGTTGAATGAAGATTGGTTTGCCCACATCTTCCCTTGGCCATTTGGCTCGAATGGCAGGCAACACTTGGTTGATCGTGAAATTTCTAATCACGTCTCTTGTGATCGAAGTTATGGGCTTCATAACCAAGTCTCCACGGACACGGCCGGTTCTCTCCTTACCTCTCATAGCCGGTTCATATTGAACAAGTGGAAAACAACCAATCCTACCATCAAAAATACAATTCATCCCTAAACCTTGGCCGAGCATAAACACACAAGAACATGAGCCTAGGATGTAATTCTGTTCTTACAAGTCCGATGGGATCATCTTCTTCGCGGTAGCAAATAATATTTTCAGATTTTTGAGAGAGGTAGAACCATTTTTCATCAGTGAACACAAAGTCATACAAATCCTTAAACCTTGGATCAGCAAGCAAATTCCTCTTAATCATGTCAACACACCACTTTAATCTAGACTTCTTGTTAGCTTCAGTAAGATATTGTTTGATGCTACTAGAGTGGCGCCTAAGCAAATCTTTTTTCAAATAGTTTTGAATCTTCCATTTGCTCATGTTAAGTTTGCTACACACATCCTCTATAGTCATTCTTTCCTTTAGAGGGATGTTGCGCAATGCTTCCAAATCAACAGGGATTGCCTTACGGCCAACTTTACCCTTCTTTAGACTAGAAACCACAACCGGAACAGAGTTTGCAAGTTGTATTTTACCTCAGTTCCAAACACGCTGAACTGACCGAATGTGAAGGCCAAATTGATCAGCAACAATTGTTGTATCTTTCTTGCCTAGTTTCCCATTCTTGCTTCTAGCCAACAAAGCTTGATAAACTTGTTTTCGGAGCTCTTCAGACATTTCTTTCCTTCGGTGGGGTTCTTCAACTTGTTCTTCAACGGGAGCCTCCACAGCATGTTCTGTTAAAAGAAAACAAACATTAGTTGCCACGGCATGTTCTATTTATAGAAAAAAAACAAGCACATTCATAGTATGCTTAGCCACGGCATGTTCTATTTACAGAAAAAAAAACAAGCACATTCATAGTATAATTAGTCACGGCATGTTCTAGCTATAGGGGAAAAAACAAGCACATTCATAGTTATAATTAGTCACGGCATATTCTATTTATAGGAAAAAACAAGCACATTCATAGTTATAATTAGTCACGGCATGTTCTAGCTATAGGGGAAAAAAGCAAGCACATTCATGCAATACTTAGACACGGCATGTTCTAGCTATAAACCTTACCGGGCAGGTTTTGTAGATAATCGAAATCAACTGCACCAAACTCATCTAGTGGCAAGTTCAAATCAAACCCTGTCCAAAAAAGAAGAAAGAAAATGAAAAACATTAGCACACGTTGTTGCTTTGAATATCAAAAAAAGAACAAACAAACTGAGTACATTACCATATCTGGTGTGATTCTCCAATATTGGCTCATTAAAATCGAGTGGAAGATTGTCGTCGTCATCTTCTTCTAAACGAACGTTCAAATCGAATGGATTAGCCATTGCAGTGGAGAAGGAAAGAGTGGAGCACGGCACAGATGGAAATAGAAGAGCTAAGCCATGTCGTTTAAGCAAGCAAGCAAAGAAGGCAAGGGAGGATGAAGCACTTCAAGTGTCGGACCTGCTGAGCATTTAAATAGATCAACCAAGGAACGAGGCGTCGGACCTGTTGAGCGCGCGCGCAGTGAAAAAAATGAGCGCCAGTGCACTCAAACGCAAAAAACGAACCAAACTAACGAGGCTAAACGCGCCTCATCGCGGCTGAACACGCACCAACTCAGCGACGAAACAAACGCGCCACGGGCCAACAGTGCCATATAAAATCCCCATGCAAAATCAAACATGCAGCAAAAACGTAGTCCCAGCCAAGTATCGAACCCGAGACTTTAGCACTACGGACACACGTCTTGCTGCACTAGCCATATGAGCCTTGGTTATTTCTAGTATGAAATGTACCCGCAGCCACATTTAATAGGGGCAGATAAGGAAAAATACCCCCTAATTAATCACTCTTTGGTAAGCACAATCATGTCCTAAACGACTTCTAAATCCTATACGGAGGGAGTAGATATATATGTGTATATGAATATACGTACATACTGGCACACTGCTTAGGGCTACTTAGGAACTCAGGAATTTTTACTGGAGATAGTTCAGAAAACACAGAGGAGCCCTTAAACAAGGCGCACCAATTCAACCTCGCAATCAAAATCGTTGGAGAAAATCAAGCGATTACCGGCGGCGGCGAGCAAAGTCGTACGTACGTGCTTCCCCGATGCACGGGCGGCTGCCGGCGCCGCGTTCCCGAAAACCGATGTTTAACATTCAGGAGAAGGCGGCATGCCTGTTGCAGATTGCACAAGGAAGGCTGTACACTGCTAATAAGTTTATATTTTATTCATCTTATTTATTTCACGAAGACTTTAGAGCAATGTATTAGAATTTGCTAGAGTAAGTGACCAGTATATTAGAGTTTGCTAAAATAAGAAATAAATAAATAAAAATTTATTAAAGTAAGGGATAAATACATTAGAGTTTATTAAAGTGAAGGTTATTTTAGTCTTTTAGTTTTATATTAGTATGTGTGAGGCTATTCCTACTGAGAGGTTTTAATTTTATATTTCCAAAAGTATCAACAACCAGGTATCTAGTTGATGATTGAAATAGTTCATACAATATATCGTTTTATTTTTGTTATTTTATAAATAATACATGCAAGAGACAATGTATATTATAAATAGTGTATTATGTTTTTGTCTAGATAAAACATATTTCATATCTCTTCGTCAATTTCTTACCATATTATCAAAAGAGTTGATATGACACTTTATTTAATAAAAATAAAATTTTTATTAAAAATAAAAGATAAATTTATTTTAGACCGGATGTAGTACCATCCATTGATCGGGAGGCAGGTTAATTCTCTGTGCCCACATGCACTCTCTTCAGATTCAGACAAAATAATCCCCTTGCTGGTTTCCTCCATTCTCGATGCCAATACCATCCATCCATGAATCCATGTGAGATGTGATCTTGGAGCCCCCGGTTTTGGCTTCCCCAGCCGCTGTTAGAGCACAGTTAGTTGCTCGAGATTTCTGGAGCTTACTATAACCATCATTATGCAGCATGTTGTTGCATGCACCCCATGTGGCGTGTGTCTGAAAAATCTTAACAATTCAGGCCAATCCGCACACGCCCTGCATCTTCCATATCTCTCTCTATCTGGATCTTCATCTTGATTTGGTCCTGCTAGCTAGCTGCTCCAATCATTGAGTCGTGAACTAACTCTCTTCTTCAGCCGTCTGCATGCAGACTGTGACCGCGAGCTAGCGAGCATGTTGGGTAGATGCCGTCGCCGTGTTCAGAGCTGCTTCAGATGACTAGCTCCATGCATGAGTGGCAGTAGAATCCAACTCGGGAGTGTCGTTGAGGCGAGTGGCAGCCATGGCCCAAGGTTGGTGGAGCTGCCTCTAGCTCGCTCACTGACCCTGCAATGTACAATGCACCTGTACTGAAGTTGCCACACCCAGACATTGGCAGCTGGTCCATTAATGCATGCAGAAATCACCAATTATTCGGACATATCACATATATAGGCATACATTATATAACTGGGACAGATTATGTTAGTATATTGCACGACCATGCATGCATCCATGTGACATGTCCAGCTTGCCAACCTCAATACCTAGCTCCTGATCGCCGAAATGATGTTGGTTTGTTGGCTCCATTCTGATGCTGATCGAGCTGACCTATAAATACGCAGCGTTAGCTCTCACCACTCTTCACTTCAGTTCTTGTAATACAAATTCAGATTTCAGACAGACACAGCTACAGCATCAGCTCTAGCTCAGTTCAGTTACTAGCTATCTAGCTTGTTGCAAGCAAGAAAGCAAGCTCGATCACTCGATCTGATGGCGGGGAAGCTGTACAGTTCATGTCGAGGATGCACTGGCGAGGAGCCGGTCGTCGCCGGCGGCGGCGGACGTGCCGAGGGGACACTTCGCGGTGTACGTCGGCGAGAACCGGAAGCGGTTCATGATCCCGACGGCGTACCTCAAGCACCCGTCGTTCGTGCTGCTGCTGAAGCGGGTGGAGGAGGAGTTCGGCTTCGACCACCGCTGCGGCGGCCTCACCATCCCCTGCGCCACCGAGGGCGACTTCGCCTCCATCGTCGGTGACATGGGCTCCGCCACCGACCACTAGCTTAGCTGATCATCGAGTCGCTGCATTGTTAGCTTCTAGCTAGATATGACGGGTTTTTTTTTCTTTTTCTTATTTTTCTGAGGATTAATTGAAATCCTGTGAAGATTAAGTAGATAACATCAATGGATGGAACTGTTTTTCCAATCATGTGTGTGCTAGCTAGCTAGCTAGCTAGTACTAATGGCAGGAAAGTTGTTGTCAATTTCGGCCCTTTTCTAACAATTTTCATCGTTTTTACGAAATAAATCGATGCAAAAAAAATCTGACAGTAAATGTTACAGACAGGGAATAGATATAGAGCAATCATTTCGTCCTGCAGATAACCGAGCAGGTCTCTGCTCTGTTCAAGGGGGAAAAAAAGAGACTGAGGCACTGTTTGGAACAAAGGTTTTTTGAACGATTTTTGGAGGTTTGAAATTTTTTCCTATCAGCTCGTTTGGAACAAAGGAATGAGGTAATTGGATTCCTTTGGAAAGGTAGCTTTTCCTCCATTTTCATAGGAAATAAAGCATCTACTTTGATCCAAAGGTAAATTTCCTTTGCTTCATCCTTGCGTCTGTGTCTCTCGCTCTCTCAAATTTTTCCTGTGATCCAAACAACCCAAATTCATCTTTCTTTTTTGAATTTTTTTTGAATTTCTTAGTTTTTCACTTTACAATATATTCTATTTCTATATTTTTTTTATTCTTGTGTTTTTCATTCCTTCGTTCCAAACAGAACCTGCGATCCGGATGAATATCTGCTGTATCCATGGCTTTTTAATATGTGCATCTTTTGCCATGAGCTTATTAATTCCTCAACGTTTTGTGAGGCACCGAGGGCTTAATATCAGCAGGTGAAGAACTGAATGTCGGGAAGAAAGGCGGGACGGCGAGCAGCCACCAGCAGAGGCTGGCAGGAGGCAGGAAGTTGTTGCAAATTTCAGCCCTTGGATTTATAATAAGTTTTGAAACAGGAAGTTCGTTTCACCGTTTCTGAAAGCAAAATCGATCAATGCGAAAATTTCCGAGAAGAAATTAATATTAGAAATTAAGAGATGGGTTGTAGGGTGATTTTCATCCTGCAGATAACCGATCGAGTTGGATGTCCTACAAACATATATCTGCATAGCACTTGTTCAGCTTCATACGCCTCTTTGGCCTCCTTGACTAAGGATCCCAATATTCTTTGCTTCACAATCCTGATTTCATGAGCACGCGCCAGTTCTTCAAAGTTCACCCAGAGATTGCTGCTGAAGAACATGGGTACTTATTTATGCTTATCAGCCACCAACTTTGATAGCTCAACGATTGAAAACATCTGAAATAAACAACACACATTGGCCTGTTAGTTGAATGACAAGTTATAATGAAATGCACAGTGAGAAGATGAGAATACATTTGCAAAATATGATGATTACCTTCTGATAATCACCAATTGTATAATCCATTGTAGGGCATAACGTCATCAGAGCTATTGCAAACTTCAGCGAGTCCCAATCCCGAGTGTCAATGTTAGAAATATCCTTAAGAAGCTTACCAATACGGCGCAAGGTCTTGGAATGTATCTTCTCACAATAATTACAATCATACAGCCAGCATGCCGCCTCAATGATACGGTCATTAACCTGGATATATACAAATAACATTATATTTGCTTCATCGCTGACAAAAAATGCAACGGAAAAAATTTCTACAAAAGCATTTCATCAAAAACTTTGGTAAGTGGCAATTAAGGTGTCTAACAGCTAGGACAGTGGACAAACTATGAGGAAGCATGTAATAGGGAGCGATAAAGCAATACACAGCACATTTTGGCAAGGGAATGAGCTCACCATCTCTGGTTTGACATCAAAGCCATAACGCTTCAGGAGTATGTTCAGTCCTTGACTCATCTGGAGGCGTTCCTCCTTTGTCAGCTGAGATTTTTCCTTGGGCACTAAACTACGCATGAGATTCTTCAGGCCCCACATCAGTTCCATGACAGCTTCATCATACAGGCAGGTTTTCCCTGAAAAAGGACGCAGAAAAGGAAGGTTGGTCTCAAAATTGTTCAGAGACATATATACGCAATCAAGGGAGCTTACAGTACTAACCAAGCTTGCTTCAATAATTGTTTTATATTCAGGCTTCCCAACAGCTAGTTCCTGCCCAGGTAGGCACCATCTTCGAGCATACCACTAAGCTGATCGTTAACACCCGTGTCAAGGTTAATGGCGCCAGACTTGTCTTCAAAAGATTGAAATTCGTTCAGCCAAGCGCTCTGGTAAAGAAATGAACAAGGATGAGCATATTAACTAGTACTTCCATGGCACACAAGCCTGGCTGCCTCTCAATCAGGAGATAGGCAAGTTCAGGTAAGGCCATGTTTAATTCCACGTTTATCAAATTATTGCAGTCTAATCAAGGAGTTCATGTGCTGAGGTATAGCATATGTATTTTGATATAGAGTAGTTATACACCATGCATAGTGATGTTTTTTTCATACTAGAATCATGTCAGTGGCTCAACTATCATTTCTGTAAGGAGTTGGAGACTGCTACATAGCCACAATCCCTCCAGTAAACAAGTGAACAGCCTATTTGATGCAAAAAAAAATTATTATAACATATTTCCTTGAATCCATAGGAAAGAAGGATCACTTTGCTACTGAAGAAATATTTGTGTTGAGTGTGTTAGCTAATAAACATCTACTCGTATCTCCACTCAAATCAATACCAATGCAAGACCGCTACTCAAGTAGATCGAGTTTTAGCAAAGAATGAGAAGAAGACGGCAGGCACTAACCGGTTCTGTACCAAAGTCGGTGAGGTCTCGCCAAATATCCTGCAGGAGATAAATCCGAAAATTAGGGGTTTATTTGGATTGATGCCAAAATGTACCCTACCAATTTATTGGTAGCTTGAATAGTAATAGCGTGTGTTTGGATTAAAGTCAAATTATCGGTATTGCGTAGGATCTATCTGGCACTAATCTAGAACTTTCTTTTCTGTATTATCAAAATTTGGCACTAATAAAGATTTGGTAGGGTAGAGATCCAAACATGCCCTACGGGAGCAAGCACCACCACGAACCACCATGACGACAACGATAATAATAATTATATTACATACCATACCACCTCCATAGCATCGGAGTAAGAGAAGAAGCCCATGGGGAAAGGCAGAGGGTCTAATACGTACGTGGTTGTGCGCAGGGAGACCAACGAGCGCACCAAAAACTTTATATATATAAATTATACAATAAAATTTCTATATATCAATCTGAAACGAATTCAACATCCTATTAGCCTAGGCAGAAAAAGATTTATACATAGAATTTTACACGTTGAAAACCTTATACATATAAATTTTGTACATAGATACATCAAATGGTGGGAGGATGGTGGCGTGTGGCTGACCTACCTATTGTGGGGATAAACGGGCACGGCGCGGCGCCTCGCCGCTTAGGTCGTCGGTGATTGAAGTCGAACAGGCGGCGGGTGCATCACCTGTACCGGCGAACGACGTCGCCGGAGCAGGCTGCGCCATCTAGGTCGACCACTCGAGATCGATCGGGATAGTTATGCGGCTGCGTGGGGATTTTACGGAGGTGCGAGTTCATTTTTCGTTTCGAAGGGAATCGGTTGGACCGCCACCGCCACGCACCCCTGCCCTTTCCACGTCGGCTCTCTCTTTCCCAGCCCGTGAACCCATCGATACAAACTCTTCTTATTACTAATTGTTTGGTACTCCTCCTCCGGAAAAATTTTAAAAAATATAATTTTTTTTTCAAGTTTTAAACCGCTCGGTGCCGTACGGCCCTGCGCGACACCGCTGGAGCGAGCGAGCAGCAATTAGGCAGCTCCATGGCTTGTTGCTTTTCTGTATTCCATTTCCACCTCCTTTCTTTTCTTTTCTTTTGTTGTATATTTTCAACTTTTTTTCGTCCAAACTGACACCCACCTACATGTCCTGAACCAATTCTATGTAATATCTGATGAGAACAAGCGCATGTACCTGCATGCATGCTAGGAGAGCGTGCGCCACCGCCCATAGTGCCACGCCATCAGACAGGCTGGTGGTGGCGCACAGCGGGCATCGAGCGGTGCCGCATAACGGCGGTGCGGCGGGATGGCGGTGTGGCACCGGTGGTACTGTACGCCTAAGCCACGGTACCGTTGTGGTGGCGCATCTCCGTTGCACGTAACATGTATATTTTTTTAAATATTTTTTTTCGTTGTATATATTTGTAAAACTTTTAATATATATATATATATATATATCAATTTTTTTTCCTCCTCCATCCTTAAAAGAGTGTTCTTTTATTAATCAAAGAGATATTGAGAATTATGTTAAAATACTATTATACTCTTAATTAATGTGAAGAGAAAATAAAAAGGAGAGAGTAGATAGTTAAAACGACAAGATAATATTAAAGAGGTCTAGTGAACCCTAATTAAAAAAAACCCCTTTTATGGGACAAACTTTTTTAGCCTAAAACAACGATCTTTTAGGTACGCAAAGTGCCTATGCGTTGTAAAAAAAATAAATTATTAGGTTCAATTTTCGTGAACTAGATCCACCGACCAAAACTGACATAATCCTCCCTAAAATATATTGAGGCCCGTATTAGCGGTCGTTAAACCCTAAATATACCGCCAAGAAGCCTACAAGTCAAGAACCTCGATAGTCGTGAGACCGGTTGCCTACTCCATGCATGCGCTACTCCATCACAAAACGGAAGATTGCCATCTGAAATAAAAGAGTCCGGCAAGGATTTGAGCCCCTACCACCCATGATTGGCTTAGTGTAGAAGGTAGGTGTTAGACATCTAAATTTGATACTAGTTTAGATTTATAGTAAGTTTAAGTTAAATTAAAAATTGGTTAGAGTTTTTCCATGGAGATTGTTATAACTGTCATTTTATAGCCGGTGAGATCGGGCAATAAACTATAGTCTGACCGTAGGTATCCATAGCATGGATTTTCAGTCTTACCGTGCGAGAGGAAAACTTTTAAATTGCAATGTTTTGATAAATGCAAGCATTATAGTTCTATTTAGCATAGAAAGTACCTTATATTATGATATTTTTTAAATATTTTTTTAAAAAAATACAAGCGATCAAAGTTTGTATATAAATAGTATCTATGTGTCAAGTAAAAAGAAATAGAGGGAGTAATTTTTTGTCTGCAATAATAGCAGCAAAAGGTTCATGATTGGCCAGAATGCATCGTACATAGGTACGGAGCATTGGTTGCAAGATTGAAATCGTGGTAAGGGACAGATTGGGACAATCCTCACTTGGTGCCCATCAGAGTGCTCTCAAGACAACACACCGGACACCAGCGTTTATAAAATCGATAAAAACCAAATTTGTTGACTGGCTCGATAACACAAACCATTTGTTCTTTCGGTCAATTTCAAAAAAATCAAACTAAATTTAAAATTTGTGATAAAATTTAACTGGATTTTACCAAGAGTCAACGGTTTTTTTGGTAAAAATCGGCTTTTGCGTCGGTAACGGTATAGTAAACCCTGCGGAGCACGGATCATGCGGTTCTTTTCCTGATTCCGTATCATTTTTCTGGTATACGGATGGATGAAACCGGATGCTAATTGATTATGCTGCGTGCAACTAAATGGTTATATATATGTTTCAGCTTGCATTTAAGGACAGACAGCGAGTGCACTAGATGGTCAGAGTGATGTTCCTGCAGAAAGAAGAATTGCGCAACAATTATATATGAAAGTAGTATAGGCCTTATTTTTTTTTTTTTTCGTTTTGCCCATTGAAGAGCTCATCTGAAACACATGGTCTGTCTCGTGCACAACTGTCTGACCAAAAGATAGTTATCAGTTATGCATTAGGTTTAGTACCTCAGCATTGATCCTATTCTAACAAAAAAGAAGTTACACCAAGAATTGCTCATCAGCCACAGTGAGACATTTTTTGCAAGCTGCTCTGAAACTACAAATTGGTATTAAATATAATCTAAACCTGCCATAAGATGCGTTTGTAGTCCAACGGTTAGGATAATTGCCTTCCAAGCAATAGACCCGGGTTCGACTCCCGGCAAACGCAGGTTTTTTTTCTTTTCTTTTTTTTTCTGAAAGTTTGAAAGTTCTAAACGAAATCGCTTCATCTTCCTTTTTGTTCTCAAGTCACTGCTATAATGCTACAAGAGTTGAGCAGATTGCCTGAATTTATCAGATATCTGAAATTTCTGACAGACAAATCGATGTCGTGTACTAGCCGGTACTTGAAAATATTTGGTCCATTGGAACTTGATAGGTTGTTTTACAGCAACTTCAGAAATATCCTTGACACTATTGTTGAAGTTTGAACAATAAAGCAATACAAAGGACATGACAAATTGGTAAGGCCTGAAGATTTCGCATCGCAGACAACTCATTGATCTTCTCATCCAAGTTTCTGACTATCTGAGCTGTCCTATAAGGCTTCGTTCGATAGTGCTGGATGGGATAAAAACTTCTCTTGTTTCTCATGAGCATGTTTCCTAAACTGTTAAACAGTGTGTTTTTTATAAAATTTTTTATATAAAAGTTACTTTAAAAAATCATATTAATCTATTTTTAAGTTTAAAATAATTAATACTTAATTAATTATATATTAATAGCTTATCTCGTTTTGTGTGATCTTCTTTCTCTTTTTTCACCTTCAAACTGTCCCTAAGAAAATAACGGAAAAAGGCACCATGTAATGTGAGATAGTTGTGCAGCTACTGAAGAAGCTTCTGTACATTAGCACTTTGTCGGCCAGCTTTTTTTTTTTTTTTTTTGCTGAGACCGGCCGAAGGATTAGGCCAGCCTAATTTCATTAAGATAAGGGGGTAAAAGATTACAAATCACATATCAATCGACAGTATGCTGTCGAAGACGATGATTTATGGTCCGAAGACCAATCACCAGGAAACAACAACTCCAAACACTAAAAAGAGACTACTCGACCTCAGTCTTGAAAAAACCGGCTTCTTTCCACAGGAAAATCTCATCCTTGATGTCATTGAACAGCTGGGTCGACGTGCAAGATCTCCCATTAAAAACCCTGTCATTTCGTTCTTTCCAAGTTAACCAGCAGACCAGCATGAACAGAGTATCGGCGCGTCTCTAACCACCAATCAGCTAGCTCCAGATCCATATCTCCAGGCAGCTGAAATGGAGTCCCAATCCATGTTTTCAGCAATCTCCAGATTCTGTTGGTGAAGGCACAAGAGATGAACAAGTGCTTGCAATCTTCATCCGCTGACGCACAAAGGTGACAGTTTTGCTGATTTGGCCATCCTCTTTTGCTGAGATTGTCAGCGGTGAGACATCTTCCACACGTTGCCAACCAAATGAAAACTTTGATTCTTGACAGCGCCCGGTTGGAAAATATGAACGGAAAGGAATACATTTCAAGGGACAGCCTTCACCCTGATGCTGTCTTAAGTCTTAACAGTATGCAGAGTACCTAACATGCATCGCTGTCTGTCAGATTCAGAATTGCATCCATGTCATGCGTGGACATGGAAATTAAGTGTCACTGTTCGTGGTTGACCTTTTCCATAGTAGGCAGAAATTGTCAACTCCGAACAGAAACACATGTAGCTGTTTGATTAACGCAGCTCTTGAATTGAAAGACCAAGCAGAGTACAGGTGCATGCATAGGTGTAGTTATGCTCTTGTTCCCCATACATAATTAAGAACTTCAATAGAATCACATGGGATGCATCTTGCACATAAGCATATGCTAACTAGTGTTCATCGTAAACCGTGAACTTTATTAACTAAACTACATTATCATCGAAAAGAATGAATTAAGCTGCACAATGCGTTGAATATTTGTTTTTCATTCGCACGTACGGCTTGCGTTTGTAGTCCAACGGTTAGGATAATTTCCTTCCAAGCAATAGACCCGGGTTCGACCCCCCGGCAAACGCAATTTTTCTTGTTTTGTGAGCTTGAATCTTGGGCCAAGAACTCAGATTTCCTCTCTGTTCTTTTTTTGTTGCAGTTGTAATTTCTCTGTTCTTTTTTTCGTTGCGGTTGTAATTTGAATTTCATCTTAGGATATGAACATTAACGCTATTCCCCAGTGAGAAATGAGTTTTTTTTCCTGTTCCTGTCATACTATTATCACTTCTAAGATTTTGGCCCATACATCCAGTTATCTAGTTGCTTGGCTAACCAGAGCAATTTCACCAACCTCATTTAGTCATTCTTTAACTTCAGTGATCGAAGAAATGAAATGGTTCAACAAGAAACACAAGAGCATACAATTCGCTGCGCAATCATGCAATGCAACTTCCCGATCCAAGATCTGCTTATGCAGTTATGTACCCCATTCGTGAGCCTACATCCGAACAAGTCTGTCAGGGAAATGTGCCCGGATCATGTACTTGATCTCGGCAGCACGCCGCATGTTCTCTTGCAAGCATGATCGGCACACTGTCACTCGTTTCACGACGAGTCGCCTTAGCTGTTCGGTGATCGATCATGCGCCGCCGCACATTGCGCAATTCTAGGCCACAGAAGCCAAATACCAAGGTCAGGGAAGCTGTGGGTGCCGAGCTGGATGATATCTTGATGCAGCAGATGTCCTCTGGGATGTACTACTGTGTCTGAACTCTGAACATCTCTAACAACTCTGAAGATTTTGGCCTCTGATGGCGCTTGCCGGGGCGAAAAGCCTGCAAATTCAGAGATTCGTTTCCGTTGATCCGCCATTGTAGGTGTAATGATTGGTGGTCTTGTATCCGTTTGTTGAAGCCGGTGGTCAAGCACATGAGGATGGATACCCATACGGCCGTGTCCCTGGGTATTTGTACACGAGTTGAATTGAAATGCACACTTGGGGGTCCATCTGAATGTCCACTTGTAGCAGCAGCATGCTGGCTAAACAACAAGCAATTTCTCATGCAGCATGCCAAGTGAGCCGGTCTTGCTGTGACGTGAACGAACGGCTACCACCAGTTCTTTTTTTATTGCAGGATATAAATTGGATTGGCAATTGATACGAGATATCTTTCTCCTCTGTCGTAAGGCGGACCTGAATCTCGTGTGTACTTTACAAGAAACAAATTCAGCATTCTACAAAAAAATTCAGCAATTTACTGAACCTTGCATTGATGTGAATTTGATCAAAATGTAGTGATTCTACCAGTTTTTGTCACCAGAACGATGCAGTCACACATCAACTGAAAAACTTGGTGTACGAGAGCCGGTTAGTTAGTATGTTATCTGAAATGCAAACATGACACAATTTGAAAAGCACCAGGACTTGTCACAAGAAGTGATATGAAAGCTCAACAATAGTCCATTTTAGTAGCATATGTGGGAACGCTGATGCAATGAATTAATCATTAAGAGTTCTCATAGAAATCCAGGCTCATTCTAGTGAGAAAGCAACATATCAGAGAACCATCATGTGACACTGTCTCTTGGTCATCACCACGATAAACCTTGAGAACACTTAACTCCACTCGGTAGTCGGTATTAACACTGCAATAAAACGAGCACTATATATACAACAGCATCCCGGTTGAGCTGCTGCAAAATTCAGAAGACCTCACCTCGAACATTCAGAGTTTCAGACAGTTAGCACTTGCTGTAATCATCACTGTAGCAAATACTGCAAGGACGGGGTGAGTCTGACAGAGTGACAGTGAAGCTAGCAGCTGTGAGCTAAAATGGGCGGCAAGCTGCAGCATCTCATGGAAAAGCTTCACCTTGGGAAGGGCGGCGGCGGCGCGGCGAGGGACGTGCCGAGGGGCCACTTCGCGGTGTACGTCGGCAAGGCTCGGGCGAGGTTCGTCGTCCCGACGGCGTACCTGAAGCACCCGGCGTTCGTGGCGCTGCTGAAGAGCGTCGAGGAGGAGTACGGCTTCGACCACTGCTTCGGCGGCCTCACCATCCCCTGCTCCGAGCGCGACTTCGCCGCCCTCCTCGGCCGCCTCAGCTCCTCGCCGCCGTCGTCGTCATCGTGGCGTTGATCACTCACTATGAGCTCATGATGATGACTTGCCCGTTGATCGATCGATCGGTCGATGGCTAGCTAGACGTGTTCCTGTTCTTGGATTTCTAACACGGCAATGTGGTATTAGTAGGATTTTCTAGTTAGTAGCGTGTAATTATGCAGCCATTGATGAGCCAAATCAGTGCCTGTTCATATGAATTTTACAGGATTTTTAGCTCGTTGAACTGCGGCTGATAAGCAGTGAAAATACGAATGAAGCAAACAAAAACAATTTATGGGTAAAATTTATATATCTGTATTATTTGCAGTTTAAAAGACAATGCTAGAAAAATAGACATCAATTAAAAAAAACCTCAAAATCAACACTAAAATTAAATTTCAAAATTCAGATGTTGGCTGGGGCCAATAAGCCAACAACCAAACATTAGGAGTTAGTTCAATTCCAGCAAAAATTCTTTAAAATTAGTGCATTTCAAAGAAAGCCCTAATGTTTATATTATGGTCCGGCCCATGGCCTGGCCCATATAGGTGTAGTACGGCCTGTTACAAGATTTGATAGGCCGGGCCCATGTAGGGAGTAGTAGCTCGAAGGAATTTTTTTATTTATATATTTTTTTAATAAAATATTTACAAAATTACATTTTCATTTCAAAAATTTACAGAAATATACTCCTAACGCCCTTTGGGAGTGCGTTTTTTAATAAATCGCTTTCCTAAAAGGCAATTTAATGACGTGGCTGACGGTCGTTGGCCGGGCGGCCGTCAGCACTTTTGCAAGCGGCCCCCTGGCCACCGAAACACCGCCCTCTAGCAGGACGGCAAGGGCCGGCCATTTTACAGGTAGCTCCCTTGCCGCCCTCCTAGAGGGCGGTTTTTAGGCATCGCTTGCAAATTGGCCCATTTATAAAAAAAAATCGTTCTATCAGAGGACGATTTTTTACTACCTCACTATAAAACCCCCCTTCAAGCCTCCAAAAAATTCATAAAATTCATAAAAATAACAGAAAAAAAGAAGAAAGAGTTGAGAGCGACGGCAAACGAAAGCGGCGAAGCCCAGCCAGTTTACGGATTCATCTACAGGTAATATTTTATAACTCTTTGTAATTTTCATTTCTATTCATTAAATGAGGTAGTATGTGTAGTATTGTACTACTTATTTCACAAGTAAGTAAATGTTAGATTTGGTCTATAAGGTGTAGATCTATTGAAGTTAAGCATAACAGCTAAGGACATTGATAGAACGCATGAGAGAAGTTATGTTTTTTTTACTAAATGAGTAGCACTAGTTGGAGAAACGCTAGGGAGATGGAAATAAGGACGATGACATTTAATTTTTTGTAGTCATGTGTAGTATACCGTAGATATGTAGTTGTATAAGGTATTTTTGGTATAGCGAGTTATAACTTGCGTTTATTTGGTTATAATATAGGTTGCTATGGATGCATCCGGTATGTCCAGTCGTCTACAACCTCCAATTGACGTGCCTCCGCCGATGTGTTGGTATGGAGATAATTGCAAAGTCGCAATAAGTGAGAAGGATTACATATACCGGCAAAGGTATTGGATGTGTGCTAATTATGCGTACTCCCCAGAGAAGCCAAAGCCACAAGAGAAGAAGGAGAAGGCGAAGAAGCCAGTGGAGGTAATAGAATTATCTTGTAGTACGAAATATTTGAACCTTTGTGCTAACAAATTTGTATATGTCAAGGCACCGAAGCCTCCTCCGCCTCTGTGCGACTTTGTGCAGTGAATAGATATGGAGATCTGTCCACAAGACGCAAAGTTTCTTCGCAGTTTAAAAGATTGAAACAGGGAGCGGTGCGAACGTTGTTGGGCGGTGTAAGAAGAGTGGGAGGCTGAGCAGAAGAGGAAGAAGGAGAAGGAAGCCTGTGAGGCAAAGAGGGAGAGGAAGCGGGAGAGGGCACTGCATGCAAGGGAAGCTGGGTCGGAGGCGGTGAGAAAGGGGAAGTACCCACGCTGTACACAGTAGTTGCATATCTAGTCAGATATCCGTTTGAAATTCCCTAAGGCATGTAATAACGATAACTAGAAACGTTTCATGTGCCGTTTGTACTCGTTGGATGGATAATTTCATTACGTTCGTAAGCAATTAATGTGTACTCGGTTGTCACCGCTCGGAATCTACTTTCGCCGTGAGGTTGAAACTCGAAAATTCATGTTTTTGATCAGCTTCGTCGCGAACGTAGATCATGAGGAGTACATCGTTTGATCGACGAGCGTAAATGAAGTAAAGGGGTTGAAGCACCTAGATCCCATTGTTGATTTCGGTAATTGATGACGAGCGCTAATGTGGACTAACCATTATGTTTGAGTATATGTAAAAAAAAGTTAGGTCCACATGCCAAGGAGGATGACCATCAATTAAATTTGATGGCGTAAAGCTATGGAGTTGTGACGCGGGTGCCGGTTGGACCGCGAATACCTGGCCGGTCGGACCGGATCGATCCAGTATCAACAGTGAGTTGTAGTGGGGGTGGCGGTCGGACCGTCTCCCCAACCTGGTCGGACTGGCCTGATCTAGTACAGACACGGAATTGTAGTAGGGGGCGCGGTCGGACCGACTTCACCACCCGGTCGGACCGGCTGGATCCAGTACCACCAGGAAGTTCTAGTTGGGGTGGCGGTCGGACCCGCCTCCCCACAACCGGTCGGACCGGCCGCGTCCTGTACCGACAGCGCAAATGAGATAGGGTGCCGGTCGGACCGTCTCTTAACCTGCGGTCTGACCGGCTGGTATTTTTGAGATGTTGAATTTGGACCCGATTGGACCGATCCTTTGCCTGCGGTCGGACCGAAAATGACCTGAGTTGGGGATTTCGGCCCCAACGGTTAGTTTTTGTGTTTGTTATCAATTACCAAAATCAACAATGGGACATAGATGCTTCAACCTCCCCCTTTTTGGTAATTAATGAGAAACGTTACATACAAAGCGAAATTATAAATGAGGTTCAATACATGAAGGCAAATCATACAATAGACTCCCCCTAAACATGTGCATGACAATCACAAGAGCCACAACGGCGACGAGAGGAGTTTGCAATATGATTTGCATTCCATCAATTTAAAATAATAGAGCGTGATAAGCAACAATAGCTTAAACTCAAAAGGAGATAAATTTATGAAAGAAATAGTATAGGTCAAACGAGATAAATTTCGAGTAGCAATAAACTCCAAAGGAGACAAATGAGAGTTTAACTATCCTATTACAAGAAAGCTGACAAATAACAAAAGGGTCTTCAATCTTCAGGATGAGGGGAGGAAGGCGCATTGCGACGACGATGGTAGACAACCAGATGGGAGGTCTCTACAATCCTCACACATCGCTCGAAACCATCCATGCAACCTTTAACACGATCAATGGAATTTTGCACAGTTCGAACATTACTGGATAAGCCTCTCACTTGTTTAGTCATCTCCTCAAATCCGGTATTCATACGAGTAAAGCTGTCATTTAGGGCATTAAGAGCTCCCATGACCGGATTGAAATACTCCATTGGCTGCATCCCAAAATATGCATATTGAGGAGAGAAGAACTGACCAAAGTCCTGTGAAGGCGGAGGAGGAGGAGGATGATCATGATAAGAAGGCCCTTGAGGTTGAGCGGAACGAGAAGATTGACCGCTCTCAAAGGACCGCCCAGAGGGAGCATTTGGTGGAAGCCGGGGCCTATACTCCTTATGGCGAGATGTTCTATTGCCCATTCTTCCACACTTTGCAAGGATAAGTTTCATTATGAATGGAGCATAATATATACCTTGTTCAAGGGTGTTCTTCGACATGTGCATCTCTCTAAGAATAAGGTCGGCGACATCAAACCGAGTTCCACTTATGATAGCTCTGATCACATGCCATGTTATACCACGTGTCGGCGAAACGGGAATGGGGGTCCCACATTCTGCGGGGACGCGTGGGTCTTCGGCCACGTCAGCTTCCCCAGGGGCCTGGATTCTGCACAGGAGACGGCCAGCTACGGCCGCCGTTACGCTAAGTGCTCGGGGCCCGGGCATCGCCCGGGCCCGGATGCGCCTTCCCCGGATGCGTCGCAAGACCGTTCGCATCCCACTAGCTCGGGCCCGGGTCTCGTCCCCGGTCCCAGGGAGCTCCGTGCCCAGGGTGTCGCCCCCGAGCCCACCTGGTTCCGGCAGCGGAGACAGGCTCTGCCAAGATAGACCCGACAGCCGCCCGCAACAGCCGGGTGGCAAGATGACCAGATGTGCTCTGCACAGCCACCCTCAGCAGGAGGACAGCGGCGACTAGACCGTGTGTTGCGTTCGCGGCAGTCTCACCCCCTGGGGGTACCATCGGGCCGCGCCCGTACGACGGCTGGATTATGCGCAAAACCCAGCCGCCATACGGGCGCGACTACGAGGACGCCTTCGAGAGGTGATTGACGCCACGACTCGTAGCATGGGATGGACAAAGGAACGAACCAGACGCTCTCACAGTTCGTCATGTGCAGATTAGACCAATTCCCGGCAGGTTTTAGGCAGGCTTTCCGAACCCCGACGCGGGCTGCGGAGCCCGGCCTGGCCAGCTCCTCCCCGGCAACTGCCGAGGCACGGGATGCTCCGCTGCCTGATGACCCCGTGCCCGGTCAAGCCAGTTCCCCCGGCCTCGCGGCGCTCCCACGGCTAATGGCGCTCGGGGGCACGGAGGGCCCCCGGATCCGAGAGACGGAAGGAGTCCAACCTGCGAACCTAATCGATTCGCCAAGACCCGCGCTCGGGTGCTCGCGGTCCTAGGGGACCAAGTTCCCGGGGCACGGGCAACGACTCAACCGTTTCGCGCGACTCGTCCCCGGGCCCTTCACGATCCTCGGGGGCCGAGTTCCCGGGGCGACTCTCTCCGCTCTCGGAAGCCGGGCTCCCGGGGTAGCCGGCTACCCGAGACGCTGCGACCGTCCGCGGCCGCTGACGCCCCGAGTCGGAGGGCGCCTGGCACTCGACGCTTCCCGGGAAATCAACAGCGTCACCAATAGCAGACGCGAACAATTCCCGGAACAACACCATAAGCAAAGGTACGAAAATATAAACGTCATCAGATATCTATACAAATATCTCTCTTTGTACAAGACAGGCAAAACCGGAGCGCAAGCACGAGCGAGGCCCGGAGATGTCGTCGCACGGGGGGCGGTCACCGGTGTACTTCTGACCGGACCCCGGGCGACGTCGGAAGGGGAGCGCTCGGGGGCATGGAGGGCCCCCGGGCCCCGAAGGCGGCCGCGGATGTCGTCAGAAGGAAACCGGCGTCTTCCTCGACCTCTTCGTCGGCCATCGGCTCCACCAGATGCTTGCGCCCGGAGGCACCGTCGCACGGGGAGAGGTCACCGGCCTTCTTCGAACCGAAACCCGGGCGGCGTTAGGAGGGGACCGGCGTCTTCCTCGGACTCTTCGTCAGGCATCGGCTCTACAAGGTGCTCGCCGTGGACGAGGAACCCTGCCTCCGAGGCAGCGGACTCGGCCACGGCCTCCCGCGCCTCCTCGCGAACCACCACGAACGGCGAACTCACACCCCCGAGACGCGAGCCCGGCCTCTTAGGCCCAGACGCTTTCCTCTCGGGAGAGTGTTTCCTTCCCCCGTGCCTCCATCTCGGACCAGGCTTCCTCAACGCTTCATTCCATGTTTCCAGCCCGGGTCCCGGGCACATATCCCGTCTAAATCAACAAGTCGTCAAGCTCCACCAGCTCATGACAAACCAGGAGCACCCCGCGTCCCCTCGTTTCTTCAAGACGTGGCCCTGTTCCTGCCCAGAGCTGGTCCCGGCCGAGCAACAGGGCCAGGGGCCACTGTCGGTGAAACGGGAATGGGGGTCCCACATTCTGCGGGGACGCGTGGGTCTTCGGCCACGTCAGCTTCCCCGGGGGCCTGGATTCTGCACAGGAGACGGCCAGCTACGGCTGCCGTTACGCTAAGTGCTCGGGGCCCGGGCATCGCCCGGGCCTGGATGCGCCTTCCCCGGATGCGTCGCAAGACTGTTCGCATCCCACTAGCTCGGGCCCGGGTCTTGCCCCCATGCCCGAGTCCCGTCTAGCTCGGGCCCGGGTCTCGTCCCCGGTCCCGGGGAGCTCCGTGCCCGGGGTGTCGCCCCCGGGCCCACCTGGTTCCGGCAGCGGAGACAGGCTCTGCCAAGACAGACCCGACAGCCGCCCGCAGCAGCCGGGCGGCAAGACGACTAGATGTGCTTTGCACAGCCGTCCTCAGCAGGCGGATAGCGGCGACTAGACGTCCCTCCGGCACGGCGCGGCAGGCGGCAGCGTGCGTACGAGCGACAAAGGTAGATGGTAGCTAGCTCTCTCATCTATGTCGGACTATGGACTCCCCTTGGCTGATAAAAGGAGGATCCATGCCGATGGAAAAGGGTAGCTTAGGTTGAGCTCGGTTCTTCTTCTTCTTCCTCAGCTAAGCCCCCGAGGGAGGACTTAGCTCCCGAGCTGCTCCTGTTCGCTCCCGGCTAGCTCCCGAGCGCCAGCAAGCGGGCCGAGCTCACCTTGTAACAGTCATATCACATTCATCTCCACATAGCATACACACAGGAGTAGGGTATTACGCCTCCGAGCGGCCCGAACCTGTCTAAACGCCTCCTCTCTCTCTCTCGCGCGATTGTTACGGTTCGGACGGTCCGGTCCCGAAACGGACAGTCCGAACCCCTCTATCTCCCAGCTCAGGCCCCCGATTCCCGAGCGCCAATCCGTCTGTTGGTCCACCGGACGCCGCAGTCACCTGAGAACTACTCCCCTGGCCGAATCTCAAAGGGGGGTCTCCTGACTTCCCGCCGTTGAGGTTCCGTCCTCCGACACCACGAATGGCATCCTTGTTGCCACACTTTGGGACAATAGAAGCTCTTACAATCCGGTTGATCATACTTGGCACAATTTTTAATTCAGTGACTGTTACAAATGTGCAATGAACACTTGTGTCGTAGAATTGAGCTTGTTCTTGAACAGATATTGCAGAGTACTATATATCGGAGTGAAGCCGTGTACCCTCAAGATATCTCAGCTCCAACACTTCTTGCAACTCTCGCTTAGTTGCCACACACCCAAGCTCTCCATTAATCCACTTTATCTGAGTGAAATCTTCATTTATCCAAATAGTGGAGTAGAACTGATGGATAAGAGCGGGGTCATAATCCTGATGGATAGCAACAGACTTGTCAATTCCCACTTGTCGGAAAAGATTGTGCAACCCTTGAAACTATGAGGTCTTGTTTATCTCTTTCCACACAATGTACTTATGATCAGCAAAGGACTTGGTGGAAGTGTACACCTTCTCAAATACTTCCTTCTGAAAGTTTGTGTGGAACCTTCGATCGTTGGAGTCGTTAGGTCTGTTGAATTGAACATGATCCCTAAGAAGCATGTACTCCGTAGGGTTGTTCATCGTACTCGGAAGTTGATAGTTGGATCCACTTGAGGCATTGAATAATATACCGAAGGAGGTCGAGCAGTTGGGTCACCTCCAGGATAAATAGGTTGTTCGTCATCATTATCCTCATCCTCATCCTCATCGTCATCCTTATCCTCATATATTTGATGATCTTCTTCCTCTTTCTCTTCCATCACATAATCCTCATCCTCCATCGTTTCTTCCTCTGATGAAATGATGGGATCATGACGCTTCTTGGAGCGTCTTTCCACAATTTTCTTGCGAGGAGGAGCCATTGACTGAGAAAAAGACAAAGAAAAAGATCAGCGAGGATTAGTGTAAACGGAAAAGATTTGATAATTGAAACTTGCTACTCAGTCCAGGGGCGGTTAGACCGGCCCTACTTTGGCGGTCGGACCGCATGCATCAGGCCGGTCCGACCGCCACTGGCAGATAGAGTTTGCACATTTCCATTCATCAAAAATTTTTCACATACACAAGAGATGAACTAATATGGCACAAGACTAGAGAGAATAAAAGCTGAACAATGTAGGCATTGTGCACAAATATAAGAGAGTAATAAGAAAACAAACTAACCGTAACCCTAGAAGCATCAAGAGGTGAACGGGATTGAGTTAGATGCAAGGGAGAGGGATTACCACTAGATTGCTGGAAAAAATCGATTTGATTTGCACCAAGAACTCCCCTCTAGAGATGCAAATCGACGAAGCACACTCCTTTGGCCTAGTGTTCCAATCCACAGTTCAAAAACACAATCAAATACAAATCCAAACCGTAGAATAGAGAGAGGGAACGGAGGAGAATCACTTACGGTCCAACCGGAGGAGAAATCCCGGTCCAACCGAGAGGAGGAAGTGGAGAGGAGAGTTAGGGTTTGAGGGAGAGAGAGAGAAAAACGGGTTTGGGGCGAGTTGGGAAAAGAGAAGAGTGATAGAGGAGGAAGAAGGTCGGGTAGGATAAGTAATGGGCCCCCACCCAGTGGCCCAGTCAGACCGGCCCCCCATAGCCGGTCGGACAGCAGGCATCAGGCCGGTTGGACCGCGCATGTAGCGCCGGTCGAACCGGTTGTGCCCGATCTGCCGGCCTAGCCCTTGCACAGGCAGATCCCCGCACACAAAAGTCACAACACCAGGTTTTTAAGATCTCGGGGAAAAACAAGATGACACAAAGGTGCCATTTGAATATGTGAGCTCAAACATTGACAATTTCCATATACGTGAGATTTACTACGGAATTTACAACAATTCTCACTTAAGTGCTAGAAATGACGTATTGTGGTTTATGGTAGTTTTTGATTAAATTTCGAACGCAAATAACTTTTGAAGGATCAAATTTTTGCGAGAAGTTTGAATACCAAAAACATTTGAAATAGTCAAGTCTAGCATTTTTGTTTGGAAGCTTTTTCGAAATCTCATTCGAACTCATTTAGGAGATTTAGGGCAATTTGGTCAAAAACAAGATTCTAGTTTCTTCCAAAAAGTGGTAAGAAGGTAATTTTATTTAGAATTAATTTTTCTTTTAAGGTTAAGTTTGGAAAACATATAAGATACCATGTGAAACATTTTCTAAGCGGTAGATTTCAACAAACAAAGTTTCTGACAAATTTTTGACTTTGGTCAAACTAGGCCTTTTGAGTATAAGAGGCGAAGTACTACTGGTACAACGGACTACGGGCCCAGACCGTAACCTCTAGCCCTCTTCGTCCTCCTAGCCTGCGCTCGCACCTGCCCCTAGGACTACGGATGATTGTGAATCGAAGGAATCCGCGACTTATAGTGAACTGTAGCAGCAACGCCTGCGAAGGGCCGGTAGGGGTGTGTAACGCCCCAATTTTCGGGCCGTTGAAAACTATTTTAGTAAAAACCCTACTTTCAAATTTTTTTGGATTTTTATGTGTGCTTAAGGATTAAGTGCCGTAGATCTCAGATCAAAGCCTCCCTTAAAACCCTAAAACCTTAGTCCCCAAAATTCTCTTCTGAATTCCGAGACTCAAATTTTGCAATTCGATTGTCTCTCTCTAAATTTCCTCGGAAGATTCCAAATGAAATACCTCCCAAAAATTCTCTGTACTCGGGTTAGAATTTTGCAATTCGAAGCCCTCCAATGAAACCCTTCGGAAATCGCCCTTGAGTCACTCTATTTTTGTTCCTCTCGAAAACTCTAAAATCCATTGTGAACTCTCATCCCAAAATTTGCCTCAAATCCCAAGAATTAAATTCAAATTCTAAAATTCCCTCAAGGTGCTCCAATTCTATTCTATTACAAGATATCCCTGAATATCAAGTCCCAATTTAAATCAAAGTTCCGATTCAAAGTCGCCTGTGAACCTTCTCTTTTCTTTTCCCAAATATCATCCAAAAATCAATCTATATAGTTGTGCTCAAATCCAATCCCCAGAAACCCCTCTCAAAAATTCTCGAAAGTCCCAGTAGTTCGAATCCCAAAATTAAAATCAAATCCGAGTTTAAATCTCCGAATTATAACCTTCCAAAAACCTTCCCTAAATCTCTCTCTCATATATATACATATGTACATAAATGTGCATGTATATATGAAATCCTCCTTGAAATCCCCTTACTTAAATTCCTCAAAAAATTATGAGCCAAATACCAAAATTTCAAATTAAATACCCTTTTTAATCCTCCAAATATCCTCTAAAACAATTCCTAGAAAATAACAAAGTCTACTATTCCTATCAGGCCTTCCTCTCCTCTCTTTCAGCCCACTCAGCCTCTGTCTCCCGCACGCACCACGCTGACGATCGGGCCCCACCGGTGAGACGCGTGGCGAGCTTCTACGCACTCCGCGCGCGGCCGCCCACGCACGCGAGCACGCGCCCCGGCCCGGGCCCCACTGGTCAGTCTCCCCGGCGGAGTGCCACGGACACCAGTTTTTCGCGAGCCCCGCCTGGCAGACGTCGTCTCCCTTCTCGTCGTCCTCCTCACTCCCTATCTCTGCTCTCTCTCTCCTTCTCTCGAACTCTCTCGGCTCGTGCCCTTGCCGGCCCGTCGCACGGCGCGAGGCACGCTCACCATCATCACCTCGAGCCCCGAAGGCAGCAGACACGCTAGGTCATCCCGTCCGGTCCCATCACCATCCTCTCTGTCTCCCTCCTTCATCTCTCGTGGCCGCACGAGGAGAGCTCGGTGACGCCAGCTACAGTGCTAGCCCGAGCTTCCGTCACTGCCACGCCCCATCACCTCGCCGCGGCCCTCCTCTTCTTTTTCCCACCGCAGTCACGCTCCGCCTCTCCGTCCCATCCCATCGTCTCTGCTGCGCCGCGTTCACCTCGGCCGGCGTAGCCGCCCCGCCGTCCCGAGCCCCACGCCACTGCCATAACCTTATCCCGTGAGAAAAATCTCGCCTCTACCGCCTCTGTCCGTCGTCGCCTAGTGCCGCGCCCACGCCTATAAAATCCCAGCTCCGCAGCGCCATTGCCCCGCAAAACCCGAGCTTTCTCTCTCCGCCGCCGCCAAAGCCTCTCTGTACCCGCTCCAATCTCGTCATCCCGAGCACAATCGACCTAGCCGCCGCCACCGTAGGACTTGCGGCCACCTCGCGAACCCAGCCGTGTTTCCAATTGCATCCAAGCACCGCCGTGGGGAAAAGCCCCAAATCGGGCACCACCGCTGCCCGCCATTGCCGTGCTTTGGAGCTCGCCGTTGCGCATGGTAAGAGCTCGATTCCTTCCTCCGTTCTTCTTCCTGTGGGACACCGCATCCATCCTAGCCCATCTCGAGCCCTGCTCCACTTCCTAGGTCGCCGGTGACGACCGCCCCTCGCCACCGCTTACTGCCTCTCGCCGCCGGCCGCCCTCGAGCCTCCATACATCCATCCGAGCCATTCATCGTACTCGCCGTGCCTCCCTCATTCCATTCCCGCCTTCCCCTTTGTGACGCCTCTCCGACTAGGTGGAACGGTCACCATGTGCATACGGCACCCGATCCCAGGATCAGTAGTCGGGTACGCACAACAATGATACAGCTCAGAGTTACAATAATACATATCAGAGTACACATATATATATATATATAAGGAGATCCATCCAGGACAGACCCAGGATGGGCAAAAATAACCAACAGGTAAACTAGCGAAACAGCAAAAACAGGGCGGAAGCTGGACAAAAACTACACCACAGGCTCGGTTGGGAACTAGGCTCGAAACCTTTAGAAGTCTTCGTAGTCGGCCTGGTCTTGGAGGAACTCGGCAGCAGTCGGATCTTCGTCTTCTTCTCCAAAACCTACTATACATATATGAACAAGGTGAGTACTTTCGTACTCAGCAAGCCGGGAAAAGATGCTATGTCGGCCAGATAGAAAAGGCTAAAGGTTTTATTTGCGAAAAACTACCTTTAGAAACTCTTTTCTTTGCAAACACTAGTGAACTCAATTTTTAGTTGTCGGAAAGAAGCTCACGCCTCGATCCATTCCGCAAGTTGCTTTTCAACAACTCGTCACTTAATGAATCAAGCATATATATATGTATATCATCTTTTACTTCGCGCTTGTTGGTCCTGTATATCCCGAGTAGCTACAACCACTTGTTGACCCTGAGACTCGGCTACAACCAAATCTCAGCTGTGGCACTTAATGCCCGCTACACTGGCTACAACCAGCTAGCTCATCCGCCGCCCTGGCTACAACCCGGGGGCGCAGCTCGCTATCTTGCTTCCCTAGCTACAACCCGGGAGCTCAAGCTTGCTCATCTGGCTTCCCTGGCTACAACCCGGGAGCACAACTACACAACTGCCGCCCTGGCTACAACCCGGGGGCTTAAACTTTGCTGCCCTGGCTACAACCCGGGAGCATGATCTTCATCCTGTTTACTTTTCACACACTTGATTACGGTGCTTAACACCCCGGATCACACAGATCCGTTTCTGGCCACACAGGCCTTCCGTTTGCTTACTCGGCAAACTCTGGTCACGGTTCCCTTTCCATCAAACATTTTCACAAACCACAGGCAAACAAATCTACGCTATGGGAATCACCTTACATCGCCCTTAACCGTGGGCACGGCTGTTCGAACAGTTCTGCTAATCTCTGCAGAGGGTGTGTGCTTTACCCATCCGACACGAAAATTACACCGAGTACTGGCTTGTACCCAGAAATTCGTGACAAGGCTATTTCCAAAGCCAGTCTAGGGTTATCCAATGCCAGCCGAAAGATCCACACAGGATTCAGTGGTCGGCACTGAACTTCCCTAACCTACTATTTACTCGCCAGGGACATCCCATAATACCCGTATGGTCGCACTGTTAAGATGCTCGGATGGAATCCCCAAAGGAAACGTCCTTATCGATAATACATAGCCATGCACACAGCGCTGTCTCTGTACACCAAGATTTTCATAAGCTGTCTTTATTTCACAAAACGCGCCGATACACAAGGTATCGGGTTTTCCAATCAGTTTAGTAAAACCCAATGTTTTCCCAAACGACAAACAACGTTGCAGAGCTAAGCCATTCTACTTGGCATCGTATCCTCAGATAGGATGCTAGCGTGCCATTTGTGGGGCTTTCAAGAGAGAAATATATCAACATCCTACCAAATATGTGCGGCTACTGGGTAGGTCCATCGGTTTCGCTTGTAAACCGAGGCCAACAGTTTAAAAAGGTATAAACTAAGCATGCATATATTTTCCAAACAACATAGTTTTGCATATATGGGAAACAATATGATCAAAGAGGCTTGCCTTGTTCCAGGGAGGGGTCTTCCTCGGCGAAGGCGGCTTCTAGATCGTCCACCGGTTCAGGCTCTGAACAAGCAGAAAAAGAAACACTGATAAGCAAGAGGGTTAAAACACCAAAAAAAGGATCAAGAAGTAGTCGGCTGCAGAAAAGGTGGCAGTCGGCTGAACCAGGCTTGCGAACCAAGCGACAGAGCTCCAAAGCTTGAGAGGAGAATGAGAACTTAGCAGAGCTGGAGCTAGCCGGTTTGCAAAACAAAGGAAGAAGGAGCATGGATGGCTCAATATATAGCCAGCGTGCAAGGGTGAGGCACGGTGGAGCTGGGCAACGGGTAGGGAGAAAAAGTCAAGGTGAACTGACAAAGGATTTGATGTTCACGCAGGGCTTGACTTGGGAGTCTGGCGTGGTCAGGGAGTTGGCAGATACTGTAGCTGCGATGAGACATTAAGGTCAAGGCTAGGACAGGTTGGAGATGTCTCACTGATAGGGTTTCGGACTGACCACTGGTCCAAGCGATGCAGCGGGTTATTGTCCATCGGTCCAAGCGGTGCTGCAGGCAGGTGAAGACTGGTTCTTCTCCACTTCGGTAGTCGGCGTCCAACGGGCGGGTGCAACTCGGGGGACAAAGAAACAACAGGTCTCAACAAGGTAGTCGGCCACTTCACAGTGCTTACTCGGCAGCAAGGAGGTCCGAGTAAGACAAAGGAAAGGACAGGATACAAGGACTGAGTAGCAATCTACTCGGCTCAAGGGAGAAGGTAGCCGGCTGGCCAGGGAGAAAAACTGGGGCACGGCTGACAGGATAGGAAGGGAGCTCGGGAAAGCGAAGACTAGCGGGAAAAGAAAAACGGGTCGTTACACCCTTCCTCCGGCGAGCCACCGCCGGCATCCCCTCGGCCGCCGTCGGCTGTCGATCTTCCCGGCCGTCTCCTGTACCAAAACCGACACTCCTCCTCCCAGCCTTCCTCTGACAGTGGGCCCGCCCCTTTTAATTAAAACCAGGCCTCAATTACATGTGGGCCCCGGATAATAAACCAAAGACTCAAATTAATAAATCACTTACAAATGGGCCCATGCACAGTATTCCTCTCCTTAACTCAATGGCAAGTGGGCCCCTTTATTTTTAAATCCCTAGAACAGTGCCCTATGACAAGGGGGACCACCATGACAGTCTCCCTTGCCATCCCTCTCTGTGACACTTCCATGTGGGCCCCCTCCATTCCTCTCTCTTCTCCAATCCATGACATGTGGGGCCATCATGTCACCCACCTCTCTCTCTCTTCCATGTGGGCCATTGTCTCTTTCTCTCTCCTGTGCCAATGACAAGTGGGCCACCCTCAGCCTTTCTCTCTCCCAGTCACTGACCTAGGGCCCCACCTGTCAGCCACTGTCCCAAAAATAATTCTTTTCCAAAAATCCAATTAAATCCTTTTCTTATTCCAGAAAAATCCCCAAAACTTCCAAAAATCATATCTTCCAAACTGTAACTCCGATTGACCCCGTTCAAGTCTCTAAATTTTTCTAAAAATGAGATCTACCTCATGGCACTATTAGTTAATAATAATAATATATTATTTCTAGGGTTTTATGTGGTTTTCTCTCGTTTCGCGCATAGTCGACGTTTCGAAAAATCGTTGGACGTCGGACTCTCGCGAAGTTTGAAGACGAAGTCTGAGGCAAGTCACTCCTTGACCATATTGCTCCTAAATTTAAAATGTTTTGTTTATAAAATTGCATTGCTAGTGTGCACGATAAAATGATCGGCCTCGGTTTGCATGTTGAACAGACGGACTTGCCCGGTAGTTGCATAGACCCTGTAGGTCTTTGATACCCTATCCCTTGTCGCTCCACTCGTGGTACCTCGGTAATCGTGCTCTCTGAGCATGGATTCCGACTGTTCCACCCATAGTACAATTGTTTGTCGATTTGGGAAAATTTGGGTTTCCAAAGATTTAAAAAACCCGATGTGCGATGTCGGCGAGTTTGCGAAATAAAATTTATTTGTGAAAATTTCTGCGGTGCAAAGTGATCGCCTATGTGGTGGCACTTTGTATTCGCATATAAGGACCGATTCCTTGGGGAATTCCATCCGAGTATCTCACAGTGCGACCACACGGGTGAAATGGGACACCCCTGGCTGAGTAACTAGTGTTCCCAGGATGGTTTTCGGTTGCTAATAAATGTGGGACTGGCTGGGTGCCGAGAGGGCGATATACCCCCGTCTCTGAGTACAGGAAGTGAGTTCCTGGTACTTGGTTAAGAGTGAGCACCCATTTATAGGGCAACGTGCTATCCTAGGAAGGCTTTGGAAAGGCTTTGTCACGAACCTCCCCACCTGATCAGTGTGGGAGTAAGCTCGCGTCGTGTGGGTAAAGCGTACAACCTTTACAAAGGTTTATACAAACTGTTCGAACAGCCGCGCCCACGGTTACGGGCAATGTGAGGTGATTTCTCTAGCGTAGATTTGTTTGCCAAGGTTTTGCGAAAGTGATTTGTGGTATGGGAATCATTACCAGAATCGGCCTCAGTGGCTGATGGATGACCTGAGTGGTCTGAAACGGGCCTGTGTGACTCGGGATGTCGTATGGCATCATAGTTTAGGCTTCATAAGTGGAAGCGGTATAAGTTTGAGTTGAGTTTAAGGATGGCTTGAGGAGCCATCGAGATGAGATATGAGATGAGATTACGTCCTGAGTGGGCGAAAGTGAAAGGAAAATAATAATGGAAAATGAGTTTATGTCCTGAGTGAACGAAATTGAAAAGAAAGTAATAAATGTTGACACAGTGGAAAGCTGCTTGAGGGTAGATCCACTGAACCACTGTCGTGATCCGACAGGCGGTATAAGAATACCTAAAAGATCAATTAAAATTTGGTTCGTCCGCTCGAGTTGTTGAAAAGCAATTCGCGGACAGGATCGAGGCGAGAGCCTCCTTCCAGTCACACTGAAATAACCTACACTTAGGTTTTCAAAAATGTTTTCAAATGAAAAGGGTTTGCGAAATAAACCCTACCCTCTCTTTGAAAGCCTGCATATCTCATATTTTCCGTGACTTGCTGAGTACGTAAGTACTCAATCCATTCCTTTTCTCCCCTTCTTCAGGAAGAGTGAAGCTGAAGTGAAGATTAGGGTTTCTTTCCTAGTCCCAAGCCATTGCTTGTGGATTGGGTTTTCGCTGCGCTGCCGTTCCGCTGTTGTTGTTCTGATTGCAGGTTGCTGCTTAGGGCTTGTCCAAAGTCGCAACTTATAAATGTAAAATATATATATATTTATTTAGCTAATTGCTGTGGTACATCTCCGTTGACCGCGGGTACCAGTAAGATTTCCTAGGACTGGTACCGACATCGCGGTTCCGTGAAAGTTGGTTCACGCCAATCTTCTGCGGCACTTCCTCTTTGGTGTCACTGTGGGTGGTGCCAGGGCGGGAGGCGTTACAGGGTGTAGCGGTAGCGAACCCAACCTACCAAGTCCAGGTCGACGGTGCACGGCCTCGAACCGAGCAGTGATGTCCTACGACCAACCTTGCATCCCGTCTATTGGACCGACTGCATCCCCTGCGAGGGGAAATCCAAGCAGGTAGGACACGTCCTGAAGTATGGGATCATCTCGCACACGGTAAATGGAACGTGTGCGTCTCCGGTCTCCAGCGATCCACCAGTGCCGCCAGAAGTGACCGGTTAGTGTCCCACCGCCTAGTGGGGTCCTTCTCGTCCGGTGCGGGCTCAACTAGCCTGCACAGCGGAAGAAGTCTAGCCTCACGCAACCTGTAGAATATAGCACTGTAGTTAATATTGGGGACCATAGATATGTAGAAATGATGTGAACAAATGTTAGTACAGCTTTGATCTCTCACGGAACCGGTGGTCTATCCGCAGGAGGTATCGTGAAGGCCGTGGACGGAAGGTGCCTAGCTGGGGCACCCTCGACGGCTGACAGTAAGACCGGTGGACTTGTCGAGGACCCAGTCGAGAAGCTCCAGGGTATGGTACGCCATACCTGCATGTAAATAGAGATTTAGCGTAAATTATATTGTAAAAGCAATAAGTAATAGTAAGTTCGTAAAGTTAATTGAACAACTAAATTACAAATTATTGTTAAGGTTACTCATTATTACATGACAATAAAAAACAACAGTACGGTACATATCGTTGTACAACAAAGATCAAGCATAGATTTACACTACACCGAAGCACCACCAAATGTTCGAGAACGCGTAAGACGGGGTCGTCTTGAAGTTGTGCCTTCACCCGTAGGACGACTGTCATCAGCGCCTGAACCCGACGGTGTAGCTTCCGCGCCCACTTGACAGTTTGCATCCTTTGGGCATTTATTATATGTATGGCCTTATTTGGTCACACTTTGAACAACGTTTATGTCTTCCACCGGATTCTGACTCATCCATGTCATTACGGATGCGTCTTGTCATGTGGCGACCTGCTTTATCCCTCAATTTTATTGGGTCAGGAATATAGATAGCTTGAGGATGCTCCGTAGTAAATGTCCCCACAATACCGAATCCGTATATCTCTCCACTCCAGGTATTGTAGATTGCTTCTTTTCTGAAATAAGGTGAGACAAAATAACGTGCTTCTATCCCGCACTCACCGCTCGTGGTAATAACATGAGAACATGACTTATGGAGCAGAGTAGGCTTTCGGCACGAACACTTGTAGGTCCCGTCTTCCTTCAGCACGCATTCCTGCACAACTCTTTTACGGTAGATTCCACGCATGTCCTTGTTAACACACAATACTTCAAATCTGTGTTCTCGTGTACCTTGAGGTATAGCTCGATATCTTCGGGCCTTATTACTTTTACCTTGCAGGTACTTAGTCAGTAGTGTGCCAAAGAAAAGATTATTATCCGCCATTGAGGGCCCGGCTTCTCTGAACCGATCTCTGAAGTACTTGCATGTGCCATGCAAGATAAATTCAACTATGCCAATAAGTGGGACCCCTCGAACACCACGCATCACTCAGTTATAAACCTCTGCCAAATTTGTGGTCATTATGCCAAATCGAGAACCATCCTTGTCATACAACAATGCCCATTTCTCCTTTGGCTCATTCTCAATCCACTCTGAAAATTTTCTAACCGAGGATGCCGATCTTCTTCTCATATGAGATCCATCACTTGATAGAGATCCAAGAGTTTGTGGAGCCTCATCCACTACAAGGGTAGCCCTCCTGGACTGTTCTTCTGTTTGTTTAGTGGTCAGCTCATCCAACCTCCTCCAAAGCTCATTGAACTTCTTCTCTTGATTCTAGGCGCACAGCCTCTTGAAAAGATCCATAAAGTGCTTATTCTTAAATTGCCTGTAGAAATTAGCACCCATATGACGCATGCACTATCTACTTTGGACATCTAACCACCTTGGTGAGTATCCCTTCTCAGCACATCCATCCATCAATTCCTCAATTGCCCGTAACAAGCTGGCGTGACGGTCATGTATGAGGCATATGTCTGGCCTCATCCGTACAACTGCAGACTTAACTCTTTCTAGGAACCAATACCAGCTATCAGTGTTCTCACTTTCAATAAAAGCAAAAGCCACCGGTAGAACTTGGTTGTTCCCATCAACTCCAATTGCTGTTAATATCTGCCCTCTGTACTTTCCGGTCAGAAATGTCCCATCTATGCAGAGGATGGGACGACAATGCACAAATGCCTGAATGCAAGCACCTAATGAAAAAAATACTCGTTGCAACACACTTTTATTACCATGGTCAAATTGATAGAAAGGCTTTTAGGTCATAGCAGGTCTCTGGATTCCTCTGAAAAATACAGGCTAACAGACGAGGCAAATTATCATAAGATGCTTCAAATGTGCCAAACCTTATCTCTATAACTTTCTGTTTTGCTTGGAACCTCCAAGCCTTAGCATAACTAATTGTGTATTTGAATTTCTCTTTAATATGTCTAACAATTGACTTTGGTTCGTACCCTAGGTTGTTTACAATGTGGGAGTACATCTCTGTTGTAATAAATGCAGATGTCATATTTCTATGATATTTTTCAACACCGGGTAAGTAACATGAATGCTCGATCACGATTGAAACTTGCCAATAATCTTTCCATTTACCCTTAAATGCATGCACCCGCCATGGACACCCATCCTTCACGCACTTCACTTCATATACTGATTTGCTTGACTTCATGACCGAGAACTCCCTTTGAAGTGACACTGCCCATTGTTTTACTGCATTCTTCAAATCCTCTACATATGCATATTTAGCCCCCTGAATGACCTCATTCTCCTTATACTTCCATGGCACATGATGCTGCTCGGAGATAACAAGACCAGAGAAGTCCTTGTTACTCCATTCTGCAGGCATCACGTTGTCCTCATCGGACGAATCATCATACTCTCCATGCTCGTTTTCAGCATCTTCCCTATCCATTTCTTCGACGATGGTGTCGATTAGTTCTCTCTCATCTGCCACACCTGTTGGCTATCTATCTTCTTTATTCCCTCCTTCATTTTCTTCCATTGTTTCGGCATCACCTCTTCCCGTCGTACTTGGACCCTCATCATCTTGTACGGCTATTGCAGTAGTGGTGTTATCCTTCTCATACACCGACACAAGTATGTACAATGACCAACCACGTTAGAATGCATTCTTCACGTATCATCTCCAAGTGGTAGTGCAATCCACCGGCATCAGTTCCAAAAAAAAACCTTCAACTGCACGACTGACTACAACATACAAGTTTATTACGTTGATTTGAGGGTCGAGTCGGAAGCCTCGCATTAGCCAGTTGTACACTGACACGAAACTTCTCTCAGCTGGCCTATCAATGCCCTTAGCCGTTGAACTAAACTCCGACAGATCTACACCTTGTGGACCATACCTAACATTTTCTTGCCCGTGAAATAACTGAAATAGCACTTTATTTGACATATCTGTTGATGAAAAAAATACAGTTAAACTAGATACCAACATTGTCCTCACATCTAAAACCGTATAATCGATATTTTATAACTACCATCTCTACACAAACTAAGTCATCTAACATATTGACAAAAAACCTACACATGTATGAGTAACAACTTATTTTTATATAGTACTGTACGCGTAACCAATACAGTACTACATCAATTTTTGCATAGAAATAAAAATTGCAAAGGAACAATAGATTTTACTTGTAGATGAATCAGCAAACCGGTAGAGCTTCGCTGCTTTGGTTCAGCCTTGCTCTCAGCTCTCTCTTCTTTTTTTTTCTGTAATTTCTGTGAATTTTATGTCATTTTTTCAGTCTGTGGGGTTTTATACTGGACAGCCTAAAAACCGTCCTCCCAGAGGACGGCAAGGGGGCCGCCTAAGGGCGATTTTTAAAAAACGCCCTCCTAGAGGACGTTGGGAGTATATTTCTGTAAATTTTTGAAATGCAAATGTAATTTTGTAAATATTTTATTAAAAGAATATAAAAATAAAAAAAAAGTCTAGCTCGAAGGCCCACAGCCATGTAGGCCCATGTGAAAGCCCATCTCGCGCTCTCGCTTCTCTTCTCTTCCTCTTCGCTTCCCACCCACTCGTGGCCACCATCACCACCTCGCTCTCCTCTCCCCTCCCCGCGCCGCCACGCGCTCCCACCCACCAGCGCAAAAACCCTACACCTGCAAACCCTAGCCGCTGCGGTAATGGCCGGCCTCCTGCGGCTCGCCGGCGCCGCGCGGTCCCCCCTCTCCCGCGCGCTCGCCTCCGCCGGGGGAGGAGGAGCACGGAGGATGGCGGCGGCGGCGGCCGCGCTGGATGAGGCGTATTGGAGTGAGTGGGAGGAGGAGGAGGAGAAGGCGCGCGCGCGGGAGTCGGCGCCCCTGGTGGAGATGTGCCCCACCGGCGGCGGCGGCGGCGGGCCGCAGTGGGTGGTGATGGGGAGGCCCGGCCCGCAGAAGCACGCCCACGCCGCGCGCCTCGCCGAGGTGCTCGCCGTGCCGTACATCTCCATGGGGACGCTCGTCAGGCAGGAGCTCAGCCCGGCGTCCTCTCTCTACAAGAAGGTTCGCCCCCTCGTTTCGCTCCAAACCATCCGCTTCGTTTACGACTTCTTTCGATGTTTTTCCGCTCCAATTTGTCCTGATGCAAGTCGCCCTTCATTCGTCCTCTCGATTAATTTGTCGATCACATCTTTCTTCTCTTGATTAAGTCGTTTCGGGTCGGAATTGTGCCACACATTTTGGAAGGATTCTTGTTTCCAGCAAATTTGGAAACCTTTCTTGAGGCGTATCTTTAATTTGAGCTTTTCCGCGAGACTTTTGCTCAATTAATCAAAACTATGCTAGATTCTTGCGTTTCCTGGCCGCTTTTTGGGGGCGCTTCTGGAAATTTCTTCTCACATATCTTTGGATCATTACGATCTCTTCGATATTTTGCCTCAAGTTCTCCGTGGCCACAACTTTCCACTGGACTGGAGCAGCCAAATTCGTGATTTTTTCCTTATTCCCCACGAAGAAATAACTGGCAAATAAAACAAGTTTTCTCGGCCACAATTTCCTATCTTTTTTTAAAAGCATTATTACTCTTCGATTTTTCTGGTGCTTGTAATGGATCGCATGATGCTGTGTGGAGAGGAGTGTGGCGGCCATGTCCTGGTCAGCGTCCTCCCCTCCTCGCGAATGTCTGCGGGGGCAGCTCCGTAATTTGCTTCTGTCCACATGATGTCGTGGGGGCAATTTGGGGATTCCACATGGCTAGGGTTTCAAGTCGAAAGTTTGGAACTTTCGATCTTTGGCTTCTTGTGGCGGGCGGCCGCCTGCATTTACAGGCTTCCCATTTTGCCCTCATGTTGTACCCTGCATTTGTCTGGCTCTTCTGTAGCTTTATCTGAACAGCTGGTAGTTCGGTTGTATTCGGTAGAGCTTCTCATTGTAGACAATATCAAGTTGAGAAGGCCAATTAGCTCAGTTGGTGAGAGTGGCTTGACAAGTTGAGAATAATTTCAGAAGTGGGCAGTATATTCTGAATGAAAAATTTATGGTTCTGGGTAAAATTTTACAAGTGTTTCAGGATATTGGAATATGCTGAATTGTTTCTACGTTGTACATGGACAGATTGCTAATTCGGTGAATGAAGGGAAACTTGTGCCTGAGGACATCATATTTGGATTGCTGACGAAGCGTCTCGAGGAGGGGTACAACAAGGGTGAAGTTGGATTCATCCTCGATGGGATCCCACGCACTCACATGCAGGCTGTAAGTTCCTATTTGCCAGTCTGCTTGAACTAAAGAACAAGCTTCTCAGTATCATGTTATTACTTATTAGCATTGACATTAGATGCATTGAATTTAGTTATGTCTAACATAGTGACTAATTTCATATATCTGGCTGTTTTTCAAATGTTTCAGGAGATTCTTGATGAGATTGTGGATATCGACTTGGTTCTGAACTTCAAATGTGCTGATAACTGTTTTATGAAGAGGCGGTTTGGCGGTGACATCTGCCCCCACTGTGGACAACTTTTTGATGTCAGCAAAACTGCATCTTCAGACCGTAATCCGAGCCTTGGGAGCTGTACATGGCCTTCGCAGGTGCAACATGCTGCTGTTTTAGGTCTGGAGGACTCAAGAATGGAGAAGATGCGTGCTTATGCTGAACAGGTATTTTTAGGCCACCCGAACTGTTTGGGTCTATATTACTAGCATTGATCTGATGAGCTTTGCATTGCACTATGCACCCAATGAGGCCTTATTTCGTTTGCTTTGCATGCGCTCAAAAACTTGCGTTTTCAGTAACAAGAATGTTAAATTCTGAGAAGAATTGTGAGGCGTGATGCTAGTTCGTATGGAGTTAGCTAGTTGTGTTTTGTAATAAATGATAGATTCTAATGTGAAATTTGTAATCCGCAGACCAAGTTACTGGAAGACTACTACAGGAAACAGAGAAAACTTATGGAATTGAAGACATCAGCTCGCCCTGGAGAAACATGGCAGGGGCTTGTTGCTGCCCTACATCTCCAGCATCTGGATGCATCACCGACGCCGCACAAACTCACTGTGTAAATATTGTTTGTGTGTTGTCTGAGAAAGAACTTGAGTCTAAGGATCGAGATTGTGATCCTAGCCTGCAACATATGTAGTATTCCTATGTTTGTGGGTTCTGACTTCTGAGAAGTCAGCCGGCTATGTCGTTTTGGTCTTTCTGTTTTCATAGATATATAAATGTGAGCGATTTTGCGGACGCACTTATATATGTTTGTAACTGAGAATACTGGACTTGCGAGTGCAAGTATACCAGCTACATGCCTCCATTGCGCTGTTGTTCTGTACCTCATTTGCCCATATATCGGTTTTTCTGTACTTTCTTGTTTACATAGATGATATTCATATCTCCTCCTATGAGCTTAGTTCTTGAATATTGCATCAGTGAAGACGATGAAATCTTGGAATTGTATGCTAAGTTCTGGAACAGAAAATAGTGTACTGTGTGGTATCTGTTTTTGCTAGAACAGTTGTAAAACCGAGATCGTGTAGTGGCTATCTGAAATCCAGTTTGGCAGTTCATGATGAATCTCTTTTGGCGTTCTTAGATTCTTGACTGTTTGAACTCTAGTTAGGAGTTTGGATTGTAGGAATTTTAACAGTTTTAGCTAGCTTAGTTGTCAATATCATGATGATATTATCATCTGCATTCCTGTTTCTCGAACGCATAATTTCACATGTAAGAGCTAATTTTCGAAGTATTCCCTCATGCTTGGCAATCGTGAGCACACAGAAAAGTTGACCTGCAATCTCCCAATTTGTTTAGACAGAATCGCTTCAAGAATTAAATATCAAAATATACTTTTCTCTCACGATTTTTCAAGAATATACCCTTTTAAGAAAATCAAAAATATACCCATATGTGGCGACAAGGCGATGTTAAGCTGGTCGGGGCTATCGTGAGGTCGGGAGGCTTGTCACGCGATATGAGGCGGTGCCGTCACTGGCTCCGGCGACTTTTTGAATTATTTTAAAAGGTGTATTCTTGAAAAATCGTGAGAAAAATATTTTTTTAAAAAAATTCTACAAATTCAAACGTTTTCTTTTATGATACTTGGATGTTTCTCACATCACATCGATACGGTAACATTTTATATTTATCAACGGCGCTGATTACACCCCAACTCAACGGACGGTCCAGATCCCCGCAAGAAATAGATCGATCTCGTCATCAATCTCCGAACCCAAACAGGCCGCAGCCGCAGCCGCAGCAGAAACCAAACCCCAACCGAGGCGAGTCGGCGAGGCGAAGGGAAGGGCAAAAACCCCACACCTCTAGGCGGCGGCGGCGGCGGCGGCGATGGAGTCGGTGGAGACGCTGGTGGCGCACATCCAGGGCCTCTCCGGGAGCGCGGAGGAGCTGGCGCACCTCCACGCCCTTCTCAGGCAGGCGGACGGCGAGCCCCTGCGCGCCCACTCCGCCGGCCTCCTCCCCTTCCTCGCCCAGCTCCACCCGCAGGCCCACTCCCTCGGCTTCCTCTACCTCCTGTGCGGTTCCTTCGCGCCGTCCGCGAACCCTAACCCTAAGCTCCTCGAATCCGTCGCGCTCATCTACTTTTCCCCTGCGATTGTTTCGTCCATGATGCAGGGAGGCGTTCGCGTCGTCGGCTTCGAACCTGAGGGCGCAGGACGGCGGGGACTTCCTGGTGACCATGGCCGATTTCCTCGTCTCCTGCTCGGCGGAGCAAATACGCATGGCGCCCGACAAGTGTGCGTGCTGTTCGATGATCAAATCGCATCAAATTCTGATACGTGTAGATTTCTTGTTGTTATTAGTACTAAAAACTTTTTATAGACTAAAATTCTACTTTTTTTCCTTCTATTTGTATGTGTAGTTCTGAATGTGTGTAGGGTGCTCAAGAATGAGGTCATGCAGCTCAACGTGCCGATTAGAGGGATTGCCCCTCTGCGTGCGGCAATCGGCAAGATCCAGACTTCGTCTGAAGAGCTGACCTCGATCCACGCAGATTACCTTCTCCTGTGCCTGCTCACGAAGCAGTACAAGGCTGGCCTAAGCATCCTGGAAGACGACATACTCGAAGTCGATCAGCCAAAGGACTTGTTCCTCTATTGCTACTATGGGTATGGACGAATGTGCTTTATCCTTTATGGTTTTTCAGTATGTACAGTTTGTTTACTTAATGGTTTTCCTTCTCTTGCAGGGGAATGATATATATTGGGCTGAAGAAGTTCACTAAAGCACTGGATTTTCTTCACAATGTGAGCCTTTAAATGTGTTAATTCTTCGTTTGATGTTTAAGGGTTCAGTGCTTACAATGTTATGCATTTTTACAGGCTGTTACCGCCCCAATGTCATCATTGAATGCTATTGCCGTTGAAGCTTACAAGAAATACATCCTAGTTTCGCTCATTCAGAATGGACAGGTAAGTTCACAATTTCCTGCTTTGCATCCTCTGCTGCTTTAGTGTGTGGAGTTGTGGGCCTATACTTTTAGGGAAAGTTTGCATCATGGTAGTGAGTTAAGACCCTATTGTGGTAAGAATGTTTCCCTTAGCATTGATCAGCAATCTGATGCTCTCTAATTGATGTACACAAGCACTGGCTAAAATAAGATTTGCGATCAAGTTTGTTGCTGCCTGTATTTGTTGAACCTGTATTTGTTGAGGAACACACTTTCTTTCCATGCAGCTGCAATTGAAAGCAAATAAAGTTAACATGAGTAACTGCATAGACCACCTACAATGCATAGTCAGTATGCCAAATCTTGGTTGCTTTCAAGATTTGTAAAATCTAGAAGTTGGTTGGAATTACAATTTTTGGGACCAAAAAATGTGATATATTCTAATGTAAAACATAAGTGATATGCAGATAAGTTTTTGAAAAAAAGCATAATGCCATATAATGTACTAATTACTATAGGATCATCTTGTACACAGGTGATGAACGATAAGTTAGTCAACCTCTAATTCCAAGCTAATTTGGGTACTGCCCTTTTTCCCGTGTTAATGGGATAATAGGCTAGATGCCTAGGTCTGCATGCACTGACTTGTGATTGTGATCATAATCTTATGTATTGTCATCTTTAATTGGTCCAATATTTTGGGCTATCAAATGTCAAGAGACCAAACCACTACGGTTTTGTGAACGGGTAAAAAAATTGACAGCAGAAAAGCAGTATGGTACCCAACTCATACGGATCCAAATGCGTAAGCGATCAATATAGAGGCAAATCCATAAGCCATCAATATAGAGGAAAAAGAGTGAGTGTGCATATTTGTTTTGAAGACCAAGGGTTCTTGAGTAGGTGGTCTAACCTTGATGTTTTGATAGGCGGAGATACACTACTCTAGTTAGTTTACATTTCTGGTCATGCTCTCTCTTCCCACTTGTTGTATCCGGATATTTAGTTTTCCGAAAATGTCGAATTTGCACACGTGTACCGAGCTTTTAGCTTCTGGTCTTTAATGAGACAACTCAGATCTCCTAAAGTTTGTAATGTTGATAGATCTGAAATCTGATTCATTCGGTTGTATAAGAACTGTCCAGTTGAACTGTTGTGGTACATATGATCTTCATAATCGTATTATGAACAATAAGCTGGACATTTCTACATGTGCTCACCAGAAGATTTATTCTCTTCAATTTACTGGTTGCTCCTTCATAGCAATGCTAATATAGGTTGTTATGTTCAATAATTTATATAAAAGAGGAGGATTACAAGCTGAGATTTATGCGATTTGAATGACAGGTTCCATCATTTCCCAAGTACACATCTTCAACTGCTCAAAGGAACCTGAAAAATCACGCTCAGGTATATTTTTGGGTGTCCTAATTTCAAATGTATCCCATGAAATAATGTATGCTTGATAGTTGCATGCTGTTTAATGTAATGCTATAAGTGTTCGCCCTGCTTTGTCTCATCGTTGGATTTTTGATTTAGTGGTAATATAAATAATTTATTTCTGACATTTTTTTTGTGGTGGTTCTTTGTTCATATTTGGTTTGGTCAATGCTTTACTTTTTCTTTTTTCTGCATAGTTTGTTCTTGGTATCAGGTATATTTATTTTACTCATTGGAGTAAACTGGATACTGGTTTATGTGATAGGTCTAGACACGTCAAGTGCTCACATTTTTATGTTCTACGTATAGTCAATGCCACACTGAGATATAAAGGTTAATTTTGCTCTTGATGATCAAGTTCATCCTTTTAACAATTTTAACTGCATACACCCTTTTTAGGTTGCTTTTGGAGCGATTAATATTCTATGCTGTTCTTTTATTTCAGGTTTACGTTGACCTGTCTACTTGCTATGGCAAAGGTAACTACTCTGAATTAGAGGAATATATCCAGCTGAATGCTGAGAAGTTTCAATCGGTGAGTATTTCTTTCGTCAGCTTGCTTTAGCTGCCATGCTCTGCTGCCCCTCCATACTGCATCTATTTCCTTATCGGGAACTGTACTTAAGTTGCTATCTACTTGATGTGTTATGCATTATTTTGTTGACAGTTTTTCATGGCAAACCCATGTGTCGATTTATCTGAACCACCTCCTTTCCTCTTTATTTTTTTCAGGACAACAACCTTGGACTTGTGAAGCAAGTGCTCTCCTCAATGTACAAGCAAAACATCCAGAGGTTGACACAGACCTACTTGACTCTTTCGCTTGAGGATATTGCCAGCTCTGTTCAACTTAACACCCCAAAAGAAGCTGAGATGCATGTGCTTAGGATGGTAGGTGTTTTTTTCTCGTACAGTCTGCTTGTATTATCTGTACTATCACATAATTTGACTGTTTTGCCAATCCAGATTGAAGATGGTGAGATCCATGCAACCATAAACCAGAAGGATGGGATGGTCAGCTTTCATGAAGATCCTGAGCAATATAAAAGCTGTGAGATGGTTGAGCGTATTGACTCGTCTATTCAAAGGTACGTGCCTTCTATTTACCACTCTTGAATGCTACATGTATCTTGGGCAGGTGCGAAGAGAAGAATCAAGGGCCCTTCTTGCTGCTCTTGGCACATTGCATGTAGCTTTCACTTACAAGAATCATATGTAGTACAATATGCAACCTTATGATTGCAGAGAACTTCACTACTCGTTAGGTGTATGATGGCCAAAGGGCAACCTTGCTTGTTTTCGTACTCAGTTTCTGAGTTTACTCTTAGTTAAATTGGACAGTGTCCTGGCTGATAGCCTTTTTTTTTAGATAATGGAAAATTTTACATTTCTGGCCTCTGCACTAGGTGCACACAGCCTAATTGTTCAAATAAAGCTAAAGAAGCACAATAGTAAAACATAACAGGGACGGGACAAATCCCCGCTCCCATAAAGCAAAAGAAAAGAAGCAACTAATAATTTAAAGCCAGCATAACCTTCTACTAGTGCACCACCCCTAGCTGATAGCTGAGTTGGAAATTAATATGAATGAAACATTTATCGTTTTTGAGTTGTAAGATTGATTCAGTCTTAAAACATATGCATGCCAGGTTGATGGCTTTGTCCAAGAAGCTGTCTTCGATTGATGAGAACATCTCATGCGATCCTGCATATTTAATGAAGGTTAGCTCAGACTTTCAGAAAGGTTTCAGCTTTTTTCCTTGCCACTGCCCTCTGCTGTTTGCTAAGTTATGGATTTGATGCAGACCGGAAGAGAGCGTGGTGGAAGATTCGACTACGATGACTTCGACTCAGTTCCACACAAATATTTTTGAGATGGTCTCTGCCTTGTGTGACTCAGAAGTACATTAGTCAAACTAGCTGTTCTCATGATTATCAGTTTGAGCCGTACATTCCTCCCATCAAAATTTAAATCCTGTAAATTTTGGCGTTAAAGAAGGGAGCTTTTGAACCAGAGAGACTGTGAATCAGTTGGTAGAATTCATCGAATCAGCTATCCTCTTGGATGCCTTTTGCTGTCTTTTATCCATTTTTGTGCGGTATTGTCATCTCTCGGTTCTATGGAGATTATGTCTCAGGTTGCTGATTACATGCCTGTGCTCGGTAAGGTTTGGCCATTGCATCAAACTTCATATTAGGGATATCACATGGAAAATCAATTAACGAATGCATGATGCAGCAGAAAGCTGTGCTTGTACTTTTGTTAGCATACCAATTGCTACTGAGATTTCACTCAAAACATGTCTACCTTAAAGATGATCTGTTTGGTTTTTTTTCTTCATCCTTAAATTTCTTTAAGACAATGTAGAATGTCTTATATTTAGGTACAGAGGGAGTAATCCTCCCGAGTCCCAAGACATTTAATGGGGAACAATTAAGTCTTTTTACTTATCTTCTTAATAAATATGTTATTATTTAAAAGTTGCTATATTTTAGGATGAAACGAGTAGATGGGCCTATATTTTAGGACGGTGCAAGTAGATTGGACATGAGAAATATTCGACCTATATCCAAGATAGTCAGTCCATGAAAAATGGGTGGATCGTGCCATCCCACTTCGTTGACGCACATCACGTGATCTACACGCGCCTTTCTCCTTGCGGTGATCATCCCTTCCCAACCCGAGTCACCTATAGGTGGAATTTTTACTGTTACTAATTTAATTTTTTTTTAATTTACAAAACTAATTTTCGATTTGGGTCATTTGCAAAACTAACCTTTTGCCGCTCTGGGCCACGGCGGTATTTAAAAACCGCCGTGGCTCAGGGCGGCGAATGGCATCCCCGTCACCCGGGGCTAACGGCGCCGGTCGTCGTTAGCCCCGGGGAGGCCACGTGGATTCGCCGTCCCTCAGGGCGGGTTATAGCCATTCGCCGCCCTGGGGGAGGGCGGTTTTTTGCCCTCCCCTATAAAATCCCTTTCTGCAGTCGCCGCGCGTCATTTCTCCCTTCCGCCTCTAGCGTTCGTCCAATAGAGCTGAGGGAAAGGAGGAGAAGTACAGCGGCGAAGCCCTCACAGATTTTTTTAGCCGAATCCAGGTATTTTTTTGATCTCCCTCTGTTATGTAGTCAATTTTTTAGACAAATGTTAATTAGTAGTAGACTTGTAGTGTAATATCCGATATAGTATGAAAATATTAGCGGTTTGGTATAACCATCGTTTGTGTTAAATTTATTTGGCCGTACTAGAAGAACATAGCGGAGAGGTAGTAAATTGTAGATATTTTAAAAATAAATATGCTCCGCCATGGCCATCGTTGGTATACGTCATTTTGACACGTTAGATAAACCTAGCATATAACTTTATTAGCGCCGCTGGGTCAGTTTGTAAAATATAGAAACGGTAATGGTTTGACTCATACGTATAGCCTTTTTATGGAACGAATATTGATTAGTACAGATTAATAAAATCTTTTTTGTGAACAGAAATGGCAAATAGAGTTGTATTCGCGATATATCACGGTGAAGGAAATGTCAGACAAGGACAATATGGGGTAGATTTATCGGAGTTCAACGTAGCACAAAAGGGAATTATAGCTCCAGCTGAGAGAAGTTTTCCTGGAGTTTACAATTGGTTAATGAGGGGGTTCGGAGTAGATCCTCAAGCAAATGCAATTACGGTGTACGCACTGGTTAGCTGGGCTGTGGAAGGTTTTTGGTGGGAATTGATGCCAATAGATTCAACGGCCAGCTGGGTATTTTTTTTGGAGAGTGCACTGCAGCGAGGATGGGCACCGAGCATCCTAGTGGTAGTGCATGATGTGGTCAGCATTGATCAGGCTGGTCCGAGTACAGCGGAAGGGCCCGATGAAACATGGGAGCAAAATGAGGCAGAAGACGAGGGTGCCGGAGAGGAAGGAGGCCAAGAAGACATGGGACCGGGGGGGTTTGCAGATGAAGAGGAGAGACACCCAGGTCTAGTACAGGAGATGGAAATTGAAGACTCAGAACCTGAGCATATGGAGGATGATGATTCTTCGGAGGACGATGTACACCAGCAGAATGGGACAACGAGGACTTCTCCGGACTCGTTGTCTCAGAGGGGCACACCGTGGCATGGGAGTATCGGCAGAATGAAGTGGTGCAAGGCGCTAGATACGCCGAAAAAGCACAGTTGACAGAGGCTGTGAAGATGTGGGCCGTGTCACTTGGGAGGGAGTTCTGGGTATCAAAGTCCACAAGATCGGTGTACGAAGTGAAATGTGCAAGTTCAAGCGATGGATGTCCATGGAGGATGTACGCATCCAGGAAGAAATATGACGACTGTTGGTCCGTGTCAATCGTGACGGAGCACAACTGCCATCTTCCGGGTGTTCAGAAGTACCACAAGAACATATCATGTGCATTCATCGCTTCAGAGCTGTATTATGCTGTTGTGGAGAACCTCCGGTTCGAGCCCAAGTCAATTATCAGGCGCATCGAGGACAAGTACAAGTACACCATTACATATGCCAAGGCATGGAGGGCCAAACAGAAGATAATTAAAATGAGATTCGGTAGTTTTGAAGCTTCGTACAATAATTTGCCTCGTCTACTGCAAACCATCTGTGCGAGGAATCCTGTCAGCTACTCCAAAATCAAAAGTTTCCCATCGTTAGCAAGTCCTGGGTAGAGCGTCCTTCAGCGGGCCTTCCTCTCTCTGCAGGCGTGCATGTTTGCATTTCTTCATTGCAGGCCCATTCTCTGCATCGACGGCACGTTCCTAACTGGAAAATACAGAGGGCAAATGTTGACGGCAATCGGAGTAGACGGGAACAACCAAGTGTTGCCAGTGGCCTTTGCCTTCGTCGAGGGCGAGAACACAGATAGTTGGTACTGGTTTCTGAAGCTGGTTAAGGAAAAGGTGGTGGGGATGAGGCCAGATGTATGTCTCATACATGACCGTCATCCAGGGATGCTGCGTGCAATTCAGGAGCTGCGAAACGGCTGCGCAGACAAGGGATACCCTCCGGTGTGGGAAGATGTGAAGAGCAGATGGTGCATGCGTCACATGGGCGCAAACTTTTATAAGTAGTTCAGAAACAAGGAGCTGATGGCCATGTTCAAACGTTTGTGCGCCCAGAATCAACAGAAGAAGTTCAATGAGCTGTGGAGGAGACTTGATGAGCTGACAGCCAAATATAGACGCGAGAGTTCTACAAGACCCCCAGCTAGAGGTGTTGACGGCCCTGAAGCTCTAGATGCACTTCCCACCGATGACGGTACATTCAGAAGGAGGCCCGGTTCCTCGGTTAGCAGATTTTCGCAGTGGATCGAGCACGAGCCGAAGGAGAAATGGGCATTGCTGTACGATGAAGGTGGAGCAAGGTACGGCATAATAACCACGAACCTTGCAGAGGTGTACAACTGGGTCATGCGTGGTGTTCGGCAACTCCCCCTTGTTGCCATCGTGGAGTTCATCCTACATAAAACACAGACGTACTTCCACGACAGGTGCAGACAGAATGGCTCATCTATGGCCGATGGAAACCTTTGGTTCGGCACCAAAATGACAGAGTACCTTGAGGAGAAATGCAAGAAGGCAAGAGAGCACCGAGTCCGAGTGCAGGGCACACGAGAGCATAGATTTGAGATATTGTGTGCCGACAGGTCCAGGCGTGGCATATTCGCAAGGAAGCCTATACAAGAGTGTGTCCTAAAGGAAGATGGGACATGCACGTGCTCCTGCCGGAAACCAAGCTTGTACCACAAGCCCTGTTCTCATGTCATTGCCGCTTGCGGGGAGTGCGGCATTGATGAACGACAATATGTTTCTCCGTACTTCAAAAAGGAAGCAATCATGCATACATGGAGTACCGAGATCTTTGGTTTCGGCATCGTCGGCACTTTCACTGAAGACACAAGTCCAGTTTATTACATCCCTGGCCCGACGAAGGCAAGGAACAAGGCAGGCCGACGTCGGACACGGAGGATACGCAATGATATGGACGAATCCGAGGCCGGCGTTAGCGCTCAACGTTGCAGTAGGTGTGGAGAGGAGGGACATACCTACAAGAAGTGCACGAAAGACGCCGAGGCCCCAAGTGCAGCGGAAGTTCCTATGGAAGGATCAGGCGCCGACGGAAGGCGGCCAACTGGGGAAGGCACCACTGATAGGCAGCGTCGTCGCAGGCGTCCTCGTGCACCTTTGGGTTATGTTGTCTAGTATAGCCACTGGTTGATGATGTAATCTCCCTGTAATGTGTTAATTTTCTGTTAATTTTCTGACTGTAATGCACTATGTTTAATTGAGCTAATCCGTTCCGCTTCTTTTTCCTTGCAGGTATGGACTACCAGACGCCTGAGCTGCTAGATCACGCCACCGATCAGTCCCATCGGTCGTTTCTCTCAGCGGTGTAGAACCTCGAGCTCGGTACCTTACGTCCTCGACCTTCCAGGCGACTACTTTCCGTGGACGACAGGTTCATGACTAGGTACGTACGAACGTTGTACTGTGAATCTGTATATGTCAACTTACTAACTTGCTTTGTTTTGATTGTCAGGTTGCGGGAGGCAGGCCTTCTGCCGCTGTGTAGGCTGGTAGCAGCCGCGGTGGAGCCGAATGACCAGACAAAGAAGTGGGGTATCGACCAGTCACTGATCACAGCTCTTGTGGACCGGTGGAGACCGGAGACGCACACCTTCCACCTCCCATGCGGTGAGATGGCCCCCACGCTGCAGGACGTCAGTTTCCTCCTTGGGCTGCCTCTAGCAGGCGATGCGGTGGGCCCAGTTGACGGGCTCCAGGCATGGCGAGAGGAGATCCTGCAGCGGTTCGCCCCGGTTCACCGTGCTCTGGGGCTTCCCCTCGTCGGCGACATCTCCCCGTACACGCATGCGGGCCCCCCTCAGGCTTGGGTATTGAGCTACACGGTAAGAATGCTTTCTTGTTGTTTTATGTTCGTCCTTCAGTCCGTACTAGAATTACAGTGTCAACTTCGTTATATGTTACCGCAGTCTGATCAGCTAGCACCGGAGGCCGACGCGTACTCACTGCAGAGGAGCCTGGAGGCGTACCTGTTGTGGGTGTTCGGGTGGGTGATGTTCACCAACTCGCACGGCCATGCAGTCGACAAGGGCTTGATCCCTTACGCGAGGGAGATAGCCGACGCCGAGGACGGTGCTGTTCCCCAATACAGTTGGGGATCGGCAGTCCTTGCCGCGACGTACAGGGGTCTGTGCGACGGCTGCAGGAAGAACGAGCCAGAAGCGGTCTTCACGGGTTGTCCACTCCTCCTACAGCTCTGGGCGGCAGAGCGGTTCGCGATCGGCCGTCCCGTTGTGGACCACAGTCCGTACGAGGAGAGCCTGTACGTGGGTGTCCCACCGGAGGACTATCCGACGATGGGGACGGTGTGGTGTCGTCGTGAGGTATGTTCGGTGTTAGAACCGTCTCGGTTTTTTATGTTACTTGGACTAACGAGAACTCTTTTCCTGTTTGTAGCGTCGGTACGCTCACGTGCAGGTGCAGAAGTCGTACCCAGAGTTCGTCATGGAGTTCGACAGGATCACGGACGACGACGTTGTCTGGGAGCCGTACAGCGCCGAGGCGAGGCACGCGCATGCGCCGCACGGGCTGTCGTCCCTCTGCACCAGGGACCAGGCGTACTGGCTGACGATGACGCCGATGCTGTTCGACATTTCTGTCAAGCCGCACTGCCCGCAGAGTGTGATGCGGCAGTTCGGTATGCGACAGACCTTCGGCCATCAACAACGCAGGGGCGTACCGCAACACGTTTATAGGTATATGTGGAAATGAATATTCCGTATTGTTATGCATTGTGTCACCGGTTGTGCTCTGCAGGTTAAATCGGCGCGGCCAGGCCGCCGGTAGGCTGTGGAGACCCACCGTCGTCGACTACATCAACGACTGGCTCATAGCCACGGAGGACGTCATCACGGAGCTGCACCCCTACACAGCCGCCAGGTACGAGCAGTACCTTTCCTGGTACCAGGCCCGTACCAGACTACGGGTGACGTACACTCCCGAGGCTCCACAGGCGCACGTCGCGGGGGTGCGAGACACATACCCGACGCACCGCGACCAGGACTACTTCCGCGCGGTGAGTCAATGGTTTTCATACTATTTTCAATGGTAGGTGCCACGCGCAACTAACCACGCATGTCCTACTGAACAGGCGGACGATGCTAGGCAGGTCCACACGGAGCTGGACCTACTGCGGCAGCGCCTACAGGCTGGCATCCCTCTCACGCAGCAGGAGCAGACGATCACGTTCGACCGGATGTGCAACACGATGCGCTTGGTCGTCCGTGCTCTGAGTTGTCGCCGTTCCGATGCAGTCCCACCGATGCAGATACATATGCGAGGTCCCCATGGTGAAGAGACATCGGCAGGAGCGGCGGGTTCTGCAGGGGCCAGTACGTCGTGGGGAGCAGGTCCTTCTGGTACCGCCGGAGGATCGAGGTCGGCAGCCTCCACGATCGGGCGAGGATTGTCAGGTACGTCAGGATTGAACCTATTCTACATAACTAACTGCACTTTTTATGCGGCTAACGCGAGATTTTCTTTATCAGACCCACGCAGCGGATCTCACCTCCACCTGGGGGACACTGGGCGGGGATCTGCCCCGAGCACCTCTGCTTGGATCTCTACCGAGGACGACCTCCTTCCGGAGCAGGACGTGATCGGGTCGTCACAGCTCGGAGGTGCACCGCACACACAGCCGCATGACGCCGGTGCTTCCCCTGCTGCTCAGGCGGTCCGAGCCACCCGTGGGGTACCGGCGGACCGCCTGATGTACTCGCGCGGGCACGTGCGAGCGCAGCCTAGGAGGACGAGGAGGCGTATGACCTAGGGGCTATTGTTGTATTTATTTATTTATAGGTCTCACATTACTTGTTTAAATTTGTCATGTCCATATTCACCTCCTGTAGACTCGATCCCATCCTTTGGATACATTGTACTGCTAACAATGTAGTCTCGCTTGTTGTATTTCGTACTATGGGTGTCGCATTCATCATGCCGCAATGCGAATGGCTCGCATCTACCTAATATCATGTCATTAAAACGGACCGGCCTATTACCATGTCATTAATTAAGTTTTACCAAAAATAAACTTGAAAAAATGATCAGCACGATTTTACAAACCAACGCCCACCATCGTCGGATTATAAAAAAAAACTTTCAAAAACATACCCTAAACCACGATTAAAACTAAATTTTGTTAAGCGTGTAGGCGAAAGACGGGGAGGAGTGGATTGCGAGTGCCAATCCAGACATACGAGGAGTGAAATGCGAGTGGCGATCCGGGAATACCCTCAGTTTGACAAGTTCTTTTCACGACGTGAACAATATATGTGTCGGCGAAACGGGACTGGGGGTATCCACAGTCGCCGGGGACGCGTGGGTCTTCGGCCACGTCAGTTCCCCGGGGCCACGTCCTGTTCGACTGACGACCGGCTACGATCGTGTCTCTCGCACGATGTCCGGGGTCCGGGCGCGCCTCCCGGTCCCAGGATGCGTTGCCCCCGGCCGCGGACGCGCCTCCCCGTGCCGGCCGTGTCTCCCGCACGGTGTCCGGGCCCAGGGCGCGCCCCCCCATGCCCGGATGCGTCGCCCCCGGCCCCGGGAGTGCCTCCCCGTGCCCGGGGACGCCGCCCCCAGACCCGGGTGACAGGCGACGGGGCGTGCCGCGCCCTGCCACCCGGTGAGACGCGCGTGGATTCTCAAGACGGCCCCCCGTGGGCCTGCTCCCTGCACAGTCCGAGACACAGCGACGTGCACTCTCACTTCTCAACAGGATGCGCTGCTGTAGCCGTACACAGCCGCCCAGCAAGGGGCTGACCAGACCAGCCGCCCGCAGCGGGCGACCGGGCGGCCCGGCGTGCCTCCCGCACGGCTCAGCAAGCGGGCATGGGCGACTGGACGTCTCTCCGGCGCGGCGCAGCAGGCGGCGACGAGCGTGCAACAAGACATAGCAACCTCTCTCTCTATGTACGGGACACTGTGGACTCCCCTCGCCTATAAAGGAGGATCCATGCCGTAGACGAACGCAGGCAGCTCAAGCTCCAGCCTTAGACAACAGAGATCTCCTTCTCCTTCCTCGAGCCCGGTCGCTAGTAGAACGACAGACGCCACCTCCGGGTTCCCGGTGAGCTTCCGAGCTCCCGGGGTCCTCCTTGTAAACTCCGATCCACATTCATCTCTCTCTCTCTCATAGTCCCAAACACAGGAGTAGGGTATTACGCTCCGGCGGCCCGAACCTGTCTAAAACGCCTCCTGCCTCTTTCCCGCGTGATCTTCACGGTTCGGACGGTCCGGACCCCAAGCGGACGGTCCGGACCTCTCTGTCTCCAGCTCGGGCCCCCTGTTCCCGAGCGCCTATCATTCCGTTTGACGCCGACTCCGCCTGAGAAACAGCTCCCCTGGCCGAACCTCAAAAGGGGGGTCTCCCGACTTCCCGCCGTCGAGGCTTCGTCCTCCGACAATATGATATTTGGTTTTTTTAAAACATCGACTCAATAAATGCAATGGCACAATAAATAGAATTTAAGAATTTAATTTTGACAAATAAATTTTCAAAAATTTTGGGGTTAAAAATTAGCAACAAAATTTTTAAATTTGGTAATTTGCAAATGGCTCCAGGGGGCCGAGGCCTGGGCTGGGCAATGGTTCGATCGGGAGGGAACGGTCCGATCAGACGATTCGACAGTCCGATATCTAATCGGACGGTCCGATCCCTGTGCGGACGGTCCAATCCGAGGATTCGGACCGTCCGATCGCTGTGCGGACGGTCCAGTGCATTTGCCGCCCTGGGGGACGGCGGCGAATGCCCCTAGGGGACCGAATGCAAAATTGCTGCAAAATTGCATTCGCCGCCGTCTGCAAAATTGCATTCGCCGCCGTCCCCCAGGGCGGCGAATGTAATTTTGCATTCGGCCCCTGAGGGCATTCGCCGCCGTCCCCTAGGGCGACGAATCCACGTGGCCTCCCCGGGGCTAACGGCGGCCGGCGCCGTTAGCCCCGGGTGACAGGGATGCCATTCGCCGCCCTGGGCCACGGCGGTATTTGGGCGGCAAGAGGTTAGTTTTACAAATGACCCAAATCGAAAATTAGTTTTGTAAATTAAAAAAAAATTAAATTAGTAACAGTAAAAATTCCCTAGATGGCCCAAGCAGGACAAGTGAAATAGTCCGTACCCATGCCGTCTATGTGCTGCGGCTTGAGCCCATGCACGGCCCAAAGTGTAGGCGTGCCGGGCTGATCTGGGCCATAGCAGCCCATCAGCACAGCCAAACCGATAGAAAAAGGAAAAAGGAAAACAGAAGGGAAATTAAATAAATGGGAGAGGAAAATGGAAAGAGAATGTGGGGAAATAGGAGAAAGTAGGAATAATATAGGGAAGATGGGACAATAATATAGAAAAATATTAAAAAATAGGCCGTGCCGGTCAAGACGTGTACTCCGTGCCCGGGCCGGCACGGGAAGGCCCGGCCCATTTGGCCAGGTATGGAGTCACCTCTCCTCTCCCCGTTTTTCCCCATCGATCCAGGCCAGGGCGCCTCACGCAGCAGGCGCGCGAGCCGGCGGTGGCCGCGGCCTCCTCCCTCCTCGCATCCTCTCTCGCGACTGCTGCAGCGGCGGCGCCCAGCGACATCGCCCCCCGTGCCCTCCTCTCTCGTCGGCTGCTGCTCGTCCTCGCATCCTCCGTCATCATCTGTGGCCAAGGTAAGGAAACCCTAGCACTCGATGAGATTTTGTTGCCATTGCCAGAACTGTGTGATTTTGCTTGCATGAGATGATTATCTCTCGCTGTCAAAAAGAATAGTTCAAGCATACTTTGGTAATTTGTTTTTTTGTCGATTTCTTCACAGTAGGTTAATTTCTTATGTGAGCAAGTATTAGATATGAGAAGGTATTAATTTCTGATGTGAGGAAGTAATTTCTGATGAGATGATTTGTGCTTGAGATGAGATGTTTATTTTTTTCTTTGATTTTTGTATTGTAGATGGATAAGAGGACCAAGCTTTTAAATTTTACTGCTGCTGCAAATATATTGATGTCGATGATGGCCTTGATTATTCGGTCTAGAAAAAGAAAGGGAGGTGCAAGGAGAGCGAAGGTATTAGATATGGCCCAATGGATGAAAGGGATAGGATGAGAATTGAGTACCTAAACACCAAAATTTTGTCCGTCCTCTCTTTGCAAGGGCAACTGGTGCCGATCACCAGGAGGCGGCCAGCGAGAACGAGGAGCTACAGGAGGAAGAAAGCATGGCCCCACGCAGAAGGCGGAGCTACCCCTAGTGCTATCATGTCCTCGTCGAGCCCCCATCATCCTCCCTCGTAGCCGGCGGAGTCGGAAGGGATGCCACGCGAGGCTGCCGCCGTGCGCGTCTACACGGTCTGCGATGAGTCCAAGTGCGTGCATCACCCAACCCTACCTCTCCTTTTCGAACACATCAAATTCCTTCCTCCTGATGATTCCGTCCATTCGTCCATCGCTTGCAGGTACCTCATCGTGCGGAACGTGCCATCTCTCGGTTGCGGCGATGAGCTCGCCAATCTCTTCGCCACCTATGGCCCAGTAGAGGAGTCAGTCTCTCACCGATCCTCTCCAATTCTTCTTCTTCCCCGCCACACCATGCTACTGACTCATACCAACAGCTGCCTGTATGTTTTTCCCCTTGCCTGGTGATTCAGGTGCACGCCCATGGATGCTGAGGACTGTGAGCCCTACACCGATGTTTTCTTCATCAAGTTCTCACATGTCAGCAATGCCAGGTGATTGTTAACCAAAAGGCTTTCTTCTCGGTCCTTTTCCAGTATTTCAGTTCAGGAAGAACAGTTCACAAAATGAGTGAAAAGTATTAGCCACCATCACTTCAAACAATTAAAATTGTGTTTGATGGGCTTTTATTTTCTGAGACCAATCTGGTCTCCTTTTGATCCCAGTATTGAGTAGTGGGCTTGGGATTACAGCTTGGTTTAGTTCACATCTTGCGGTCCGGTTGTAGCAATTGGGAACAAATCTGGAGCTATTATTTGCCAAATCGCAAGTTTGTTTTTCTGTTCTCAGTGAAAGCAAGAAACGGCATTGGCGTTTTGATGTTTCAGATTTGCAAAGAGGAAGTTGGATAAGTCTGTATTTCTTGGCAACCGGCTGCAGGTGTTATATGTCCCTCAGTTTGAGAGTCTTTTGGACACTAAGGAGAAACTGGAAGTCAGGAGAAAGGAAGTCCTTGGCCGAATGAAATGTGTGGTTCCATGTTCCTTCTTTTTTCTAATTCTATGCTGAGTTGCCTTTGTTATTACAATGACAACATGTAACCATTTCTTTTTCTACGACTATCAGCATTTCTAGTTTATCTTGCTTGGATAGTTAGGGGCAGTTAGATCTAAATGTTTGCTTTTGTTTTTTCCGCATCAGCATCTTCTGGAAGACCTGAAGGGCTATCTCATCATTCTCCAGGTTAGGGATCATCTGCTGGGAATTCACACCATCAGATGAGCTCTAATAAGAGGTTAGCATACTGTGTACTGCTATCAGTTTGTGTTTATGTCATTATGTGTATGTGTTTAAACATTGCTAAAGAGAAAGTTGGCCAACAGTTACTCATTGATCATCCCAGTCTATAATTGTTTCTTTCTCCTGAAGTCCATCCCTGTTAAACATGCCGTTTAGCCATCTTCAACTCAGAAGTTACCGTCATATCAATATCTTTATTGATATTTGGCATTTGATTCGATTATTTGAAGATGGATACCCATTCTTTATGGATACCTTAGCAGCTACAGTTGGTTTGCCAAAAGAAACTGAGATCTTGGCACAAAAAAGTTAAAAGAAAAATCGGTAATGCTTAATCCGGGATACTTCTTCTAGTTTTTGTGTTTGGTTTGCTCTGGAGCTTTTATGCATTAGTTTGTATATTTCAGACTCAGCGCTACCATGTACCAACCAAGAGTTGGTGTGTTTTTGGTGCGTTCCTTTTAAGGAATGGAGCTTTTATGCATTAGTTTCAGGAAAAAAAAACAGAAAGATGGGAATTAGTGCATTGGTTCATGCATAGTACCTGGAAAGGAAAATTCTGCAATTATTTGAAATTTTGTATATCCTGCCATGTTGTTGAACTTAGTAATTTTACCAATTTATGGAGAAAATACTTTTCTGTAGGATTATTTTCCATCCAAGTCGATGAATGCAACAGCAAAACTAGTCAGGGAGAAGCTTGACAAGGTAAGAGTATCTGTGTGTGTGTCTATCATTGTAGTAACTACACTTGTGGATGAGCTAAAGGTTCCCTTTTCAAAATTTCAGATACAATCCAGCAGCGACAATTCCAATGCTGTAGTTACATCCAAGAAACCAAGGATCGATAACTGTAGATGAGTTTGATATCATGGGACGGTGTAGAACATTCATTTTTTTCATCTACTTGCAGTAGGTTTTATGATTGGCAGAAAAATAGTGTACAATAATGCTAAATTGCTATCTATATTCTCACTCAGTTGTAAAAATACCCCCTTCTAGATTTTGTGCGGAAGTAATTTTATAGTCATGTTTTTCCGACATGGGTTAATGTCATGTACTAGTATTTGGTATACTGATTGATCTTTACACACTTATTCTATTTGGAGCTCGATTGATTCCGATGAGGTTGTGGCATCCGTATTATGTCACGAAGAATGGTGTGATGAGTAGAGGAGAAAAAGGATGTTGTTTGTTGATCATCAAATGGTTTGATAGCCAGCTTAATATCATATATACAATTGTATGGGCTGTTTATAGAATCAGATCATTAATTATATACATCTATTGCAGATAACTAAAATACAAACTATCATATGAGTTGTATGTAAGTTATCTAATTATGGCCATATGTACCAATTTGTAAACCATTGTTCATTCCTTTATCACTGCTATCCAAAATGTTTTTGCTTACTTGGACACCTCGATCCTGAGTCATGCAGAATGGAGGGGACAAAATAGGAAAGAGGGCAAATGATCAACAATGTCTAACAAGAAGTAAGTGTTCACCCTACAAAGAGAAAAAGGACGCCTAAGTTCTTTTATCAGGCTAGGTAACAAACTACCAACCTTCTCTTGTATCTTCTCCCAATCATACAGAGATAAAGGTGCTCACTACTAGAGATGCGATGACTTCTTCGTGAGGAGTCTACGTGGCAGACACATTACTACACTGCCCAGTCTGTTACACTGCCCAGTCTGTTTTATATCGTAGGTATTTTAGTTTTTTCCTAAGTTAAATTTCTCTAACTTTAATTAAGTTCATAGAGAAATATATTAACATCTATAAAATCAAATTAGGTTCATTAAAATCTACCATGAAATTATATTCTCCGATGCCATTATTTATTTATTTAGTTAATTGTTGTAGTACATCTCCGTCGACTGCGGATAGCAGCAAGATTTCCTGGGACTAATAACGGCATCATGGTTTCATGGGAGTTAGTTAACGTCAATCTCCTGCGGCGCTTACTCTCTGATGTCACTGTAGGTGGTGTAAGGACGGGGACATTACACACGTGATTACTCACAAGTTATCATCACCAATCTTGAAGCAAATTGCTTGACCCACAAGTAATTTTCGCTAGATTATTAGGGCTAATTTGTCCGGAGAATGCTGATTACGTCCAAGCAACAAATCGCTCTTAAACCCTAGCTAAACCAAACCATGCCCTGGCCTCGGCTTACCGCCCGATTTGCGACGGCGATCACCGCCGGTCTGCGCCGCCCTTCGCCGCGTCCCCTCGCGAGAACAACGCCATGCAGCACGCCGCCGTTGCCTCCGCCGTCGCCGTCGGCTGGACTCCGCCATCTGTTCTGGCCCAGCCGTGCGGCCATGGCGCCGCCGCCGCCGCCGACTACTACCCTCGTGCTCGCGGCGCGCGAGGGCGCCTCCTCCTGGAGCAGCTCCCACCATGATCCCCGCAGGGGCCCGCTTGACCCTGCTCTGCTGCTCGCCGCCGGCGGCGGCGCGGCCGTCGCTGTGGTGGCGACCCCGCGGACCGCGAAGGCGGCGTCCGGGGGCGTCATGGGCGGCCGCGAAACCTCCCCCTCCCCCAGTTCCTCCTCCTCCTCGTCATCGTCATCTCCGTCGTGGAGCCACTCATCTTCGCCCTACCGCTCGTCATCGCCATACTATCCGTCGTCGTCATCGCCGTCGTCACGGAGGTCATCGTCGTCGTCGCAGTCATCTTCGTCGTCGCAGCCGAGCTCCTCTCCGACGCCGCCGCTTTCTCCTGCCATGATCCAGATGATCCAGGGCTTGATGAGTCTGGCGTTCATCGGCGCCATTGCTTCGGTTATCGTGTATTGCTGCACACGGCCGAGGACTACCACTACCAGAAAATTGAATTTTCGTGAGGGTTAAAATACCCTCACGAAAATAGGAATACCCTCACGAAAACATTTTCGTGACGGTTCGCCCTCACGAAAAACCCCTCACGAATCAGAAGCCAGGAAAATGCCGTTTTCGTGAGGGTTAACCGTCACGAATTATTTTCGTGACGGTGCTCACCGTCACGAAAATTACAAGGCTACCGGGTCTGCACACGTTATTTCGTGAGGGTTTCTCACTGTCACGAAATTATTTCGTGAGGGTTTCTCACCGTCACGAAATCTGTTTTCGTGAGGGTATAGAACCGACACGAAAATTAATTTGCACAACCACAAACTCTATTTTTGTGAGTGTATAACCATCACGAAAAAATATGTAACCATCAATAACCCCTCAATATCCCTCAATTTACAGATTCCAAATGTGCAACAAATATTGTGACTAAATTCCAACACAAAACATGCAACCCAAATCTGATTCCAACATATATACATACATATATATATGAACTGAGTCCAGTCATTACATTAATTACCTAAAGCCGAAGGCAATAAAATGTCATAGAGATATATATGCATACATTATATACATGGCTAGGTTTGGTTTCACAACCTTGGTCACTAGTTACCAAAAGTAACATTGCATCCGATCATTTTGAATGAAAACAACCCAAAAGTATGAGAGGGAATCATATACTACTTCACAGCCCTCCATTGTATCAACTGACATTGATATTGCTTCCATTCATGCCAACCTATTCGCTGCCACTAGCATGCATGTCAACCTCTTCGCTGCCAACATTGTCACCAGAGCCATCACAGCTATTATCATCTTCATCTAAATCATCACAGATATCATCATGTTCATCTAAACCATCATAGCTATCGTCATCTTCATTCATCACATAGTCATCATCATCGTCGTCAGTGTTGATGTCGTTGGCACTAAGCATGTCAATTGGGTTAGTGGCAGCAGCATGTGCCGAAGCAGTAACCTGGAGAAGATCAAACATGTTGGAAAAGATGTCTTCAAGTAAAAAAAAGGTTGTACAATGGAAAGTACTGGTGCCTTTTGCTAACAATGCACAGACAAGATGTCATTGATTTCAGAGGAAAATGTTAATAAGGAAATGTACTAAGCTGAGCCAAACAAGATGTTAACCTGTTGGCGACGGGCATCAATATTTGCTAGACGACTTAGCAGTTCAGGAGGTGGTTGCCTCTTAAGATTTGCATAAAGACTCTGCAATTGAAAATGTAGGCAGAACAGATACATGAAGATGATTAATATATTGCTACAAGGAATGGAAGATGTATTACCATGATCATTTGACGGCTAACACTATTTTCCTCAATGAGAAGCTCATTTGTTTGATTCAATTCCTGATTTGTCTCCCTCAACTGCTCATTTTCTTCTACCATAGTTTGATAGGCAGCAGTGTTGGTTGAACGAATATTACTTGATTTCGCAGCTATCAGCGTTTCCTTATCCACAACACCATCAGCTATTGGCACACGGCCATGGGCGAAGCCACCTTCCATGCAATACAGCGCTTGTGCATCTAATTCCTTTGAATTCTCAGCAAGCTGTGTTCTTGCATTGTAATTATCCTTGAACAAAATAGTAGAGTCATGACCATATAAAATAGAATGAGTTATGACTAAAAGGATCTAGATCTTGCAGAGTGGCTTCCAGAAAAGAAGAGATACTTGTCATATTAGTTAGGTACCAATACTAATTTGAAGGATGTTTGACACACAATGAATTCTTACATGTTTATATATTTTAGCTTGCCATGCTGCCATTGCACAGTCATATGTATATATGCATTTCTCAAGTGTTTTTTTAAAGAACACGTACAACAGAACTAAAACATGTATACACTTTAGAGCTGCAATAAAAGGGGAGAGAAAGCGCCTTTTCTAGTGGGGAGGGAATACATGGACTACATACCAAACGGTTTTGTGCTCTCCGGTTAGGGATGGGAGCACTTCTTCCAGTGTTGTCCACGTTTTTAAATCCACTCTTCATAACAGCATATGTGTTTAAAGTTCCAGCCTTGTCAGGGCCAAATTTATATTCCTACATGCCACCCAATTGAAGTTACATAATTTTGGAAAATTGGGCTAGTTAATCTGTGTGCAATTCAAGCATGAGTGCATGAGATTACAATTTACATATCTGCAGTCTTCAATAGTAGAAGCAAAATTTCAAAGCAAAAGGATTTCATACCAGCAATTGTTGTGTCTCCCCCATGGCCTAGATCCTCCTCTATTCTGAGCAACATCTTTAGATTTTACGCGTGATGCTTGGGCTGCCCTCCTCTTGTCCTTGTACTCATTAGAGGTCCAATACTTGCACAACCAAGCCCAAGCATCTTTACTGCACCAACTTGGTATGCAAGTTAAATATTGTTCTTCTGTAAGTTCTACGGTACGTGCTTGATTGTCATTGCAATCCTCGTGCTTTTTTATAGCATCTAAACGAGCTTGATACATCAAATCAGAAACTCTTTTCACTAGATAACTCTCCAAATTACGCTCAGCCTTTCTCATATCAGGTCGAGTTACCTTGAATAGAGTCTACATATGTAACAAAAGCAAAGTCAAGTATTTTCAATAAAATGCAAGAAGCAAAAAGATAGATGCTGGTTAGATTAACTACCCAAAACTCTGCCTTTACTCGTCTAGCATATGTTATCCCAATTTCATCCTTTCTGCTGTAGTAATCATGCCATGACAATGCTGCCCGTTTGTCAACAATCCTATTTTCTTCATCACGAATATCAACCATACCAGGGTATAGCCGTTTGAGAATAACTCCAACTTGTGAGCCGTACTTATAGTCTTTAGGGTTATAGTTGACATATGTGAATTGACTAACAAAAAAAAAATAACATGTCAGTTTGCAAAAATAGAAGAAAAATTATATGCAAGTAGATGAGCAGCTTGGCAAGGAGTTAACATGGAAGTAGGCAACTAGCTGATACTAGAAACCAGATCTGTTTAGTGAACCACATATAACAGTTTAAACATCCTACTTGCTGGTGTCCTTACTTGAACAAACATCCTCAAGTGCAGAACTACATTAATCTTGGTTTGAACAGTCCAAACTCTACATTATGTTCAAGACTAGGATCATATGATAGCACCAGATTTTTTAGGCTCTAGCTCCATGAAGAAAATCATAATATACTCACCGAACACCTATAGGCTTCAGCTGAACCCTCCGTCCAGGTGTAGGTACTCTCAATTGCGTCCTATTCCTCTTTCCTCTCCCTCTTCTTGCTTTTGCTGGAGGTTCCTGCTGAGCCTGTGCATCGCCAAGAGCACCATCGTTGGAGTAATTACCACAACCACTACTCATTTGGGCATTAACACAGTCATCAACAACTCTTTGGGAGTTGGCACCATCAGTACTAGTCCCTTGGGAGCTCTCACCACTGGCTGCACATGACCTTCTTATCAGTCCTTTGTGGCGTAGGTTGTACATATCCTGCAGTATCAGAAAATGTTAAGTCCATAGTACAGTCCATATAAAAAGGCATATATTTCAGAGAAGACAGAATAATACAATAAATGAAACTTGAATGCTAGATGAAAGGACATGTAACAATAGTTTTTTGGTTACAGGGAAATGATAAGTAAGCATTCAAAAGTACATTCAACTTATAGCTACAATAGTTCCAGAAATCCCATGCATACAACATAATTTATTTCTAGAAAACAGGAATCTAAAAATCATCGGGGTCATTAGGTGCATATTCATCAGGCAGATCATCTTGGTCCTCATCATCATTCTCACCCATCTCTAGCTCATTAATGTCTTCTTCAGCTTGAGAATTCAGTCTGGACAGAAATTGCAAGTCTTGTGTATTTGTTATCTCATCTGAGATAACTGGAGTTGTGTTGTCTAGTTCATCCCCCAAGTCAATAACAAATGTGCCTGCCAGCCCATCCTCTTGATAGAATGACACTTCTGTAGGCCCATTAGGCATATCTAAATCTTCATTGACGTCATTTGAAGGAACATAATTCCACGGCGAAACATGAAATACAACCCACCAATCCACTAGATCTGATTTGTCCTTGCATGCATATGGCAAATAGTAAACTTGTTTAACTTGACTTGCCATGACAAATGGTTCAAACACCGAAAGCCTAGAAGAATGCTTAATCTCCACCAGCCCTAAATGTTCAGTGCGCCTAGTTCCATTTGGTGTTGGATCAAACCAGTAACAATCAAACAAAACCATCTCTAGTTTCAGGCTCCCTTCCCATTTTACTTTTATAATGTCCTTAATAACACCATAATACTCCAGCTCATTGTTGTCTTCATCAATGCAAGATACACAGACACCACTATTAGTTGTGGTAAGTCTAGATTTATTTCTCTCATAGTCATCCGAGCGAAATCTATACCCATTGACATCATATCCCCATAGCTGGTCACCATTTTGCGAAAACCAAAAGATATTTGGCGTATGGCATTATCAATGGTAGAAACCTTCAAACACTGCATGAGCATAGCAGCATGGTATGTCAGTTTTAGAAATATTTGGACTACTATATTAATCTATTGTTATATTAGGAGCATTCAGTAAAATTACTTCTTCTTTCAACCAATCAAAGAAGTTAGGTCCATGCTGTCCACGGCTATTCTTCCACCCATTCAACCTCAAATCACGGAGCTGGTCAGGTTTTGCTATAGATCGGCTCATCCATTGTTCCTTGTCAAATTTTCTAAGGTGACAAAATAGGTTATCATATATAGTGTCAACAAACTAGATGGAAAATAAATGAGGATTTATATATTGATCATGTGCATACTTGAATAATTCGTCCATCTCTAGCATGTTTGTCAAGATGTATAAGAAAGCAGCCTCGCACTCCTCCGTTGAGAGCTCATGAACACCCTAGGGCTCATGCAACGGCCAGGATATTTAAAGATTTCAAGGTTGCATGAACTTGTGAAGGTAGAGGCACCATCATTGTACCGAGGAATCTTGTTTCTAACTGACCGAGCTTCTGGCCTAAAGAAGAGAGAGAGGTGATTTGTTGCCTCCTCAACTAACTCTGCCTCAACAATACAGCCTTCAACACGAGCCCTGTTTTTTACCTTCCTTCTTAGCTTTTGGATTCTCCTACATTAACCCAACAGAGATGAGAGAAGATTACTTTCGCAAAAACATTCTATATTGTTTATGTTTTTACCTCTCATATGGATAGCTCCAACGGGATTGGACAGGGCCTCCTAGTCTAGCTTCGCGAGGAAGATGAATAATTAGGTGTTGCATAGGATTGAAGAAACCAGGAGGGAATATCTTCTCCAATTTACAAACAAGAACAACAACTTGCTGCTCTAGTGAATATATGGTTTCCTTGCTCAACTCCTTGGCACACAACTGCCGATAGAAAAAGCTAAGTTCAGCCAAACATAGCCATATATTTTCCGGAAGGAAGCCATGGAATGCAGCAGGGAGTAAGCGTTCCATGAATATGTGGTAATCATGGCTCTTTAGGCCAAAGATCTTCCTTTGTAACAAGTTAACCCCTCTCCTAATGTTGGCTGCATAGCCATCGGGAAACTTAAGCTCTTGAAACCATTTAAGAATTTTTGGCTTGTCATCCTTACTAATGCAAAATGGAGCCCGTGGCTTCTCCCACTTGCCATTTGCCTTCAACTTTAAATGTTGCGATGGACGATTGCATATCTTCTCTAGATCTTGCCTTGCCTTAACATTGTCCTTAGTCTTGTCAGGCACGTCAAAGCATGTGAACCATATTGCTTCAGCTACATTTTTCTCATTGTGCATCATATCAATGTTGTGTGGCAGCAACAATTTAGGAAAGTATGGAAGTTGCCAAAGGCCAGAATCATGGGTCCAATTGTGCAAAATACCGTAGTTTTTTGTATCACCTACAAATTTGCTCATTTGGGCAAATATTTCCTCCCCCGTTAAATGCCTTGGAGCCTCATCAAGCACCACCGTACCCTTACGAAATGCATTAGCTTGAGATCTGAACTCATGATCTCTAGGTAAGAAGCGCCTATGGCAATCAAACCAGCTAGCTTTACGACCATAACGAAGTGTAAATGCCTTACTATCACACAAGCACACAGGACATGCAAACCTACCATGCGTGCTCCATCCAACAAAGTTACCATAAGCAGGAAATCATGGACTGACCATAGATAGGCTGCTCGCATTGTAAAGTTCTTCTTGAGTGAAGCATCCCAAGTTTCTACTCCCTCCCACAACCTCAGTAATTCATCAACTAAAGGCTGCATTAGAATACTCAGTTTCTTTCCAGGATGTTCAGGACCCGGGACCACAAGGGCAAGGAATATGTACTCAGATTTCATGATTGTGCATGGAGGAAAGTTCAGTGGAGTAACAAACACTGGCCAACAGGAGTAGGGAGCTGCATTCACACTAAAGGGTGTAAAACCATCTGTTGCAAATGCAAGCCGCACATTTCTAGGTTCACAAGCGAAATCTGGAAAATCTTTGTCAAATTGTTGCCATGCTTCCCCATCACAAGGATGAACCATCTTATCAAACATGCAAGGCTTATGAGAAGCATTAGCTTTGCTGTGTTCTTATGCAAGTATAACCTTTGTAGTCTATCAGTGATGGGAAGGTAACGCAACACTTTACGTGGCACTCGGTTATTACCATCATCATAGCGAGATGAACCACAAACATCACACTTGTCTTTACTTTCATTTGTTCCGTAGTAAAGCATGCAGTTGTTATAACAAACATCTATTTTAACATATGGCATACCAAGACCCTCAAAAAGTTTCTTTGACTGGTAAAAATCATTGGGCAACTTTGACTCAGGAGGCAAAAGTTCATGGATCATTTGCAAGTTTGCTTCAAAGTGTTGAATTGACATGTTGTACTGTGATTTCAAAGCTATCAGGCGTGCTATAGCAGAAAGAGATGAGTGTGTTGTGTTTTCATGGACTAATTGATCAGCACTTTCAACCATCCTATAAAAAGCTTTAGCATACATAGCTGGCTCCTCATCATTTAGTAGTGGAGGCACAGCAACTAGGCCAGCCAACATTTCATCCATCCGATCAGTTTCACCAATTCCCTCATCATATCCATCTTCATCATGGCTATTCACAACTCCCTCACCATGTGCAGTCCATGTTTGGTAGTTGTCCTTAAATCCAAATCTACACAAGTGCATCTCTATTGTGAACTTATTTTGCCTAACACAATTCCGACACCTAGCACATGGACACTTAATGGTGCCATCTTCAACTAGATTAGGCATAGAGAAGGCACGATCCAAAAATTTGGTGGTGTTTTCAATCCAATCACTAGAGGGAGCATGTGTACGTGACCAACCAGTGTACATCCACTCGCGTTCTGCCATTGTTTGGTTCTGTTTTAAAAAGATGACTGAATTTAGATAAAAAAACAATTTAGCACAGCTATCAACCATATATCACCACTATTTTGTACATATTTACCAAACAATCAAACATCAGACATGATATTGTGATATATGCAAAAGCAAAATAGACAGCAATCAACTATATCCACCAGATCAACATCAACACATACATGGTAACTCTACTAATTTGCAAAGATGATTCTCTGTATGCATGGGTCGATGCAAAATTGATAGTATTAGCCAGCTTCCTGAAGTGAATCCACTGAACTCAATCCATCTTCTATATGCAAAATTCCATGGATAAAATTCAATGCATGTCCTGCACTTCATTTCAGTTAAGTTATGGTTCAATTAAGTTTAGTATACAAAATCTTGATTCAGTTTAGTGCATCAAAATACAGAACACAGCAACATGCAGCAAGCATTCTCACACATGCATAGCCAGAGCACAGCACAACAATTTTTTAGGGGGGGGGGGGGGGGGGGGGGGAAGGGGCTTTACCTCACTTGGACTGGACACAATAAGCTCACATCGGTGGAGAGTGCTCCCCCAAGATCGGCTCCGCGTCGACGGACAGCCGCGCCGCCCTCCTCCAAGCTCGCTCGGCGTCGGTGTTGCACGGCCCCCTCCTCCCCCAAGCTCGGCTGGCTCAGCGTCCTTGCTGAGCCCTCCTCCTCCAACCTCAGCGTCGGTGCTCCTCCAAAGATGAAGCAGGGAGGCAAAGGTTGGGGTCGCGCAGCACGGATCCAGACGACGACGGGGCTCGGCTGACCCGGCTCAAGAGGCGACACTCAGGCAGGCCGGCTGCAGCCAATCTTGGGAGAGAGTGGCCAGCAGGCAGCAGCCGTTCTGTGGGGGTGGCGGTTGGCGGCCGGCTGCTGTTCTCGGGGAAGGAGTGCAGACGGGATGGGATGGAGTCGGGGCCTCGAGGCCGACTCGCCGCTTGCAGTCGCGGTCGCGGGGGAGGAGGGCGAGCGGGGTGGACCGGATGGGGGGGGCGACGGCGGCTGTTGGGGTTGGGGATTGGGCAGTATACTTGCTGGTGCCTGTTAGAGTTTTGGGGGAAATTTGGTGGGTGTGCATGGTTCTTTAGAGGCGCGAGGGTTTGGCGCCAAACGAAATCAGAGTCAGCGCAAGGTGAAATCAGCCCGCGAAAAAAAAATGAGATGATACTGTGCATAATTTTCGTGACGGTCTACAAAATACCCTCACGAAAACACCTATTTTTCGTGACGGTATGTCAATCACCGTCACGAAAATATATTTTCGTGACGGCTTTTGCTTCACCCTCACGAAAATTATGATTTTCGTGAGAGTATATCTAGTACCCTCACGAAAATGTAGCACCGTCACGAAATTTCAGTTTTGTGGTAGTGAGAATCAAAACTTTTGCTTGGAGAGCCAAAAGGGCCGCCATTAGTACAAAAAGATCCTAATACTAAGGGATGCTAGCTTCCTGCTGTTTTACATGCATGCAAAAATGTGAATTTATGGAGTTTATAGAGGAGGATATCAATTCTCAGGTTGAAGATACATTACAATCAGTTTATAGGAAGTTATTCAAGATGACAAGAAATTGCATCGCTTGGAGGAATACATGTGTCAAAATCCTCCCACATATTTGTAACACCATTACCAGCTAATATATACATCTATACAATAATATACCTGAATTGGCTCCAGGATTTTCTCCGTGCGGTATGTTCCTATGCAGGAAAATATTTAATGGTACATTTATATTTACTCTCCTACTTCTTCTTTGCTTTCTTGACATCTCTACTGAATTTAAAATTGAATTTTCATGATTGACTGGAGCGTCAATCGTCTTGTCTAGAGACTTCTTAATAGTTACCTCGCAAAAATTGTAAATAATTGATTCCAATTAAAAAAATTGTAATCTTTTGTTTTGCCCTTGGGTCTTCTTTTTCTTATTTCAAAATCTTTCTTCCTCAATAATTTAATCAAATGACAAGCGTGCCTTTTTTATTAAGAAAAAAGGAGAACAAATTTCAAGAAACCCCATGTTTTTATGGTCAAAATTGTATAAACCCTAAATGTTATTACTGGTGACATATAACCCTAGGTACTATTATATTTCTAAAGCTTCACAAACCCACACTATACATGTTGAGCATACATTTAAAAAAAATTGAAATATAGAGTATATGAAATTTTTAGTTGTTGATTTCTTTATTAAGGTTATTGGTTTAACTCTTCACTAATTTGAATAATGTTGTACCAGATATGTTAAAATTAATTGAGATTTGAATAATGGTGGGGTTTATGAAACACTTTTAACCATAAAAAATATAGTTATATGCTAGAGGTTATAAATAATGGACGGTGGTTGATGCAACTTTAAATATAAAATATGGGTTTTTTTAAATTTACAAAAGAATCTTCGTATTTGCTTATTTCAAAAGGTTGAATTTGCTTAGCCTTCTCCCATGTGTTCTCTTAAATAGTGAGACACGTCTGTTGTAAACACATGTGCCGTAGGAATTTAGGCCTCGGCTCGTTATCTTGATTGGATCTTCTGTTCTTCTGTATTCGGCAACCGATATCGATTTTGATACCGGTTTTATAACAACTTGAATTGCCCTCGTTAAGTTTGATTGATTCCCGACGTGTTGGCCGTGGCGACGTCAAAGCCCTAAATCCTCCCCTCCAATGGCGATCGCCGCTGCACGCCTGCTACATCCCGCGCATCCTCTCGCTCTCTCGACAACGACATGCCGCGCTCCGTCGTCTCCGCCGTCCAACCCCTACCTCCGCTTCCCCTCCGCGCCGCTGATCCTCCGGTCACCCGCGGCCCCCGCATTCCGTGTCGCCACGTCCATGAGACCGCCGCACGCGCTGCCCGACCCGGCGGAGCTGCGCAAGAGGAACCCAATTGATCATCCGGCTCCGCTGCTCGCCGCCGTTGCCGCTGCGGTGGCCAGCCCGCACGCCGCGCTCGCCTTGTCCGGTGGCTCCATGGGCGGGTGCTCGAGCTCTTCGTCCTCTTCTTCGTCGTCGTCGTCGTACTCCTCCTCCTATTCCTCTTCTTCGTCGTCCTCCAGCGACGACTCGTGGTGGTCCTCGTCTTCCTCCTCTTCGCCGCCGAAGAAGAAGAAGACGATGACGACGTCGGAGAACGCAGATCTGGAGACTCACGAATCGGTCGGCACGGCGGCATCTCCCCCGCCCGAGGTGGTGGTCCTGAGCCCGTGGGAGAAGTTCTGGATCAGTGTCGCGGTAGTGCTTGGCTTCGTTGGGCTAGTGTTCGGCCTCCTCTTCCTCATCAAGAGGAACCTCCCCACGCCGAGGAGCACCAGTGTGATCAAGCTCCAGGTTAATTTTTCTGAATCTCGTCTCTGAGTGTGCAGGCAATTAATTCAATCTGGGTTTCTTGATATGTATATGATCAGCGATCGATCACTTGTTAGCACTGATCACTAATTCAGTATGTGTATTATCTCATTATTAGCTCCAGGTTGGATGATCTGGCTTCTTCTCTGTTACTAACAATTTAATTTAATTTAGGTTGCATTGCGTGGTGCGGCCGCGGCGAAGTCGTTCCAAAAGGATCTGAACAAGATTGCTGAGAGGGTGGAAGGTTCTAGCCCGCGCTGGTACAAGTTCATATTGACCGGTAATGCCTATTCTGAATTCTTGCACATCGAATATGAGTTGGAGTTTGGAGCTCATGAATCATGTCATCGAATATGTTTGATGGTTCCATGCCTCCTTAATTGTCAGATAGATTCAATTTTACACTAGTAGCTAGTTTTTTAGTCCTGCCACTGCATGGACGTTATAGGAATTCAGGTTGCTGCTCTTATTGCATCTTGCATGTCACCTTTTCTTGGTAAATGTGATTGAAATAGTATGTCAGTGTCTTATCCTTTTTTAGACAACGGAATAACATCCTGGCCGCTGAATCTGAAGACTCACAAAGCCACAATGTCAGTTTATTACCTAGGTTGCGCTCTTATAAGGCTATCAAATGATGTTACTATTGATATATACTAAATACAACTTGTAGATATCTATGACCACCATTAACTTTCCATAAATCATCGTAACTTGTGTATCCTGTTCTGATGATCCACGTTATTTCAGAGACCATATCTTCATTGCACCGCCACAAGGATAGCTGCATCTCTACAAGCTTATTGGTAAGAAATTCATACAGTATCAACACTCTTTTGTGAGACTGGCAGATATAGTTTGTGTTCACTTCTAGTTTTTCTCCTTCGATTTGACAGCTTTAGTATATTCCATCCGGTCCCATTACTCACTGAATCTTGCAATTTTGCCATACCATCTATTGTAGGTCGATGTAAAAGACAATGAGGACTCTTGGAATGATTATTTTAAGAAAATTTCGTTGGAAGAAAGGAGCAAATTTGATGAAGAAACGCTTTCTAATTTGGAAGGTATTAAGAGGAAGAAAGTATACTCCACAAAGACAGATGGGAGCAAAAACGAGTATATAGTGGTATGTTAGACTTGTTCCATGGTAAAATGCTTCCTGAAATTTTAGCCACCTTCATTTCGTTTCAGTATCCGTTTTTTACTGCGTCGTCTGAAGCATACTGATTATGATGATAAACCGACACTTTCCTGATAAAAAAATGGCGTCCTTATTTGTCTGATAGATTAATGATTGATTTATTCTCATCTCCAATCGTCCAGTTAACCATGCTTCCTGAAATATTAGCCATCTTCATTTCGTTTCAGTATCCGGTTTTTACTGCGTCGTCTGAAGCATACTAATTATGATGATAAACCGACACTTTCCTGATAGAAAAATGGCGTCCTTATTTGTCTGATGGATTAATGATTGATTTGTTCTCATCTCCAATCTTCCAGTTAACCATTCTTGTTGCTGCTGATGGAACATTGGATTTCCCCCAAGTGATCAGAAGCTCTGCAGAGCTGGAAGCTGCTTTGGCAAAGCTCAACTCTACACCTGAAACAGATCTCCGGGTATGTAGAATGTGTTTCACTTCGCATTTCATAAGCTAGCACAACTGCTTCTTGGTGTATTATTGAACAAGCTAGGGACAATGCAGCTTGAATTTACTAGTGACTTATATCTCGCTTCTGCCACTTTTCTGATATCATCTGTTTGTTGAGTACCTAACGAATTGGGCATACTATTTTTTTCAGGGCGTTCACGTTTTATGGGCACCTCAGGATGAGGATGACATTCTTTCCAAGGAGAGGATGCAAAAGGATTATCCATATCTGAACCTCCTGAGTGTCTGATTAGGGCGGCCTTCTCTTCATATCCTTGGAGGAAAACAAACAAGAAGACCATATCATAGTCCAGTTATTTTGTAGTTAGAACACATGCAGATCATAGGATATGTACATTCCTGTATATATTACTTGAAACAAGCTCACTATTTTGGTTGCAAGTCAGGAATCAGGACACCTTACTAGGCCTCAAAACTTGTGCTCTGTACACGGTGATGAACTTGTAAAAGATAACACAGTGGTACACAAGAATTTTCATCTGATTAACATGGTCAAAGATGTTTTTATAGATCAGTCGAACTACTATTATTGGCATAGTTTCATGAAAACCTCTGTATGCCACTCTAGCAGCTAGTGTGATGTTGATTTGAGAAACTTAACAAGCTAATCTCAATATTTACAAATATATCTGGGAATTATTCTTTGTGAGGATTTATCTGTAAATTAAGGGCACAAGTAGAGTAGACACGCCACCGAGGCCGAGCCTCTGTTGAATTTGAAACTGAATTTTCATATTTGCCTAACCTTATAAAGATATTTCAAATATGTTGAAGCCACAACGGGAAGCCACTTTCCACTTTGACTAAATCTTATTTTAAACATTAAATATTTTATTATCTGAGGGAGTACATGTTTAAACAGTTTAACATTATTGTTATTAAAAAGTCAATGAGTAAATTTCATAAAACCCCATATTTTATGGTTAAAGTGGAATATCTAATGTAAGTCAAAGAGGGTTTTTTGAAATTTACTCAAAGTCAAATATAGTCTAATTAATTCCCCACGCGACGACTCGCCAAAGCCCTAAACCCTCTCTCCTTGTCGTCGAGGTCGAGCTCGAAACTCCAGTGGATCGCCGCGCGTCCTCCTCCGCTCTCAACGACGCCATGGCACGCGCCGTCGCCGCCGGCTAATCCATACCTCCGGTTCCTCTCCCTGCCGCCGCACCTTCGTCGGTCACCCGCCGCCTCCATGGTCCGTCTCGCGTCGACCTTGAAGTCCAGGACAACGATCACTCCCCTCGTTGCGCGCGGTGACCACGCGCTCCCTGACCTGTCGCCGGAGCCGAAAACTCCCCTGCTTGCCGCCGCCGCAGCTTCTGTGGCCGTTGCCGCGGTGGCTGGCCCGCACCCCGCGTTCGCCTTGTACGGTGGCTCCATGGGCGGGTGCTCGGACTCGGAGTCGTCCTACAACGACGACTCCACTTCAGATTCCATCTCGTGGGACAACGCCGCAGATCATCAGGAGACCCACGGATCGGTCGGCACGGCGGCTTCTCCTCCACCTCCGGTGGTCACGAGCCCGTACGCGCGGTTCTGGGCCACCGTCGCGCTGGCGTCCGGCGTCGTTGGCATACTGTTCCTCATCGCGAGGTACTGCCCTCCGGATAGGACCATCGTCGTCAAGCTCCAGGTTAATTCTGCTGAAATTTTTTCCGAATCTGTTCAATCTATTGATCATCACATCTATCTTGATGTGATCAGTGATCGATCGATCACTTGTTAACGTTGACCACAAATTCACCGTGTATATATCTAGTGTCTACAACGGTACTAAATAGGACATGTCACAAGAAAATAGTGCGAACTGTTTTCTCGCGGAACCACGATATCGATATCAATCTTAGAACGCAGCGCTGGTATCCACAAAAATCAGACATACATCATTACAGAACCTTAAATAATTAAATAGACATATACCTTAACTTACGTTGTAACTTCGGAGCAAGCCAGAGACAGCAACGAACAGCACAGAGACAGCGACAGCAACGAACTAAGTCCCAACACACAGACAATGGCTGGGAACTAGGACGAAAGCTTAATCTTCACTTCACTACAACACCAGCTTCAGCTCCCGACGGAGAACTATATTATGGGCCTGTTTGGTAGAGCTTGCGATTCTATGATTCTGATCTTGCGATTCTGATTCTTATGGAGATTTTGTGAATTCTTATGGGGATTTTTAATTTTCGTTCGTTGGATTAAGCCACCTTTTGCCTGATTCTCCATTCATGTGTAAAATTAAGAATCATAGCGGATCGATTCGGCTGAGAATCGGAGGGATTTTTTGCCCGTTTGGCTCAGCTCCAATTGATCAGATTAAGAATCACCTCCGAGAATCCCTACCAAACGCGCCCTATATAGAGCAATGGTGAGTACATATATACTCAGCAAGCCATGAAAAGTTAGGTGGTTGTTGCAGGCTTCAAAAAGAGGCTAGATATTTTGTAATTCCTTTTTGTTGAAATTTTTTAAATCTGCTAGTGTGTGCTTCTTAACAATTAGAGCGAAGTGAGTTTCGCCCGATCGAAATGAAAGATACATCAATCTTTATTTCTCCGGTTTTCACAATCAAGAATTCACATCAAATGGCTTCCCGAGCTAAAGCATTTCTCTGGACTTCCCGAGTCTTACTGTCCTCGACAGCCAAGCCATTTCATCGGACCTCCAGCGTCCTTAATGGCACTTCATTCCCACAGTTCCCAAACCACTCACACCTTTTGCAAACAGGGTAAAATAAAACTACGCTAAGGAATCACCTCACATCCGCCCATGACCGTAGACACGGCTGTTCAAACAGTTTAGACCTTTATTGAGGGGTACACTTTACCCACACGGCGCGACTTACTCTAGTCACCAGCTCACATGCATTGGGTACGATTTGGTGACGTAGAGGTTTTCGCGACAAGGCATTTTCCGAGCCATCCCAGGTTACTCAATGCCAACAGGAGGGGTCCTCGAGACCAACAACAGGATAGGTCCGAGATCATGCTGTGCCATGAACCCAGGAGGCACCCCCGACGCCCTCCCGCACGATCCATAGTCCAATGACATGCAAGGCGTCCCTAAGAGATTAGTTACTTAGGCAGGGGCTTCCTAATTCACCCATGTGATTGTACTGTCATATGCTCGGATGAAATTCTGAAGGAATCGGTCCTTATAGCGACCACATAGGCATCACACACCGGACCGGCCTTGTGTTGCGAATCTTTATTTTGAAATTCATTTTTCTTTCATAGGGCACCGACTTAGGTGTCGGGTTTTCCAAACGTTTCGTAAAACCATATTTTACCTAAGAAGTTGCTCAAATTTTAAGTTTAAAGGAGTGACCGTCAGTACTCATACAATAGTACATGAATCGAGGCACGACAAAGGGAACATGGTATTTTAATCATCGAGGAAGGATTTAGATGTAGCAAGTTTAGGAAGGTCCACCAATCTGACTCGTAGACGGGACCGCACAGATCAGTGCATGTCTATCGATGTAAGATTTCACAAATAAAATAATTTAAATTTTAATTATAGGCTCGATTGGTCAAAGGTGACTTGCCTTACTCTAGGTCTTCACGAGTCTTCGAGAAATCACCGTGAAATCCGCTTCGAAACGAATTTCCGACGACAGATTACTATGTGCAAACACTTAAAATCTACACAAACTCCAAGAAAAAGATCTTATTTAGTTTTACTAATAGTGCCATTAGTTAGATCTCAATTTTAGAAATTTACTGGAGTTGGAACGAAGTCAATTGGAGCTACGGAACAAGAGTTATGAATTTTGGAAGATTAAAGGGATTTTCTGGATCAAGGGAAAAAGGAATTATTGATTTTCCTATAGAGTATATCCCCAAGATTCTCCACTAGGTCACTGACAGCTAGGGCCCCTGATTTAGTAGGCCCACCGGCCAGTGAGTAGAGGGAGAGGGCTGGGTGACATAGAGCAGGCCCACATGTTAATGGGTAGGGGAAAGACTGGAGGGACAGTGGGCCAAGGTGGCCCACTTGTCATTGGCTCAAGGGAAACTCATTGGTGGATGGGGCCCGCAAGTCAGAGAGTTAAGGGTGCACGGCATGCACCAGGCATGAGCCAGAGGAGACGGGCCTACTTGTCTGAGTCACACATAACATGGGCCAAGTCCAGCTAGGGGGCGAGGAGAGAACGGATGGGGTGGGCGTAAGAGATCGGTCCGCGGTGGACCGAGAGGATCAGACCCACATGTCGGCGTCAGGAGTTACGGAGGCCGTGTGCACGGGGGCTCAGGAAAGGCCGTCGTTCTGTCCGAGCGGGGCCACACGTCAGTGAGCATGGGAAGGGACATGGCTTGGCTCGGGCAGGTCAGTGGCGAGAAACGCGGTGGCCGGATAGACGGCCGACGGCGATGCCACTCGTCTCAACGAGCGACGGTGCTCCGTGGCGAGAGACCACACCAGCGGGGAGAGGAGGTCACGGGGAAATCACCCGAGTGGCTCCGATTTGGTAGTCCGTGACGGGGGATGGCTGGCGGCGGGAGTCCGAGGCGAGAAGAGAGAGAAATAGAGGGGAAAGACGACGACGATGGCCGTGGCGGCGTCGGGGCGAGCCGAGAAGAGCTGATGGAGGAGAGGCGTGCTTGGGGAGGGCATCCAGAGATGGTTAGTGCAACGGAATTTGAGGGGGAGCTCAACATCGAAGAACAGCCCGGTGGCGGAGGCACCGTGACGAGGGGGAAAAAGATCAAAGCCGAGAAGAAGCGGTGCGAGGGGTGCTCCGCTCCGGGTCTGGTGAGTGGATGCGAGGCGCATGGCGACGCGGCGAGGATAGCTGGTGCGGCTCTGGCCGTCGTCGAGCGAGTGGCCAAGCGATGCTGCGGCAATGTGGCCAACGTCAACGGCGACGACGAGTCAGGTCCTCGCCTTCCTGGGGGAACAGGGCTAAGAACAGACAAGGTGTTCGGGGATTTTATAGGGGAGACGCATGGCTACGTCGGTTTGGGGCATGTTGGAGAATTCCCCAGTTCAATCATGGAGGTGGGAGCGGAAAAGGGGTGCTGCAGTGGGATTTCGAGCGAGCGGTGAGATTGGCTGACGGTGGGGATGCGCGGGTGGCGGAGGTTGGTCTATCGCACGGTGTAGCCTGAAGTGTGAGCGCGGTCTCGCGGGCGTGCCAGAGGACGATTGTGATGTCAGCGTTCTCGGGTGGCTCTTTTGACCACTGGTCTTAGGCAGAGAGAGAGAGGGGAAAAGGGCAGGAATGGGATAGAAGGGAGCGGCAATGGCCTTCCCACGGTTGGCGTCTTGCGGCGTGCCGTGGCGCGGCCAAGGCGGGGCCACGGTGACGACATGCGGTGGGGTGCTGGGGCGTCGGCCGGTTTGGCAATTGACCGAATGGCCTCCAGGCGCGGCTGTGCATCGGGATCAAACGGCTGCACGTGTTTGGGGAGCACGTGGCGGTCATCCAGTCGCGAGCGAGCGGCTCTCGTGTGGTCGTGGCTGGCGAGGGGGATCGGACGGGCGAGTGGCGCACGGGGGCACGCGGCGTGATCTGAGCGAGATAGGCGTGGCTCACGCATTGGGCAAGCGGTGGGGAGATCGGACGGTGTGGCAGGCGTGCGGGGAACACGCGGCGCGCATCCGTGGTGCGAGGCGGGCTCACGCGTGAGTGCGTGGTGCTGGGCCAAGAGGAAAGAAATTCGGCCCAGTGACACAGTACTTCCTCGTATTTTCTCCAGGGTTATTTGGATGGATTTTTGGGGATTTTCCAAAGGAAAGGAATTCAACACTAATGTTTTTAGCTCAGCAAAATCAAGGAGTCACGGCGGAGGTATCAAAAGGGAAGTTTAGTGATTTTAGAATTAACTTGGGCATTCGGGAATTCCAGGGATATCTCCCCGGGCTTTCCGAGAGGAAAAAGGTTTCAATTCAAATTAAATTGTTAATTTGAATTTGTGGGTGCGGGTGGGGATTTGTGAGGGAAAACAAGGAGGGGAAAACGGAGAAATTGAAGTTGGAATCAGGAACGGATTAATTGAGCTCAGAGGAGGAGTCAAGGGGTTAAGAACGAGGATGGATACATACAGGTATATAGATATATATGCATACTTAGATATATGGTTGTTGGTAGGAATGATTATTAAGCAGGGAAGCGGTTCTCAGTTGAGAACCCAGGATTTCGTTGGAGGTCAAGGGAGGGGGAAAGCAACGGGATTTATGGAGGGGAGGCAACAAGGTATTTTAGGGTTCCGGTTCGGATATTCGGAATGGATATCGAAGCATGATTTTGGAACATCGGTTTAGACGTCGAAACGGAGACTTCTCGAAGAAGAAACAAAGGGAGTTATTAGGGTTTTAGGGCGAACCCGTATACAATGATTTAGATTCATGGATTATTTTGGGGGAATGGAGGTTTTTGAAAGGTCGAGTTTACGAGATCAAGACAGAGAGATAAACTGAGATCCATGACACATCTTACAACATAGCACACAAAAAAGCGAAATTTTCACGGTAATTTTTAGTAGAATATTGTTTAACGTCTCACGAAAAACGTGGCGTTAGATCTAGCTAGCTCATTGTATCCATCTATCTCTGACTGTTTGTGTCTGTTCCAATTTAGGTTGCATTGCGTGGTGTGCCTACGGCGAAGTCGTTACAGAAGGATCTGAACAAGATTGCTGAGAAGACGGGTGATTCTAACCGAAGCTGGTACAAGTTCATATTGACCGGTAATGCCAATTCTAAATTCATTCAAAATATTGAATCTGTTTGGACTTTTGGAGCTCATGTCTTCACGTGTTCTGATGTTTGATGTGTCATGCCTCTGTAAATATGGAGTATGTCAGATGCATTCAGTTTGACTCTGGTTTTTAATCCTGTGTCTGCTGCTTTGCATTGTGCAAAACTTGACTAGAAGATAAAGTGCATCACCTTTGGGAAAGTAGTCTAAACTCTTAAAGGGTCGTCCTCTCGTCTCATGCATATAATCTAAATAGCTATAAAAAAATTTAGCAAGATAGATTAATAGATGATATATAATTTCATAAATATACAAGTTTAAATAACTTCTAAAATTTATAATAAAAAAACAAATATAGCCGTGAATATACACACTAGTCAGAGTTTAATTTTTTTTGTTACAACTTATAGTAGTCATATTTAAACTTGTATGTTTGTAGTGTAATATATCACATATTAATCTATTTTAAAAATAATTAAATTTTTTAATAACTATTTAGATGACATGCAAAAGATAATGGGACACCTCCTTGAGAGTTTAAAATCCATTCCCCATCCTCTTGTCTTGTTCAAATGCACAGATTCAGGTCGCTGCTGCTGTTGCATGTTAACACCCTCTTATTATGATTTTAAATGTACAGCGAATTTTATATCTGTGAAGAAAAATGGGGATACATTAGCTTGTATTTAGTACAAATTGCAGTGGCAGCTTTAGAACTTCACTTCTATGGATCACTTGAAAGGAGGATTATATTTTTCTTAGTAAATGGCCTATACTTTGCAGAAAGTTCAGACATATCTGAGCATGTATTTTCCAAGTGTGCATATGGTACAGTTTAGTTGAAGAAGTATTGATTAATAGCAATCCACTGTCTATGACCGCTATCAATTGTCCATAAATAATTATAACTTGTTTATCATGTTCTGATGATCCACATTATTTCAGAGACCATCTTTCACTGCGCCGCCACAAGGATAGTTGCATCTCTACAAGCTTATCAGTAAGAAATGCACACAGTACTAACACTCCTGGGAGACCGATGGATATTGTTTATGACTATGCACACTTTTAGTTTTTTCTTCTTCGTTATGACACAGCTTTAGAGCATTCCATGCATGTCCCTTACTGAACTTTGCGGTACCATCCATTTTAGGTTGATGACAATTTGGACTCTTGGAAGGATCATTTTCAGAAAATATCAGTGGAGGAGAGGAGCAAATTTGATGAAGAAACACTTTCCAACTTACAAGGAATTAAGAGAGAGAAAGTGTACTCCGAAAAGACAGATGGGACCAAAAACGAGCATATAGTGGTATGTTAGACTTGTTCCATGGTAAAATGCTTCCTGAGATATTTGCCATCTGTGTTTTCTTTCATTATGCTTTTTTTTATTGCTTTTGAAGATTCTTACGATGAACTGACATTTTTCCTGATGAAACATGGCATTTTTATTTGTTTTGATTAATTTACAAATCGTTTAGTTAACCATTCTTGTTGCTGCTGATGGAATACTGGATTTCCCGAAAGTGATCAGAAGCGTTGCAGATTTGGAGTCTGCTTTGGCAAAGCTACACTATACACCTGAAACAGATCTTCGGGTATGGAGAATTTTCCCCTTTGTATTTCATAAGTTAGCACGACTGCTTCTATTGAACAAGCTAGGGAGAATGCAACTTGAATTTACCCGTGACTCATCTCCGTTTTGCCATTTTCTTTTTTTCTTTTCTTTTACAACTACATCTAAGACACACACAACACTACACACGCCCATTATATGAACACAGATCCACGAATGTGCCCCTCTACCATACACTTCAAATATGAAAATCAACGACAAATCTTTGATGTTACTAAAGCACGCCCGTTATGTGTGTAATACTAGTGAACATTAGGATTTACCACGATTTCACCGCAACATCTTTGTTGCTTCCTCATTTCTGCTATTTTTCTGATACTCTTCTATTGAGAACCTAATTGGACCTTTTTTTCAGGGTGTTAACGTTTTGTGGGCGCCTCAAGATGAGGATGACATTCTTTCAGCGGAGAGGATACAAAAGGATTATCCATACCAGAAGCCGCTGATTACACTCTGATTTGGGGGCCTTCTCTTCATGTCCTTGACAAAAACATACAATCAGACATACATCGTAAGCCAGTCATTTTTTAGTTAGAACAAGTGAACAACACATGCAGATCGTAGGTTATGTACAACACTTCCATACAATACTTGGAAGATATAATTGGAGTTTACTGTGGTGTGTTGCAGAATTTATGCAGAATTCAATACTTTAGAAAATGAATCTCGACAAGCAATATAATTTTCAATATATAAAAGCAGAGAATTAAATTTCAAGATATACTTTTTCTTACTATTTTTCAAGAATATAATATTTTTATAAAATCAAAAATATACCTATATTGCCATATCATGTGACGACAAACCAACACGAGATGGTGTTAGCCACTGGTTATGGACAAGGGGGGCAACACGAGATGGTGTCACCACTAGCTGTGGGTAATGGGGCCACTAGCTGTGGATAAGGGGGTTGTTGACTTGTCATCACTGGTTATGGCAATACCTACCTTGTCATCACGGTATATTTTTAGTTTTTTTAAGGAAACAGTATATCAAGGAAAAATTGTGAGAAAAAAGTATATTTTGAAAAAAATTCTAAAACAGAACAATACATATTTTTTTTAAACGAGCATATTTGGACACGCCAAATAAGACGACGAGATTAAGAGGAATGTCGCATGCCAAGCATGAGTGTTGAAAGCGCATTGAAGCCCCCCAATTTGATTTTGGCGATTAATGAAACATAGTTTGAAGTGGTTGTTCTGAAGCTGAGTTCGAGAAGTGACAAAAGTGACAAACACTCGTGTTGATTAAGAAAAAGGCGTCAAAATTTTATGGTACATCGTTGTACTTCTTATTTCCTTTATGTTAGGAAGTTGTACTATTAAGAGGGATATCATACTCAAATAATTGGATTAGATACTAGTGCTCCTCGATCCATTTTTATTGAAGTATCTCTTTTTTATCGAAATTCTAGGGTTAGCCACTTATTTTATTTAAACAAGCTTTTGGCTAAAGCTTTATGCATTTGTGCTTTCCATCTTTGAGTTTGCATTCTCTCTCAAATCTCCCTCGGTTTTCGTGACTTGTTTCTTGTTGGGTTGGATTTAGTGATTTGGGAACTAGTGTTTGGTTTTCTCTCGGATTTTGAGCACTAGGATTTGATTCCAAGAGGTGGTGTGACATTTCTTACTCTTGGAGGTTAAGGACTCCTAGACGGCTATGTGTCGTTTTCAAGCCACCGTTTCATTTGTTTCATTTGTGGTGAGCTAGGAAAAGTTTGTGAAGGCCGAACTCTCTCCCACAAGGAAAGAGATACCACTAATAAAGGAGGACTGCATTTGTGTAACCTCAAGAGGATATGGTTGGAAAAAAGCTGGCTCTTTGTGAGCTTCTTAACGGAGAGTAGAATTTTCTCAAGGATTTGAACTTTGGGAAATACACCATTGAGCAAAACTTGTGTTTCCTTTCTTGCACTTACTTGTCATGCTATCTTATGCCGCTTATAGTTAGTTGTCGTTTGTGTGTAGTATTCCTATCGAATGCTTGTATTAGACCTTTTAGGTTGTGGCTTGCTTGTGTGAGTTTAGGTGTATCGGAATATCCGATCCCCAGATCGGAATTTTTGATACACGTTGAAATATCCGACTCCAGATCGAAATATCCGACAAGCTTTCGCATTAAGTTTTAATTGAGCCTATTCACCCCTCTAGGCCTCAAATAATCCTTTCAAGTGTGACATATGGGACCCACCCCTTAATCCCAACACCTCACACCGCACAAGAAATGAAAGAGGGGAGACTAGGCATCAGACACACCTCTTGGCTGGTGTGTCTCTGCGATTTTAATTGCACCGTTGTGTTTGTTGTAATTAAATCTTTACAACACAATCTTATATGATTATATTTCTAATAAAAATAATATATAATTATATTACTAATTAAAACATTTTCACATCACGTATAAAATATTGAGTTGTAACTGTTAAAACATAACAGAATACTTGCAAAAACATTAAAAAAGCTCCACATGCACCATTTACAAATAAACTAGTGAACATCAGAAAATGCTTATTGAAATATCCAAATAACATTGTTTGCAATATTAAAAAAAGATTCATTGTATCGTAAAAACTAAAAAATGTGCAACATAGTTTAATCTTGGTTAAAACATTCGGTTATCACTTATGAAACATCCAATGTTATATATATATATATATATATATATATATATATATATATATATATATATATATATATATATATATATATATATATATATATATATATATATATATATATATATATATATATATATCATGTGTGATCTTGTTATAAAGATTTAATTATAATGAGTGCAACAGTATAATTGGATCGTGATTGGATAAATAATTTAGAAGAAAAATCGTTTGAAATTTGCTAATTCGCTGTTACATGCATGCATGTGCAGTTTTACACACAGATGTATGGAGAGGCCTTGTAGAACTAGAGTCCGAGTGAGATGAGTAAATGCATGGAGCTGAAAATACATGTAGCGGACGGAGCATTTTCCAGATCTTCGGGATGGCCGGATTGGAGCGTTTCCCAAAGAAAGGAAACCCACCCCCACCGCCATATCCATGTCCTCCAGCTAACGCCATCACGCGCACCAGACGCGCCGCGCCGCTTACGCCATGCCCGCCGCCGACGCCAAGCCCCGCCTCCACCTCTTCCACCTCCTCCTCCTCCTCCTCCTCATCCCCTTCCTCTCCCTCCTCCTCCTCTACTCCTACTCCTCCTCGCCTCCTCATCCCGCCTCCAACACCGTCGCAGTCGCCGTCCCGCTGTCCCCGACCCCGCCGTCCCCTCACATCCGCATGCGCCGCGCGGGGTTCCGCTCCTACGAGGACTACCTCCGCCACCAGCTCAACAAGACGCTCGACCCGCGCCTCCGCCGCGTCTGGGCCACCCGAGACTGGCACCGCAAGGTGGATGCCTTCGCGTGCGCCTTCGCCGCGCTCCTCCGCGACGACGAACACGCGCTCCTCTCCAACTCCTCCCGCGCACTCTGCGTCGGCGCCCGCCTCGGCCAGGAGGTGGCCGCGCTCCGCCTCGTCGGCGTGCGCGACGCCGTCGGCATGGACCTCGCCCCGGCTCCGCCGCTCGTCGTGAAGGGGGACTTCCACGCGCAGCCCTTCGCCAACGACACCTTCGACTTCGAGTTCTCCAACGTGTTCGACCACGCGCTCTACCCGGACCGCTTCGTCGCCGAGATCGAGCGCACGCTCCGCCCCGGCGGCGTCGCCGTGCTGCACGTCGCGGTGCACCGCCGCGGCGACAAGTACTCGGCCAACGACCTGCTCGACGTCCAGGGCCTCGTCGGACTCTTCCGCCGCTCGGAGGTGGTCAGGATCTCCAAGGTCGACGCCTTCGGCCTCGACACCGAGGTCATCCTCCGCAAGAAGAGTTCATCACCCTAACCACCACATGCATCTCTCAATTCTCAACACACGATTCCAACTCTCAAAACAGAAGAAAAGAACACGATTTTCCTTCAATTTTCACACTGATTTTTTGGTCGATTTGTTCAACTGTTCTTTATTGCAATGCTGCAAATGTAGGTAGTTAATTAGGTAGGTATTGTTTTGTAGGACATGCATGTATCCATATGTCCAATCTTGTTCTTCATCCTAAGGCATCAAATTACTACAAAAAACCTGAATTTTCCGGTTAAAAGAAGTGAAAGGAGAAGAATTAAAAGAGTAGTGATTGGGTTGTCACTTTCCCTTCTTTTCTTGATCACTTTCACCGGTTGTTCTTCCCTTTTCTTTAATTATGCTTGTCCACTTTGCGGAAAGATGCATGATCAAAGCTAGTCATGAGTAGCTGTACTAATCGAGTAGCTCGGCGGCATAACTGTGACCGTGCACTACAGATCAGCTAGAATAATACTGTCCATTGACATTTGCAGCTAGAACAGTATTAGCGATATTGATTTGGATGCCGTAGCTGTTGTGTGTGAGTTGTAATGTGGGGGCTAGTACGTTGGAATTTTGCAAGCATGCATGACATGCCATATGAATCATGTATATTCTCTTTGTTTTATGTAAAGAGAAAAAATCGCATCCTTTTGTTCATTTTGTGCAAGGACATAATGTGATGATGGATGGTGAAAACTGAAAAGAAATGGGGTCACGAGCACAACAGGGCCATGAAAAGAGAACTTTCCTGCATGGAGTGCATAAACGAGGTGATTTTTTTCCCTCGAGCAGACGTCTCTTCCGTTTTGTGTATATTACTTAAAAAGTCATCAAAAATTTTTAAAAAAATCAGTATGGGATATATATCACTCCATAAATTCAACTTATACAAGTAGAAACAAAAATAATAAATTTGATTCTAAATAGTGCGTAATATTTACAGTCAAATTATTTGTTTTTCTACTTATATAAGTCAAATTTAATCATGTATGTTTATGAACTAAGATATCATATATTAATCTTCCTTGTCAATTTTTTTTATTTTTTAATGACTTTTTAATAAAATGCAAAACAAGTGAATATCCCCTCAGGGAAAAAAAAAAAACCTTTCCCCGCATAAATGTGAGTGCTTGGATTACTTCGGTTAAATTACCTGCATTCATGCAAGCAGGCTGATGTAACTGAATTTGTTTTTGAAAATCACTTGCAATGGCAGTGACAAGAGGAATCTTTTCAGTGTGATAATCTTTTCTAGTGTGATGGGAAGTTGGGAATGACAAATTTACGGCGGGTTTTCAGGTAAAAGGCATCAGCTGGACTGCTGGAGCAACCCTTTTGGCCCATTTGGTTGGGTGAGAGACTGACAGAGGTAGAAACTGGCAAGAGCATGCAGTCCAGTCCTCTTGTGTCCCATTCTTTCTACCATTAATACTGGTATAGTAGCCTTGTATTGCTGTACTGTTAGTACTGTACTGTACATGGAGTGCAAATTAAGTCATTTGTTTGGTACAGCTCTCTTCACCTGAAATGAGACTAGAAAAACATCTTTGTCTAAACGAAATTTCAGTGCCTGTGTGTTGCAATGGAGAAAAAATATCAAAAAATATAACAAATTATGAACTGCATAGGATATGACAACCATATACAACAAATGGTACATAATTATAATTATTGAGGTTAATAGCGTAGAAGTAAAAAATTGATAGACAGATTATGAAATTATGACAAATATTATTGAGGTGACAGTGAAAATTTGAGCTGAACACAATTTAAGAATATAGTGCATTCTAACTCACGATCACTATGCCTTTTGTGTACATCAACGCCAGAATATTTTATTCATGTAGATTCTAACTCCAGTCTACCGTAATCTTCATTTCAGTATCAAAATATCCAAGAGTTCATATGAGCAATGCTACTCTTGCTTCCGCACCCAAGGAGCCAAACCCTTAATTATAAATTTGTCCCACACTTTTCCATCATCTTCACGGGGAAGGACATCACAATTTACTTCAGCCAAATAATTAAATTAACTCAAAGTTTGTCATTACCTACCTAAACTGGGAAGCTGGTTAGGTCTTCGATTGTTGTTGCTTACCTGCAAACCCTTATTAAATTAGGAGATAAATTAATTGATCATAACTTACTCCCAAGGATCACCAAATTATCTTCCTTCCCTTTCCTGCCAGCTGGCTGACATCCTTCAGTAGGAAGGAACACCAACAAAGACAATATTGGTTCATTCGGTAGTGTAACACTTCTTACAATCATGGGATCCTCTATTTACGCAAAACTTTAAGGTAGATACTCAACTGTGTGATTTCCACATGCACAACTGCAAATGGTAAACATGGTTTGCTCTTATCCAGTGAAAAACTACCTTCACTTTTGCTCTTATCAGATGAAAATTAGCAATTATTTACTTATATCCATAGAACTCTTGCTTTGCACAATTGGTTTTGAAAATTTCTCCTCCCAGCATTCAATCTTTGTATAAACTTCTATATGCCTCAACATAATAAGATGGTTTACATTCATTCCATATGCACATCCTGCACTTCAACAAGTGAAATTAAATTATATAGTTCAAGTTTTCTATAGCCAACACAGGTATTTCCCATTCTACGACGATAATTACATAAACACATTAAAGCCTAACTTCATGGGCTGCATTTGCTAGTCCTGAAGTGCATAAATTGTTTTCCTGTAAAGATAGAAGATCGGATGCAACTTACCTCCTGGGTTGTGAAAGGAGTGACATGGGATGAGCATGCTTAAAATATCAATGCAACTAACAGTACCTAAACCTTCAAAATCACTATCTTGCCACCACCATGGTCATAATTCATCACAGTTAAAAACAGGTTCCTGAAGTTTTTGGACAAATTTGGTGGAAGACTATATGTTTTGATGTTTACCTGATAGTGCTTTTCCTATTCTTTATCCAAGTAGTGTTAGATCCTTGAAGAACCGTCCCAATTGAACAACACAAAAATCAAATGCATGACAATACAATATAGACAAGGAGAAACTTATGACATCAAAAGCACTTTATGTACTATTTGATTAAGAGGCTCCAAAAATTCTGATGATTCCAATTATTTTTGTTGCAGTACAGCTATGATGCAAAGCCCTCTATGTCATGTCACTCCAATATCAGAAAAAAAAATACTTTGAATCAATAAACGTACCCCTGCATATGCAGAGATTTGCATAGGAAAAAAGGGAGAGAGCACGCATTGAATAGGTTCTAAAAAAAGGGATGGATGCCGATGATGTCATAATACAATTAAAGAGTAGAATTCGATATCCTGAGTAAAGAAGCAAGTTTTAGATTCTCACTAGAAGGAACAACCAAAAGACCTTATACAAAACTACTAACTAGTTAAGTGCCATGGAAATAGAAAATATCACCGAACAAGGTTGTTGTGTTGGCTAAAGCACGATCTCCACATGCACCTATGGTAAGAAGTTTGATAAAAAAATAAATTGATTGTTTTTTAGCCAATCCCAAAATTGTATTGGAGATATAAAGCATATCTGTGCGAGCAGAGTACATTACATGTGTGTATAGGCATACAACAAATTGGCTTTGCATAGTTGAAGTATGCAAAAAAGTCCACCAAATTCTAGTGAGCAATTCATGAAGCATTAGGCAAGCAAATACCATCAAACCATGCCAGATGTACAAAGCTTAAGCATGAATTACAAAAGAACAAGAAATCTGGATCCAAACAACCATTAGAACAATAAATCTGCAGCAGGTTTTTGGCTACATTTTAATCACCAGACTGATGACTAAAATAGGTGATATTAGCTTTTTGGCTAAATTAATAGTCTTTTTGTTATTACTCATGGTTTCGATTTTCAGAGACTTGAAGCCTCAAGCTTCAAGTTCAAGTTGGCCTTTCCATAATGAAATGATTCCTCCCAATTGTAAGAATTATTCGGAATAACCACATGTCTATATAAAACTTCAGAAACCTAAACTACAAAATTTGTATAAAGGACCTTCTAATTTGCAAGTAAGACAAAGAAAATAGAGGAATGCATGCACTACGTACAGCCTTGACCTACTTACATTGTCGAGGTGATAGCCATGATGCCATGCTGCACAACCCTGCTATTTGCTTCCATGCACCTGTATGGACTGGACAAAGTTGGAGGCTTGGAGTTTAGGGAATCACTTGCATTGTCTGTTTGATTACATAGATAACCAATAGTGTCAGATAAGAACGTTTGTTGTTTTACTTTTAAACCCTCTAATCCACTCCACTTATCCAAGAGATCCATAACACCATGCAAACATATAGTACAAAGGAAGCATAGGGGAAAAATATCATCATATATCCAACAAAGAACTTTTTTTGCCATTGTTATCCAATGTACTCAAATCACCAAAAGAGCAATAGTGACGAGTGATGACTGCTTCAATAACAACCACGTCGTCTGTGATAGAAGATGCCACTTGTGACTACAGAGAGAGTTGCAAGCTTGATGGATCTCCTTCATGCCTAGGATCTCCTTCCACACTCGTGCCTCCAGTTCATGGTATCTCACATAAATTTGACCTGCATTACTAAGAAAATTTTAAGACATTGTAAGATAGAAGCATGGCATCCAACCGAGCAGCATGAGAAGAAGATGCCAAGCTTTCTAAGGGACATACCATACATGAAGTTATCCTCTGAAAGTACCCTGATAAGTGAACATACATATAGTATCAATCGTTTTTGCATCCTCTAAACTCTAATGTTGATATGTCATACGTAGACAAAGTAGACAGTCTGATCAATATCATGGCAAAGCATATGATTGCATTTCGAAGTAAACAATAACAAAGTTTAGGTTGTTCCATGTGTTGGAGTGTCAATTTGATCAGCTCGTTCCAACACACTACACTTTCTGCCTACTTGGACCTCTTCTTGGGCAAATTACTTCAGGAGTTAGGACAATAACAAATTGCATCACAGTTAATCATAGGCTACCGAAACAACAGTAAATCAGCATGCACTTCTAGACCTAGTGACTTCACCTGATGTGGCATCGGCCAAAGCGGCGGCCTGCAAACGAATCGGTGGGGTGGCTTGGACTGAAGGAAGTGAAGGGAGGATGCCTGTGCACCATCGGCTGGAGGATCTGGGTTCCCTAATGATAGCAATCAGGCGCGATGGCGGTGAGATGGAGAGGTACCTGTCCCTCCATTTTGAGGCTCAGACAATAGCTGCGGCTGCTATAGGAGGCGACTGTGGCAGTGAGGCGAAGTCAAAGATATGGCGGTAGTAGGCGGTGTCGGCGAGGTGGAGACAGAGAGGGAAGTGCTGGACACTAAGAGGATGGTGAGGCAGAGGATGGAGAGGAGAATGGTGCGGTGGTGGTGGAGGAGATCATGCTGGGGGCTAGCAAGAGGTGGGAGGTGAGGTGGCTGGCAGGAGAGGAGGCGTTGGGCGCTCAGAGGACGATGAGCGGTGGAGGTGAGGTGGCAGAGAAGGAGGGGATTGGTGCGGTGGAGGCAAAGGAGATCGTGCTGGGGGCTTAGGTGAGCAAGCACAAGGCGAAGAGGGGATTAGGTGGCTGGGATTAACTCGGTGGTAAACATGGGTAATTTTGTAGATGTGTGGCGGTAGTAGCGTGGGAACAATCTCAACCATTAAATCTGTAGAATTCATCGTCACTATAAAACTCTTTTTAAGTAGGATAGAACAGGAACATGTACGGTGTGGTGTACTAGAGGCACACATCCATGCATGTGACATCTTTTTCAGGAAAACCGAAAAAGTAGTTGTGAGTGGAGTGGTGATTAACTAACCACCTGATCCAGAGGCCTAATCAACAAGGCCAGCTCAGGGCATGAGACAATTGTCCCCCATACACCAAGAACACGGCCCACACACAGAATGTGTCACATACTCACATGGCCTCTCACACACCAACAATTTGTAAATTTTAAAATTTTGTATAGCTGATTGGTGCCTAGCTGCTCCACTAGCTAGCTCATGAAACTGAGTTTTGAGCTTAAAATTCATGCGCAACAAGAATGGCAGGATGAATTTTGATTTTACAAAAAATGTTACTCATGTCAGGTACAATCAGAATATTTTTCCTATCATAAATTAGTTATGGATCTACAAAAATATTAGAAAATACGCCTATAATATTCAAAGCACTTCCGTAAAACAATGCGGTATCAGAAAATTTATCCGTCTCCAAAACGAAATGAAAATTCTGTTCACGAAAAAAGGAATTCCTCCAAGAGAGTGTCATAGCTGATGGGCTTTGAATAAAGGCCCCCAAAAAAAAGGCGGAAATGCTTTCTCTCCGGCATCCAGCCCGAGAGAAATATCGGACACTTCGACTCGGACATCCCCCGTCTCTTTCTCTTCTCTCCCCCGCCCCTTTCTCTTCTCTCTCATTTCCTTTCTCTCTCTCATTTCAACCCATAGGAGAAAAGCATTGTTGTCGGAGAGGGTTTCAAGCTCGCTAGAACCCTAACTCACCATCGGCAATGACAGCAACATCAGCAGAGAGGGCTCCAAACTCGCCGGAACCCTAACTCGTCGCTGGCGCCGAGAGGAGGAGGCATGCTGGATGGAGTAGAAGGCGCCATCGTCGGAGAGGGTCCCGAGCTCACCGACGGCGGAGGCAACGCCGCAGGAGGTGTAGCCATTGCCGGTTAGGGCCCCGAGCTTTCCACCGGCGGCAGCGGCGTCGCGAGAAGGTAGCATGCGAGGCGGAGCTTGAGGCGTTGTCGCCGGAGAGGGCCCTGAGCTTCCGGCGAAGGTGAGGCTAGTGGGAGCGTCGAGCTAGGAAGAATTATTGCACACCATGTTTTTGTATGTTGCACATAATGTTTCTTGATGTTGCAATATCTTTTTGAATGTTGATACTTGACTTTGAAGTTGGTTTTATTTAGATGTTACACATATCATGTTTTAGGTGTTGCAGTCAATGTTCTTGAGAGTTGGATTTGATTGAAATATATTTTGATAAAGCAATGAAACATTCTTCAATAAAGGATGAAATATTTTTTTGAGTGATGAAACATTGCAACATTCTTTTAACACACAATGAAACACCCTTCGGAGATTTGTAAATCTCCAGATCTCCAGGCGTCTGAGCCGTAGTCGCGTCAAAAAAAGGTCTGTGTTTTAATATTCACCGGAACGAGTAGGATTTGGCCATTTGGGCCTGCTTCTCTTCCAAGTCTGGCCCATCTCGCGAGGCCCTCTGCCACGCTAACGAGAACCGTCGATTTCTCCTCGGCTCTCTCCCTACCGTTCGATGTTCACCGTCTGATCTCACTTTTTTTTTTTACCACCACCCCGACCCGAAAGCTGACGAGTTTTACTAGGAGAGCCGAGGCATAAGTTTGACCACGACGCTGCTCCCCACACACACCGCCAAACCGCCTGCCAGTGGGGCCCACGTGGCAGCCACAAGCAAAAGGACAGCACTGGGACACTCCACGCTTCGGCAGTAGGGAGTACCGATGCACACTGACACGTGGGTCCCACTTAAAACTCACGTGACTTGACCACCTGACTCCAGCAGCGGTGGCAGAACGGTGCAAACCCCCACATATGGAAAGAACAGTGCCGAGTAGTAGCATCTGCACCAGCTGCATATTATGGAGTTTTTTTTTCTGAAGAAAAAATACACCAGCTAATGCTGGCAATACAGTTCATTTCTCCTCCGATGATTTGGATCAGATCAGTGCCAATTCCGCAATCCGCGGTGATTAGATGAGTCTGACCCTGATATATCATTTTCCTTGATGAAAGGGCAATTGCAGGTTGCTCCTTTCCTTCTCTTGTCTAGTGCAAGCAAAGCTCCACCTGATGACATTACAAGATGTTGAACTGATAGTTGATGAACAGTTGGACACATCATGGCTGAACTGATTGTTGTTATTTTCATCCTACTGTATGAGACATACATCCACGATGCTTCTGCACCTGAAGCAGTGATGCTTGCAACTTGTCCAGGGCAGAATGGATTTGGAAATGAGAACTAGAGAACTAAACAGATCATGTACAAACGAAGAAGGGATGGCGACATGGATCATCCATCATGGCATGATCCTTGTGGCAATGGAAGGAGGAAGGCTATGTAGGCTGGAGCTGGCTTCTCTATGTGATTGTGGCGCCTTCCTTCTCCTTTATGAAACGGCCCTGCAGTGCAGTAATGCAAGAAATGCAAAGGTTTCATCAGAACAGAGTTCAGTAACAGAAGGTGAGGCATGTAAGGATTTTGTGGAGTAACGGCTGGTTCGTGCACTCCAAGATGCAGGCAGAAGTATCTCTAGCCAGTTTCAGTTCATGAATCAAGAATGTTTGTTCTTAGTTTGCCAGTTTGTGGATATGTGGTTTATCAAGAAATATGAAGTAGATAAGAGTTGGCTTTGAACTCTGTAAAACTAGTTTCATTTCCTTCATGAAAATGGAAGAGGGATTGTCTATTGCTCAAAAAATTAAAAAGATGAAGTACATAAGAGGTTTGTCTATCAGCTAGAAAGTGAAACCATGAAGTGCATTTTGATGCGTTCTAGTTCAGAAAGTAAAAAGGTCAACATATCCAGCCACAGTTTATTTGTTTCAAGCGATGTGTGAATTCTTTCTTTGAAAGGAGAGTGATGTAGTGAATTCAGTATGATTTTCAGTTCAGTCATAACCTATCTTTCATCTAGAAGTTCAATGCTATGTATGATCCATTAGCTTTGCTCAGGGGCAAATAAAGTGTACTATCTTCTGATAAGCAATTTGCAAACAACTGAAGCTCTGTTAAGGAAATTCTGACAAAAAACCAGAAATATCTGATAGGAGCTAAATCAACACGGATGTTGTGGAAATGTCTAACCTCTCTTTTTCAGATAATGGAAATGACTAACCTGTACAAAGGTCTGAAACCCACACTTCAGCAGTTTACATCCAATTGAGGAATAGAATCTAATCCTATTATCTCCAACTAATGGTTCGATTCCTACACCAGTTTCATGGTAACATTCATATGTCCTTTTTTTAGATAATGGATAGAAATCCGGCCTCTATATCCACAAGTGGATATACATAGCCAAACATTCATATGTCCTAACTCAGTATATTCAGTAATTCCTGAGGTAATGAGCTCAATCCAATCAGTTACAGCAAAACAGTTCAAGTCTTTTAAAGTTCCTGGGCCTGGATACAATTACTGATGAACCAATAAATGAGAAATCCAGTTTAGTTCAGTTCAGGTATGGAGTCTTCTCAACTTCTGAAGCATACAGCAACCAGTTCAGGTTCAGATAAATTGATTACCTTCAAGCGCGGCCGCTTGACGGCATTGAGCCGGCGAACCTCGTACCGGATCCGCTTCGCGAACAGCCGCCCATGCCGCTTCTCCTTGTACCGCCTCACCTTCTCCGCCCTCGCCGCCGTCCCCACCGCCGCGGGCTCAGACGACGGCCCCACCTCCACGAACACCTGCACGAGCATGCGCCACCGGCGTCAGCACCGCGTGTCCAAGAACTGTACGGGGAGTGGCAAGGGGGCGCTTACGGAGTCGAGCTCCAGCTCCGCCGCGCCGTGCTCCGAGCCGGCGGCGGCGGCGCCACCGATGTAGAGCGACCCGCGGCCCGCCCAGGAGGCGAGGATCTCCTCGTAGTCGAGTTTCAGAAGCAGCGACCGCGCCGCCGCTCCGCCGCTGGAGGCGCCCGTGCTCGCGGCCGAGGAGCACGAGGACGACGTGGTCGTTGCGCTCGGGGACGAGCTGCTACAGTACACCCACCGCTCCCGTCCCCGGAGCGCGCGCCGCGCCAGGTCGTCCTCCTCGCCCGGGAACTCCTCCGTGCGGCCGGAAACGTCCGGCGAGGCCGCCGAGGACGACTCCCTGCCCCCGGCGGAGGCACCGAGGATGTCGGTGAGCGACGGCGCCGCCGCGAACAGCATCGACGGCTCGGGATGCAGCGCGAACGGCTCCATCTGCTGCTGCCTCCTCTCCTCCTCCTCCTCCTCACCTCCATCTCCGCCGTCCTCCGGTGACGACGGCGCCTCCTCCTTCACCACCAACCCCACCACCTCCTCCTCCTCCGCCGCCAACCGCACAGCCTCCAAATCGTCCACCTTAATCAAGTGCCGGCTAAGACTAAGATACTTGGTCTTCTTCTTCACCTTACCCCTGGATCCCCGACGAGCCTTCCGCCGCCGCGCGCCGCCGCCGCTGGCCATTCGCCTCCTCCGCAAATATCACACAACGTCAGGACCTAACTGCAAAAAAGCGCGGGAGAAGCAGAAGCAGCCAAGCCCGTTTGGAGGGAAAGCGAGGGATCTCCCGCGAGCGGGGGGAGCAAAAGGGTGGCGCTTTTCCATGATCCCTTGCCGACGTGGCGGCGGGGATCTGATGTGGCGGCGCGGCATTGGGCGGCCGGATTGCGGTGTCGCCTTTCCGCCGTACTCGATGTGGAGGTAGGGTTAGGGTGGTCGGCGGGAGGAGGAAGAAAAGGAGAGGTTTTATGGGAATCACGGGGGTTTTGTGATGGATTAGGGTGGATGTTCACGTCGTCGCCGTTGGATCTTTCATGATATGTTTGTATCATTATACTGTGTATGGTCAAACGAAAATCGCTTTAAGCGAGTTTAAAAACTACTGATGTTCACTTAGGGGCGATAGTGCAAAAGGAAAAAAACTATTACTTTTTTCGGTTTTTAATAAATAATATTATTGATTTTTGACACGAAGTTTGACCTTTCTTATTTAAAAATTTTAAATAAATATAATTTATTTTATTGTGATCTAGTTTATTAATCTGCTTCTATTTACAATACTATCATATAATACTACAATTAAGATTAATAGTGTGATATAAAGTCTCTATTTTGATACCACAATCTACTAATACCAACCTTTTCAATTTTCCAATGCATAATTGTTTCTTTGCCTAGACAATCAAGTGGCTCCAAATTTTGCTTCTCTCCCCCTCTTTCTAGCTGCAAATCTGCAATACTCTCATCAAGCTGTATGACGCAAAACGTGCAGACGGTGACGCGGTGGACCATCCCGGCCGGCCGACACATCACGGCGCGTATGTGATTCTGCACTGCACAAGGCAGTAGTAGGAGTACATGCCACAAGGGTGAAACAAACAAAACGAGTTTAGCCAGGGGAACAAGTCAAAATTTACCCCTGCTCTACGCTGGCTGCTTCACCATGATACGCCATTTATTTTCTAATGTATAACGCTTTGGCTTTTAAGATAACATTTGATTATTTACAAATATAAAAAATATAAGTAATACTTAGAATATACTTTTAATAATAATATAAATCATATAAATAATACAACGAATAGCCAAACATATTGATCGAAAGTCAAATCGTTCTAAGTCTCTACGAGACAAGATGAGAGTGCTCTCTTCATCCTAAAATAAACTAACTTGCAGACTTTAAATTTTATTTTAAAAGAAACTAATTTTTATTTTTTTTATCAACCTATGGTTCATAAATTAAAAAAATTTATCTTTTTAATACCGCTTATATACTTGTTAACTAATAATAGTTTTATATTAATTAATGGTACTTTAGTCTTTCCTTCCTTCTACTAATTTTATATTCGGAATCTAGATTTTTTTTTTTACGGAGGGAGTAGGAGAAGGAGACGCATCTGGCGTGTGATGATGCAGCCTTGCTCAGGCTCGGTCACTGGCATCTGCCACCGTGCGCGCGCGATTCACAAGCAAGAGTCAAACCCACAATGGCATGCGATGCTTTGACCTTGACCGCTACGTAAACTTTTCTCTTTTGTCACTCTTCCTGTCGCCAGTTTTTTATTCACAACAAGTCTCAGTGAGCAGAAGGGATATACACGTATACTGCACCTATCAGACCAAATTTAATACTCTCTCTGTTTTTCTTTAATTAACAATTTTGATCAACAAGTTATTTTCAAATAGTCTGTTTATCCTAAAATATAAGCATTTTTAGAGTTTTTACAAAAATTAAAAAAGTATGTGAAATTGAGAGGTGGAAGGTTGTGATCGGTTGAGAAGAGAGTGTAGCTAAAGAAATTAAATGGAAGATAGTTGTGATTGGTTGAAATAAGGAGTTAGGTAGAGAAATAGTTATATTTTTAGATAAATTTAAACTCTAGACATAGTTACATTTTGGAACGGATAGAGTACTTGGCATTGCACGGAATCCAAAGTTCAGTTTCCTATTTTACCCCTATGATAGTAATTATGTATGCACCCATACTAATTTAGAAACTTATTTATCCATCTACCTACTACACATAACACTATATAATATTCCAAGAACAAAATAGTCATATCTAGGGAATATAATCATTGTCTAGTTTTGTATACATGATCAAAAGTATCAAGTAAAAGAAAATGAAGCGAGTAACAGAGGTGATTGGCACCTCTAGCTTTGTCCATATCACATCACTTCTAAGAGCATGTTTTATAATCAAGGTGGCTATTACCTCTAATTTTATCTATGTCATTTACCCATAAGTTGAGAGATAACCTATACAATAGGTTATCTCTAACACACAAACTCCAATAACTTTAATACTCTTATATTTTTATTAGAGGTTGCCTCTCATATGAAGGGTGACTCCTTTGCTCCCTGCCTCCTTCTCTCTTCTACCTTGTCAAATAAGCCTACATGGCAACTTGTGATAAGTTTTTAGAGGCTTATAATACTTGCTCTAAGGCACTTGTCCCTATGTACTACTATAATAATTTTATTTTGTTTATTTGCTCTTAATCTATTGGTTCTCATTGTTAGGTACCGTTCGAATCTAAGGGTTTAGGAGAAAACTTCCCTTGTTTCTTGTAAGCACGTTTTTCGAAATGTTAAATGGTGTAATTTTTTGCAAAAATTTTCTATATAGAAGTTACTTTAAAAATCATATAAATCTATTTTTTAAATTTACAATAGCTAATACTCAATTAATCATGCGCTAATGATTTACCTCGTTTTACTTGATCTTTTTCCTTTTCCTCTTCCATCATGTTCAAACTAAACCTTACTCTCTCTTGAAGTTTGTGAAGAGGTTGTCTAGGGATTGCTCCTCTCTTGTCATCTTTTTCTTCTCCACATCACCATGTTAGTTTGCATGGTATTCTTAGAGGTAGCACTATTCTTCTTATTGTACTTGCTCTCACGCATCCACGCTCCGACCACACCACAACATGGTTATATTTCACAAAATCACATATTTGTACATCCTAGAACTACATATATGACATGTAGTTTATCTTAAAAGTACAGATTTCTCATTTTTAAATATACGACAGTATTAACTTTTAAAATAACATTTGACCATTAGTCTTATTCATAAATTTAGTATAAACATAAAAAAATAAAATATAATTAAAGTATCTTTAATGATAAAACATATCACAACAAAATAAACGATACTTACAAACTACATCCATCCCAAGATGTAAGAAATTTTGGCTATGCACCTAGACTGCGAGACAAACACTTGTTCTTGTCTATAGCAAAAATCCCTTATATTTGAGATGGAGGTAGTAGTTTTTTTAATAAGATAAATGGTCAAATATAGTGTGTAAAAGTCAATAATATCGTATATTTTAAAACAGAGGTAGTAGATCGCTAGGTTTGTTGCCCATATGAAGCTTTGAAAATCTATAATCTTGCAATGATATTGGCAATAAATATGTAATTCCACGACACTTTAGTTTAAAATTTATAGTTTTTCTATAAACATTGTGGTAAATATGTTATTGCTGCTATATTACGACTTACAAATATATAGCTTTATGCTAAGTTTATCAAATTATCTATATATAGTTTAGAGAGATTGTTTTTAAAATATATTATACACAATATAATAGCAATTGCAGAACAAATAGGGAGATTTCACTCCCAAGGTTTACGATTCCAACCAAAGTCCTATCGTTTTCATGAATTTTCGTGATTTGGAAGCGGCTTGAAATTAGATTTTAAGGGGGATTTCAAATGGTTTTTGATAAATTCAAATTTGAAACAGTAAATTCGATGGAAGTTTCCCAGATTTCGATTGGGGTTGATTAATTCAACCCTGCAACGGTATTGTAAATCATGTTCACTCCATGTAAAAACACTTTACAAGAGATACGATGCGCGTCGTATTGTGAGATCCAACCCGCTAAATTAAAATTAAATTTCTACAATAGATTCACGGACATGTTGTCCAATACAAGATTTATCCCCGTACGAAGAGGGTATGCTACCATGGGAATTATAGATGCAATTGTGTGACTACGAAGTTAATTCATCTTGGTGAGAGGCAAAATTTTCCACCATTCATTTATGGATGTCGAGTTACATTATTGGTAACCATATCATTAGAATCGCAATCATATGTAATTTATATCACACCTGTCACCGTCCTGTATATAGTGAGAACAACTTCTCTAGATCAAACGCATGCCTAGTACACTTACAATGTATCTTCAGTTATTCAGTGAGGTCACGGATTTATTTCGACATGCTATTACAGGGCACGTAAAGTTGAACTCTTGACTACTATATGCAAAGTGATGTGCCTGTGTGCACTCATTTACCTTGTAAACGGGAAAACAAACAAACAAGAAATTAAGAAGACATTAAACTAGCTAAAAACTCATTTGCCTTATAGTTTTATGATAATTTTGTTACTAAATCTGTAGTTGTATGACGCTCCATCTTAAATATATACTTTCGTGATAAATTTGTTGTTAAATCTATAGTTTTATGATACACTAACTTAAATCGGTCAAATTATCAGTAGTTTTGTAAAATTTACTCATAATTAAAAGAAGAAGAGCTGTACTGAATTTTGTTCATGGGAAGAGAGGATTAGGAACAGAATCAAGGTAGATACACCACATTCCACGTTACTAACACTCCAATTCACCACCCTCAAATCACACCACGTACGGATGCATCCATGCATGCAAGAAAGCTAAGCTCAGCTCAGTCGGACCGCATGCGGTTGAGCTGGTTCAGCGCCGGCTGCAGGATGTTGTAGAGCACCCACGCGATGGCCGGCGCCACCACGAACAGCAGCAGCAGGCCGCGGTTGTCGCCGCCCTCCGCCGCCTCCGCCGCCAACTTCGCCACCTCCTGCGCAGCCGAAGCCTCCGGCGCGAAGGCGAACCCGGCCGCCGCCGCCGCGCCGAGGCCGAGCCCGGCGACGAGCACCTGCTCCGACCGCATGCGGTTCAGCTGGTTCAGCGCCGGCTGGAGGATGTTGTACAGCACCCACACGATGGCCGGCGCGATGGGCAGCAGCAGCGCGAGGCCGCGGTTGTCGTCGGCCCCCGCCGCCGCGGCCACGTCGGCGATCTGCTGCGCCGCGAGCGCAGCGTCCGTCGACGCCAGCGCCGAGAAGAAGGCGCCCGCCATCGCCGCGACCACCGGCGCCGATGAAACCGTCAGGCCCTTCTTGGTCAGGCTCTTCAGCGAGATGCTCGGCACCCTGCCGCTCCCCGACGACGGCGATGACCGCGCCACAATCTTGGCCGGCTTAAGCATGGCCATCGCAGCTATGGTCGCCATTGACACCTTCTTCTTCTTCTTCTTCTTCTTTGTGCTCTAGCTCACCTGCAACTATGGCCGCTGCTGCTTGACGTGGTCGTGTGCGTGTGTGCAGCTTGGGTTGGATGCAATTCTGAGTGTAATGTCGCTGCGTTTCTAGAACGGCGGATGCGGCTTATCTGGTGCGGCGATGGAAGGAGGCGTGTGTGTGCTCCAGGCTTGCAGCCTTATCTCGCGCCCTGCAACGCCATTGGCTGGGAAGAAACCGGGGTGGGTCCCACGTGCTGACGTGGAAGTCAGGCTGGTGAAATGGAAAAATCTTGGGAGGCTTGGCGCCTCTGAATCGTTCTAGCGTGCTCCAGAATGCCCCATCATTAGCATCATGAACATTCCATTGACGTAGATGCATAATTACACGCCCTAATCTGCCACTATGTTCTACTTCAATTTAAGGTCACTGGCTAAACGATCATTAACCATCGCAAATCTTGGGAGGAGAATACGGGGAGTGCTTCTGATTTCCGAATTAAAATAGACAGGGTGTATTCAACATTCCAAAACAATGGTAAATATCCACGAATTACTTCATGCATAAACCGCACGATATAATGCAATGGACGGCAAACAACAAACCGAATTAGATACAGCACAAAAATAAAAATACGGTAGCAATTATTCACTCCCGAAATGCTTCCTCCAACTGATGGAGATGGAAATGGAAATGATCGGATCGGAGGAAAGGGAATCCTGCGTTTCAGCAATTATTTGTCAGGGAAGGGACTACGGGCAAAGAAACAAAAGGCTAGCTGCTGATTACAAGTTTTGGACAGAAAGTTCCATTTCATTGCAAAGATCTGCTTGCTTGCTGTTCACTCAGCCCTCGAGCTGAAGCTTCTTGATCGTATCGATGTGCTTCGCTGGGTTCAGGCCCTTGGGGCAGGCATGTGTGCAGTTCTTGATGGTGTGGCAGCGGTAGAGCTTGAACTCGTCGTTGATGGAATCCAGGCGCTCCTTTGTGAACTGGTCACGGCTGTCCTGTATCCACCTGCAACAACGAATGGATGTTCATAGGACACAGCAATCACAAGGTGTCGGCTTGCAAAAATTGGGCATTACAGATGGCAGCATAAACCACCAGACCAGTCATATCAGATCATGTTTAGGAGTTTTGCTTCATGATAAAATTTGAGCAGACAAAACAAACCTACCTTAAGCTTATTTTCACTATAGAATCAAAGACGATAACGTCATTATATATAGACAGCAGCTATACTGATTATCCAAGCTGCAAACCAGATAAATTCCTAATATCTAATACAAAACCTTTAGTTCACAACTGCACACAGAATAAATAAAAAAAAAGGCAATATGAGCCGAATGTGAAGCAAATTACGGTACAATCAAATCAAAACACTAAAGGATTTATATAATGCTAACAAGTTTTTTCCTCCTTTTGCTGTTAACAAGGATATGATACAATAAAATCTGTATGTGAAAGATTGAATGTATCAGCAACATGTAACAGTGAGCTGGATTGACAACTGAGGTACTCATCTAGAAGGTCAAACAATTGTTAGATTACATCGACAAACAGGTGACATCAAACAGATCATGGGATGAACTCAGCAGGAACAGGAAAGAAATTTGTTGCTGAATCCAAGGTAAACAATGGACAATCCACTCATTAAGTCTATGTATTGTGACATTATGAAGCATTACGTCTTGAAATGATGGCACAATGGTTCAAATGCATTAACCAACAAAATTTCATGTTCATTGTGAAGGCAAACACACCTCTTAATTCAGATTCAGATATAACAAGCTAGAGTTATACCAGTATCATGCATTGCACCAGAGTTTGCTAGAATGTGCTATTAACTTTCTATGATAAATAGGCACAGAAATAACATGTAGAGTAGAATTCAAGTAACCCAGAGCTAAGCAAACTAGTCTACACACTGTGAGACAGTTATTCACTGCACGCACCTTGATGGTCAACTCACTGTATAACTAAATCTACAAATAAATTGTAAAAAGTAAAAGTATATTCATGACTGAACGCACCTTGATGGTCAACACTGTATAACTAAATCTACAAATAAATTGTAAAAAGTAAAAGTATATTCATGACTGCACGCAACTTGATGGCCAATTCACTGAGCATTCAAAAATACCATATCATAGGTTGAGGGTATGAAAAAAAAAGAATGTTCCAAGCCTTTAGCTTCATAAATGCTCAATAGGCAGAAAGACAGTACAGTACATTGGTTCAACTAAATAGTTGAAAAGAGCGCCGCATTGGCTGCTGGTCAAAAGATTGAAATATAGTTTCAGGTATCAAACACTGAAAAACTGCATGGAGGCAAACTTATTATGCTGGACTACCGCAGAGCTAGTGCTTTGATCTACTGGTTTGCTAGCATCTACCAAGACGCTTTCTTCACGCCCAACAGTTCACCCTTATTAGCCAATGACCGGAACACAATACGGGACATGCGAAATTTCTTGTAAACAGCGCGCGAGCGGCCCGTGAAGATACATCGGTTTCTAAGGCGTGTCATGGAGCTATTTCTTGGCAGCTTGGACAGCTTATAGCGAAACTTGTCCCGCATATCTGATGGAAGATCAGGGTCCCTACAAACAGCCTTATAAAGCTTTCCTTTCAGTTCATATTTTGCTGCGAGCAATCTACGTTTGTGATCCAGCAAGTTTCTCTTCTCCGATACCCCATGATATCCTCGAGCTTGGATGTGCATGAACATGTTGGGTTTTGGTTTGATTAGCGTCCCCAACAGCGGAAGCCTAAAAAGGGTGAATGTGTCATGGACTTAGCAACATCCTAAAGCTTACAGCAAAAACAATAATCATATTAGACAACTATCATTCAATTTAAGGTAAATATGTGCCAAAGGAATGCACAACAAAAATCTTTAGCATCAGATATTTGGTAAATCATCATCCATTATATGCTAATAAAGGTGGAAACTACTGAAAGAGACAGCAGCCAGGCACTACTACAAACAATTTACCCAAATAGGAGTTTAAACACAGTAAGGCTTGCAACCTCATTACAAATCAGCCACTACTTTAACCATGTTAAGACATTATTTGCTATTTGGGTATCTAATTTCTGATCAGTAGGTCAGGTACAAAAAGTAGAGTGCTTGTCGCACAAAATGCCTTGAAAGTGTCTAATCTGTCTAAAACTAGTAAACCACACGGGCATTCAACACATTTCATCACCATACTGTATTCACTTACGGTCAAGTAGCTACCAAACAAACATAGGATTGTAAGAGGATCACACGATTCATGACCCCATCAGACATATGGACAATCATCCTAATGAAAAACATTTTCACACAAGCATCACCTAAACAAGCACGAAAGTCAAAATCAATCTACGCATCAATTGACAACCATTTCGCAATCATCAGCGCACACCCATCACACGATCAATTACACACCATTCAATTAGCAAACAGATCCAGCGCACCAACAAGCAAGCACACCATCACAATACCAAAAGCATATGAAGGGGGGAGGCAGAGAAGGCGATTGTATACCTGTTGGCGTGGAGCAGCGCGGCGGGGCCGAGGTACTCCTCGGGGTTCCACCAGTAGGAGGGGCAGGAGGTGGAGCAGCAGGCGCAGAGGATGCACTCGTACATGCCGTCAAGCTTGGCGCGGTCGGCCTTGGTCTGGGGGATCTCCTTCCCCGGCTGCGGCGGCGGGTCCTTGCGCTTGAGCCACGGCTCGACGCTCTTGTACTGGCTGTAGAAGTTGGTCATGTCGACGACGAGGTCCTTGATGACGAACATGTGGGGCAGCGGCGAGATCGTGGAGGCCGAGGACGCCGAGGAGATCTTGGTGAGGCAGGCGAGGCCGTTGTCGCCGTCGATGTTCATAGCGCAGCTGCCGCAGATGCCCTCGCGGCAGCTGCGGCGGAAGGTGAGCGAGGGGTCCTGCTCGTTCTTGATCTTGAGCAGCGCGTCGAGCACCATCGGCCCGCAGTCGGAGAGGTCCACCTGGTAGTCCTTCAGGTGCGGCTTCGTCGACGGCGAGTCGGGATCCCACCTGTAGATCGAGAACGTCTTGGTGTTCGCCCCCGCCTTCGACGACGACGGCGGCGGCGGCGGCGCGGGGGCCGACGAGTGGGGCTTGGAGGCGACGAGGCGGGAGGAGAGCGCCGGGGAGAGGAGGGCGCGCGCCGCCGGCGAGCGGCGGAGGAGGGCGGCGGCGGCCATCGCGGCGGATTTGGGGTTTCGCCTCTTCTCTTTTTTTTTTCTCCTTTTCTATTGGGTCAGTGGGCGCGTGCCCGTCTTAGGCACAGCTGGGTATATATAGCCTGGGACGTTTTCGTGTCCATGACATGTGGGGCCAGGGGTAGGAGGGATTGGAATGCCGGTGCTAGGGTTGGGAGCGGGGAGGATGGGAGAATGACATGTGGGCCCAGATGGTTTGGGTGTTGGGCCGCTTTGTGGACGGCAGAGTGGAGATGTGGACAATTTATGGGCCGCTAGGAAGAAGACAAGGGCAAGTTGCTTAAGGAAAATGGGAGAGTTCAGAGTTGCTTTCCAGAGAAGCAGTTTGGTTTGGTTTGATTTGGATTGGATTTTGGGAGTGTTGTTTGAATTTTTGGTCTCTTTCTGTTTTGGCTCTGATGTCATTGCTTCGTACAGTGGGTTTTAAAGTTTGAATTTTTGGTTTGTTTCTGTTTGACTATGATGCCATTGCTGCATATAATGGGTTTTAATTTCTTGTCTGTTTCTGCTTTGACTTCTAATGTCATTGCTGCATTTTTCTTTTGGCGGCGGGGGCTAATAATGAAGACAGTTCGGACAGACTGAAATAAATACATCATGTTCAAATTACTTCAAAGTAGGATTATATGTTTTTTTAAGATAATAGACAAAAATTCGGTCTCTCCATTCACATGTGGATATACACAACCAAGAGTACGAGTATATGTTAGTATAAAGACATGGCGAGGCTAAAAAGTTTGCTTTCAAAAGATTTTAATGCTATGCGGATCATGGGCAGGTGCCTTCCCATCTTGGTTTGGATCCAAGAGTTGTGGAGAGGTCCATGTATCCATCATCCGTCCAGAAAGGCGCTCAAGACATGGACATTTGGAACTCAGAAGGCCCCTGAACCCGAGTTTAGAGTCCATCCCTATTGAGCTGCCCTGAGCCTACCACGCAACCCTTGGGCTGAAAAATGGGTGCGTTAGTTGGACATCCGGGAACCAGGTCGTAACATGGTCCTGATCATGGTCCACCACTTCGGACTACCCAGGGACCGTCATGTGTATCCTGACTAGCCAGATCAAAGTGGAGCAGGAAGGTCACTCTTTCTCTAGAGTCGCCAAGTGGTGGCTCCCGAGTAGGAGGTCGAACCTTGCACTTCAGGTGTCTAATAATGAGCACCCTAGCTGCCTTAGGGTGGCCAGGTGGTAGCCTCATGTGTTGAAGACATGTGGCTAGGTGTCCAACCGGATACTACGTGGTCCTTGGGAGCGATTCGCAGGCTACAGAGCCGTCCAAAGCATTTACTTAAGATTCCTGCAGTTTTCCTCTCAGTATCAACGCTGAGAGATAGGCGTATGCTAGACACTCTCTCCAGCGGAGTATACCAGGAGTCTGTGAGAGAGAATGAAGACTAGAGATAGGCCCGACGTGGAGTCCTGCAAGACGATTGCTTTTACAGTGTTTTAGCGTTCAGTTCAAGAAATTAGCTCAGGCTTATGATGATGTACGGTGTTCCTATCTTTCATCGAGCGGTGAGCGGTAAGAGCCGTAGGGTATAAAAACCTATCCTAGACCTTGTAGGAGGGGGAGACTCTCCAGACCGGTAAGAACCTTAGGCTTCTTAGATTAGCCCACGAGTGCTCAAGAACTTGTAAGAATACCTTTTGACAGGAATAACCACAGAAGTAGGGTTATTATACTTCGGGAGGCCCGAACCGGTATACTTGCTTGCGTCTCCACGGCTCCTGGGCATACCCGGGCACGCCACGCACGCCCTAACCCCTCTAACGAACTTCGGTCCACGATCTCCATCGCACATCAGTGCTCCGAAGCCGACACTATTTATAGCCGAGATTTCTAATGCGTGAGCGCGTGCTACCTCTACAGCTCGTGCTTGCTTTCGAGCTGGCAACATTTTGACATAGGTTGGGTTAAACAGTTAAGCAACGGGCTGGCCCATTGTAGCATCGTATGAAAGATATGATGTGGCCAGTGTTGTAGAATGGCTACGTTGACGGATCGCCCAGATCCGCTCCCTTCCCTTCTGCGGCAAATGAGGCATCGAGGAGATGTAGAAGACCGTATCCCTTCCTGCACAATCACACCACAGAAGAAGACAATAAACACAAGAGACACAGATATAGGGACATTGCTCTCTCTTTATTAATCAATGATCAATGTGTATAATTAAGGCACCCCTGCCCCTCTATTTATAGGTAGAGGAGGCTAGAGATAAGAACCATAAATTTATTTCTAACTAATTCGGATTGGTTCATAAGAAAGAATTTTATCTCCTAAAGAGATAAAGATTCGTAACACTCCCTCTTGGACCTATCTGCAACCAACTCATGCCTCGTCAAAACTCCTACCAAAACCCAGTGGAAAAAAAGGCTAGGAAAAAGAGTACATAGTTGCCGCCATGCGTCACACACCGTTGCCTCGTTAAAAACCTTTGTGAGGATCACAAGCTCCATTCAACTAAGGGAAAAAAAGAGTACAATGTTGTGGACTCGCCGATCCACTGATTAGGCTGTGTTCAGGGTTCTACTCCTCCTGAACCATGCAAGTCTCTAAGTCTTTTCATCCTAATTTCACGAACAAACTTTCGGAAAATACAAGCTAGGAGAGACTTAGTGAATAAATCTGTCAAGTTGTCACCTGACTTGGACTGCAGGATATTCACTTCCCCTTGCTTCTGAAGCTCATGAGGATAGAAGAATTTTGGAGTAATATGCTTCGTCATATTGTTCTTGATATAGCCTAGCTGCATCTGTACGACACATGCTATATTATCCTCATAGATAATAGTAGGGGTATCGGGGATACTCAAACCACATGATCGCTCAATATGGTGAGTCATCTTCCTAAGCCATGTACATTCTCGTGCGACTTCTTATAGTGCAATGATCTCTGAGTGGTTTGTAAACGTCGCTACTAAAGTTTGTTTACTAGACCGCCATGAAATGACTGTACCACCACGAAAAAACACAAAACCAGTTTGAGAACAGGCATTATGGGGATCAGACAGATATCCTGCATCTGCATAGCCCACCATGGTTAAATCTCGTTGCCTTGGAAAGAATAAGCCGAGATCTTGCGTACCCTGGAGATATCTTAGTACTGTCTTAACGCCAACCCAATGTCTCCTAGTAGGAGACGCACTGTATCTTGCTAGCAGATTTACCACGAACGTAATATCAGGCCTGGTGCAGTTCGCAAGGTATATCAGTGCTCCTATGGCGCTTAAGTATGGGATTTTCGGTCCCAACATTTCCTCAGTCTCACTCCTAGGACAGAATGGGTCTTTGTTCCGATCATGGGATCTCATAACCATGGGTGTCTTCAAAGGTTGAGCCTTTGACATGTTAAATCTCTCAAGAACCTTTCTAGTATAGATTGACTGGTGCACTAAGATCCCGTTAGGGACATGCTCGACCTGTAGACCCAAGCAAAACTTGGTCTTACCCAAGTCTTTCATCTCAAACTCTGTCTTGAGATAGGCAGTTGCCTCCTCAATATCCTCTGCGTGGCCAATGATGTTCAAATCATCGACACAGACTGAGATGATACAGAAATAGACTGAGATGATACATAAACCCCTTTGGGACTTTCTGATAAAACATGCAGGGATAGTCCTCATTATTAACGTATCCTTTCCCCAAAAGAAAGTCACTCAGCCGGTTGTACCACATACGACCAGATTGTTTTAACCCAAATGACGATCTCTCTAATTTTACATTGTACATGTTGCGATTTGCTTTGTCCGGGACCTTCAACCCGTCAGGGACACGCATGTAAATCTTCGAATCCAATGATCCGTACAGATATGCGGTCACCACATCCATCAACTGTATTTTCAATTCCATGCCAGCTGCCATAGACATCAAGTATCAGAACGTTATGCCACTCATTACACGAGAATAGGTTTCATCGTAATCAATGTCAGATCTCTGCGTGAACTCTTGTGCTACAAGCCTCGCTTTGTATCTCACCACTTGTACCCAACAGGGCACATAGTGGGGGGCGTCAGGCTTACCGGCCCAAAGACGTGCCACTTAGCAAACGAGTGTAATTCCGTCTCTATCACTTCTTTGCATTTGACCCAATCCAAGCGCTTACGGCACTCTGCCATGGATTTAGGTTCATGATCATGATCCATCATATTAGCGATTTTAGAAACGAAATTTATGTCGACATGTGTAGTTTTCCGGTCATACAATTCTCCTAAAACAGCATAGTTTGTGGCAATTTCCTCATCCTGGTTTCCCAAAACAGGAGAGAGTTCCGATTCGCCATCAGGACTAGGTGCGCACGCTAGTCCATTAGGGCCTCTACCCTTTTGGCGTCCGTCCCCTGGACGGGTCTCCTTAGAGACTTCTGAATAGGAGTGTGATGTAGGCGGCTCCGTATTCAGCTCTTGCGGACGTCTCCGCTTAGCCTAAGTCGAACCATCCGAGTTTACCCCCCTCTTCCTAGGCTTAGGGGCTGGAGTAGAGTCTCCCTCCATGGGTATCTCCACTCTCTCCGGTGCATTTGCTGCATAGATATGCGACTTCGATACTCCTCTTAGATTAGTGAAAGCGTCTGGCAGATCATTAGCTAAGTTTTAAAGGTGTATGATATGTTGAACTTCCGTTTAATGTCTGGCAAACACGGATCAAGAGTATGGATACTGCTCGAGTTTCATTATATTTCACGGCATTCCTTAGAGTCGAGGTACTTTCCTCCCCATAATGCCAGAAAATGCTCTTCATCGAAAATGCAATCAGCATACCGAGCCGTAAACAGATCTCCAGTTTTAGGCTCCAAGTAGTAAATTATGGACAGAGACTAATAACCCACATAGACCCCCACCTTACGGTGCGGTCCCATAGTCGTACGCTAGGGTGGTGAGATCGGCACATACACAGCACAGTCGAACTTACGCATATGGAAAACCACCGGTTCTTGACCATGCGCCAGTTGATGGGGTGAAGCAAAATGATACGCAGACGGTCTATATTGGATTAACTTTGTAGCGTGCAATACTGCATGGCCCCAACATGTAGTAGACAAATTACTACCCTGTAGCAATGGTCTGGCAATTAATTTAATCATTTTTATCAATGACTCAGCAAGGTCGTTTTAAGTGTGAACATGAGGAATAGAATGCTCTACATTAATGTCTAAGGCCATACAATAGTCATTGAATGCCTTTGATGTGAATTCACCCGCATTATCCATCCGAATCGTTTTGATGTGGTTCTCGAGAAACTCCGCACGCAAACGGATGATCTGCCCGATAAATCTGTCAAAAGCGTAGTTCCTCGTAGACAGCAAGCATACGTGGCTCCACCTTGTAGAGGCGTCAATCAACACCATGAAATATCTGAATGGCCCAGACCAAGGGTATATGGGTCCACAGATATCCCCTTAGATTCTCGCCAAGAACCGTAGGGGTTCGACCCTCAACTTCTCAAAGGATAGTCAAATGATCAGTTTTTCCGTTGCATAAGCGGGACACACAAACTCCTTGGGGAAGTTTTTAGTATTTATGCCATCACCTAGCGAACTAGTGATTATTTTCTGCATTATAGTTAATCCAAGATGACATAATCTCTCATGCTAGATCTTAAAGGACTCTGGGTTCCTATAGATTGTCTGCATCACAACATATTCCTTTGGGGTTTTATTTTAGTATAGTACAGTTCATCAGAGCTTCCTGGCATATTCTCAACCACTATGGTCTCAACGTCCTTAAACAATGTCATGAAGAGAAATTCATCTCCTCCTTCACATATTGTGGTGAGGTGGTAGCCGCAACGTCGGATATCCTTAAAAGTATGAAGCGTGCGTTCAGCACTTGGGTATAGGAACGCTTCTTCAATGAAGATCTTTGTACCCATAGGGAGGACGACAATGGCTCGTCCTGAGCCAACTATGTGACCATTACTCCCAGCAATGGTGAGGATACTCTTATCCCGCTTACGCAATGTCGTGAAGTATTTGGCTCCTATAGTATCGAGTGTGTTACCGCACTGTCAACCAAGCATGTCTCGGCCTCCATTGAATCGTACTACGCTAGTTCTATATGAGAGATTATATTGATTCAGTTCATTATCAATGAAGTGAAAAGCAAGAATATAGAACAAGACAAGGCCAATATAACTCAACAGAAAAACTTTATTAATGTAAAGGACCATCCTAAACCCACTGCCCAGGATGCATAGCATCTTTATTATATAAACGACTCATTGTTCTGCTACAAAGAAAAGATTACAATGACCAAAATGATAATCTAGACTTAAGACTCATGACTGATAACTTGGGAACTACTGCATGTCCCCATGTACGTTCTCTTGGTCATCACCCAAGAGGTCGTCGCCCTCCATGTCTGTAACACCCTGAAAATTATCCCTATATAAAATATTGTGGAAAATGAATTCTTAGAAATTTAATTAAAAGTCGCAATGAGTGAAAAGAATAAAAGCAGGAAAAATCTGAAGAGAAATGGACTTGCAAATAATTTTATAAAATTCTTTGCTTAATTATTTAATTTCTGGAATTTTCTGGGAATTAATTGATTAGGGGAAGTATTTTTGGCAAAATCAATAAGCTCATAGCATTAAAACAAAAAGAAAAGGTTAAATAATCCCCTCACGGTCTATGGGCCAATTCTCAGCCCATTACTGTGCGCAGCCCATCTCCCTCGCTCGCACGCACGCCGGCCCGCGGCCGCTCGGGTCGCCGCAGTCGCCGACAGGTGGGGCCCACTTGTCGGGTCGTCATCCTCCTCTAGCCGAGCGGCACTGTAGCGTCCGAACGCCACTGCCGCAAATCCCGCCAAATCCGTTTGTCTCGGGCCTGATCTCTCCAAATCGGTTGAGGGGAAACCGAGTCCTCCTCCTCCTCTACCTAATCCCTTAGAATCCGGAGCGGAATCGTGCGTGGAACGGAAACCCGAAGCCTCCCGAGTCGGTTCTCTCTCCTTATCTCGTTGCCGCCGCGAAATCCGTCGAGACCGAGCCAAACTCCGCCCCTCTCCGCCTTAAATAGCGAGCCCGGAACCCCTAGGATCGTTTTTGCCCTTGAGATCGAGCTCTAGCTAGCCCTAGCCGCCTCCCCACGCCTTGCGCTTGCTTCACCGCCACCGCCGAGCTTCGGTTGCACGCCGCCGTTGCCTCAGCTGCCGTTGGAGTTCGCCGCCGCCTCGGTTAGGTTTGCCAGACCCCGTGGAAGCCAGGCCGCTACTGCTTAGCCTTCGGAAGCTGCCGGAACGCCGCCGTCGCCGAAGACCCAAAGCCTTCTGCTGCCTCAAGCTCGCCGCCGGCCGTCTCCGTCGCCGTTCTTCGCGGTTTCACCCTCGGTAACGATCGCCTCGACCTCCTTTACCCTTTCCCGCTCTCGCCATGCGTCGCTGCGCCGCCGATCGCCGTCGACCATCGGGTCCAGAGCCGCCGCCGTGGCCGCCGACGTGGTCGCCATGTGTGCGCCAGTTCGGCGCCACCTCAGCGCTGATTAGTCGATCCGATCGGGATCAACCGTAGCCGTTGGATTTCTGTAACGCCCAGAATTTCGTACCGAAATTCTGAACATTAATGTATAATAAATCCCTGCCCAGGAAAGCCAGGGTACACAAACCAAGTTGCCATACAGAGTGTCTTACAAACAGAGTAAAATGTATATTACATAAATGCAGCGGAAAAAGATAAAATGGAGTCTATAAACATCTGGCCAAGCAGCCGCTTCCATCCCACAGGCACCTTGACGGCGGAGCCAGCCTATTCCTCAGGATGATCTTCATCTGACGCGTCCTCCAACACTGGGGGGAAATTGGAACAAGGCTGAGTACCACCCATAGTACTCAACAAATCACACCCACAAATATGCATATGCACAGGGTACAAAGATGGGATAGGGTTTGTTTTGCATAAAAGCAGTTGCAAACAGTAGTAGTTCGCAAACAGTAAAAAGGTTGATTAACTTAACAATATTAATTCTCCACTGATTAACGTTAAACCACGTTAAACAGGCCCAACCATTCCCAACTGATTGACGCTACACCACGTCAACCAGTCTCCACTGATGAACGCTACACCACGTTCACCAGACACCTCCGGGTACCGTTACACCACGTTACCCGGACTCCACTGATTAACGTTACACCACGTTAACCAGTCACCACCGGACAACGTTACACCACGCTGACCAGCTTTTCCCGATCAACGCTACACCACGTTGACCAGGCCGTGCTGATGGATGTTACACCACGACCACCAGGCGTCACTGATGAGAGTTACACCACACTCACCAGTCTCCACCGACTAGCGTTACACCACGCTAATCGGTCACCCCCGGTCAACTCAACCACATCGACCGGACTCAACACCTTCCACAACACCAGTTTGATAAGACATGATTAATTATCTAGGGTGAGACTAATCACGGTGAGTCTTGTCCAATGTGCCCATAACCGTGGGCGCGGCTATTCGAATAGTTTTACTCTGATCAGAGGTGTACAACTGTACCCACAAGACAGCCCTCACACACGTTCCCGTGTGCCAGTACATCACCACGATGTCCCGTACGAGGCTGTGACAGGACCGTTCACGCAACCTCTCCCTAACCATCCACACCACGCTGAGGTTGCACCTGCCGACGGGGCACGCCATATTGGCCAGGCTACCCCCCTTGCGCCACGGTGAATCCAGCAGCCGATCAACCCTACCCCGGGCCGACCCAACTCCATCCCGCTCACCCTCTTCTTCGGTGCCTAGGAGAGGGAGAAGAAACGCTTCAAGCCCAGCCGTTGCCCACGCTGGCCTGTGGAAAGTACGGGAAGTTGCCCAAGTGGTTCCCGCGAACCGGTCCTTAATTGCCATGGGTGTGACAAGCAAAACCATACACCCACAGCCCACCATTTAGGTCAAGTTTTAATAATTTAACAATAGCCTATCCAAATTTCCATTTTGCGACATTGAGTCGAAGCATATGAAAAGGTAATATTTAATTCCCATGTGAGCTATGTTGCTAAGCATGGCTAAGCATCCTAAGAACTATAATCTAATCACATTATTACCCAGGTGACAAGGGTTTAAGTTTCAAAACTATGGCTGAGTTGTAACATTGCAGAGGTAATAACCACCCACATGAAATATTAAAATAATACAGTTTATTTGAGTAAACAAAGCAATTTAGCGAAAAATAGGTACAAAGTGTTCAAAGTAACAGTGCAACTTGCCTTGCTCCGGCTCAAGGTACTCTGCTACAATCTCGAAATACGCGGGAGAATTACCGGCGTCGGATTCTACAACAAATAATGCATAAACAATTAAAAATAGGACATTGGGCAATCAAACATGGGCTGAAAGTATTTTTAATGGATTCTTAGCATTTTTCTGGATTTAATGAAATTTGAATGGACTTAATCGGAGTTCGTATGAATTAGTTATGATTTATTGAAGTTTTACTGCTATTTTCAGTGTAAATATAATTAACAGGCGATTTATTGCGCATTAAACCGAATTAAAGACGTCACCGGAGAGAGAGCGGCGCATAGAGGCGGGCGCACCACGTGGCGCCACCGCGGGCAACCACGCGGGCAGCCCCGATTTGCCACCCGGCAGATCGGACGGCCCCGGGGAGCGGCGACCGAAGCCAGCCGTCCCGAGCGGGAGGCGGCGGCGCGCACGTGACCCGATGGTCGATGACGGCGACCACCCGGCACGGCAGCGGCCACAAGGAGGGCGGAAAGGAACGGGAAAACGGAGGGGGTTCTCACCGGCGGCTCGCGACGGCGAGCGACGGCGCGAAGACGACGGTGGCGACGAAAAAGCGGCGGCGGCCTCGGGACGATGTCGGCGACGGAGCTCCGATGGCGGGGAAAGGGCGAGAGGCGGTTGCGAGGTGTCCTGGAGGATGAGGAGGACGGAAGAGGAGTTAGGGCGAAGAATGGAGACGCGGCGCGGCGGGAATCACCGGCCGGAGAGGAGGCGGAGTGCCGATGCTCACCGTGCGCGTGGGTGGGGTGGTCTAGCGGGATTTGGCTTCCACGGAGTGGCGGCCGAGGTGCGGTGTGGCACGGCGGAGGTGATGGCGGTGGCGGTATGGCCTGGCGGCGTCCGGAACGGCGGCGAGCGGTGGCCGGAGTCGGCGAAAAACGGGGAAGCTCGGGTGCGCGGTGGTGAGGGGGTTCTAGAGCACGGGGAAACTCAGTGTGTTGGGGGAAAAATGGAGGAGAGGGATGAGGGGCTTTTTATGCAGTCGGCCGGGAGAGATCGAGGCCGAACGGCTCCAATCGTGCACGGGAGAGAGAGCGGCGGCGTGGAGATCGTGTGCGCAATTTGTGGGAGTGAGGGGCGTGGACGCCGGAGAATTCGGGGAGGTGGGGCAGACTCGGTCCGCGCCCATTTGAACCGAGTGCGAGTACGGGAGGAGGCGGGAGGCGGCGCCGGATCGGACGGCTCCGGGGATTTTCCTCTCCGCCTGATTCGGACGGAGGAGGAAGACGATGCTGACAGGTGGGTCCGGCCTGTCAACGGGAGGCGCGTCGGCGCGGGTGCGAGCGAGGGCGCGGGCGCGGGCGAGGGACGCGAGGGCGCGAGGGTGTCACACCCTGAGTTTAGCCACACTAAATATTACCTGTGAAAAATACCCAAGAAAATAAATTTAAAAAGGATAGAGGAATTAATTGATGGTGTAAAATGCAAGATAATAAATTATCGTGGCCGGGAATATTTTTCTTGTATTCTCTGTGCCAAAATACATTAACTGGATTTTTAGTGGAATTTACAGAGCACAGGAACTATTTTTAATAAATCAAATACGCTTATCGGAATTAAAATCGTCCTGGAAATCTTTTTCCTTTTCTTTCCCTTCTGTTTTCTCTGTTTCCTCTTTTTCTCCATCGCCGGGCCGCCAGCCCAGCACTGTGCCGGGTCCTTTTTTTTCTCCCCGGCCTTTTCCTCCTCGCGCCCGCGCCCCCGCGTCCTCGCGCCCGTGCCCCGCTACCGCGCCCTCCGCGCCCTGCGCCCGAGCTCCCGCGCCCAACGCACGCCGCTGACAGGCCGGGCCCGTGGCCTGTCATCTCCATCTTCCTCCCTCCGTCCGAATCGGGTGGAGGGGAAATTCCCCGGAGCCATCCGATCCGGCGCCGCTACCGCAAGGCTCATCCCGCGCGCCTCCACTCGTTCAAAACGGTCGCGGACCGAGTCCGCCCCACTCCCCCGAGTTCTCCGGCGTCCACGTCCCCTCTCTCCCGAGAATCTCGCACACGATGCCCACGCCGCCGTCCACTCTCCCGTGCGCGATTGGGGCCGTTCGGCCTCGATCTCTCCCGTCCGACTGTATAAAAACCATCTCCACCCTCTCCTCCATCTTTTCCCCAACACGCCGAGCTTTCCAGTGCCCCAGAACCCCGTCGCCACCGCGCACCCGTTCTCCGCCATTTTTCGCCGCCTCCGGCCGCCGCTCGCCGCCGTTCCGGCGACGCCGCCCAGGCTACTCTCGCCACCATGCCCTGCACCCGCCGCACCGCGCCGCATCGTGGCCGCCACTTTTCCGTGGAAGCCGAAGCTCGCCCGGACCGCCTCGCCCGCCGTGCACGGTGAGTATCGGCCTTCCGCCTCCTTTCCGGCCGGTGATTCCTGCCGCGTCGTGTCTCCATTCTCCGCTCTAACGCCTCTCCCGTCCTCCTCATCCTCCAGGACACCCCGGCAATCGCCTCTCGCCCGTTCCCCGCCGTCGGAGTTCCGTCGCCGACGTCGTCCTGAGGCCGCCGCCGCTTTTTCGTCGCCACCGTCGTCTTCGCGCCGTCGCGAGCCACCGGTGAGAACCCCTCCGTTTTCCTATTCCATTCCGCCCCTCTGTGTGGTCGTCGCCGCGCCGGGTGGTTGCCGCCGGCGACCATCAGGTCGCGTGCGCGCCGCCGCCTCACGCTCGGGACGGCTGGCTTCGGCCGCCGCTCCCCGGGGCCGTCCGATCTGCCGGGTGGCAGATCGGGGCAGCCCGCTCGCAGGTCCCCGCGTGGTTGCCCGCGGTGGCGCGCACGTGGTGGTGCGCCCGCCTCTGTGCGCCGTCGCCTCCCTCTCGGGTGACGTCTTTAAATGGTTAATGGCATTAAATCACTGGTTAATTATATTCACTCTGAAAATAGCAGTAAACTTCAATAAATCATAACTATTTCATGCAAACTCTGATTAAGTTCATTCAAATTTCATTAAATCCAGAAAAATGCCAAGAATCCATTAAAAATACTTTCAGCCCATGTTTGTTGACCCCCATGTACTGTTTTTAATTGTTTATGCATTGTTTGTTGTAGAATCCGACGCCGGTAATTCTCCTGCGTATTTCGAGATCGTAGCCGAATACCTTGAGCCGGAGCAAGGCAAGTCGCACTGATACTTTGATCAATTTGTACCCATTTTTCGTTAAATTGCTTTGTTTACGCAAAATAAACTGTATTATTTTAATAATTCATGTGGATTGGTATTGCCTATACAATGTCAGGATGAAGCCTTAGTTTTGATGACTAAAATCCTTGTCACCTGGGTAATAATATGAGTGAATATAATCCCTAGGATGCTTAGCCATGCTTAGCAACATAGCTCACCTGGGAATTAAATAATGTCTTTTTATATGATTCAACTCAATGTCGGAAAATGGAACCTTGGATAGGTTGTTGTTAAATTCCTAAAATTTTGACCTAAATGGTGGGCTGTGGGTGTATGGTTTTGCTTGTCACACCCATGGCAATTAAGGACCGGTTCGCGGGAACCACTGGGCAACTTCCGTACTTGCCACAAGCCAGCGTGGGCAACGGCTGGGGCTTGAAGCGTTTCTTTCTCCCTCTCCTAGGCACCGAAGAAGAGGGGTGGGCGTGATGGAGTTGGGTCGGCCCGGGTAGGGTTGATCGGCTTGCCGGATTCACCGTGGCGCAAGGGGGTAGCCTGGCCAATATGGCGTGCCCTGTCGGCAGGTGCAACCTCAGCGTGGTGTGGATGGTTAGGGAGGGGTTGCGTGAACGGTCCTGTCACAGCCTCGCACGGGACATCGTGGTGATGTACTGGCACACGGGAACGTGTGTGGGGGCTGTGTCTTGTGGGTACAGTTGTACACCTCTGATCAGAGTAAAACTATTCGAATAGCCGCGCCCGCGGTAATGGGCACATTGGCCAAGACTCACCGTGATTACTCTCACCCTGGATAATTAATCCTGTTTTATCAAACTGGTGTGTGGAAGGTGTGAGTCCGGTCGACATGGTTGAGTTGACCGGGGGTGACTGGTTAGCGTGGTTTAACGCTAATCGGTGGAGACTGGTGAGTGTGGTGTAACTCTCATCAGTTACGCCTGGTGGTCGTGGTGTAACTTCCATCAGCGCGGTCTGGTCAACGTGGTTTAGCGTTGGTCGGAAAAACTGGTCAGCGTGGTACGTTGTCTGGTGGGTGACTGGTTAACGTGGTGTAGTGTTTAATCAGTGGAGTCTGGGGTAACGTGGTGTAACGGTACCCGGAGTGTCTGAGGTGAACGTGGTGTAGCGTTCATCAGTGGAGACTGGTTGACGTGGTTTAGCGTCAATCGGTTGGGAATGGTTGGGCCTGGTTAACGTGGTGTAACGTTAATCAGTGGTGAATTAATATTGTTAATTAAATCAACTTTTTACTGTTTGCGAACTACTTCCCTTTTGCAACTGCTTTTCCGCAAATAAACCCTATCCCATCTTTGTACCCTGTGCATATGCATAATTGTGGGTGTGATTTGTTGAGTACTGTGGGTGGTACTCAGCCTTGCTCCAATTTTCCCCCCAGTGTTGGAGGACGCGTCAGATGAAGATCATCCTGAGGAATAGGCTGGCTCCACCGTCAAGGTGCCTGTGGGAATGGAATCGGCTGCTTGGCCAGATGTTTATAGACTCCGTTTTACCTTTTCCGCTGCATTTATGTAATTTATAGTTTACTCTGTTTGTAAGACACTCTGTATGGTAACTTGGTTTGTGTACCCTGGCTTTCCTGGGCAGGGATTTATTACACATTAATGTTCAGAAATTCGGTGCGAATTTCTAGGCGTTACAGAGGGCGCGAGAGAAGGGCGCGGGCACGAGAGAGGCCGGGGAGGGGGAAAAAGGAACCGGCCTGCGGCGCGCGGGGAATGGCAGCACAGGAGCGGGCCGCCGGCCCAACAGGAGAAAAAGAGAAAGGAAAAAGGAAAAAGATTTCCAGGACGATTTAAATTCCGATAAGCGTTTTTGATTTATTAAAAATAGTTCCTCTGCTCTGAAAATTCCACTAAAAATTCAGTTAATGTATTTTGGCACAGAGAATACAAGAAAAATATTCCCGGCCCTGATAATTTATTATCTTGCATTTTACACCTTTAATTAATTTCTCTAGCCATTTTAAAATTCCTTTTCTTAGGTATTTTCTCAGGTAAAGTTTTTGTGTGGCTAATATCAGGGTGTGACAATTTCCTCGGTTAGATCGTGGCCGTCCGATCGTAGTGATGTTTGACCTTGACACATGGCCAGATCTCGGCCGTCCGATCCAAACCCTAGAACCCTAGCCGTTGGATTCCCCTTGTGGACCACGGTGGACTCGGTCCACCATGGACCCGATGCCTCCCTCTCACTGACAGTGGGCCTCACTGGTCAGCTGAGAGCCTCGTCTCTCCTGTGACGTCATAAATCCCTTTTTCCGAATAAAATTAATTCAATTATGACGCAATAAATCAGTTAATTCTTTTAAATAGGCTATAAAATGGTTAAAACTTCCAAAAATCATAACTAATTCATACGAACTCGGATTGAGGTCGTTCAAGTCTCTAATTTCTCTAAAAATCATGAAATATGCATTAAAAATATAATATGGTACTGTTCATGTGTGTTGATGTACTGTTTTTGTTTGTTTTGTTTATTGCCTATAGCTACCGACGTTCAGGAAGAGGCGCAATTTTTCGAGGCAGGTGTCGAAGACTGTGTGGAGCTGCAAGGCAAGTCACACAGATTCCTCTTTCTCATTGAACATATTGTTCCTATGATTAAAGCTATGTTTTCTTTCAATGCTGCATTTATTTTGGAATGTCATCGGGACAGGGAAACCCTAACCTTTGTTTATGGTCCCTTTGATTTGATCACATGACATTGTACCTATGGGATAATTTTGACTAGTTATCTTTATTTACTGATTAGCTAGAATAACTATAGGACCCTGCTTAGCTATGCCTAGCAATTAATAGAATAACTTATGGGTTGTTACAGTAATTTCTATACTAATATTGAGTCACATGAAATGATGTTCCATTTATGGTAGTGGTCGTACGAGGACATTTTAATGGTTCACTAAAACTTGAATAAAAGGTGGGTTACGAGCACCAGGGTTGGAATGTTGCTAGCGGTGCTCGTGACAGTTAAGGACCGGTTCGCGGACTACCCGTTGCGAAGCAATACTCGTGCTAACCACAAGCTAGTATGGGTAATGGTGAGAACCAAAGTGTAGTACGTTCAACCGGGGTCCACCATGGTGTGTTGTGGCTATGTCAATAAGACCACCATGGCTGCGTCAATAAGTCCATGTCTTGGGCGTTGGATCGTCTCCCAGCCGAGGTATCTGATCAATCCTACCGGAGATTGGTAGTCCAGCAGGTGGCTTCCTTGTTGTGCGGATTACATGGAGGGTCCTATCACAATTCCTTTCCGAGATACTGTGGTGGTATTGAGGGACACAGTGATGTGTTGTGGAGTTATGTCTTGTGGGTAAATTGGTACATCTCTGGTCAGAGTAAAACTATTCAAATAGCCATGCCCACGGTTAAAGGCGGCCTAGCAATATTTTCTGTGATTAGTCCCACCTCATATAAAACTGGATGGTTGAACAGTGGAGCATGTGTAGCTCCAGTTTGGAGTGGTTGGGCCTATACCGTTTTGGTGAGCAGCATAGTGTTGATTAATACTGTTATTTAATTAATGTTTTATCACTCTCTCAAAATGTTTTATTACTTGCTTTTACGCAATTTTGAGCCATATTATGCCATCCTTTGTTATCCCGTGCACTTGCATATTTGTTGTGTGGCTTGCGGAGTATGTCATATGCTTACCTTGCAATCAACAATCATTCAGAGGAGGACTACAGTTAAGAGGACTACCTGGAGGACTGAGAGGGAGCCCAGTCAAGTGCGTGGAGTGGGAATTGTCACGCTGTTATTTATTTATCCGCTGTTAGAACTTTATTGTTTGGAGAGGTACCATTCGTCTCTGTAATAAATGCTTACGCTTTGTAAACAATTACTTTGATTATCAATTTTGTCATGTGTGCCTCGGTTGATTCCTAGACGAGGATTTACACACAATAAAACTCCAGAATTTTGGATGAAAATTCTGGGCGTGACAATGTCGAAGTCCCCGAGGTCTCGATAGTCATCCCCAAGGCCGGCATCGGCATCTGTAGCAGCCTTGGGATCAACATCTATGGCAGCACAACAGCAGCAATAGTAGACTCCTTAGGAACTGCAGTAGGTTCCTTAGGAGTAGGCTTCTCACTAGTCATTGGCACCTAGACAAAGTGAGATTCTGGGCCCTGCCTCTTCTTCCAATCATGGTACATCTCAACGAGATAAGGTTATGTAGTGCAGTTGCGCGCCCAATGCTTCATTGAGCAGCATTTGAAACAACCCTCACCACCCTGCTGAGATCCTCTAGCAGCACCAGCATTGGCCTTGCGCCCCTTGCGGCTACGGGGTTTCTTGCCCCGGTTGACGGCCTTCTTGAACCTCGCCCCATTTGGCAGTGTGTGATTCCCGGATCCCTTCCCCTTAGAAGAACCCTGTCCAGAACACTGACCCTTCTGATGGACAACGTGAGCCTCTGGAATAGGTTACGAACCAACAGGACAAGCATTGTAGTAGGCCATCAGAAGTTTGTTGTGGACTTCAGCGTTCAACAATGATTGGATAAGCTTTGAGTACTTGACGTACTTAGTCTCACGGTACTGCTCTTGCATCATCGAGTTTTTGGGTGGAAAGTGTCAAGAATCTTCTCAATCATATCCGCGTCTATCACCACCTGGTTACAGAAGCGAAGACGACTGACGATGCGGTGCACGGTACTGTTCTAGCTCTCTACGGTCTTGAAATCACAGAATCGAAGTTGAGCCCAGTCTGCTCTAGCCTTCAGGAGAATGGCAGTTTTCTCGATGGTGTAGCGGTCCCTCTGGGCCTCGCACAACGTGTGATGTTTACGTAGCTCAAGGTATTCAGTCCTAAGATCCTCATGAATGTGCTTTCTGATGAACGCAAGTGCCCTTGTCCGCTTTGCTACCGGAAGCGGAACTACACCAGCCCCTTGCCGACGGATGGCCTCAGATATCTCCATTGCGGAAGGTGGATTTCACAGTCTATGGCCTAGGTCTGGTAGTTCGCCCCTTTAACGGGGAGAATGAGGAACTCTCTCTTGTTGAAATCTACGTCAGACATGGCCTATTGTCATGCAAAAAACTAACGTCGGGTTAACTTGCATGAAAACAAAGTCACAGAACAATGTAACGTAATCCTATGTAATTACTGGTATTTTTTTTGGAATTTATCTTTCATTTACCGATTTTCTGTGATTTTTATTGGCCTTATGACATTAAATTAATAATTTTATGCCCACAGAAAAATATCACAATGTAAGAAAAAAAAATAAACCCAAATAATGCTTCCAAGGGAGGGGTCACTAGACTAGGTGATTACACATTTTTATGGAAGCATATTAACCTAGAATCATATCTAGATTATATAGTTGGAGTTGTATCAAATTTAAAAGAAAATAAATGCTTAAAAACACCATCACATGGTTATTAATGAGTCCTGGGACTTACATGCAAGAAACCAATTAAAGAAAGGTCTACACAGCAAGTTTACAGCCACTAAACACAAATTGATGTAATTTCTGGTAAAATAAGGGTTCAAACTGTAAATATTACATGAACAGTGAACTGTCGGCGTAAAAATCAACATTTTCAAGGACTTAAACGTAAATTATCAATAAAACTGAATTTAATCGGGCTGAAAACGCCATCGGGCCGCGATCTTATTGGGCCCCACACACAGAATGCCAAATGGGCCGAATTCAAGGCCCATCTATAGTTTCAGATTTTTATTAATTTGTGTGTGGGCCGGTTGGTGCTGTTGGGCCAAAAGCGGTCAGACAGTGGTAGGCCGGCCCGCCTAAATGACCGGCCGTGTTGATAACGTGTCGTAGAACGGCTACGTCGACGGATCGCCCAGATCCGCTCCCTTCCTTCCCGCAGCAAATGAGGCGTTGAGGAGATGTAGAACCCTTTCCGCACAATCACATCACATAAGAAGAATAAACACAGGAGACACAGATATAGGAGCATTACTCTCTCTTTATTAATTAATGATCAATGTGTACAATGAAGGCACCCCTGTCCTCTATTTATAGGTAGAGGAGGCTAGAGATAAGAACCATAAATTTATATCTAACTAATTCAGATTAATCCACAAGAAAGAATTTTATCTTCTAAAAAGATAAGGATTCGTAACAGCCACTACGTGTAGAGGAGAGGCTGCTAGGCACCCAGGCCTCTCGTATGTACCAGGCACATGCTTGTAGCATGCATGCCCAAAGATGTAGGCCTACCAAGTAGATGAGGATCTTAACCACCACTGTCATGACGGCTGAAAAAATTTGTCGAGACTTTTTGGGTGAAAGCTTGATGTTTCAAATACAAATTTTTATGGTTTATTAGTACAAAGTTTTGGATTTCAAATATAAATTATAGATATTTGAGTTGAAAGTTAGAGGCTTTCGATAGAAATATTTGGAGGTTTCAGTTTAAATTTTGACTCTTGAGTAGAAAGTTTGGACACTTGATTGAAAGTTCGAGACACCTAGTAGAAAGATTTTGACATTTCAATTAAAAGTTTGAGTCAAGTTTGGAGACTTGATTGAAAGTTCAAGACACCTAGTAAAATGATTTGAAGATTCTATGTTGAAAGTTTCAAAGTTCAAATTGAAAGTGTTAATTTCATGTATCATGAGCTGGATGTTTCAAATTCATGACCTGAAAGTTTTTTGATAGTTTTTCCAAGCTATTTATCGGTGACATACAATGCCCTTATACAAAACGACACCGACGACACATGATCGTTCAACTTAATATGCGATTGTTCCGCTTAATATATGGCCATCAGAATCGGCTAACACTAATCTGTTATCAACACACGCAAATCGCTAACTGCTTCGCCAATCTGCTAGGAGGCTAAGCACGAAACTTGTCCCGAGCGGAAATGACAAACCGCAAGTGCGACTTAGACTACTGGTGCACGCGCGCAAATTAGCATTCCCTATTTATAGCGGGCTTTCTATATGTCAGAGCTTACATCGCTCTACTCCGGTAGACTTTTGGCCCACTAAAGGCCCATTCCTTAGGTGAAAAGGAAAACCTTTACAAGGCCATTCTCTTGATATCCTTACAAGTTATAATAAAGGAGTAAATTATTCATGTATTCAACAATTCAAAAAGGAAACCTCCAATGTTCAAGACACATGAGTACTTGAAAAGAAAATACATGCTCATGCATCCTCTTTTATGTCCTTTGAAAGGGTTCTTCTGTTTGTCCAATGAGAAATGTTGTGGTAGGAGCCTAGTTATTAGGACCGGACCGGACCGGCGGTCGGACTGAAAAAAACCGGAACCGGAGACTTCAACGGCTCGGTTCACTTAAAAGACCGCCCATGCAATCGAACCGCTAAAAACCGGTTAAACCGGCCGGTTTTTTATGAAACCGTTGAACCGGGCGGTTTTATTGGAACCGGCCGGTTTTTGCTTGTGGACGTTATTACCCCTATTTTTTTTATGATCATACAAATAAAGATATGGGCAAAATCGTAAATATTCAGTTTTTTTAGGGTTGCTGCAGCAGGATTCGATCCCCACTCCCCAGACCCCATTCATCGGCAGGCCGGCGGCGTCGGCGGCGGCGGCGGCGGCAGAGGCGCAGGCGCTCGGCGGCAGCGCCGGTGGCGGCAGCGCCGGGTGGTCGCCGGCACCCTGCCTCCTCTGCGCCGACGCAGGGGACGGCGACCTCGTCCTCCCGTTGCCAGCCTCCTTGGGCCTCCTCTGCTCCGGCGTCCTCGTCCTCGCCCTCCCCTTCTCCATCCCGCCGACGACCGCCTTCTGCTCCCCCTCCCGCTCGCCCCCGCACTTGGCCTTGGCCTTCTCCGCCGCGGCCGACGCCACCGACTCGGAAGCTTCCTCCTCCTCCTTCCGCTCCAGCCTCCTCTTCACCACCTCCTTCTCCGGCTCCGGCGGCCTGGGCCGCGATACCGACACGGCCGTCTCGGACAGCACCTCCTTCACCTCCTCCTCTACCACCACGGGGCAGAGAGACCTCCTTCTCCGGCGGCGGCAAGGTTATTTTCTACATATGTTTGCCTTGTCTTACATAATTTGTTGTCTTGATGGAATATTATGTTTGACAATGTTATTTCCTATCCTTGTATGTGTTGTGCCATGATGGATATATATGGCTTACAGTTGTTCGGGAACAAAGAGCTACAATTTCAAATAAACATGGGGAAACTCTTGCTGGTTTATTGCATCAAGCATGTTCAAAGAATCTTGTGATCCTTTGTCATGGATTCCGAGCTACAAAGGCAAGTCTGTTGCATCCATCGGAATTTTTATTCTTAATTACTTTACGTATCGTATAGAGTTTATCTGCGTAAAAGACTGACGGTCTTACCTTGACTGTTCTTTTCCCAATATGTGTGGCCGTCTCAACAGATATTGCTTTGGAATTTCAAATGTCACAATAATTTTTGAGTGCAGTTGCTGTGATTATACAATTAAAATATTTATGTGCTTATTTTTTTCTATAAATCGACTATATATATATTGCTCCGGTTCAATATATTTCATGACCGGTTCAATTCATCCGGTCTAAAACTATCGAACCAGCGGTTCAACCGGTTCTTAACGGTTGGACCAGTGAACCAGCGAACCGATGGTCTCGCCGGTTCAATGTCCGGTCCGGTCCTAATAACTATGGGTAGGAGTCCATCCATTATATTTGAAATCTCTCTCGGTTCAGAACAAGATGGTACAGTACTACACTAGACAGGTAAAATCAACAACCCAATTGCCATTAAAGAGGCGTTTACTCCCATGATCCTTTCATCTCCTACACCATGAAGAGATCCTGTCCCAGCAACAGGGGCACTGTATCTGCAGTAATATCACTTCATTGACTAGTAGTCCAGTACAGTACCTTCCATTGCCAGCTTAAACGAGATCTAGCTAGCCAGCATCGAGATATCATACTACTGGTACTGGTAGTACTTTCACCTAGGGTTCAGACGTTCATTCAGTAGCAATGGAGAATTTTCTGAAGATTTCGCCATTACAGCCACAATCTCATGGACAGGGAGATGCTGCAACAGAAGCATGGAAATGAGCCGTCTTGTCTGCCTCCTTCCGAATTCAGGCAACAGCACAGGCTCCTCTACGGCTCATTGCAGCATCTGCATCTTTTTACACGAAGAAGAGGGAACAGTGTCGGTTATACTACATTTTTTTTACTGCATTGTTCTTCAATCAGAACAACTGTACCGGTTTGTTTTACATTTTCTACTATTGTGTCCATGTGGGTGTCGAACGATGATTAGAATAACCTAACCAGGTGAGTAAACAAATCTATTTGCCTAGCATAATTATGACAACCTTTTCAACGTTGGGCTCAGCTCTGTTTGCCCCTATTGTTTTAGCTCCAACGTAAGCTAAACCAAGAGTCAAATTAAGGTCGAATCTTTTCAGACGAGACCTACTATCACCGAAAGCTACACTATTGTCTTACCCTAGATGTCTCCAAAAATTATGAGATCTACTAATTTAATTTAGGATTAGGGACGCATCAGCCACTCCAAGCGCAGCGAACCGCTGAACCGTAGTTAAGTATGGACACTTAAAACTAATTTCCAATTGCCGTTTGACTGTTTGTTAGGCATGTTAGACATTTATTCACCGGACACTACTTAAAAAAACTATTTTTTAACACACTCCTTTTCTTTTTACAGACAGATTAAAAAATACTCGTATGTAAAAATACACCAAGGCCTATTGGCCAATCACCGTCTGTAAAAATTGGTTTTCGTAGACAGTCCTATTAAGATGTAAAATAGAGTTATTTTCACAGACAATACTCCTAAGAGAACTCCGACAAAAATCATGTCCTCCCGCCTGAGAAAATCACTGACACTATAAACAAAGGAGGCATGGCTGAGACAGTCGCAGACAGTCTTTTTTCTCCATCTCCCTTACCTCTCCAGCACTCCTCCTGTCCTTCTCGGCTAAGTCTTCTTCTCCCTCACCTCCCGTCCATCTCAGCTGTACAAATTGATTTTTACGGATAATCATCTTAGGAAACCTGTCTGTACAAATTGATTTTCACAAACAGCATCATAGCTACCTGTGAAAATCGTTGATTTTTATAGGCCTTTGGTTGCAGGCGGCCGCGTCGACCGTGTGCGAAAATCAATTTTGACCACCTGTAATAACCTATTTTTGTAGCAGTGGGATTATTTCCACAGACTATGGCCCCGTCCAATGGAGATGAACAGGCTGATCAGCCTAGGGATTGCATATGAAGCTTTATAATTAGCACGTGATGAATTAAGTATTAACTATTATAAACTTAAAAATAGATTTGTTTGAATTTTTTTAAAAAACTTCTATCTATAAAGTTTTTTCAAAAATCGTGCGGTCTAATAGCTTAGAAAGCGTGCCCACGATAATCCAGTAGCTATAAGCTAAAAAGAACGGCCCTATATGTTTACACTTCTAAAAAATACAATTTATTAAAAAGAAAATATTCTATTGTATTGCTTAGACTATTTGTTCTACATTGTAAAGTTAATATTTAAAAAAATTTAATTTATCCTTATGATTAAGTAGATAATCTACGTCAATAATCGTAAAAATTAAATTGGGTGAATGTATGACGAGTGGGGCCATGTTTCTAAAGATGACAACGCTATCGATCATCTATTGAAGAGGCTAACTACAGATGAATAAAGCGACAAATGCATGCTTGAGTTGATTGGATTCGAAGACTGTGCCATGCATGTTGGACCATTGATCAATCACTAAACAATGATTAGAAAATTACGAAACAAGTCGCCGGAACCAACTAATCTTGGTCCCCCCCATTGTGGATCATTTCAACCGAATCCTCGTTAAAAGAAGAGAGACAAATTATGGTGTTGGAGTAGTTCTCTGCTCAAAACCACATCGTCAGCTACCTTTTATGTTGGTGAGAAATGTCTAACAAAAATTCAGAACACATTCCTATCTTCTGATAGTGTTGTTATGATATTGATAAGTTAGGGCTGCTTTAAAAACGTAGAGTTTTCAAAACACATAAACATAAAACACATGTGAATAGATAAATACATGATTTTAAAATAGAGGAACACTAGGTAATGCGTTTAGATGGTTTAGGTGAATTGAAGCACATGAATTTTAGAGGAAACCATATGTGGAAGAGAAAGAATAAAGAGAGAAAGAGAGTATGTATTGAACTTAGTAAAAAAAAAACAAGAGGTACGAGCTCAGGTTAAAATTTCTATAGAATAAACTTAATCCTACAAAAATCCTACTATGAATTTTCTTTGATCCAAAGCAGCCCTACCAACACACCATTGTTGCCATTCAGTAAGAAAACAAAAAAAAATGCCTCTAGTTATTTGAATGTAAATCACAAATCCTGTAAAAACATGGTTAATTAATACAAGCTCCTGATAAAATTCTCATATTTCTAGTACAGCACTGAACACATGAAGCTTGATCAATTCCACCCTAATACACCTGACATATGACAAGGCTCATGAAACTATGAGTTACTAAGCATACAAACATTTGGCTGAGTCAAAAAAGTGGATACTCCTCAGCTACAACACGACAATAGTACTTCATCTTTTAGCCATCTTGTTGGCAAAATTCCATCACAGGATAAAAGTGAATCACCACAAAAAAAAAAAAATTGCAGCACAGGTGGCAAGAAAGAGAGAGAGAGAGAAAAATAAAGTAAAAAAAACCAGCCGCAGCGGTGGGGTCACGGGGCCTAGCACACACACGCAACAGTAAATCTGACGCCACCGCCCCGATCCACCCCTCCCAACGTCTACCCACGCAATCTCCACTCACTGACAGGTGGGCCATGGGCCCACGTGTCATCCACGTCTCCCACTCCAGGCGCGCACTGCTGTCCCTTCCGTTACGATTCGGGCGCCACGGATTGTAAAGCCCAAGCCCGAAAATACGAAAACGCCCCTCGTATTCCCGCGTATTTAGGCGTGGATGCCATCGCGGTGGCACGGTATACGAGGTCTCACCGCTCTCCCTCCTCCTCCTCCTCCCGCCCGCCAGGTCGCGCCTCCTCCGTCTCCACCACCACCGCGCCTCGCGGGGCAACCTGCCCCTCGCCTTCGCACGTATTCACGGCTCTGCCACTCCACTTCCTCTCTCCTGCTGCTTCGCTCACTTGCTTCTCTCTCTCTCTCTTCCAGTCTCCGACTCTCCATGCCGTGCTCGCGCTATTAATGTGGTGGTAAACGAAGGGAGCGGCGCGGCGGTGGAGGTGGCGGCAGGCGGCGAGGGGGGGCGGTGGGAGTGGCGTACTGGCGTGGTGCAGAAAGGCCGCGGCGTTTTTTTTTTTCTTGCGTCGTCGTTGTCGCCGTCGTCGTCGTTGTCGTGTTTGGGGGGGAGGTGTGCTTCCGTTCCTAATCCCCATCTTTCGCTTCCGTTTCTTGTGCTCGGTGGTGGCGTTTGTTTGTTTCTTCTCTTGGATTCTTAGGTCTGCGTGCCTCGTCTGGAGCTGCGAAAATGTTTCGACTTTTTTCCATTTTGTTTTGTTGTTTTCTTTGAGGTCAATTCCTCTGTGGGGAATTGCACGTCTTGTTCTTCTTTTGCCCCCTTTGCGATGTTTTTGTACTGTCCGCAAGATCGTTCGGTATGAAGGGCTCGAAATTCTCCGTTTTTTTCCCTTTTCTGTTCTTGGATGCATTTTGCATTTGTGTTTTATGGTCTCTCCTTTGCAAGTTGCAAGGTTTTTCTATGGATGTTTGCATCCAGGCGCCCAATTGACTTCCATCTGCAACCTGCATTTTTTTTTGCTCCGCCTATCTCGGCAAGTTGTTTTCATGGCAATGCTGGTTAGGTAAAACCGCAGCGTGCGGTTGTTTCTGCAGATTTTGCGTTGACGGTCTGTTCTCCTCGCATGCAAGATCGAAAAAAGATTAGATATTTGGAGAGTATGCGCCATGTTTGAAGATTGTGTTGACCGTGCAATGTGTAATTGCATTTGCTTTCTCTATTGAAGACTGATTTGTTTTCCTCTATATTTGTCTGCATTTCAGCAGTGTTGAGCCGGAATGGACTGAGAATCTCAGCAAAGTTACAGCACTAACAGCAGTTTAGGTTCATTGGGAACTTACAAGATGATTGAGGGGAGGAGGCATTCCGTGGACATTCCGATTTCGAGGGCTCTGTTGGCCGTCATGAGGTCCAGATCTCTGAGGGACCCTGAGACCAACTCGCTGGCCAAGTTCTCGGCGAAGAAGACCATCTGGGAGGGCTGTTCTCTCGAGGAAGATGACCTGGAGGGGAGCAATTATGGCAGGCACAGCTTTAGTTACAATATGTATGATCATCTCCAGAGGAGGAGGGAGGAGTTTGGGGATAGTACAAGGTCTGGTCGTCTGGTGAACTCGCCGATTAACATCATCAAGGCCAATGCGAGAGTGAAGGCAGCACTTCATAACCAGAACTGCTCCTCAGTGATCTCTGGGATGTCAAGGGCAGTAAAGGACAGGGCATCCTCTTTGATGATTGAAGGAGAGCAATTAGGTCGAAGGGAGGGAGGTACATTTCAAGAAAGCGCGAGAAGTTTGCTTCAAAAGTACCAGCCCAAGGTTTTCACTGAACTGGTTGGACAAAATGTTGTTGCTCAGTCTCTTTCAACTGCAGTTTTCAAAGGAAAACTTGCTCCTATCTATCTCTTCCATGGTCCGCATGGCATAGGCAAGACGTCTGCAGCTAGAATATTTGCAGCGTCGCTGAATTGCCACTCTCCAGGTGGGAACCAACCTTGTGGGCACTGCGAGGAATGCATGGCCATATTCTCAGGAAACAGTAGCAGTGTGATAGAGATTGATGCTTCCAAACTGGATTGCAAATCTAGAGTTGCTGCCTTGCTCAGGAATGCCTGTGAAGTTCCTGCTTCTTCGCATTTCAAGGTTCTTATTGTAGATGATTGCCAACACATGGATAAGGAGGGATGGTACTCTGTCTACAGTAGCCTTGAAGGCATCCCTGACAGCTCAATCTTTGTGATGATCACATCTGACATAGATAAACTACCAAGCAATTCAGTTGGATGGTGCCAGAGCTACAGGTTTTGCAAGGTAGATGAAGAAGAGATCGCCCTCCGATTGAGTAAGATTTGCATAAATGAAGGTATGGAGTTCGAAGCCGAAGCACTGGAACTTATTGCTCGCAAGGCCAACGGTTCCATTCGAGATGCAGTTCAAATGCTTGACCAACTTACTCTGCTAGGAAAAAGGATCAGCAAATCGGTAACATATGACCTAGTAAGTTAATCAATTGAGTCTTCTAGCCTTGAAATATGTATCACCATAAAATAAGCTTGCATTGTTTCATAGTTGGTGAATATACATTAACTAGCTATGCTGTTTTTTCAGATAGGCGATGTCTCAGATGAGGAGTTGCTTGATCTTCTTAATTTGGCTTTTTCGTCGGATGCTGCTACCATTGTCAGGAGGGCTAGGGAGCTTTTGAGTTCAAAGGTTGACCCCCTGCAGTTATTAGCTCAGCTTGCAAATCTTATCATGGATATTTTAGCTGGGAGGCACCAGTCTGATTCTTCAGAAGTTAGAAAGGTTACTGGTAAACATACATGTATGCCTCTTCCCTCCTAAGCAAACTTTAAAATTGTACGGTCTACATATGGAATAGCTGCAGATCTGTTCTTGTTAATGCCGATTGCCGAACTGTTTTAGAACGGCAATATGTTGTCTTTTCACTGTGTCCTTATCTTGAAGATAATTTCGACCTTAAAACATGACTTTATTAGCATAGCGTTATCATATATGATATATATACTCACAGTTTACTCCAAACTGTTATTTACATATCATCTAATTTTATCTCTTAAATTCTCAGCTGCTGAAGTCGATGTGCACAAGCTTCGAAATGCACTGGAAATACTTTCTGAAACTGAAAAGCAGTTGAAAACCACAAAGAACCAGTCTACATGGCTTACGGCAGCGCTGTTACAGTTTAATATGAGAGAGCCCTACTGCCTAGATGATGCTGCAGTTTCAAGCATGTTCACAGAGAGTCAGACAGGTAAATTGCATTCTCTACTTCACGGGGTATTAACATTACTATCAGTTAAATTGTTTCCTGTATAATATTATTTTGAAACGAAACTCTTACTACTGATACTGAATCACTTTCTCATGCTCATTGAAAGCTATTTATTATGCAGATGATGGGGCTGCTATCTTGAAAGATGAAAGCTTAGATACCAGTTCTCATCTTTGCTATCAGAACAAAATTGGTTGTCTAGATATGAATTTAGGAGATCCAGATGTACTGGAGACTATATGGATCAAGGCTCTTGAGAACTGCACATCTAAGCCACTTCATAGTCTGTTGAGAAAAGATGGGAAATTGTCATCCCTATACACCACCCAAGGTACTCCATCTAACTGTGTGTTGGACCCTTTTTCTTCTGTTTTGTTTGGGAGGCAGATTCATTTGTCATTTTATCTATAATGAGAACATTTCCCTACTTCCTGTAGCCTTTATTTCTTACTGATCCATCATATGTCTTGTTCAGCTAGTTGCTCAATGTTGCTTTCCAGAAAGCACATGTTTGTCTGAACTTATGTATCATGTAGCAAACAGGTGTGTCTGTCGATAAGCTAGTGTTCTTGATAAGGTGGTACATCATTGTCACTGTGCTTTTAAAACATATCTTCCCATAGTTCTGTAGTAATTGCTGTTCAGCACTGGCCGTGAATCCAAACTGCATGGTAGCATCGTTGCATACCTGCACTGCATAATTTTCAAGTCAAGCTCATTCTATTTAATTTTGGATTGCAGGTGTGGCAGTTGCTGAGCTGCAGTTCTGCCACCCTGAGGATGTACCTACAACAGAGAGCTTCTGGAAGCCACTTGTGGTTTCTCTGCAGAATTTGCTGAAGTGCAATGTGGACATCAGGATCAATCTTTCCCCAATCTCCTCCAGCAACAGAGCTGTATCCAAGAATTCATCAGTCAGCCTGGTCATGCAATCCAGAGAAGATCAGGAGACACAAAATCCAGTTGCCACAGGTTGCAGAACAGTAGCTTCATCAAGAAAAGTGTGTCCTCCGCCCGTGGGGCAACCTAAGGAGAAGCCGTCGCACATTCTTGGGTGCCTACATACTACAGACGGCGGTGCAGTGGATACCGAGTCAAGGATCTTGAGCTATCAGAAGATCTCGGTCATACCTGAAGCATCCACTCCAGGAAACGGTTCCTTCAAAGCTGGAGGACACACACCAAAGGTTGACGAAGGCAGAGCTCGCCCAGGCTGTTTCTCGAAGATTCTACAGCTCGGTGCTGGTGCTCCTTATCAAAAGCCGCAATCACATGACAAAAATGGAGCTTCGCCACACAAGGGACTGTTCAAGTGCTGTTTCTGTAAGATCAGACCAGACTGCAAGATGAAAGCAGAAGAAACTGATGTGTTCCAAGGGCACAGTAAAAACTGAAACAAGGGTTGATGACGATGATTTTCATTTGTTTGAAGCTGACTACAAGCTGTCCATTCTTGTATACTGGTATTTTAGTTGGGCTCTGGGTTAAGATCAACTCAGTTAAGATCAAAGTATGTTAATCTGTTAACTGCATCTTTCTTGTGAGTTCTGACACAATAGATGTGCATCACTGGCACAGATGTTAGATGCCCAAACTGGCTTAAAATGTTCAAAACATTCCTGGTAGCTCAATGATTGGCCATCTGTTGGATCCAAAACATTCGTAGATCGCATTCTTTATCTAAGCTAAACATCCAATCATGATGCAAATCAACTGGAGAGAATACTCGTGTCAGTGTACTCATCTGAACTGCAATTCAGCAGCATAGCGTGATCTGTTCACAAGATGACGCTGTGATCAGCAAAAGAAATATCAATTGTTGCCTCTTTTGTCTTGAGTAATTTCTTTCGCCTTGAACAATGCCAAAAGCACAATTAACATATATTCATATTTTTTGTTGTTAAATAAATTCTTTGACGAATGGTTGTGATCCGTAGTTTGCAAAAGACACCGAAGTTTAACAAAAACACCCCAGCGACCCAAATTCTGGTCGGCCGAATTGGATCGCTACGATTGGCAGGCGATCCAATACAGTGGGCCTACATGGGCCGGAAGAGTGTGTCCTATGACCAGGCGCAATCGGCCCAAATTTTTATCGCAGATCTAAACATTTTGGGCCGTATTCATCGCGGACAAGCCCGAGAATAAAATTTTAGTGGGCCAAGTAGGTAGCCCACCCGACTTTGGATCTCCGGCTTGATCTGCCAGAAAAAGTGGCCGACACCAACTGGGCCACTGCCTATTTCTCTTGCACTGTGGATCCCAACAAAATTGGCCCATCACCCAAATTTGGATTCGCTACGCTACAAATGGTATCCATCCGAATATTTTCGAAAAAGTCTGTAAGCCTATAATTGTTTGCTCTACGACTGATAAGCCTTGAAAAAAGAACAAAGCAATTAAAAATAATTTAAATAAAATTTTTATATCTTTTTTCTTAGAAATTTAGAAGCTGATGCTAGAAAAAAAAAACAGAAATACTAGCCAACAGTATACTGTTGGATTAGGCCTAATACACATAGGTATCGTATCGAGGCATTAGATCTATACCGTTTCAATACTATACTGTCCTCTAGTCTCTCTAAAGAAAACTACAATAAAAAAACCTCGAAATCAACTCTAAAATTAAGTTTCAAAATTCAAATTTTATCATATAAGCCAATAAGAAAACGATGAGATGCTAACTCATCTGAAAAAAAAGCCCGTGTATAGATGGCCGTTTGCTTGGTTCTCCCTCTCCCGTCGTTCCTCCGCCGTTGCCGTTGCAGGCGGCAGCGGCGGCCATTGCCGTTGCAGCGGAGTAAGCTTCCGCTGCAAACTTCAGGTTATCTGAATTCTGAACTGATAAATCCACAAGGAGTAAAGAACAGATGAGTCCATGCAACACACAGAATCACAACTAACATTTGGTCGACTACGGTTTCTGAAGAAACCATCTTTGTTCATTGCATACCTTTCAGGCTTTTGGAGAATAACGGAACAATGTAGAAAAAATTGGGATAAAACTGGTCACGGCAGCCATGAACGATGAAGACGATAGCCATGGAGGAAGTTTCACTGTGAATCAGTGTACAGAATTTCTGCGCTCAAGCCTTCTTCATTTCCACTTGAAACTGTTGTGGAGCTGAGGTGACACACTGACACTGAAAACCAAAATATTTATGTGGCTGGTATTTAGAGATGCTATCCTGACAAAGGATAACCCTGTTAAGAGAAATTAATGGAAAGGTGATCGTGTGCTGCTTCGGTAAAGAATCTGAGACTGTAAATCGTCTTCTCTTCCAGTGTGTGATTGCTGGATAGATCTGGGAGATGGGGGACAGTGATAGATGCTTTCCTGGAGACCTTGGGCAACTTTGAGCAAGATTCATCAAAATCTACTACTAGCAGTGAAATATTTGACGCAGGTGCTGCTGCGATTAGCAGACCGGCCTCAAATAATATTCTTGTCTGGACGAAGTACTTAAGAGAAATCGTAAATTTACCACTGTTTTAAATCGTTATTATAAAAATACTATTAAAATTGTCATTCGAATGATATTCTTACAAAATATAAAAGGCAGTGGCAAATTTACAAATGCCCTAAGTACTTAATAGTAGTGACATCCATGGATGTGCATATGGTTGGATTGGCTGTTGACAAAGATGGGGGGGCAAAACAGACAATGATCCTCTGCATTTGTACCGTGTTTCAAAAAAAAAAAAACTCATGACTGCAAATCATCAGCATTCAGGGCAAATACTACCAATGCAGTCATGCAGAGAAAGCAAGAGGGGCTTCCTGCTGGTTCATCAGTACAGCCTGATGCTTCCTGCTCGTTCATCTGTTCAAGCTGAGCAAATTACCTTGCCGTCGCCTAGCTGAACGCAGAAGCCTACGAAGCTCGGAAAATATAACATGGAGCTACAAATTACTTACGTTGAAAAATGAAACTGCGATATACGACCGGCATGTTGATTGCGTCTTTCTGATAATTGAGAGAGGAAGTCAAAATAGGATAAATGTTTTGATCTGAAGGCCTGTTACGTTGAACATAGCGCCAAGCTATCATAAATAAATTACTCCTTCCATCCCACATAAAAAAGTATCATTAAATTTAGCACGGTCACCAAAACTAATCTTTAACCTTTATTTTCTCATATATTATATTATTTGTAGCAACATAATTATAGTCATAAGAAAGTAAATTCAAACGTGAATCTAATGATATTATTTTTGACAAATAAAATTTACTCCCTCCGTCTCAAAATATAATAATTTCTATACTTATATTCTCTTTTCAACCAATCACAAGCTTTCATCACAAAAGTTTTTTTACATACTTTCTCTTTTCAACCAATCACAACCTTCATCCATTTAATTCCAACAACTTCTTAATATCCTGTTCAATTCTAAAACTCCTCATATTTTGGGACGGGGAGAGTAATTTATACTGCTCAATCCGTTTTAATTTACTTGTCGTTTTAGCAAATTTCACACTAAATTAGGAGATGTGGCAAATTACATTGTTACCCTCATTAATTATATTCTAATCACTTTTTCAAAGCAAACATTAAAATTCCTTATGAGGAGTACTATTACTAGTACGGCTGCATTGATTAAAGGTAGAAAGAGAAATATATTTTAAAAGTGCTTTAGAATATGAGAATGACAAGTATTTTTTTTAAAAAAAATTGAATGCTGGAATAATAATTAAATTGAAACAGAGAGAGTAGATCAATTGTTGGTCAAATATTTCGAGATTTGAATCTCAAAATGCATGCACCTCTTATTGAATAGGACGGATGGAGTAATAAATCAGAGAAGACGTGCAATGCGGCCAATTATATAAGAACCAATCATGCATACCGGTGTGTCTTGAAAAGACGACGACAATGCTACAATGGCAGTATAATCTGTGCAGACTCTGCTACATAAACGACATGTTTAAATGAGATACACTAGCCAAAATTTAAGGGCTTCTCCTAGTTCCAACAAGCCCCAGATTGTGTAGATCTCAGACTTAAGGTGCTGTTTGATTTGGCTTAAACGGCTAGTTTATAAGCCACACGTAAAATAAAAAATATTATTAGTACGTGATTAATTAAGTATTAACTATTATAAACTTAAAAATAGATCTATTTTATTTTTTAGAGATACTTTCATATAGAAAGTTTTTATGAAAACACACCGTTATATGTTTTGAAAAGCGTACTAACAGAAAACGAGAAAGAAGGTGAAGTTTCAAGCCGAATCAAACACCCTAACATGGTGTTAGCTTCTGCTTCTCGGTTATAGCTTCTCCCTCGGTTTCCGTTAACACGTTTTCCAAATATAAAACTGTATGTTTTTTACAAAAACTTTCTACATAAAAATATCTTAAAAAATCAAATAAATCCATTATTTAAGTTTTTAATAGTTAATACTTAATTAATCACGTGCTAATGATGTTTTTCGTGCAAAACCGTCAACAGAAGCTGAATCGAACAGGCCCTAAATCACCCCCTTTTAAATCAAAGTATGTGTGTTTGAGACAATGTTGATGATAATTCTGGCTGTAAACTTCCCGGGGGAAGAAATGACAAATCCACATTGTGATCTGCTTACAGAATAGCATACATCAAGACAAGCTAAACAAAGCGCAACTGGTGTTCTCCCGCCTTGAATCGGAGATCGCCTTGAACATTATAAATGGCATAATTAACATTTATTCAGCGGTGCAACTTGCAACTCTTGATGTAGCAGCACCAGAATAAAAAAACATGACGCTACTTATCGCTGCAAATCGTCAAACTTCAAGGCGAGCTCACAGTAAATGCAGTAAACAACAGATGCAAATGCTGAGGGAGAGAGCAGCTTTTACATGACGGTGTTCTTTTCTCTGTTTTACTTGTGATGTAAAAAGGGTCTATGGGGGAAGTTAAAAATGGAATGCAGCTAACAACAGCAACGGTGTGTCAGAGGTGAAAGATCTAGACACAAAAGCCACCACAACCACAAGAGGGGCTCGCTCCGCTACCTACACGCGCAAGCACAACGACATGCATCAGAAACGCAAACGCAAATCAACTTGGAATCTTGGATGCACCAGAGTCACACTAAGGGGCCTGTGCCTTCTGCTGGGCATGCTCGGTACGGTCCAGCTTGATGCTTCCTGCTCGCTGATAAGTTTGGTTCAAGCTGAAGTAGCGACACCGAAAGAGGGTAGAAGCCATCCGCTCTTCTTGGCATGCTCCACATAGGACAGGAATTTCTCCCTGGCATCAGGAATATCAAGAGCCAGATCATCAAGCCCATCCCGGACTCTTGAGAACCCCTTAGTCATCTGGTTGATGGTGATGATCCCTTCACCAAAGCACTCCTGCAGCAGACCGAGGATCCTCTCATTCTTCTTCTCCATTGCCATGACAAGTGCCTTCTTGACCACTTCATGATTGAAGAATGGCATGTGCAGCTCGCGGATGCAGTTGCAAGCTTCTCCTACATCACCTCCGCTCTCATACTCCTCTAGGAGCTTTGCTATCTTGTCCTTTGCGTCCTCCACAGCCCATCCTGTCCCACCGCCCCAGCATCTCAGAAGCCTCTCTCCTGCATGGCGGGCAGAGGCAAGTGAGCGTGCCATGTTCAATGTCTCAGCCCCGCTGCAGTTTGGTGGAAGCTTGCTGCTTATCTCATCTAAGTTCAGAGGTGCAAGCACATCATCAATCACTGCTCTGGCTAGGAACAGCCCCAGCTCATCTGAGGCATCCAATATATCAAGTGCTGTATCTTCTGCAGATTCAAGAAGCATTATGAAACCCTTGACAATGTCTTCTGTTGAGAACAATTCCATGCTTAATGAGGATAGAAGAACCGACGCCATCTCTTTCTCCCTGTTTTTGCGGTCCATAGCAATTGTTATAAGCTTCTTAATAAAAATTGGATTGTACTCTGGAGAATCAAGTTCTTTGAGGCTGCGAATAAGCTCAGGTACATCATCAGAGAGAAAGTACTCATGAATCATAGACACAGCCTCTCTCTTGTACCTCCTCAACTTCTCATGTTCATCATCTTGGACATCCCCATTGGCACCTAAATGTACAAATGAAGAGTCAAGCCATCCTTCAGAAATTGCTTTTGATACCAACGTCTGAAATTGAGATTTTGCAGATGGTATATCAAGGGATAGGTCATCAAGACTATCCACAACACGAGAGAATCCCTTCATCATCTGACTAGAGCTTATCAGCAACTCTTCAGATGCTTCCTTCAGAAGCTTGACAATAAGAGCTTCTGCAGTTGGACTCTCCATTCCAAGAGTGAGAGCTCGCTTGACAACCTCATGGTGAAAAAATGGCACCGCCAATTCTCTGATGCATCTACAAGCCTCAGTTGTATCAACGTTCTTAATATATTCCTTAAGAAGGTCAGTAATCCTCAACTTTACAGCATCTACTGTGGTGCAAGTTGAACCACCCCATCGTCGCTCAAGTAACTCCGCATGGTGGGGTGCTGAAAGATAGCTCTTTTCTGCAATCTGTACAACTTGCATCCCCTTTGAAGACTCAGAGAGACTCGCCTTTTCCCTGCTGAGAAAAGCAGGTGGCAGAATGTCATCAACAACAGCTCGTGCAATGAAAAGAGCAAGAACATCAACCGCATCAAGTATGTCAACAGCCAAGTCATCAACAGCCTCTAGCAGCATCACAAAGCCTAGTCTGATATGGGTAGAACTGATCACATCACCATAAAGAGATGATAAAAGCACCGACGCCATCTCTTTCTCCTTGTCATGCCTGTCCATTGCCATGGAAACGAGCTTCTTGACAAAGTAACTGTGGAAATCATCATAGCCCAACTCTTTCAGATCAGAAGCAGCCAATTTAACATCACCAGTGCTGAAATATTCCTCAATAATTGGGACAACAGATTTCTTGTAGTCATCTAGTGGGGTTGAAACAGGGGCTTCAACTAGTTCATATGGCTCCTGGTTACCAGAAAAACAACATGAGCATTCATACGTCTGGATGGATACTAACCACATGTATTTAGACAATACTGGATACAAGTTCAATGGTTACCAGTTTCCAGAAAAGCAAATGTCAAACAGTTCATCGCTACATAAATGTGCGAGTGGCTAGAGTACATTGGTCAAGACTCAATACCATTAAATATTACCTCATCGCTGTCATAGTTTGGGTCATTGCGGTCAAGGCATCCATCTGTGTCTGTATCTATAAGTTTTCCCCAGGTACCTTTGCCACCAGCGCCATCTGAAATAGAAGCTCAGCAAGTCAGATATGAGAGAGAGAGAACAATCTTTACCTTGGCAGAAGTAGAGATATAGATGTAACAAGAACAATATTGGAGTGCAATAATTTTGCTGGTGCAATTTGTGTGTAGAGTCCCAAATACACTGTCTAAGTGGAAATTTAGAACTGGTAAAGAATGGAATACTAGAGTATTGTATAGTCCTATAAATCGAAAACCAAACTACTGATATGAGATAATTCATATTTTGGAGAATGAACTGGACATAAGAATTTTTTTACATGCTCATGCATTCATGAAAACTAGAAAATAGGGAGAAGCGAACACACACAGGCAAAAGGTAGGTTGGTTAAGCATAAATATCATCATGACAGAACCAACACATCTACTTTTTAAGTCTAATGGTCCAAACAACTTTGACCGTCTTAATCAATGGACAGTGAAGACGCCTTCCATAATTAATCAGCATAAAGCTCATAGAGCCATTGCCTTGTGCCATCGCACTGGCAAAACCAAATGTAACATTATGCAGTCTCCTTTTTGCCAAAAAAACTACAGTAAATATAAATGTAAGAGATACCATACAATATGTTTTGATGTTACCAATGGACTCAGTTATGCATATGCATAGATGGGGACCAAATACCATCAGCTAGAATTATCAACTGAAATTATAAGAATAATTCTGAATAAAAAAATTCCAGATAGAAAAGGCAATGCCCACCTGATATAATATAACATTCCAAACATATAGTTCAAAATGCAGACAATTTTGTCGACAATATGAAGGGCAACCATTACGTAATTACTAAACTAAGAAACTTCTCCATAATAGTTAATAGCCACATTCAGCTTGTGAAAAGATATAAGAGGAATGAGGAAAAAATTCAATTGCGCTACCATGTTAATTGATGTATAGTGGCAGATGGATGTCGTCTTGCGCATACATGACAAATCAGAGATATCAACTGGCTGAAAGCTGTTATCAGGATCAAGTATGTACAATCGATGCCTTAATATATGGTACCTCAAACCCTAGGATGATTTCTACACCAGTATGTGGAAAGCGCATACTAGCGACAAAAAGGATCTCATGAGTAACAGAAGAACTAATCCAACCAACTTACTACAAATTACTAAATGCCCAAATCATATAATTGTCGTGACCCAACAAAATCGTCCTCCTATAGGTAGCTCAGAAACACCAATCAGCACATACACGGAATCCCTGATTTGCAGCATGCATGCAGACTAACCATCAAACACACCAAATATCTGAGTACTAGTCAAAAACTCAAAATGCAATACTTCCCTACTTAAACCATGACACAGAACAAATTCAATAAGCAAATAATCAGGCACATTCATGTTTCCCTTGATCAATTTCATCAATGCTATATATGAATGTATGATAGACAAATGTCACAATATATACCTACTAAATATAACAGAAACCCACTGTCATGAAACATTAGCTCAAACTACAACTACATTGACATATTTCTCAAATAAAAATTGACAGCTATATCAATCTAATGGACAAACCCACATTCCAAGCATACTAAACAAGACGGTACAACTAAACATGAGGCATGAATAACAGCCCAATCAACACCACTAAGTCCGCAATAATAATAATTAACAATAGCAGCACTAGTCACATCTTATGTCCTAATCAAGCATATCAAGCTCTAGAACCACCACAAAAACAATAAGGAAGGCTTTAAACCGACAATAAATAGATCGAGCCACCGCCAGCCACCTCACCTTTCTTCACCTTAATGGTCTTCCCGGAATGCGACCGCCGCACGTGCCTCACCCCACCTCCTCCTCCTCCGCCACTCCTGGCCGCAGCCGCTGCGGCGGCGGCGCGCTGCTGCTCCTTCTGCTGCTCGTACTGCTGCAGGAGCGCGGAGGTGGTCCCCCCGGTCGGCGAGCGCGGGGAGGCGAGCGACAGCGTCTCGGCGTTCTGCACCGCGATCCGCAGCTTCTCCCGCTGGTCCTGCGTCAGGAACCCCTCGTTCCTCGGCGACGCCATCCCCTCCACCCACCACCGCCCGCTCCTCCTCCTCCTCCTAAACTCCAATCCAACACCACCTGCACCAAATTACACCACACATCAGCACCGGCCGCCGCCCAAATGGGACTCGATTCGAGGCGAGCCGCCGCCGTGGAGGCCGGAACCCTAGCCGTACCTAGGGTTTCAGCCGCGGATCGAGCCGGAGCCGCCAACCCGTGCGCGAGATTTGTGCGAGCGAGTGGTAATTTTTTTCTCTACGCTCCTTTTTTTGTTTTTTTTTTCTTCTCCCCGAGCGAGTGAGAGAGAAGGATAGGGGTGATGGCAATTTATACGACACGTAGCCAGCCTCCGACACGGCTGCGTTCGCCGTGGGGCTCACGTCTCGCGGGTCCCACATGTCATGGGATGCGTGTGTGCGCGTGTCATGTGGGCTTATCCTTTTTAGCTTTTTTTCCCGGCCCGCTGGTTTGGGCCGGCCGCTGATCCCTATCCTCTTTCCACGTGGCAGTGTCCGCTTCCCTCCCGGCTGTTGCTTCGCTCACACCTTCAGATACTGACATGCGGGGACCATCTTATCCGGACCCACCTGTCAGTGAGGGATGGTTTGAGTTTGGATCGGGCCATGGGAGTTACTACTTCTAGGGTTTTGGGCGGAGGGAGGGGTTGGGATCTTCTGCGGCTAAGGTGGCTGTGTGTCTGTGGGCGGTGGTGGGTTATGAATGATTGGTGATTGGTGGAGTGGATAGGGGATGAGAATGACGCGTGGGAACAAGTCAAGCAAGATGCAGGATAACCCACGTGTTAATCCACCTCATCAGTCCTAAACATCTCATTGAGGCAGTGTCGTACCTGCTTCGGGCAGCAGCTTATAAGCCTACATCTAAAACGAGAAATATTATTAGCGTATAATTAATTAAGTATTAATAATTACAAACTTGAAAAATATATCTATTTGATTTTTAAGATACTTTCATATAGAATTTTTTTAGAAAATACACCGTTTAATAATTCGGAAAGCGTGCTTACAAAAACAAGAGAAAAAGCCATGGTTAGAAGCTGTTCTAAACATCTCTAAAGGTTTATAGATAACTCTGTGTCTTTAAAAGTTCATCATAATTGAAACTTGGAAGAGAGAGTAGCCAAAATCTCTCCTGGGATATTAGTAAAAATGATACTACTAAACATAGTGGTGATTTTTACCGCTGGGTTTGTTCACAGTGATTCTACTCCATCTGTGATGTAGGCGTGTGCATGACGCTCTATCACCACGCTTGTGTCTCTTGAGCTTATCCACAACAAAGTGCTGGTTAATTAAGCAATGTTTGATAGCGGCAGCTTTTAACGGAGGAGGTAACGGCGGCAGATGTCGACTGGTTCTGCTTCTGCAAGCCCAATCAACCAAATTATATTTGGGCCTTCTCTCTTTGCCTTGTAGTAGCTGTAGTATTTGGGCCAAGGCCAACCTGCTACATGGCCCAGTCAGTAATCAGCTCAGCACTTGTGAAAAGAAAAAGAAATGATAATGCTTATTTTTCTGTCTTCTGATCAAGTAATCCACAAGTATAACAGAGATCAAAATTACAAGCAAGATTTCACTTGTCCTGCAATCATCAGGCGATTTTCACTGTTAAACAGAAGACAAAATCGCGTACAATTAATTCATTTCAAAATTTAAAGCTAAAACAAGCACTCACCTAAACAATGCCAAGCAAAAAAAAAAAAAAACTACACGACCATGCGAGAGCATAGAAGCAATCGCAGCTTATTGTTGTTACATCACAGCAAAACATTAATTCGTCATCACAAAAAATTCACCAAGAGAACGGCGAGATCGAGGGTAGCAGCCGGTGCATGCGTGCCACCGTGTCGATCAGTACTTGTAATCCTTTACGTGGAGGCTCTCGGAGACGCCCTCGCCGCCGGCAGCGTCGCCGGCGTACGCGGCGAGCGTCGCCTGGGAGTTGGCCCTGCAGCGGGCGAGCAGCGCCGCCTGCGCCTTGCCGACGTTCTCCTCCTTGCCGGCCCACGCCTTGAGCGTGCTCTGCTGCAGCGCGCGCCCGAACGAGAAGGTCAGCGACCATGGCTTCTTGCCCTTGGCCGCCACCTGGTTCATGGCGTTCAGGTTACGCGTCGCCTCCTCCTCGCTCTGCCCGCCTGACAGGAACACGATGGCCGGCACCGCCGGCGGCACGGTCCGGAGGAGCGCGCGGACGGTGTGTTCGGCGACCACCTCCGGCGAGGACTTCTTGGCGTCTGACCCGGGGGTCACCATGTTGGGCTTGAGGAGGGTGCCCTCGAGGAGGACGTGGTGGTCGCTCAGCGCTTTGTAGCACGTGGCGAGGACGCGCTCCGTCACCTCGGCGCACCGCTCGATGCCGTGCTCGCCGTCGACGAGGATCTCCGGCTCGACGATGGGGACCAGCCCGTTCTCCTGGCAGATGATGGCGTACCGCGCGAGGCCCTGCGCATTGGCGTCGACGGCGAGCTGCGACGGCTTGGACGCGCCGATGCTGAGCACGGCGCGCCACTTGGCGAACCGCGCGCCGGCGGCGTAGTACCTCCTGCAGCGCTCGGCGAGGCCGTCGTGGCCCTGGGTGGTCGTCTCGCCGTCGGTGCCAGCGAGCTGGACGGTGCCGTTGTCGACCTTGATACCAGCCAGCACGCCGGCGGCGGCGAGCACGTCGACGAAGGGCTTCCCGTCGCGGGTGCTCTGGTAGAGCGTCTCCTCGAACAGGATGACGCCGCTGAGGCACTCCAGGGCGCCCGGCGCGGTGAAGAGGAGCTCCCGGAGCGCGCGGCGATTCTCCTCGACATTCTCCACGTTGATGCTCGCCAGCCGCTTCCCGATCGTGCCCGTCGACTCGTCGGCGGCGAGGATGCCCTTCCCCGGCGTGCCGATGTAGGCGGCGTTCCTGATCAGCTCATCTGCAACAACAACAACAACAAAAAACTTGATCAGGAAACAGAAATGCATCGCTACAACTCATCGAATCGCCAGGAGAGATCAAGAAATGCATGTGTTTCAGAGCAACAGAAGTGCACTGTACCCTTGTACTTGCCGCAGTAGGCAGACATGGTTGACAGATCAGGGAGAGGAAAGCTTTCTTGGAGCAGAGGTGATCAGGAGGAAGAAGATGCAGGGAGGTCAGAGATGGCGGGATGGAGAGTGTTCTATGGCGCGGTGGCCTATTTAAACTGCTCAGAGCTCTGAAGCTGGAGGTCTCGGAATGTTGGATGATCAGAAGAAGCAGACATGGTTTTGGCTTTCTCTGCTCATTGTTTTCTAGACTAGAGCATATTATTGGCGCCATGGCCCATGGAGAAATGGTGTTACTTTTGTCCTTTGGAGAAACTGTTATTAGCATTGAAAACTCGACTTTCTCCAACTAATCAGATGGAGAAACTAATGAAGATGTGTGGACTTCTAGATTGATTGGTTGGGTTTTTGTCTCTTTGAGCTCATCGATCATGACCTCTACCAGTTGAATTCTCCGTCCAAAAAAATTAGGTCCTCGTTCCAAGCTTTTCAACTTGTTCTCTTCTCCTCAGAAAAACGTTGACCTGGTGAAAAGGACCTTTCTTCAGAAACATGTTGCATAAAACCTTCTGGAAGTTTTGATGGTTGAAACAAAAGCAATTCACTGTGTCCCAAATTTCTGTGCTTTTCATGAGACGCTGACCAAACAACAACTTGATTTTTGTGTTTCTAATATCTGTACAACTTGTAGTTGTACCCAATCATATACCTGCGATTCCAAATGGACCTGAATTAGGATTGGGCGGAAAAGGGTTCCGTTCATAAGTAAGCAGATGAGAACAGGCTGAGGCCTATGATCAGGTTCTTTGAGCATGGATGTACCTTGGACGATCCTTCATTCCTTCGTCCACTAGTTCCAAAGGTAACAGCATCTCATTGAATCAGAAATTAAGATAGATGGACGTGACAGAGCTGTAGGGTTTAGTCATCATCATCACAAAAGCTAGCTAGCCAAAAAGCCGAAGCTTCGCTAATCGGAAATAGACAGAGATTAGGATGCACTAGTTAGGGCAAAATTAAGTTCAAGCACATGCAGGCCATGCACCAAACAAACAAGCAACGGATAGATTCGATATAGCATCAGTTAATTACGATCGAGTTACGCCAGCCAGGAAGAAGCAGATGCAATATGCTTGGGAACCATACAATGGCAGAGAATATTGTGGGCAAGGAATAATAATCCCTGAATTAAGAACACCATGGCATCCCAGAAGAACATCGTGAAGCTTTGCAGGCTATGAGAGAGAGGATACCCAAGCTATGGAGGCTCATCGGTTCGTCGACGAGGAAGAGCAAGAAGATCCGATCCACCGGTATCCCTCGAGGGCTGCGAGGGATGGGCGGCCCCGACGATCGTCGTGGCCATTGGTCCCTTCCACAGCCAGCGTCGCTTTCTCCGGTGTTCCTGATCAAACGGCGTGAGCGCCTGCTAGCTCCTGAACATGGCGGCCTTGGAGGTGAGCGTCCGCAGACGGCGGCCCTGGACCTAGACGCGAGACGTCTATATAAAAGTTATAGAGTTCGACGACATATATAACTTTACAGTTGATAACTTTTTTATTTGAGATTGTTTATTATGCCAAACAAGTATTACAAATTTTAGAGAGATGAAATAAAAAAATAATATCTCAATCTAGATCACAGACTTGATAGGTGAGATAGTAACAACCTACGCCCGAAGAAAGAGGTCTCGGGTTTGACTTGTGAGCAGTGACACATGACCGGGTATAGATGGCTACTAAAATTTAAAATATTTTTATTTTCACATGCGAACGTCAGAATATTCCTTTGACATTTTTCAATAAATCATTGTCCCTTGTCCAAAAAATAGTTCAATTTTCAAAAATCCATAACTACTCAACCGTAAGCCCGACTGACCTCATTCAACTCTTAGATTTTTTAAAATTATGATCTATTCAATGGAACTATTAGGTTATAATTATATTATTGTATTTGTAGGATTTTGTGTGGTTTTTCTCTTATTGATCGCTTAGCGGACGTTCCGGAAATTCGCCCGACGCGAGAATTTCAAATATTTGACGACCAAGACCAAGGTAAGTTACTCTTCGATCATATTACTCCTAATTTATAAAATATGTTGGTTGCAAACTCTCATGCTTAGTATATACGTTAAACTTGATTGGCCTCGGTATGCATGCATCCGATAGACCCACCTAGTAGTTGCATTACTTTCCACAGATTGTTGAGAAACCCTAATCCTTATCGCTTCACCCTAGAGGTTCTTCGGGTATCGGCTAAAACCCCTTACTTTCACAAATATATGTCGAATTTGGAAAAATTGGGTAGAAAGCTATTTTGGAAAAGCCGATATTTGGTTTTGGTGGGTGTAGCGCCTCCCGCCCTGGCACCACCTGCAGCGATACCAGAGGGCAAGCGCCGTGGAAGATTGGCGTGAACCAAACTCCCACGGAACCGCGATGCCGGTACCAGTCCCAGGAAACCAAGCTGGTACCCGCGGTCAACTGAGATGTACCACAGCAATTAACTAATATACGAATATATATATACTATACCTTTATAAGTTGCGACTTCGGGCAAGCCCTGAGCAGCAACCGGCAAACAGAACCACAGCAGCGGAACGACAGCGCAGCGAGAACCCAATCCACAAGCAACGGCTTGGGACTAGGAAAGAAACCCTAATCTTCACTTCAACTTCACTCTTCCTGAATGAGGGGAGAAAAGGAATGGATTGAGTACATACGTACTCAGCAAGTCACAAAAAGTGTGGAATATGCAGGCTATCAAAGATAGGCTGGGGTTTATTTCGCAAACTTTTTCATTTGAAATCATTTTCGAAAACCTAAATGTGAGTTGTCTCAAAGTGACTGGAAGGAGGCTCTCGCCTCGATCCTGTCCGCGAATTGCTTTTCAACAACTCAAGCGGACGAAGCAAATTTTAATTGATCTCAAGTATTCTTATACCGCTTGTCGGATCACGACAGCGGCTCAGTGGATCTGCCTACAAGCAGCCTTCCACGGTATCAACATCTATTACTTTATTTTCAATTTCGTCCTCACTAGGACGTAATCTCATCTTTCACTTTAGTCCCATCCGGGACATCATTTCATCTCATCTCATAACTCATATCGATGACTCTCCAAGCCATCCTTAATCTCAACTCAAACTGCTTCCACTCGGGGAGCCTAACTATGATGTCAATCGACATCCCGGGTCACACAGCCCCGTTTCAGACCACTCAGGTCATCCATCAGCCACAAAGGCCAATTCTGGTAACGATTCCCATACCACAAATCTCTTTCGCAAACACTTGCAAACAAATCTACGCTAGAGGAATCACCTCACATTGCCCGTAACCGTGGGCACGGCTGTTCGAACAGTTCATTGATCTTTGCAAAGATTGTACGCTTTACCCACACGACGCAAGCTTACTCCCACACTGATCAGGTGGGGAGGTTCGCGACAAAGCCTTTCAAAGCCTTCCAGGATAGCACGCTGCCCTATAAATGGGTGCTCACACTCAACCAAGTACCAGGAACTCACTTTCCTGTACTCAGGGACGGGGGTATATCGCCCTCTTGGCACCCAGCCGGTCCCACATTTATTAGCAACCGAAAACCATCCTGGGAACACTAATTACTCAGCCAGGGGTGTCCCATACCACCCGTGTGGTCGCACTGTGACATGCTCAGTGCAATTCCTCAAGGAATCGGTCCTTATATGCGAATACGAAGTGCCACCACACAGGCGATCACTTTGCACCGCGAAAACTTTCGCAAATAGATTTTGTTTCGCAAATCTCGCCGACATCGCATGTCGGGTTTTAAACCACTTTGAAAACCCAAATTTTCCCAAATCGACAAACAATTGTGTTCTGAGTAGAACCATCGGAATCCATGCTCAGAGAGCACGATAACCGAGGTACCACGAAGTGGAGCGACAAGGAATAGGATATCAAAGTCCTACAGGATTTATGCAACTACCGGGCAGGTCCGTCGGTTCGACACGCAAACCGAGGCCAATCAATTTATCGTGCACACTAAAAATGCAATTTTTGCAAACAAAATATTTTAAATTTAGGAGCAATATGGTCAAGGAGTGACTTGCCTCAAACTTCGTCTTCAGGCTTCACGAAAATCCGACGTCCGACGAATTTCCGAAGCGTCGACTACGCGCAAAACGAGAGAAAACACATACAAAACCCTAGAAATAATATACTATTATTAATAACTAATAGTGCCATAAGGTAGATCTTATTTTTAGAAAAGTTTAGAGACTTGAACGGAGTCAATTGGAGCTACGGTTAAGAAGATATGAATTTTGGGAGTCTTAGGGATTTTTCTGGAATAAGAAAAGGATTATTTGAATTATTGGGAAATATTGGGAAAGGAATTAATTCTGGAAATTGGGCTGACAGGTGGGACCCTGGATCAGTGGCTGGAGAGAGAGAAACTGAGGGTGGCCCACTTGTCATTGGCACAGAGAGAAGATGTAGGGACCCACATGTAAGGCTCAGAGAAAGAGGGAGGGCATGGCTCACTTGTAGAGACACAGAGAGAGACAGAGAGAGAGAGAGGCCGGGGAAGAGATCGACGGCTAGCGGCGGCCGGGGAGGATTTCGGCGAGCGACGGCGCGCCGGGAAAAAGGGACAGGGCGGCGGGGAGCGGAAAGGATGAGGAAAGAGGTGGCCGGCTCGGATTGGATTAACGGCGGTCGACGGCGGCCGGCGACACGAGACAGGAGCGGCGGAGAGAGAGAAAGGATGGGCGGCGGCGGCGGAATGCCGGCGGTGGTGGAGTGAGGTCGGGAGCTTGGGGATGGACACGGTTGGGGCGGTGCTCTGCGGGGAGGAGAACGGAGGGGAAAAACCGAGCTCTTACCACGCGCAAAGGCGAGCTCTGGAGCAACGGCAATGGCGGACGGCGGAGGAAGGATTTGGGGGTTTTCGATTTAGTGGCTAATCGGCGGCGGTGAGGGGCGGAGGTGCTTCGGGGTGGCTCAGGGGACTCGGTGGTGGCGGCGGTTTGGTCAGCGGTGCCCTGGAACGGCGGTGGAAGCTTGGTCAGAAAGCGGCGGAGGGATGCTCCCGGTGGCGAGCTAGTCTTGGGTGTTCGGCTTGGCGACCGGAATGGCGGAGGGGGTGCTCCTATTTATAGAGGAGCTCGGGAGCTATCGGTCAGCGGATAAGGGTGATGGGAGCACGGGATAAGCTCAAGCTCAGCCGTCGAGGCGCATCAATGGCGCCGGCCTACTGTGGCTCGCGTCATCGGGCTACCTCGTGCTGCCGCGAGACACGAAGAAGGGAGACAGAGAGGCAGAGGGGTATGGCGACGGGATAGCGACAAGACGAATCGAGGCTTTTTGACCGGGAAGATCGAGCAGGAGGGGCGGCGCGATTTGCGCCGGCGGCCGAGGGCGTGTCCTGCGGGGTTGACGAAGGGGGTCGGGTCGGGGCACGGACGGTGTTGGGAAGAGAGAAGAAGGATCGAGAGAAAGAGAGAGAAAGCAGAGAGAGATCGACGTCGGGAAGACGACGACGACGGCTGTCCGCGGGGCGCGCGGGCGCCGTTCGGCCTCCGTGCCGCTGGCGTGCGGGCCCGGGGTGATGGGCGTGTGCAAGGAGGCGGCCGGCTCGGGGATGGGCGAGAAGGTTCGGGAGATGAGAGAGAAAAGGGAGAGGCGCGAGGTAGGGGACGGGTCCGACGTGCGGGGTCCGGACTGGAGGCACCTGCGCGGCGTGCGCGCGGGGTGCGAGGCCGGGGAGTGGCACGTGGCAGGGCGCGGGCGAGAGCGAGGGCGCGGGTGAGCGCGAGAGGGCGCGGGTGCGGGCGCGGGCGCGATGCCTGGCTGGTGGGTCCCGGCTTCGGCTGGCTGCGACAGAGGCCGAGGAAGAGAGGAGGAGGGGAGGCCGGGCCGAGGGAGAGAGAGATAAGGAGGCCCAAGCGATACAGGAGGCTTTGACATTTTTCCAGAATTTGATTTGAGGGATTTGTAGGGAATTTTATTTTGGGATTGGATGCTTGGCTCATAAACACTTTCAGGAATTTAATCAAGAGGCTTTGAATAGAGACTCTGATACATATACATATAGATATGTATATATATTTTTAAGAAGGATTCGGAGGGAGGGTTTCAAAAGGGGGTTCGGTCTCGAATTAAATTTTAATTCGAGACTATGACTCAGGGAAATTTGTGGGGACTTTTGAGAGGTGTTTCTGGGATGGGATTTGGGCGTATATACATATATATGGATATTTGGATATATTTGGAATAAGAAAGAAGGAGATTCAAAAGGGGACTGGATTTGGATTTAACTTTGGGAATTTTGTAATGGAATAGAATTGGAGTATCTTGAGGGAATATTAGAACTTGAATTTAATTCTTGGGATTTGAGGACTTTTGGAAATATATAAATTTGACAAGTTGCGGGAAGGGAGTTCTCGATGAAAATCTGAATTTTTGAGAGGAACAAAATGAAGAGATTTCACTGAAAGGCTGCAAGGATGATTTTCGAAGAGTTTTATCGGAGGGCTTCGAATTGCAAAATTCGAACCCGGGTATTTTTTTGGGAGGAGTGAATAAAGGCTTCTGAAGGAATTCGAAGGGGTTTAGATTTTGAATTTTTCCGAGGGGGTTTTGAGAGAGACAATCGAACTGCAAAATTCGAGTCTCGGAATCGGAAAGAGTTTGGGATCGAGGATTTAGAGTTTCAAAGGGAGCTTGGATCTGAGATTTACGGCACTTAGTCCTTAAGCACACACAAAGAATCCAAGTTTTTTTGAAATTAGGGTTTTTACGAAAATAGTTTTTAACGGCCCGGAAACCAGGGCGTTACAAACCTACCCCCCTTAAAAAGAATCTCGTCCCCGAGATTCGAGATAAGGGGAACCACGACGGCTACGGGGAGAACTACGGCACCCTATCTTACTAGGTCTTCGTCGGCTCTTTACATTATTCCGATCTTCATCCTTCGGGTCTTGGCAAAAGCTTCACGACATCCTGGCGGGTACGTCGGTCTTGACGCTTAATCTTCCATATCTTGTTGTAGGTTCATCTGCTCCGGTGGGACCTGATCTTCTGTCGCCTCGTCTACGGTCTCGAGGGTTAAGGCGTCTTGTACCTCTTCTGCATTTACGTGGTTGAGGCGAGATCTTCTGAAAACAGGCGAAGTCTGCGACACTGATCCGCTATTCTGTGGATTGACGCTCTTGGGACCGATCGTGGGAACTCTATTACTTCCTATATTGGATTGCACCGGTCGGGTATCGCCTTGGCCTTGAGGGCATTGTCGAGAGTAATGTCCCATCTGATGGCAACGGAAACACTCGACTTCGGCCAAGCTTCTGGTTGGTACGGCTGGTGTCGTGGAGTTACTTCCTCCACTATTACCATTGCTGACACCTGACATTTGCTGTGGGGGTCTTGGAGTAGATGGGCGAGGGACGAATCCAGTAAAAGGGGCATACTGGGTTGGGCCTCTATTAAACTGTCTGGATGGGTTGGTTCTTCGAAGAGTTCCATCCTTTTGTTGGAAACCAAGCTGTGAGGCTCTTCGTTTCCTTATGTCCACTATTTCTCTGTCAGCTTCTTCTACCAATAGAGCCTTGTTGATCATATGCTGAAATGTTGGGAACTCATGTGCCACGAGTTGAAGTCTTACATCCACGTTCATTCCTTTCAGAAACTTCCGTATCTTCTTCTTGTCTGTATCTACTTCTTCAGGGGCATATCGAGCCAACTTATGGAAGTGACTCAGGTATTCATTAATACTGCTATGCCCTTGCTTGAGGTTGTTAAATTCGTCCTTTTTCATGTCGATTATACTCTCAGGAACGTACGATGCTCGAAAAGCTTCCGCGAATTCCTTCCATTCGATGGTCGCAGCATTTTCATGTGCGGCACAATAATTTTCCCACCATTCCGCGGCTGGTCCTCTTAATTGATGGGCCGCGTAGAGGGTTTTCTCTATTGGGGTGCATTGTACCAGGTTTAGTTTCCTTTCCACGTCTTTAAGCCAATCATCGGCTTCGACTGGCTCGACGGTGTGGGAGAACTCAGGGGGTCTTGATCTTAGAAAGTCTATCAACTTGGATCTTCCATTGTTTTGGTAAGGTTGAGGTTGTTGGGGTTGCACTTGCCCTTGTTGTAATCCGGCTAGGGTTTGGGCTATTCCTTGTAGGATCTGAGTTTGCATAGCCAGGAGTTGTTGGAGGTTCATGTGAAGTGGTGGAGGTGGGGGAAACTCAGGTTGGTTCGTGCCTACATTCTGATTGACGGGTTCATTAACGTCCTCATGTCCATTATCTGCTACTTGGTCTATATTCTGATCCTCGTGGAGGTTATGGTTGGCTGCTTGAACTGGGTCATCTTCATATCCGAAGCGGTTAGGGACACGGACTTGACGACGGGCACGACGAGCCATTCTAACCCAGAAAAGGTCAAGGTAAGAGGGAAATCACTAGGAAAGGAGAGAACAGAAGAGAAGAAAAAGAAATATCCCCACGAAAAATTCTTTTCGCAAACGAGAAGACCAAAATAGGTGTGGCCAAGTCCAGGACTGGAACACACCATGCAAGAACGAACTACCAAACATTACACACTCACACACTATCTTCGCGAAACTCCTAACGAGTTCGCGACGATTTCTATGGTTAAACTCTCCTTGGCTCCATCTTCATGTCCTGTCTCGAGTACGGCGAATACTCCACGTTTTCAGGCGAAGATTCCATGTCCTCAGGTGGAAAGGGAAAAGGGATATCTAACTTCTATGATTTTGAGGGGGTGAAGGAGTAGAAAATTCTTTTTGCAAATTTAGAGTGAGAGAAGAGAGCAGAAAATTTTCGCAAATAGCCTTTACATTTAAATATATTGTCCTTGAAGGCATCCTATGAGAGAAGGGGTTTCGTTCCTATACCAAACCTATGCTCTGATACCACCTCTGTAGCGCCTCCCGCCCTGGCACCACCTGCAGCGATACCAGAGGGCAAGCGCCGTGGAAGATTGGCGTGAACCAAACTCCCACGGAACCGCGATGCCGGTACCAGTCCCAGGAAACCAAGCTGGTACCCGCGGTCAACTGAGATGTACCACAGCAATTAACTAATATACGAATATATATATACTATACCTTTATAAGTTGCGACTTCGGGCAAGCCCTGAGCAGCAACCGGCAAACAGAACCACAGCAGCGGAACGACAGCGCAGCGAGAACCCAATCCACAAGCAACGGCTTGGGACTAGGAAAGAAACCCTAATCTTCACTTCAACTTCACTCTTCCTGAATGAGGGGAGAAAAGGAATGGATTGAGTACATACGTACTCAGCAAGTCACAAAAAGTGTGGAATATGCAGGCTATCAAAGATAGGCTGGGGTTTATTTCGCAAACTTTTTCATTTGAAATCATTTTCGAAAACCTAAATGTGAGTTGTCTCAAAGTGACTGGAAGGAGGCTCTCGCCTCGATCCTGTCCGCGAATTGCTTTTCAACAACTCAAGCGGACGAAGCAAATTTTAATTGATCTCAAGTATTCTTATACCGCTTGTCGGATCACGACAGCGGCTCAGTGGATCTGCCTACAAGCAGCCTTCCACGGTATCAACATCTATTACTTTATTTTCAATTTCGTCCTCACTAGGACGTAATCTCATCTTTCACTTTAGTCCCATCCGGGACATCATTTCATCTCATCTCATAACTCATATCGATGACTCTCCAAGCCATCCTTAATCTCAACTCAAACTGCTTCCACTCGGGGAGCCTAACTATGATGTCAATCGACATCCCGGGTCACACAGCCCCGTTTCAGACCACTCAGGTCATCCATCAGCCACAAAGGCCAATTCTGGTAACGATTCCCATACCACAAATCTCTTTCGCAAACACTTGCAAACAAATCTACGCTAGAGGAATCACCTCACATTGCCCGTAACCGTGGGCACGGCTGTTCGAACAGTTCATTGATCTTTGCAAAGATTGTACGCTTTACCCACACGACGCAAGCTTACTCCCACACTGATCAGGTGGGGAGGTTCGCGACAAAGCCTTTCCAAAGCCTTCCCAGGATAGCACGCTGCCCTATAAATGGGTGCTCACACTCAACCAAGTACCAGGAACTCACTTTCCTGTACTCAGGGACGGGGGTATATCGCCCTCTTGGCACCCAGCCGGTCCCACATTTATTAGCAACCGAAAACCATCCTGGGAACACTAATTACTCAGCCAGGGGTGTCCCATACCACCCGTGTGGTCGCACTGTGACATGCTCAGTGCAATTCCTCAAGGAATCGGTCCTTATATGCGAATACGAAGTGCCACCACACAGGCGATCACTTTGCACCGCGAAAACTTTCGCAAATAGATTTTGTTTCGCAAATCTCGCCGACATCGCATGTCGGGTTTTTAAACCACTTTGAAAACCCAAATTTTCCCAAATCGACAAACAATTGTGTTCTGAGTAGAACCATCGGAATCCATGCTCAGAGAGCACGATAACCGAGGTACCACGAAGTGGAGCGACAAGGAATAGGATATCAAAGTCCTACAGGATTTATGCAACTACCGGGCAGGTCCGTCGGTTTGACACGCAAACCGAGGCCAATCAATTTATCGTGCACACTAACAATGCAATTTTTGCAAACAAAATATTTTAAATTTAGGAGCAATATGGTCAAGGAGTGACTTGCCTCAGACTTCGTCTTCAGGCTTCACGAAAATCCGACGTCCGACGAATTTCCAAAGCGTCGACTACGCGCAAAACGAGAGAAAAACACATACAAAACCCTAGAAATAATATACTATTATTAATAACTAATAGTGCCATAAGGTAGATCTTATTTTTAGAAAAGTTTAGAGACTTGAACGGAGTCAATTGGAGCTACGGTTAAGAAGATATGAATTTTGGGAGTCTTAGGGATTTTTCTGGAATAAGAAAAGGATTATTTGAATTATTGGGAAATATTGGGAAAGGAATTAATTCTGGAAATTGGGCTGACAGGTGGGACCCTGGATCAGTGGCTGGAGAGAGAAACTGAGGGTGGCCCACTTGTCATTGGCACAGAGAGAAGATGTAGGGACCCACATGTAAGGCTCAGAGAAAGAGGGAGGGCATGGCTCACTTGTAGAGACACAGAGAGAGACAGAGAGAGAGAGAGGCCGGGGAAGAGATCGACGGCTAGCGGCGGCCGGGGAGGATTTCGGCGAGCGACGGCGCGCCGGGAAAAAGGGACAGGGCGGCGGGGAGCGGAAAGGATGAGGAAAGAGGTGGCCGGCTCGGATTGGATTAACGGCGGTCGACGGCGGCCGGCGACACGAGACAGGAGCGGCGGAGAGAGAGAAAGGATGGGCGGCGGCGGCGGAATGCCGGCGGTGGTGGAGTGAGGTCGGGAGCTTGGGGATGGACACGGTTGGGGCGGTGCTCTGCGGGGAGGAGAACGGAGGGGAAAAACCGAGCTCTTACCACGCGCAAAGGCGAGCTCTGGAGCAACGGCAATGGCGGACGGCGGAGGAAGGATTTGGGGGTTTTCGATTTAGTGGCTAATCGGCGGCGGTGAGGGGCGGAGGTGCTTCGGGGTGGCTCAGGGGACTCGGTGGTGGCGGCGGTTTGGTCAGCGGTGCCCTGGAACGGCGGTGGAAGCTTGGTCAGAAAGCGGCGGAGGGATGCTCCCGGTGGCGAGCTAGTCTTGGGTGTTCGGCTTGGCGACCGGAATGGCGGAGGGGGTGCTCCTATTTATAGAGGAGCTCGGGAGCTATCGGTCAGCGGATAAGGGTGATGGGAGCACGGGATAAGCTCAAGCTCAGCCGTCGAGGCGCATCAATGGCGCCGGCCTACTGTGGCTCGCGTCATCGGGCTACCTCGTGCTGCCGCGAGACACGAAGAAGGGAGACAGAGAGGCAGAGGGGTATGGCGACGGGATAGCGACAAGACGAATCGAGGCTTTTGACCGGGAAGATCGAGCAGGAGGGGCGGCGCGATTTGCGCCGGCGGCCGAGGGGCGTGTCCTGCGGGGTTGACGAAGGGGGTCGGGTCGGGGCACGGACGGTGTTGGGAAGAGAGAAGAAGGATCGAGAGAAAGAGAGAGAAAGCAGAGAGAGATCGACGTCGGGAAGACGACGACGACCGGCTGTCCGCGGGGCGCGCGGGCGCGTTCGGCCTCCGTGCCGCTGGCGTGCGGGCCCGGGGTGATGGGCGTGTGCAAGGAGGCGGCCGGCTCGGGGATGGGCGAGAAGGTTCGGGAGATGAGAGAGAAAAGGGAGAGGCGCGAGGTAGGGGACGGGTCCGACGTGCGGGGTCCGGACTGGAGGCACCTGCGCGGCGTGCGCGCGGGGTGCGAGGCCGGGGAGTGGCACGTGGCAGGGCGCGGGCGAGAGCGAGGGCGCGGGTGAGCGCGAGAGGGCGCGGGTGCGGGCGCGGGCGCGATGCCTGGCTGGTGGGTCCCGGCTTCGGCTGGCTGCGACAGAGGCCGAGGAAGAGAGGAGGAGGGGAGGCCGGGCCGAGGGAGAGAGAGATAAGGAGGCCCAAGCGATACAGGAGGCTTTGACATTTTTCCAGAATTTGATTTGAGGGATTTGTAGGGAATTTTATTTTGGGATTGGATGCTTGGCTCATAAACACTTTCAGGAATTTAATCAAGAGGCTTTGAATAGAGACTCTGATACATATACATATAGATATGTATATATATTTTTAAGAAGGATTCGGAGGGAGGGTTTCAAAAGGGGGTTCGGTCTCGAATTAAATTTTAATTCGAGACTATGACTCAGGGAAATTTGTGGGGACTTTTGAGAGGTGTTTCTGGGATGGGATTTGGGCGTATATACATATATATGGATATTTGGATATATTTGGAATAAGAAAGAAGGAGATTCAAAAGGGGACTGGATTTGGATTTAACTTTGGGAATTTTGTAATGGAATAGAATTGGAGTATCTTGAGGGAATATTAGAACTTGAATTTAATTCTTGGGATTTGAGGACTTTTGGAAATATATAAATTTGACAAGTTGCGGGAAGGGAGTTCTCGATGAAAATCTGAATTTTTGAGAGGAACAAAATGAAGAGATTTCACTGAAAGGCTGCAAGGATGATTTTCGAAGAGTTTTATCGGAGGGCTTCGAATTGCAAAATTCGAACCCGGGTATTTTTTTGGGAGGAGTGAATAAAGGCTTCTGAAGGAATTCGAAGGGGTTTAGATTTTGAATTTTTCCGAGGGGGTTTTGAGAGAGACAATCGAACTGCAAAATTCGAGTCTCGGAATCGGAAAGAGTTTGGGATCGAGGATTTAGAGTTTCAAAGGGAGCTTGGATCTGAGATTTACGGCACTTAGTCCTTAAGCACACACAAAGAATCCAAGTTTTTTTGAAATTAGGGTTTTTACGAAAATAGTTTTTAACGGCCCGGAAACCAGGGCGTTACAGTGGGTTTGAAACTAAACCATCTCAAAACTTATTTTTAAATCTAAACTTTTGGCCACGCTGCCTGCCTGACTTGACAGGATAACACCATCACGCCACGGGCACATGCCGTGATAGGTGTCGGTTCCAATTTGAAAATAAATTTCTAGAGAATTTATTTTTAAAAATAAAAAATAAAAATGTTTAAATAATAAAAAAATTCAAGAAGTGGCGGAGGCTGGAGCCTGGAGACCGGAGGCGCACGGCGTGGGCAGCGACCGGGACGGCCGTCGGTAGCGGCGTGCGTCGTCAGGCTGCAGCAAGCAGCTCAACAAGAAAGCAGCGGCGCACTGCGTGCGGCAACAGCAAAGTAGGTGCGCCGACAGCAGCAAGCAGCTAGGCCTGGGCTATAAGAGCAACTCCAAAAGCCTCTCTATTGGCTTGCCAAGCCAGAAATTAGCAAGTTTGCACAAAAAAAGCCACTCCAAAAGCCTTGCCATATTACTTGCCTACCCATTTGGCTGGCCAAAATTCTTCCTTGGCTAGCCAAATGTGGCCAGCCAAATCCCTTAGCCATCTGTGGGACCCACAGCCAAAAAATCGCTGAAGCCTCCAAGACGACACCCATCTCGCTCACACACGCTGGGGGATCTACTTCCACGGCCGCCGCCGGCCCCTGCGCCAGCAGCCGCCGCCGATGCCGCCGCCAGCCCTTGCCGCTGCTGCCCCCCGTGCGCCCGCCGCCGGCCCTTGCGCCCCTGCGACAGCCGCCGCCTCCGGCTCTCGTGCATGCCGCAGCCACCGCCGCCAGCCCCCGCGCATGCCACCTCCGTCCCCCACACCCGCCCCCTGTGCTCTGCTACCTCCTAGCCGGCCATTGGGATTTGGAGAGAGAGAAATAGAGAGGCTTTTAAAGTGTAAAGAAAATTTGACTTGCCATCTATTTGGCTAGCTAGCTAAATAACTAAATGACAAGCAAGAAATAGAGAGACTTTTAAAGTTACCCTAAGCAGACGCGGCGGTGGCAGCAAGCAGCTGGCCAGGCTGCAGCTAGCCAGGCAGCAGGCGACGGCAAGGGCCAAGCAAGCACAAGCCGCTAGAGATTTCCATGGGCCACACGTACTCGGCCACTGGTTCGAAGTAGCCTTCTGCGGCTGCTGGCTATGCAAAACAAATATTATTAACGTATAATTAATTAAGTATTAATTATTATAAATTTAAAAAATAGTTCTAAAACTTTTAAAAAACACCGTTATATATTTTTAAAAAACATACTATCAGAAATCATATCAGAAATCAAGAGAAGAAGCTATCAACATAAGCTATTCTGAGGGCAATTCTAACCCAGACATTACTAGATAGTTTCCATATCTATTACGTCATCTAGATACTAGTATAGAAACTACGTTTTCAATAGATGGTTTCTTTGAAATAAATTCTCATCTAATCTCCTCTCTTCTCTCTCATTTCCTCTCCTAATCCTCTCTTCTTTTTTCTTGGTTCTCGTATAGAGGTGGTTTCTTACATGAGAAACAGTTTCTTTATCTTTTTACCTCTTTTCTCATTAACTCTCTTGCCACCTCAATTTTTTACTTACATGGCACTATATTTAATGTTATAGAAACTTTTTACTTACATAGCACTATATTTAATGTTATAGAAACCAGCTGAGGTGGAGGGTTAGGACTGCCCTAAACATTCGAGTAGTTCGATACATTCATGGATGCCTTTAGACCGGAATTAATAAATACGATGACGGTAACTGCTTAGTTATAGTAGTTATTGGAGCTGGTATGAATCAAGAAATTGCTTGGTAAACCGCCCCAGTTCAAGACATCTCAAATTAAAATTCAGTTTTTGTGGTAAAATTTGTTCTAATTTCACCTGGTTTTGTCGGTAATCGAGCAGTAATTGTGGTTATCTAAAATCGCTGCTCCTGGTACTCGCTGACCATTCTTTGTAAACCCTGCAGCAGAAAAAAATGCGGGCTGAGGATTTTCACATGTGGTCTCTCCCTCCCAAAAAAAAAATAATCGCCTATCTCAGGTATCAATATAAAGATGAAAATACTAAATGTTGATGGTCGTTAAACCCCATTTCGACCACCAATTTTTGGCAATAAAACAGATAAAATAATTCAATGCATCAATTTGGTTTAGGCTAATCTATTTCGTTAGTTTTTTTTTTGTCTTAACTATTTTGTAGATACCATCCAAAGAAAGTAAAAAATACGTGAATTATGAAGGAGACGCCGTCCAGGAACCTGGCCTCGGCCGGCCACCTCAGACAGGCCATGAAACTACCCGCAACTAATAAAGTCCTAAATATAATTCATTTATATTAATTGGTGCCACATGGTTGGAAAAAACACGATTATTTGGATTTTTTTAGCCATAAGCTAGAAACTAAAAAAACACCACCTTTTAGCTTATGCTACTTTCTCGATTTTTGTTAGTACGCTTATTAAAACGTAAAACGATGTTTTTTTATAAAAACTTTCTATATAAAAGTATCTTTAAAAAATTAAATAGATTTATTTTTTAAGTTTCTAATAGTTAATATTTAATTAATCATATGTTAATAATATTTCTCGTTTTACGTGCGGCTTATAAGCTAAACATATAAGCTGATTCAAATACCAAATTTCTAGAAGCTAAAAACTTTTAACAAAAAGAAACGATATCTAATACTAGTGTCCAAATTATACAAATTCTAGTATTAAAATAATTACTCAGTGTCTACAAATTAATATAAGTATACACAACGCTCTGAGGTATAGTGTAGTAACACAAGTTACAGGAGAAGAGCCACACTTAACTAGGACGTGTTCAAATTAGCTTAAATGGTTGGCTTATAAGCTATACCTAAAGCGAAAAACGTCATTAGCATATAATTAATTAAATATTAACTATTAAAACTTAAAAATTAGATTTATTTAATTTTTGGAGATACTATCATGTAGAAACTTTTTAAAAAACATTTTAAGAATCGTGATGACAAAAAAGAGGTATAAGCTATAACCTACCAGCTGATGGAACGCCTAACTCCAAGCTGGACAAGCAACTCACATCAAATGCAGCATGGTCAGCCAACCAACCACTCTGACCAATAAAATTTAAGCACTGAGAAAGAGTTTTGGTGACGTTGAAATTGGCTTATAAGCCGTACGTAAAACGAGAAATATCATTAATATATAATTAATTAAGTATTAACTATTAAAAACTTAAAAAATAATCTATTTAATTTTTTAATACTTTTATATATAATTTTTTTAAAAAATATACTATTTAACAGTTTGAAAAATGTGCTTACCAAAATCGAGAAAACAAGCGGGGCTTATACCTTCGAACATGGTAAGAGAGAGAATGAGCCGATAAAATAGAAGAGAGAACTAGTGCTAGGAGCCTGCGAGAGATAGCTGGAGCAATAACCTTGCAATCACTATATCCTTCCATTCTCAAACAACCAAATCAAAGAGCAAATGACAGAAGCAAGGTAGCAGGAGGATGAGTCTGGGAGAAGCTAACCAGGAGGAGTTAGCTGACAGCCGGACTGGAGTTCCTGATCCTGAACAAGCATGCGTGCCCAACTAGCTCGTAATCAACAATAAGCAAGTAGCTGCGCCGTCAGGGTGAACCATATTTAACAGCAAGGTGCTCTCACATTTCTGACTCAACTACTTGCCCATACACCACAAGTTTCACACATATTATATGCCCTCGCTAGCTCATATACCAAAACACCAAGTAGCTCACATGGCAGTAGCAAGCACAAGATTAGAACCTGCATGTAATGTGCACCAAGTATCAGTAACATAATCAGGACTAAAGGGGTTGCAGAGCTACATAGAAATTGTTAGGGGCTTAACTCTGCAAATATACCATCAGCTGTAGATAAAAGGGTCACAATTAGAGCATTGATTAGTTGAGGATCTTGCAGTAGCAAGAACAAGAAATTAATTTTTATTTCTCACAATTAGGCCTAATAAATCTTTGTGCCAAGGGCTAAGAATCTAATCACCTAGATGGATTGAGGAATCAGCAAACTCAGAAGCCTGAATCATTAGGCAAAAGCAAATAGGCCAAAGCTTTCAGTATGGAGACATGCAGCACAGTAGAACCAGAGTAAAAGAGAGAGATAGATAGAGAGGATGGGAGCTCTCCTGCACCAGCAGCTCTGTCCCTGCGGCCGTGGTGACGAGGTAATTGAGGTGGCGAGGTGGAGCTAGGGCTTAGCCCTGTGAGAGGAGGATGAGAAATTGGGTGAGAAAATGGGAGATTAACTTCTGGGCTGGTCGGGGCCGTCGACCAGGGACGGCTGGCGTCGACCTCCACCGGCGCCGGTGGCGGATTGGGCGCCGGAGCTGAAGGTGGTGCACTGGTGCTGCACTGTGGTCTGTGAATCTGAGGATTGGGGAAGATGAGAGTGAGGCTGCAGTATTTGAAAAAAATTAGATATATATATTTTTTCTAAATTTTACAAATATATATATAGATGAAAAAATTTTATAAATATATATATGCACCACGGTGGAGAGACGTTTTGAGAACGTGGGACTAACAGTGCCGCGCTCCTAAATCACGGTACCGCTTGGTGACAGAAAGATGCCGCACATCCATCACGTGGAACCCCGTTCTCACACTGCACGGTGGGCGCGCGGCTCCGCCTCCGCCCACCGCCTAAAAGGACGTGCTGCTTCGGTGATGGCATATTCAACGCCGACGGCGAGATGTGAAGGAAGCAAAGGAAGACCGCAAGCTTGCATGCACTTGTCTCCTGGTAGATGCAATCGAACTTAATTGAATTATGATCAGTAAATCAATCTCCTGCACTTTCTTATGGTTATCATCTCACGTCGAGACCAAGTTCTTGGACCATCTGGGCTGGATGATCCATTATTCCATCCAGGCACTCACACTAATTACCATCTTTGTCATACTAATAAAGATCCAATCGAGTAAAGATCCAATCGAGGAGGTGAAGACTGAACTACTGAAGACTGTGCAGTGTGCAGTCTCGCGAGGCACCGCGCGGACTGGCACAGGCGGAGGCGGAGCCGCGTGCCCCACCGTGCGGTAGGCGGAGCCGCAGCTTCACCGCGCGCTACCGGTCACGCCGGTCACCTCCATGCGACCGGTAACCTCCATCGCATCTAGAGTCTCACGCTATGGATGCATGGCACCGCTCTGTCACCGAGCAGTGCCACGATTTAGAGGCGTGGCACCATCGGTCTCGTGTCTCTAAAATACGGTAAAGTGCTGCGTTCTTTCACGCGGTGCTTATATATATTTGTAAAATTTCTTTATCTATGTATATATTTGTAAAACTTAGGAAAAAAAAAGTATATATATATATATATATTTTTTTTTTGCAGTGTATGTCCTAGCTAGTGTGGTTGGTGTGTGCAGGTGAGAAGTTAGCAGAGGAGCAGCACTTGGGCTGAGGCCCAGCTCGGTTACGCAAAGGGCAGGGTATAAGGGAATTTTAATTAATAGTACATGTTCAGATTAAATACATATCCTAATTTTTGCCACACATGCACTTCACAATTAACCTATCACTTAGTATAGCATAATTTTAGTATCCATAATTCCAATATTAAAATTCCAGTTTAATTAAATACAATCATGCATGTTGAAATTACAGCACACAATATACGCGACAAATGACCGGAGGTGAAGTTAATTTTGGACGCTCAGGCAAGTCTCTTTGATATACAATGATGATTTTATTACCACTAAAAATCTATTTTATAAAACTATTACTCCTAGTATTGCATCAAACACTATCTTATAAAATAACAATATTGATGATGAGATGATTAATCGACCGATGATGTGTAACGCCCTAACGTTTAGACATAAAACTAATTTAATAAAAATCCGTAATTACAAAAATTGAGTTTTATTCTTTGCTGTGCCGTGAGCCGAGATCTCTTTTTCTTGTCCTCTCGTTGGATCGAATCTCGCGACCCACGATTCCCCCTACCTCCTGAGTTCCAATTCCGAGAAATTCTTCGGCACCCTTGAAATCTCCCAAAATCCGCAAATAAATAATTATATTACCCTGCCAAATAATTAATCCAAAATTCTATCTCTCTTTTAGGATCAACCAAATAAATTCAAAGAAATCAAATTCGTAGTTTAGTCCTCCAAAAGGTCCAAAAGAAATATATCTCCTCAATCCTGGAAATAGTGAAAATCTCCTGTTCTCCCTGGGCCTGTCTCCCCCGGCCCGTTCCTGTGCTGCATCTCCCTTGGCCCACTGGTTTCATCGGCGCCGACACATGTTACCCCCTCACGCGCTGGCGCTCAGCGAAAATGGAGAGGAGGCACTGTTCATCGTCACTGATGTCCTGTTTCTTTTTCTCTCTCTCTCGCCGGCCGAACGACGTCACCGATTTTCAAATCAGCTCGGCAGCCTCGAATTCCCTTCGTTCCCGCCCACGCTGTCCCGCCGTGGTCGACTGCTGAGTACTCGACTGTCATGCTGACTGCCGCGGCGACTGTCCTGCCGCCACGCCGCTCCAAACGCGCCTGTGCCACTTTTCTGCTTCCGCCTGCGTCACCTTGGACCGCCACAAGCCGCCAACCCAAGGAGCCGTTCTCCCTCGCCCTCGACCCGGTTCCTCCCCGAAACAGAGACCCTCAGCCTCTCTTTTTGACGCTCGTTCCCCTTTTTCCCTTCCGAGCCAAGCAAAGCCTTGCCACCGTTTGGCCGCTACCACCGACAGACCAAGGACGGTGACGCCCGGCGCACCAGCCTCCCTTGACCGCCCAGTGAGAAGGCCTCCCTTCTCCTCGACGCCAACTAGCGATACCCGGCTATAAATACCTCCTCTACCCCTCGGACCATCCTTTCCGAAGCTCCATCCCCACCGACACCTTGGACCGTCCCGGTGCCGAACGCCCCAACAGCCCCTCGGCTCACGTCGACCTTCCGGTGCAAGTCCGTGGCCGTCGTCGACACCGTCGACCTCTTCTTCTCCGACCGCTGGCGCTGAGGCACGAACGATCACGTTCGTGCCGCCGGCGTTCGCCACAACATTCTCCTCCTACGGTAGCCCCCGCTCTGTTTCATCCCCTCCTTTCTCCTCCTAGCTCTCGTGGACACCCTTCCCCTAGTGTTAGGCTCCCCCGTAGGCACCTCTTCCGCGAACGCCGCCTTGCCGCCTTGCTGTGCACCGTCACCCGTCGAGTAGTGGCGATCATAGTTGGTCGCCGGCCTAGGAACCAGTTCCAGAGCCCGTGAGACCTCCCCCCCCTCGCGCATGGAATTGGACCATGGATCGCCGCCAAGGGAGTTCCCAAATCCGCGTTCCTGTGTGCCGCCGCGATTCTACGCCATCGACCCCTGATCAACGAATCCGTACCGTTGGTCGCTCTTCCCTTGGCATCCACTTGACACCAATGGCATCCCCGTCGAGAAAAACCTCGTGCTTCGCTCAGACGACCCACGCCGTCATCGGCCGTTTGATCAACTCCTGTTCTTCTTCCTCCTCGCACCGCCTAGTCGAGAGCCAAGGTTGCCCTTCTCGCTGCACGCACGCTTAGTCCACCGTAGACCGCGCGCCTGCGTGTAGGACCACCGTATCTTGGAACACGGTGAACCGCACGGCTGTGCCTCATCTATCCTCTTCCCGTGTGCCATGGTCCGTGCTCTTGATCCCCCGTGGACCTGCGACCGACAGCCGGGTCCCATCCTCCTGATTGGGCCCGCCGATCAAACTCATCTCGAGAGCCACACAGGTGGACCGCGTGGCTGGCTCGGGCCCCTCTCGTCAGACGGGCCCACCTGTTAGGGCGCACTGTCTCTCCAAACCTAGCCGGGCTGGAAGCCGCTCGGCCCGCTCAACTCTCTGGCCTATTGCCATAGTAGTGGGCTCGGCCCACTATGCGCTCCCTCCCTGGTGTTCACCGGCTGGCCACTGGGCCTCGGAAGTCAGTGGCCCGGGAGGCAAAATCGGAGAAAAATCATTTTCTAATTATTTTCAATATCCCAGAAAATGCCTAAATCTTCAAAAATTCATATCTCCTTTCTCGCTTGTCCGATTGACTCCGTTCCAGTTCTAGAAATTTTCTAAAAATAAGATCTTTCTGACAGCACACTTATAAATCTATAATAGGACTATCATATTAGTCTTTTTATTGTTTTTCTTTGTAACGCGTGTAGTTCCGGAACCCGAGGAGCCTCAGGACGTGGATTTTGAAGACGAAGCTGTAGGTATTGAGCAAGACAAGTCACCTGTGATCATCTCGAACCCATAATTACGGAACTAAGTATTTTATTTGCCAAAATCGCATAATCTAAGTTACACTGTAGTTAAATTCTCGGCCGCGGTCGCGAGACGACCAACGGGCCACCGACCCATTTGCTGCATGACTTCCTTGATTGATTGCGATTCCCTTAAACATGCTTGTCACCTTCCTTAACAGATCCCGGTATCGGTGCCGACGGGCGTGGTACCGGTGATCGTCTATCAAATTTAAAAATATCTACGATGGGTAAAATTGGGTTTATGAAATATTGAAAAACCCAACACCTAGGTCGGTGCCTTGAAAATAAAATGGTTTGCGAAAACCGCTGTGTGGGGATCGTGCCAGCAGGATGAGTCTCCCGCACTGCAGCTAAGGACCGATTCCTTTGAGATTTCATCCGAATATACAACAGTACAACCACATGAGTGATATGGGATAACTCCTGGCGGAGTAACGTATTGCCCAGGGACGCCTTGCGTGCCAATGGACTGTGGATCATGCGGGAGGGCGTCAGGATTGCCTCCTAGGTTCCTGGTATAGCATGGTCGAGGACCCACCCTGTGATTGGTCGTGGACCCCTCCAGTTGACATGGGGTAACCTAGGTGGACTCCGGAAACGCCTTATCACGAAAACCCCTAGTCGCCAGTCGCGTTTGTTCAGTCGCGAGCTGGGTGATAGGATAACTCACGTCGTGTGGGTAAAGTGTACCCCCTCTGCAGAGGTTTAAATTGTTGAACAGCCGTGCCGGCGGTCATGGGTGGATGTGAGGTGATTTCTTAGCGTAGTTTTGCTTGACAACTGTTTGCAATGGATGTTTGCGGATTGGGAATCTAATTTTGGAAATGGTGTGATGATGTCGAGGACAGCCGGGCTGTGAGCCCGAAAATGTTGGATCAGCCGGTGGAGCTGGATCCCGAAGGCCAACTCTTGAGAGTTGTGCCAAATCAAAGATTGATACAAATCACTCCAATCCGGGCAAGATCGCACATCGCCCCGATTGGTAAGAAGCACACACTTAGACTATTCTGAAAGTAATTTAAACGAAACAAATTGTAAAACAACCAGCCATCCTTTGAAGCTTGCATTAACCACCTAGTCCCCATGACTTGTTGAGTACGCTAGTACTCACCCATGCTCTATATATATGTATCTACCCCCCAGTGCCGAAAGACAAGCTGGATCCTATTGACGAGGAGTTATTCCAGAAGCAGGCTGGCTTCGAGGAGTTTTAGGGTTTCGGCTTAGTTTCCGAGTCACGCTTGTGGCTTTGGGCTAATTTCCGCTTTCCGCTCTTTTGCTAATGTATCGTTGTGAACTCGGGATATGTCCGCAGTTCCGACCTGGATGTAAGACTATGTCTATTAATAAAGACAAGTGGTGCCATGATGGTTCCATCGCCTGTTGTGCCAGCACTATATTCCTGGGATTGGTATAGGTTTACAGGTTATTTGCACGGTCCGAACTCGTCCTTCGCAGAAGGTCAGTTTGGGGCGTGACATGATGATGGAGATCATTGGGAGATAGTATGGTGGGTAGGGGGAGCTTAGAGAAGTGATGATTGATGATGGCATGTCAGGGCTCTCTCTACATAGGGTTTACAAATATAAGGACTAATCACCCCCTTCACTCGTATCAGGAAACCATATAAATCGTGTCGACCATAGATCTGTCTTAAGACGGGTGGAGCCTAGTACCTTATTGAAGTTTATTATACTCCACATGGGTACCTAGTAATAGGATGGGAGATGATATAAACCCCATCGAATGCCAATGAAGTGCATTCTAGACGCATATATTAGCACGGTGGTGTGGAGGGCTGTTAGGCCTAACACAACCGTGGAGTGCAGTAAATGGAAATAGGGAAAGTTTTGTACTCTAGCATGTTGTCACATCCCGTGAAGTGCGATAGTCAAACGTATTAAGAGTAGCTATGGGTAAAGTGATACAAGCCTACGCAGTGCTAAATTAAATTGTGATTCACGCCTGTCTCTTGGATTGAAGGCTACGGGGGGTTACTATTAACTCTATTCAATGTTATGAGTATAATTTAGATTTATAACTTCATTTTGGAACCTCTTTTACAAAATAGACTTAGACTAGATGATTAATTATGAATGATGATGATGTAGGATGTAGGGTATAGAGCATAGATTATTAGAATATTATTCATGAATCCCTATTTCTATTATTGACTTTTTAGTACGAAAGTGCTCGTTTTTGCTATATAAACCCCCTTGTACAGATCCTATACATGGCGGGTATAAGATGGTATAGATGACCTTAAGACTTCCAGGTATGAATTAAAGGTAGTTCTAGCTATTTCTCTGTTGCGATCTCTGATATGGACTATTATTTAGCAAAACAAGAATTTGTTAAATAGTAATCCAAGTCTTACACTTTTATCTTCAGTGTTAAAAGTGCGGGGCGTCGCTGACCTAGCGAGGGGCCGATCGACCTATCAGTAGGCCAGCCGAGCCATTCTCGCAGGCTGGCCACCCTAGCCAGAGTCAAAACTGACTTTCGGTCGTGCACGTGGAGGCATCCGAGGACAAGAACCGACTTCGCGCGCAATTTTGTACCGAAAGATGGATCGAGCGACCTATCCAACGTGATTAGCTAACGCCACGTAGCCCGGTCGGGGAAGCGGGCTGGCTGGCCCAACTTGGCCCGGCCGACACTGCCATCCGTACCGGCCGGCCCCACCGACTTTAGGAGGGGTATAAATACCCCCCCTCACTCACCACACCACACACACCATACTCATAGCTCGCCCATGTGCAATTTCCGCTCTCCACTTTCCATCATTAGATGCTAGAGTGCTAGGATTAGCCGACTCTAGTTCATAGAGGAGTAGGAGGAGTTCAGTCGGGAGTCGAGTAGAGTTGGGAATCGGGCGGAGTCTAGAGGACTGTCTTCGGAGTTCGGTAACGATTCTTGTATCCTTTCCGATTCATACATTTCAGTTATTTACTTTATATTTTTGAGCATTTACTTTTCGTAATTTACTTTACAATCTTTCTCTTGATTGCGAAATATTTGTCCAATCGACCAATTGGACGATCGAGTGACTAGTTATTTGTAGTGTCGACTTATAAATTTATAGGTTTCTTGCCTGGGTTTAGTTCACCTAGCTAAATTGAGGGATACTTTTTTTTCTGATATGAGGAAGTATTTTAGTGTACGACAAATGTGCGGTGCCTTGGCCATATAGTTTCAGGGAAGGTAAGCTAGAGAAATGGAAACGGACATAGTCGGTTAGGTGATGATAGCCCCGGGTGTCCTTTGTAGTCATCCACGTTAGCTCTAGTACGTTGGCGTTAGAAGACCAGGGAGAGCTATTCTTTGATAGCGGGAATTGGTTCTCTGGTGCTTGAAGTAAAATTCATGCCCCAATGATACTAGTCGTCTTAAGAATAGCTCGAGTCTGAAATTAGGTTACCCCATAGTCTTCTCCGAAACTCCAAGAACTAGATATCTTATATTGTGTTTGTGTCATCCGTAGATTTAATATATTATATCTATTATTGGTCTTACCCTCTGTCGGAGGATGAAACCTCGACGGCGGGAAGTCGGGAGACCCCCCTTTTGAGATTCGGCCAGGGGAGTAGTTCTCAGGTGTACGAGGCGTCCGGTGCAGAAGAAAGATACGCGAAGAAGACGTAGAAGAAGTTGCGGGGTTCGGACCGTCCGAAGCAGGTCCGGACCGTCCGAACCGTGGTGAAGCAGATGGGTCCGGACCGTCCGAACCGTGTCCGGACCGTCCGACGCGCGGTAACTGCGCAGGGCGTTGGGGACGGCGATGAACAGAGGCGCACAGAGGAGGCGAGAGGATTTATACAGGTTCGGGCCGCCGGAGCGTAATACCCTACTCCTGTGTGTGTTTTTGGCTATCAGGTGGATGAATGTGACTTGGTGTTTACAAGGTGAGCTCGGGCAGCTCGCCGGCGCTGAGGAAGAAGAACAGTAGGTCTGAGAGTGAGCTAGAGTCGGAGAGCCCGGGGTTAAGTCAGAATCCGAGCCCGGGTCCCTAATGCTCCAGCTTCCTTTTTTCGGTTCGGTGGCTTGGATCCTCCTTTATAGATTAGGGGAGTCCACAGTGCCAGAATACGGAGAGAGAGCTTTTCCGGTGAGCTCTCCTGTGCACACGTCTGCCTACGACGCCCATGCCGGAGCTGTCGCTGCTATGGGCGGCTGGAGCACGCGCATGCCCGCAGCCGCCTGTTGCGCCATACCTGGAGGAGCCCCTGTCGGGTGCTGCGGGCGGCTGGTCTGGTCGCCTGGTTGCCACACACGCCCGGAGGCGGCGCCTCCGGGCACGGGCGCCTCCCGGGCGGCCCGCTCCCGGGCGACACTCGCCCGGGGCCGGAGGCGGCGCTCCCGCTCCCGGGCAACGCTCCCCCGGGCCCGGGGCGACCCGCGCCCGGGGCCGGAGGCGGCGCTCCCGGGCGAGGTCGGAGGCGGCGCTCCCGCTCCCGGGCGACGCGCGCCCGAGGCCGGAGGAGGCGCTCCCGGGCGACAGGCGGCGCGTCTGGGCACGGGGACGAGCACCCGGGGCCGCGAGCGACGCATCCGGGCACGGACGACCGGCGGGAGACACGGCCTCTCTGTCGGCCGCAGGTCGTGCAGGATATGTCCCCCGGAGGAGCCGATGTGGCCGGAGAGCCACGCGTCCCCGCAGAACATGGGACCCCCAGTCCCATTTTGCCGACAGTGGCCCCTGGCCCTGTTGCCCGGCCGGGATTAGTCCCGGGCAGGAACAGGGCCACGTCTTGAAGAAAAGAGGGGACGCGGGGTGAACCTGGTTCGCCTTGAACTGGTGTAGCTTGAAGACCTGTTGATTTAGACGGGATACGTGCCCGGGACCCGGGCGTCGCCACTGAGTTCTTCCTGGCAACCCGCGGCTGGAGACCGCGGCAGCAGAGGGGTGCGTCGTCCAATCGAAGGGCGCCACCGAGTCTGCCACCGACGAGACCTCCCGCGCCTGGTCCGAGATGAAGGCGCAGGAGAAGGAAACACTCTCCCGGGAGGGAAACGTCCGGGCCTAAGAGGCCGGGCTCGTGTCTCGGGCGTGTGAATTCGCCGTTCGCGAGGAGGTCACGGTGGTTCGCGAGGAGGCGTGGGAGGCCGTGGTCGAGTCCGCTGCCCCGGAGGCGGGGTTCTCCGACCACGGCGAAAATCTTGTAGAGCCGATGCCTGACGAAGGGGTCGAGGAAGATGCTGGTTCCCTTTTGACACCATCTGCGGTCGCCTTCGGGGCCCGGGGGCCCTCCATGCCCCCGGGTGCTCCCCTTCCGACGTCGTCCGGCGCCGCCTTCGGGGTCCGGTCAGAAGCACAGCGGTGACCGCGCCCCGTGCGATCCGGGCCTCGCTCGTGCTCGCGCACCGATTCTGCCTGTCTTGTACAAAGAGAGACATTTGTATATGTATATGATTATGTTTATATTTTCGTACCTTGGTTTATTGTGTTGTCCGGAGGTTGCTGGTGTTCGGGGCCTCGTTTCCGGGAACGCCGAGCATCGGACGTCGTCCGACAGCGTGATCCAGCAGCTATGCGAACATCCGTCGGGCCTATGGCCCCTGTCCGGGCCCTGGGGCGGCCGTCATCCCTGGGAGCTTGATTCCCGGGGGCATCCAACGCGACGGTCGCCCGCTCCGGGAACCTGGCTCTCCTGGGCCCGAGCCTCCGGACGCAAGCCTTTGACTCGCCGGAATCCCCCGTCGCCGCAGCGGCGGCCGGAGAGGGGCTGGCCAGGTCGGGCACCGCAGCCCGCCCCGGGAACCTAGGCATCCCGGGACCGGGAGCGTTGTTCTCCCTCGGGAGCGCCGAGCATCGGGCCGATTCGCCGTGAACCGCCGAAGCGCCCAGGTCCCCAAGTGCCCGGCACCTAGGGGCCGCGGTCGTCCGAACGCGAGCCTTGCAGAACGGTCGGGTCTGGAGGCTCGACCCCTTCCGTCCTCCGGCTCCGGGGGTCCTTCGTGCCCCCGGGAGCTGCGAGGACAGGCCGCTCGACCGTCCCCGGGGTCGCCGGCCAGCGTAGTACCCGGCGCCTTGGACTGGTGGTCGGTGAGGAACTGGCTTGGCCGGACACCGCAGCCCGCCCGGGAATCTAGACTGGCCCGACGGGAGGATATGCCCGAGACCCCGGGGAATCGACGGTGTCCGGGGCACGGTCCGTGACTCGGCCACTAGGCCTTGGCGACAGGGGCTGCGCTGGTCGGCGGCCCCTGGCCTCGGTCGAGATTTGGAGAGCCTGCTTAATCCTGCCGAGAATTGGTCTAATCTACGTATGACGAACTGTGAAAGCATTCGGCTCGTCCCCTTGTCTGTCCCGTGCTACGAACAGTGGCGTCGATCACTTCCCGGAGGTGTCCTCGCGGTCGCGACCGTGCGGAGGGAAAGATTGCGCGTAAGCATTTCGTCCTCTACCTCCGGAAAGAACCGATCCTAAGGCTAGCCAGCGGGGGCGCCGGAGCCGCTGGGACCCGGGGCGCCACATAGAGGGGCTCCACCACTGTCTCGCGAGCTCGACAACGCCCAAGGGTTAGCCCGGGATCTGGTAACTCGTCGGTAGAGAACTGATGATAATGCGCGAACCTTGACCGTCGCACGGGCGCGGCCCGAATATGCCCCCAAAGTATGAGACAGCCACGGGCGCAACACACGAAAAAAGACGAAAGGGTACGACTCCGAGAAAGATATTAAAAAATGCTGATTGTATGAAAACACATATATGAGGGGGAGCTTACAGGATGTATATACAGGCAGATTCATGAAGATGCTTGAGGTGCCCAGGAATGGAGCTCGGACTCGCTTCCCTCGCGAGCCCGAGTTCGGCATGTGCTCGGGTCCCGGGGGCCCCGGCTAGCGCTAAGGATATACGTCCGGGACCCAGGGCCCCGGACTAGGATACGGTTTGATATAAGCCGGGTTCTGGGGGCCGGGCTTGAATATGGGATGTGAGACGACCTTCCGGAAGCATTCTCGCCGGGGCGGTGCTATCCGGGCTTCGCGCCCTATTCCGGGTGTCGCGTTCCTAGGCCTGCATTCGCCTTGGCGAGGCCGCCTTGGTTCGGCACCCTGGTGTCGGGCCCGGGACACGGATTCGGGAATCCATGCCTCGGCTCAAATATGTGCCCGGGACCCAGGGGGCCCCGGACTGAGGCTAAATACGCGCGCCCGGGAGCCAAGGGCTCTCACCGGGGCTAGATACGCACCCGGGAGCCAAGGGCTCTAACCGGGAGGAGGTACGTGCCCGGGAGCCAAGGGCTCCGACCGGGGCTAGGTAGGCGCGCTCGGGAGCCAGGCTCAGACCGGGGCCAGATCTGTGTGCGGGAGAGGGATTCGGCCCGTCCGCCAAGGGAAAAAGGACCGTCCGAATTAGAGCGATCGGACCGTCCGCCTTCGCGTCGGACCGTCCGGTCCAGGGCGATCGGACCGTCCACCTTTGGATCGGACCGTCCGAATCGCCTTGAACGTGCTTGGCCCGCTTTCGGATGGCGCGGCATTCCGAGAGGACGTGCCAGTCCGTGTCGGGGACGGCGCATCACCCCCGGGCCATTGCCGGCGGCGGTGGCGCAGGTGCGGCCCTTTGCCGCTTATCGCCGCCGTCGTCGTCTTCGTGGGCGATGTCGCCTCGGGGGCTGCCCGCAGCAGCCATCGCGGGGCACTCGGCAGCCGTTTTGGCCTGTCAGGGGCTTATCGACCGGGAGCGGCCTGCCCGGACTCGCGCTCGACGGGGCGGCGCGGTCCGGATTATCACCCCCTATATGTGTCCGGGACCCGGAGGCCCCAGACTTAGTCGGGACAAACCGCCCGGACTTGCCATCGCGTCCGATGAAGTCCGGGTAGTCGTACCCCACGCGTGTCCGGGACCAGTAGGCCCCGGACTGAGTTGGGACGAAAACGCCCGGACTCGCCATCGCGTCCGATGAAGTCCGAGCAGTCGTACCCTAGGTGTATCGGGGAGCCAAGGGCTCCAACCGGGGCTAAATCTGCGCCCGGGAGCCAAGGGCTCCGACTGGGGCTAAGTCTGCGCCCGGGAGCCAAGGGCTTCGACCGGGGCGATTTATGCGCGCCCGGGAGCCACGCTCCGACCTGGGCGAGATCGGCGCCCGGGAGCGAAGGGCTCCGACCGGGGCCAGATAGGTACCCGGGAGCCAGGGGCTTGACCGGGGCTAAACATGCGCGCCCGGGAGCCAAGCTTCGACCGGGGCGAAGGACGCACCCGGGAGCCAAGCTCCAACCGGGGCTAAACCCACTCCCGGGAGCCGAGCTCCGACCAGGAGGAGATATGCGCCCGGGAGCGAAGCTCCGACCGGGGCTAGGCTCGCACCCGGGAGCCAAAGGCTGCGACCGGGGCTAGACATGCGCGCCCGGGAGCCAGGGGCTCCGACCGGATGGGCTCAGGTCCCTTGAGAGGGAGCGAGCTCGGGCCCGCTATTGCTCCTGCCGGGACTTCTGGACGCGCTCGGCCAACTTGTGGACGGCGCGGCACTCCACGAGGTCGTGCGAATCCGTCCCGTGGACGGCGCACCACCTCCGGGTTTCGGCCGGCTCGAGACGCTCGGCTAAGCGTTGGACGGCACGACACTTCGTGATGTCGTGCCGGTCCGTGTCGTGATAGGCGCACCACCCCCGAGCTAAGGCCGGCTCGGCACGCTCGGGTGAGTGCTGGACGGCGCGGCACTTCGCAATGTCGTGCCAGTCCGTCTGGTGGAGAGGGCACCACTTCTGGGCTGTTGCCGGCGGTGGCGTCACGCGTGCGGCCTTTCGCCGCTTGCGGCGACCATGGCCCCTGCGGGCATCGCAGCTCCGGGGGCTGCCCTTAGCCGCCAAGGCGCAGCTCTCGGCCGCCGCCTTGGCCTTCTGGCGCTTCCTTCCGTTCCGCCGCAGTGCGGAACGTGAAAGCTTGCCATCCTCTTCAGGATCCTGGTCGGGGGCCCCAGCACTTGCAGCAGCGTTCGCGCGCCGTTCGATCGTGACCCGGGCGTCCTCCTGAACCCGCGTCCGGTCCAGCCAGTCGCGGAGGAGGTCGCCATGGCCATTGTTGGAGTCCCGCAGACGATGGCCTTCCGCCATGGAGCGCGTCGGCGTCGGAGGCGCCAGCGTACCACCTGAAAAGGAAACTCCCCCTACCTGGCGCGCCAGCTGTCGGAGGATGAAACCTCGACGGCGGGAAGTCGGGAGACCCCCCTTTTGAGATTCGGCCAGGGGAGTAGTTCTCAGGTGTACGAGGCGTCCGGTGCAGAAGAAAGATACGCGAAGAAGACGTAGAAGAAGTTGCGGGGTTCGGACCGTCCGAAGCAGATCTGGACCGTCCGAACCGTGGTGAAGCAGATGGGTCCGGACCGTCCGAACCGTGTCCGGACCGTCCGACGCGCGGTAACTGCGCAGGGCGTTGGGGACGGCGATGAACAGAGGCGCACAGAGGAGGCGAGAGGATTTATACAGGTTCGGGCCGCCGGAGCGTAATACCCTACTCCTGTGTGTGTTTTTGGCTATCAGGTGGATGAATGTGACTTGGTGTTTACAAGGTGAGCTCGGGCAGCTCGCCGGCGCTGAGGAAGAAGAACAGTAGGTCTGAGAGTGAGCTAGAGTCGGAGAGCCCGGGGTTAAGTCAGAATCCGAGCCCGGGTCCCTAATGCTCCAGCTTCCTTTTTTCGGTTCGGTGGCTTGGATCCTCCTTTATAGATTAGGGGAGTCCACAGTGCCAGAATACGGAGAGAGAGCTTTTCCGGTGAGCTCTCCTGTGCACACATCTGCCTACGACGCCCATGCCGGAGCTGTCGCTGCTATGGGCGGCTGGAGCACGCGCATGCCCGCAGCCGCCTGTTGCGCCATACCTGGAGGAGCCCCTGTCGGGTGCTGCGGGCGGCTGGTCTGGTCGCCTGGTTGCCACACACGCCCGGAGGCGGCGCCTCCGGCGCTCCCGGGCGACACTCGCCCGGGGCCGGAGGCGGCGCTCCCGGGCGAGGTCGGAGGCGGCGCTCCCGCTCCCGGGCGACGCGCGCCCGGGGCCGGAGGAGGCGCTCCCGGGCGACAGGCGGCGCGTCTGGGCGCGGGGACGAGCACCCGGGGCCGCGAGCGACGCATCCGGGCACGGACGACCGGCGGGAGACACGGCCTCTCTGTCGGCCGCCGGTCGTGCAGGATATGTCCCCCGGAGGAGCCGATGTGGCCGGAGAGCTACGCGTCCCCGCAGAACATGGGACCCCCAGTCCCATTTCGCCGACACCCTCAATCTTTGGTCAGTATAAATTTCCTTAGACAAACAAGGTAGAAAGAAGAAATGTTTTATACCAGCAGTGCGTCCTTTGGGAAAATATAAATACGATACCCCAAGATACTCTAAGATGAAGTGCTACATCGGTAATTCTGTGCGCTTGTGGAACATATTTGTGAGGGCATAAGAAATACCAACACTAGAATGCTCTCAACTTCACCAAACTTCAACGTATTTATCCCCCACTTTAGCAAGCCCCATTGCATTTGTTCCCCACTTTAATAAACTCCAATAAATTAATTGCTCTAAAAATGAACAAATGTTATAGGTTAAAAATAAAATCTTTTTGGGATGGAAGGAGTACCAAGTATAGCTAGGATGATACAGATACGTATGGTACAATATATATACTCCCTCCGTATAGAAATGTAAGCCGTATATGTTATTGATATAGTCTCCAATAGTATACTTTGACTGTTAATTACTTTTATAATATATTATTAAGAAATGAAATTAACACCATATGAAAATACTTTCAAATATAAATTTAATGATACTACATGTGTGCCACAAAACATATATTATTAGTTTAATAGTTAGTCAAATACTATAAATACTATAAATACTGACTTTAGGGAAAATAATAACACCTTACATTACAGGGAGTGAGTCTGTGGAGTGACCTATGGAACTATCTATTGGCAACCAACCGATCTAGGGCAACTGGCCGAGCAATCGCTGATCAGTAAGAAATTGATTACCCCGAGGGCGAGGGAGCCAGACTTGTATCCATGATGCCAACTCTGCCTCCGGCCGCCGGTGCCGCTGCAAAAGATGAAGGCTATGCCGTTGGTGGTGGCGGCGGCTGCTGTGTTGCTTAATAGGCTAAGACCACGTTCTTTTATCTATTGTACTACTAGATTATTACAGACATGTTTCTCAAGCCGTTAAAGAATATAATTGATTTTTGAAAAAACATTTTATATAGAAGTTTCTTTATAATTTTAAATAAATATATTTTTAAGTTTGTAGTAACTAATAATTAATCAATTATGTGTTAATTACCGGTTAATACCGATTAGCCCAGTAGCTGATCTGCCAAACAGCCCATTCAAACGGGGCCTCACATATTTTTTCAAAAGAATATCGACACAAAATATTTATTTACCGTTTTGGACAATATATAGATATCTTGGATATGAAATAATATATGTTTATCTTTTAAGTTATAAACATGAATGTCAAATTTCAAGTACAAATTATATTTTGTCTGCATCCAATTTACGTAATATCCTTGTACGATGCTTTTTTATTTAACGAAGTTTGTAAACAACATGATTTTCAAACATGAAGATGAATATTTTCCGTAGCTTTTGTAAACACAGAGAGCAAACAGGCCAACCCAGTTACTGGCACGCATCTAAAACCACTTGTCCAGCGTGGGCTTCGTTATTCGCTGACCACTCGGTTTTTACCCAAATCCGGAGAGCCAGGCACAAGTGTCCTTGCAGAAGTAGTAGGTGGCCGTACGCGAATATTTTTATTTTTTAAATTTTAAAAATAGATCATCTTAAAATTTATTTTTAAACCTAAATCTTTTGACCATATCAGTCTGGCTAGCCACTAATATAAAAACGATTTTCACAGACACCAGAGTTTTATTTTTACAAATGGGTAATTAAAATTTCGCATGTAATAATGACAAAGAGCTCCCATGATCTAAATCCGCCTGCGAAAATTAATTTTTACGGGCGGTCCCTTTCCACCTGTGAAAAGCGAATATCTTAAGCGACCGCATAAGAAAATCGATTTTCGTATGCGGTCGCTTAAGAGCGCCGCCGTGAAAAAGAAACACCTTATTAAAAAGTGCGGTCTCACTAGCTCCCAACTACTCCTCTCCTCCCTCCTCCCTCACTCCTTCCTCCCTCCGCCTCCCTCCCTCACTCTCTTGGCCCTCTCCCGAGTCCAAGCCGCCCCCGCCAGCTCCCGCTCGGCCTCGACTCCCTCGCCTCCCCCGCCTGCTCCATCCTCGCCGCCGCGTACCGCTCCTTGGTCACCGCCAGATCTGGTAGTGGCGGCGGGACTCAGGACCGCCAGATCTGGCGGCGGCGGCGGGACTCGGCGATAGCGGCTCGGGGACGGCGGCGAGGTGAATTTGGGAAAAATCCTGCACAGTGGCTAGGGTTCTTGGATTTGAATTTGGGGAAAACTTTTCTGGGGAGCTAGAATTTTTTTTGCCGAAAATTATTTTCACAAGCGGTCGTCTTAACGTAGCCGCCTGCGAAAATTGATTTTCGCAGGTGGTCCTTCTTAGGGGTACGCCTGTTAAAACGATTTTCACAGGCAGGTGTGGAACCGCCTACAAACATCGTTGATTTTCACTGGCCTATGGTCGCAGACCGTCTATTTGCCCGCCTGCGAAAACTCATTTTGATCGCAAGCGATTTCTAATTTCGTAGTAGTGAGCGTGGCAGGATGACACTTCTACGCCAGCCAGACTAGTATGGCAAGATAATCCTATCACACCGATTTCTCTTGGCGTGGTATTGTTGTCTTGCCACGCCAGGCGAAATGGCGTGGTTAAAAAGTTTCAGATTTAAAAATAAGTTCCGAAAGAGTCTATTTTTAAAATTTAAAAACAAAAAGTTTCAAATAATAATAATAATTCGCCGTGCGCTTCGTCACCTCCGCCTCCTGGAGGCGGGGTGCGCCATGGTGGTAATTAAGGACCAACGGCCAGAGACCTTGGGATAAATTAAGTAGCGGTCATTGATGCTAGTTAAGCTTTCAAAAATTGGATCTTGGTTTTGATCTTGGAGAAGTCAGCCTCAACCTTTTCAGTTGCTCTTTTCAGCTCCTCTTCGACCGGAATTGCTACGGCTTCTGCAGCATCGACCATGGCCATCGCAGCGTGCTTGGGTCAGCACTCAATCAGAACTACCGGTTGGACCTGCTGCCCGGCTAGAGCTAGCCGCTGCCTGCCAGAGTAGCAGTAACTTATAGTCTCGTTACGATGGGTAATGGAGCTCAATTGCGCAGATTAATTAGTTGCCCAGTTCATAGTTTTTATATAGCATTACGCATGTTGCATGTATTGATTCTTTGCTCTCACTTCACCTTAACCTCATCTCACATACAAAAATCCTTTTGCAGCATTATATTCGTCTTTCCGTATGTTTTGTTCTAGCCACATTATATATCTTTTGAGAAAATGATGTGTAATTGTGGAGCGAAGCAAAGTGAAATTCGCTGCATGAACACGGGCCAAATTTGTCCCAAGGTCCATCAATCAAGCAAGGGAAAAGACTTGTAAGCCTAGTGTTCACAGATAGCAAGAGCGCCGTCGAGCTGGCAGAGATCGGCGTCATATATGCAAGCTGGCTGCAAATTAAGCAAAGCTAGGCGACGTTCGTTGGCTAGCTGGGCGTTTTTTAGAAGTGGAAAAAATCTCCAGCCTTTATTTGTATCAAACGTACATATAACATAACCAATTTATTTGGTTTTATGTATTCTCTTCGGTCTCCACGACCACACCACGCACATGCACTGGGCAATCGACAACATAACATGCATATATATAGCTAGGGCCTAGCTAGGATGTTTGACAGAGAGGATTGCCTTGAAGATCCCCACAAGCACGCTAGCGATGGAGAGGATCTTCACGATGATCGTCAGATTATGGTAGAGGAACCTATGCACGACGATGAACACCCGCCTATCATTCTTGTAGTCCTCTTTCTTTTGTATCATGGCGAAGTAGCGTAAGCCAAGGTGGAGGTGCCTTGCTAGGCCCATGAAGAAGGCGAGAATTTCCTGGTCACTAAAGAAGCTATGGACGATGTGCTTGGCTCGCAGCTCGTGCACGTCGTCCTCCTTGTCCATCAGAATCGCCAGGACTGACAGGTAGGAGCTGATGACGAATCCATTAAACAGAAAGTGACGGCCTTGTTCCGCAGCGACCGTCAGAGTGCCCGTGCACGCCTCGAGCGCCGCCATGTTGATTAGCCAACAAGCGGCGAAGTCGTTTAGGAACAAGGGCGTTAGGGAAAGCTCACCGAGGAGAGGGGGGTGCCTTCTTGCTGCGGAGGTCCATGTCGGCGTACCATGCGGTCGTGTTTGGGGGCTAGCTTGATGCCCATCTCTGAGAGCTCCACGGCGCTACTGGACATTTTGGAGATCAGTCTGCCATTATTCCCATAACCGAGCTCTAGATGAGGAACCATGCTGTCGGTTAGGTATGACCTGGCGAGGCCTAGAAGATGCGGGCCGGATCTCTTGACGACATCTGTGCCAACGCTGCTGGGATGCTGATCTTTCTCATTACAAATGATTTCACCTATTATGCGTGAAACAAACACATGCACATCTACGGACCTGAAGCTCATGAGGGCGTCGAGCACCACCCACGGGATCTGCTTCTCCAGCATCATAATGTCCCTCAGAATGCACGTCCCCGTCGACAGCACCATCCGGTTTGTCAAACAGATCAGAAAAACTCGTCATCGCCAGGTGATGCAGCAGGAAGCAGCCATCCAGGAACATCATCTCCGCAAACTCGGCCTCGCTGAACTCCTTGACGGCGTCCTCCTCATACAAGCCGCGGTCCTCGCCGGCGACAGAGAGGACCTTGCCGTAGACTTCCTGAACCGAGTGGCCCGATTTCATGCACAAGTAGTGAGCCGCTGCATGCTTCAACTCCTCCGTCTTCTTCAGGTGAGGCAGGCCATGGTGGTACGGACCTAGGGCAACGAAGCTTGGGACGATGTAGCGGTCGCCTTCGCCCTCGATCCATCGTAGGCCTTGTGGAAACCTATGGATCTTGCTTTCAATCTTGGAGAAATCAGCTTCGAGCCTCTCTTTTGTCTTCTGAACCCTCTCTTGGATGGACGGTATCATTGTCGCCTCAACATCATCATAGCTAGTGCCGTTCATGGCGCCATAATATATGTACGCCTGCAGGATGCAGGTTTTGGTTAATTAGCTAGTTCATACTTCATCCCAGGATACACCCATCGCTAGCTAGATATACTCCCTCTGGATTGTACTAGACTCTGAACCTCCACGCTCTTTAATTAGCACAATATTTTAAGTCTCACATGCCTACCATTTACCTATTATGGTATCTTGAAAATGAATCACATTTCATAAATATAATATCTACCTAATATGATATCTTGAAAGTGAATTGTATTCCATGAATATGATATCTATCTAATGTGATATATGAAATATATGACAAAAGTGGAGTCTTGGAATAACTTCACGCTCCAATAAAGCTTTAAAAACTGGCCCAAATGTGTGTTCTGTGCAAGTACATACCAGAGATTCTTGCTTAATTGAGTAGTTTTTCTTTCAGGCTTTGCTCCTTTTGTGATCCATCATCCATCCATATTCTTACTGCTTTCCATTCGACAATGTGCTGGCCTGATAACACATATTCTTTTCTGCTTTCCATTCGATAATGTGCTGCCATGATAAGAGTGAGAAAATAATCAGAGGTGCTGGAAGCGGTAACCTTCGTCTGGCCCGCGAGTTCATTGATATAGGTGCCAATAGCCAGCAACCGTGGCATGTACAACAGATTAGATGGTAATCCGGGTAATTAGGATCCTAAAAACAGAAGGATATACAATTATAGCTAACTAATCCTAACAACCCGGATTCCTCTAGATACACAGCACATTTATAGCGAGATTATCTTTTCTAATAAAGAGGCCTGTAACATATATTATTAATAATTTTAACTTAGACAAAATTGAGATGTTGCAAACATAACACAATGAGCTAGTAAAATGCCCTATGAAGTCTGAAATACTCTCTGTTCGCTGCCAACTGGTCATGTAACACTAACAGAAAATTCATAATTTTGAGTGCTCTTAAGTTCCAATACTGGAGTATTGGAATCTGCCCAGTAGAGTGGATTATGCAAGTACTAGATATATGCTTCAACATAAAAAATTGCATGCACTGGAGCACTCTGTGCTACCACTAATAGAGCTACGATGGAGAAGATCTTGTCATAGAACACCTCAACCGAGTGGCCCTTGTCCCTGCAGAAGTAGCATGTCGCCACATGCTTCACCTCCTCCACCTTTGTAATGGTGGAAAGGGCCAATTGCCACATCGCTCAGGACGAAGTAGCTGTCACCGATGCTAATTAACCTTGGGAAGGTTGCAGGGTATCTATGGATCTTGGTTTTTTTAGACGAACGACGGCAGGAGTTCTGCCGGGATTATATTAAGGGAGAAAAAAAAAGTGAAACAAAGTTTGGAGGGGACAGTTACAAGCAACACAAAACAATTTGAGAACAAGAACTAGAAGCTAATCGTTTTGTCGAGGGGGCGGAAGCCCGTGATCCTAAAATCTAGCTCTTGCTTGATAATGCGGGCAATATCTATGTCTGTTTTCAACTTGTTTTGGAAGACTCTTCTATTTCTCTCTAACCACAGGTTCCACCAGGTAGTCCGCAAGGCTCCTCTAATGTTGTTGTGTTGTACCACCGAATTTATGTGGTTGATCGAGCTCCACCAGAGCGCAGTGCTAGGGTCTTGTGGAGACAGGATTGGATTGAAACTTTTCCAAAGACAGATCAATGCCCAGACTCGTCTGGAGAAAGGGCAGATATTGAAAAGGTGGTTTGTGTCCTCGAAGGCTTCAGTGCAGAGGCTGCATATCCAGTTACATGGCTAATGTCGTTTTAGTAAGTTCTGTGCCGTGAACGTCCTCTGGTGCAAAATTAGCCATCCCAAAAAAAATGATGTTTTGGCTCGGCTGGCGCTGTCCACAGCACCTTGAAATCTAAGGTTGAGAGATCCCTGGAACTGATACAGGTAGGCGCTTTGTGTTGAGTAAGCTCCGTTCTTGTTCCAATTCCAAAAAATGTCGTCCTGGTGCTCCACTGTGAGCTGGATTTATTGCAATCGCTCCCCCAAACGGACTACCTCATCAATTTCTTCGACCAACGTGATTTGTTTAAAGGAGGAGAGCCAATTGTTGCATGTTAGTTCTAGCTGAACATTTCTCGGCTTTTGTTTGGCCAATCTGAAGCGCAAAAGTGCTAAATCTTTGGGGGCAAGAGTTGCCTAGCCAATTATCGTGCCAAAAGCTGGTTTTCGCGCCGTTCCCTAGGTGTATAGAGGTAGCTGCTTATTAGAGTCGTCACATGGTAAAGACATGTTAGACCAAGGTTTTTCTCCATCTTTCCATTTTAGCCAAAGCCATCTAAGTCTCAAGGCTCGAGAAAATCTCTCAAGGTCTAAGATCCCCAGACCGCCAAGTTGTTTGGGCATGCAAACCATTTGCCAATTGACTAGGCTACTTCCTGAGTTGACATTGTCGGGGTCTTCTCCCTTCCATAAGAACACTCTTCTGAACCTATCAATTCTTTTGATCACCCATTTGGGGGTTTGGAGGACTGTAAGATGGTAGGTCGGCATGGAGGACATGACGGATTTACAAGGGTCTTGCGTCTGGCCGAGGTAAAAAATCTCCTTTCCATCCAGGTATACGTGATCCAATTTTGTCGATTAGGGGTAGGAAATCAACCTTTCTCAGTTTTCTTGCATGGAAAGCTCTTTTGGTTACCTGGGAAGTGTGGTAGAGCCTGGGCAAGGTTGATGTTTTCACATCGAATGGGGAAGATCTCCGTCTTGTGGGTATTGGTGTGCAGGCCCCTGATCTTGGCAAATAGGAGTAGAATTTTGTTTAGCGATTCCAGCTCCTGGGGGGACGGTTTGACAAAGATTGTGACATCATCCACGTAGAGGTTACATCTAAATCTGCCAAATCTACCACCAACCGAAGAGAGGATGGATTCTCCTTCTGCTGCCTGAAGAATTCTTTGAAGGGGCTCCATGGCTAGGATGAAAAGTATTGGCGAAAGCGGGTCCCCTTGCCGGAGTCCCCTGGCATGTGGGACACTTTGTCCAAGGGATCCGTTTAGCAAGACTTGTGAAGAGGAAGTAGTTGGTGATCCTATTTCGCCATCGGTTTTCGAAACCGAAATACTACAAAACTTCGAGGAGGAAGGGCCAACTAACACTATTGAAAGCCTTCAAAATGCCCACCTTGATGAAGAGGGCAGGGTTCTTTATCCTGTTCAGATGTTGCGCCATGTTCTGCACATACAAAAAATTGTCATGGATTATCCTTTTCCGAATAAAAACACTTTGGTTTTGTGAGACTAATTCATTTAATCTTGGAGCCAGCCAGTTTGCAAGGGTTTTGGCGATTATCTTTGTAAAATTGTGCATTAGACTTATTGGCCTGTAGTGTTCTGCCTCTATGACCTCCCCTTTTTTTGGCACTAGGCATATGAAAGCCGAGTTTAGATCTGGTAGCTGGGTGGTGTTGAGATTCATAAACGATTTTATCGCATTGAGGAGGTCGCCTTTTATGCATTCCCATGCATGTTTGAAGAAAGCTCCGATGAAGCCGTCTGGCTATGGTGCCTTTTCCGAAGGCAAGGAAAAGATCGTGAGCTTAAGTTCCTCTTCAGTTGTCTCATCTTCCTGATCTGCTATATCAAAAATCAGGAAATCGAACTGGCTTCTCTCGGCATCGTTTTCCCCAGCCAATCTGTAAAGAAATAAAACAATTCATTGTGTTTATCTTGGGAAGCAATGGATCTTGGTTTTGATCTTGGATAAGTCAGCCTCGATTTTTTCTGCTGCTCTCTTCAACTCCTCTCCGACCGGAGTTGCTACTGCTTCTTCAACCGGAACAGCTACAGCTACTACTGCAGCACCGACCATGGCCATCACAGCGTACGTGCTGGGTCAGCACTCACTCACACTGTCAGGAGCCACCGGCTGCCCGGCCAGAGCTAGCCGCTAGTTATCTGTAATGTGTAAAGATAGAGATAGGTCGTCATGGATCACAGCTGCAGATTAATTTCCCAACTCATGGTGTTTATATACCATTACACGTACGCATGCATATGCATCGATTCTTCACCCAAACATGAGCCTCAACCATTCAACCTCAGTTACAAAATCTTTATGCAGCACTTTGTGCCTTCCCCCAAAGTCTTTCCGTATGTTTTGTTCTAGCTCTATTAGCTTCATCGTGAGCCATCACCTTTCTTCTCTACTAGTCTTCTTTTACAATTCCTTGCCTGATGATCCGGTGAAGGTAGCATCAATGCCATCCTGTCTGCTTGACAAAAGTTTCCTCTATACGACTATATATGCAGGCTGTGTAACTGAAGAACGTATTATTTTTATCTTTTCAGAAAAGGCTGTGTAACTGGAGCGAAGCAAAGTGAAATTTGTGGCTCAACGCATTTGACACAGAGGGTGACACAGAGATGTCAGATCCAGGGTTTTCCCTACTGCCCGGGGATGGGTTACCACATTCTAGCCGTAAGCACGGTTACAGCGGAAAACCATAAAAAAAATATAAAAATATAAAATTATTTTTTAAATTTATTTAAATTTAATAAAAATATCAAGTATTACCGTTAGCATACCCTCGGTAAACACAGTTACTACGATAAGGTGAGCCTTGTTAGGTCAGGTCAGGAAGGCAGCTATGGAGGGCGGAAACACAAGAACGTGCAGCAAGCGCATTTGATGCTTACCATCTTTATTCCAAGGGCATTTTTATCATCCTTCAGATAGAAAGTACTATATTTTCTATTGTAAAATTTAGTATCTCCATGTACTAGGTACCTTAAGGTAATATTTAGTATAAATTTTTAGTAAAGGTACTTTCTTAAGGATCATAAAATTTCCCTTATTCCAGTTTAGTTGCTCCAAATCAAGTGATCTTTAGTGTAGAATCCATTCCTACCGTTTAATTTTAGGACTTGCACACTTGCACCGGCTGTTTTCGTAAACATGCTGCAGAGATTTGCTATCTGCAGCAGCAGGATCATGGGTCCTTTTATTATTTGACCAATCTAACATTAAAATCTTTGATATAGCGTGCAATTCAGATAGCATATCCATTACGAAAATCGGAATTCAAATACAAGCAGGAATTCTGCCAATTGCTGTGATCCTGGAGCAACTAAGCGTACCAACATAATTAAGGGCTAAGGCAGCATTCGGAGCCATATGTTGGGCTAAAATTTTTAGTGCACGTAAAACGAAATAAGTCATTAGCGTATGATTAATTAAGTTTTAATTATTATAAACTTAACAAATTAATTTATTTAATTTTTTAAAACAACTTTTAGATAGAAATTTTTTAAAAAAACACACTGTTTAACAGTTGAAAAAACGTGCTCACGGAAACAAGAGAGTTTTTACCCTTAACCTGCATCTTCGAACGGTGCCTAATTTAACATAATGATACAAGTGTACAAACCAAATAGGCAATAGCAAGCAGTCGCTCAGTGCGTCTAACGATGAAGTTAGCTAGCTTACTGCCGGTGTTGCTTGATAGAGAGAAGTGTTTTGAAAATGCCCACGAGAACGCCCAAACACCGTGACGATGGTCTTGAAGTTGTTGTAGACGAACTTGTGTACGGGGACCCACAGCCACCTCTTGCATGCGCTTGTATGCGGTAAGCTTTCCTAAGAGAACGAGATGCTCGTTGGGGATATCGATGAGATCAACAAGATTCTTGAAGAAGGCGAGAGTGCGCTTGTCACTGAAATCGCCGTGAAGGATATGCTTCACTCGCAGCTAGCTCGTGCACGTCTTCCTCCCGACTCATGAGCGCCGCCAAGAGGTAGACATACGAGCTCACAGTGTCATTCCAGGCGCCAGCAGTGTCCGGGAAAACCTCGAATGCCACCATATTCATGAGCCAGCATGCGTTTTGGTCGTCCATGACCAGCGGCGCCAAGAAGAGCTCGCCGCATAGGATGTGTTCCCTGATGCCTATGTCGTCGAACCGTGTCGTCTTGCTGGTGACCAGCTTGATGCCGACTTCTGCAAGCTCGATGGCGCTGCTAGACTGTGACAGTGAAGCGACTCCAGGGAGTTGGAGGCCCCTGCTTGGTCCTGATTGGTAGTATCGGAGAAGGCCTAGGAGATGTGATGGTGTGTAGCTTTCATCCCAGACGAAATGTCTATTTTCTAAATCTATAGAGGGATTGAAACTCGATCCCATTTTAGAGATGAACTTGGCCATACAAACAGATCTGAAGGACATGAGGGCATCAAGAACCAGCCATGGGAGTTGGCTCTCCAGCAGAAAGATGTCCCTCACTATGCTACCCCAGTTTGTTGTGAACCAACTGTCCAAAGATGGAGGAACATTTAGCCTATTTATAAAAATTAGTAATCGTGCACGTGCAATACACGTTTTTTTCATTACATTTTTCTTGAATCCAACATTTTTTGGACTCTATGTATCAAAGGTTGTTGCCGTGATGGGTTAGATATCAAGGCAAAACAAAGTTGAATGCCAATGCATTGTAATTGGAAATAAAATTACAGGGCACATCAAATATGATTACCGCTATTAATAATTCTTACACAAGGAAATAAAGGTTACAAGCCTAGGCTGTCCACGATGGAACAAATCGGAATTTTTACGATAGAAGAAAAGGCATGCGCATTGCACTAACCTCTTGTCAGACCATGCAAGCGTCCATGCTTCCTATTGCATCTCCTGATGCTTCTTGAGGAGTATAGACTCATGATTCCATTACTTTCTGGCATGTCCCCACTCATATGAAAATCAGATAACCACACTTATTCCAAAAGTTGAATTTGTCTTGACAAATTAGGGTATAACTAACAAGAAGGAAAGCAAAAAACTGCTAAAAAAGGTACCTGAAGTTGCTAGCTGTTGATAATCTAACAGAGAGCGGTGGCCAATTCAACAATTCTAATGCCTCGAATTGGTTGTTGAGTTTTTAGATGATCAGATTAGACCATAGCAATCTTGTTGCCAGTTCAGCTCAATGGTATTGCTTTCTCCCCTCCACTGCTGCATGATTCACTGCCTGTTGCCAATACTTGTGCTTGGCTAGTCTCTAGGAGAGTGACTAGCTTCACACTTTTATCTCAAGCTTCAACATCATCATATTGGGAGTACAAATAGATAAACTTAAAATACGACTAACTATTACATAGACCAACAAACCAAATTATTAGAGGTTTAGCGGAAAGCACGTCTACCCATCCATAGGCAAACCAATTATGGGTAGACCTCTAATAAGAACTATCCTGAAAATCTGCGTCACCCGCATAGCACTCATTACTAGGGAACATCTTACCTACATCAAAGTCTAAACAGAGCAAGAGTCAGTACATTATGAAAATAATACACTTGCAATGCCAATCCTATAATACATGTAAGCTTTAATCAAAAGAAGGTTATTTGTAGACTCATTTTAGCATAAAGCTAAGTTTTATTTCATAAGTGTTTGTAACAGTAGTTCATAAAGCCTTTAAAACATGTATAGTAGTAATCCATGAAAGGACCTCGATGTCGTCTAGAGGGGGGTGAATAGGCCCTATTATAAAATTTAAACAAGATAAGCAGAAGAAAATCGGATATTCCGATATGACACCAGATATTGCGATGTATATCGGAACTTCCGATACAACAATGCACAATTTAAACTTTGATGTATGAAAACTACTAGCTAGAGCACCAAATTTAAGCTACAACATGATAAGCAATATAGTAACTTAAAACATAACACAAAGCACAATATTATATCACAATATATGAATGGATTTGCAAGTAATACAATGAGAGATGCAAGATAACCAAGAGGGAGACACGGAGATTTGTTTTTCGAAGTTCGGACCCCTCACAAAGTGATTCCTACGTATCCATGGAGTGGCTCACAAAGAGCTGGATATCTTTAAACCCTTTTCCTCGCAAGGTTACATAAATACACCCCTCGGGTTCACTATTAATTTCTCCCTTGCGGAGGCAAAATCAAAGCCTTTCCGCGGCACACCACAATCCTCGGTTGCTCACGAGCAACTCCTAGCCGTCCAGGAGACCTCAATCTCCAAGAGTAACAAATGCACACAAATCTTACTTGGAAATAAACTCTAGTACTCAAGAATCTAGGATTTATGCCCACACTAGAAACCCAACTCAAATCCACACCCATAAGAATCAAATCACAAAAAACAAAGAGATTTTTGAGAGGGAGAAAGAGAACTCAAGATTCAAATCATTAAGCACAAGCTCAAATCCACAAAGCCACAAGGATTGGAATGAAAGGGATAACCCTAGAAAGGGTTTGGGTTGGGGTTTAAATAGAAAACCCCCAAATCTGCCCGTTGGGAGGGAAATTTCAGTCCTACCTCGGATATTCTAATCCAAGGATTAGATATTCCGATCCATATAAAAGTGCCCCAACGGTTAAGTTCAAATCTTAGGCCTCTGAAAAAAAAAGGAATCGGACATTCCAATGTCACCATCAGAAATTCCGATCTAAGAATTAAAACCAAACAGAGACTCGAGTTTCTCGGAATATCAGACATTCCATAGCATCAGATATTTTGACTACAAGGTCAAATATTCCGATTGAAAAAGTTGTCCCAACCCGAGAGTTGAGTTCCTTTGAATTTCAGATTATCCGGGACATCGGATATTCCGATAAACACATCGCATATTCCAGTGGTCAGATATTCCGATGTGGGGTCAAATATTCCGATCCAGCTCAAGTAAAAAGGCCACAACTTTGTACTCCGAAGTCTGATTTTGATGATCTTGGACTATATGGAAAGCTTGTTTCGAAAGCTATCAAACCCAATAAAAATCATGGTCCAAAAGCTCCAAGAGATAGAGAAAAATTGCATAGAAACCTGGTGTATGTGTTGTGACATGTGAAACAAACCGGTGTTGATGTTTTTGCTTAGGTTTCTCAGACTCACACAAGAATAGATCATTTTGAGCATCGAGACGTAACTTAGCAAACAACGTTGCGTCCCTCTTAATACTACGGCATCCCTATACTCAATCTGATCTTTATTAAGAACACCGAGACTGGTAAATGTGGGACCCCAATACAGGACCCTCTGTGTACACGTACTAGCCCAGGATCATGCTAGCACACACAGTCACAAGAATACTATCACATCCAACATCACGAAGGAAACCAAACTATTTATTAATAAATTGACTGTGACAAAACCTTATGTCTAAGGTTTACATTTATTATGCCACGAATGGCCTAAAGAGAACAAGATAGCAACGGAAATAAAATAAATACGTGGAAGCTCCATTTAACATGCCACAAGCAGTCAACTGAGGCACACGGCCTATTCCTCGTCTTCAGCAGCAAACTCCTCCGGAAACAGCGGAAATCTCTCTTCTAGAATTGGGGGGAATTGCAAGGTGAGTACATGTAATACTCAGCAAGCGCACGGAAATATGCATATATACAGCTGACAAAGAAAGGCTAAGGCTATTTTGCATAACACAGTAGTTGAATTTATAAACAATTTATAAACAGAGTTAAAAACAACATTTTAAATAATGAGTATTACCATCCAACCATCCACACAGGACCTGTCCACATAGGACCACAAAACTAAGTTCATTTTCCTGCACACAGCATCATTACCATTCCTTGTTTTCGCAAACTACCCCTCATTAGAATTTACCGAGCATGTCCATGACCGCGGACGCGGCTATTCGAATAGATTAGTTAAACACTTTGCAGAGGTTGTACAGCTTTACTCACAAGATATATCATCCTTTTAACGGCCATGCGCAACTATCACACTTCACATTGTGTGCGGCCAAGGAATCTGTAACAAGGCTTTTTAGAAACTCCGCCTCAACACTGCCTTCCCCCATGAGCCACACAGAGAAGAAAGTACCCATGGCTAACCATAAAACCTATCATCTAACCACCTGGGCCGGCAGTGCCAAGACTCGGAATCCTACTAGGCCAGGTCCTTCCCATTAGGACATGTGGTTATACGTTAGGCTCAGATTATTGACTTATGAAGTGAAGTCCTTAACTGACTAGGGCAACTTGCCAAAACTACAATAGCACACAGCTTCACATTAGGCTCACACAGAGACCTAACCTGTAAGGATCACACAGATACCTCAACTGGTAAGGATCACACAGATACCTCACCCTCTTACTAGGTTCACACAGAACCATCCATCACCCCAGTCCAAAACATTTTATCCATCCGTTGTTTACTACACGGTGCAACACATGCTACCGGAAAGATAGCACACAGCCACACAGCTCAAATAAAACAGTGATAAGTATATCATTAATCATTATTATATTTTGCTTGTAAGATAACTTGAGCGGGGCTAAGCAATTACTACTCTACCCTGAGTTGACCCCTATGTTCAACTCACAAAGACTAGGGTGACAAGGTATCACAGGATATTCAATAACCAAAGGTATGGAATGACAACAATTAGGTCATGCTACCCATCGATAATTTATAAAATAAAACCATGCATGTTTCACAATAAAAACATTTTATAAATTGGGTCCAATATGTTCAAAGGGTGCACTTGCCTTGCTCCAAGTACTGTCCTTGCTCTGCGTCTTCGGCGGCGAACTGCTCCTCGACTCCCACGTCTATACGTTCGCAACATGAATAAAGAAATAACAAGAAAACAGCCTAAATAACATCAATTAAAAATAACCAACTGAACCAGGAGGTAGAGCTCAATTTTAGAAGAATATAGGAAAAAGAACGGGTCGAATCGGAGTCCGGATGGATGAGATATGAACTCCGGAAGTTTGGAATCAGGAAAATTCCAAAGAAAAAGAGAAAGAATATTCCTGGAATATTCCCTGGATTTTAAATTCAGAAATTGAATTATTTCTGTGGAGGAAAAGAAGCGGGGACCACCAGTCAGTGAGATGGTGCACGAGGACTCGGTCTATGGACCGGGAGAGTAAAAGATGTGGTGGACTAGACGACATGGATGACACGTGGCGACACATGTACCGAATTGGACAATGTGGCGAGAGTTAGGGCTGACATGGCGAGGTGAGGTGGCAGAACTGGATTAGGAAAACCTAGGGCTGAGATTCATCTAGGAGATCCAACGGTGTAGATCAGATCAAAGGGGATTTTCAACCGCGGGGCCCACTGTCAATGCCATTGAGGGGAAAAACAGAACCATGCCCCTGCCGACTGTCGGTTGCTTCCGGCTCGGCCTGAGCGGCGGCGCAAGATGGAGCAGGGCGACGCAGGGCGGCGATCCAGCGGCGGCGGCATCGTCGGCTAGGAACAGGCGGCAAGCGAGGGCGACGGCGGCGGACCGGGAGCAGGACGCAGGCGCAGGAGACGGCGGTGCGGGGCCGAGGAGAGCAGGGCGCAGGCGCGGGCGGCGGCAGCGATGCTCACCGGCGGCGTCGGCGGCATTGGCGCGGTGGATGAAGGCGACAACGTCGACTCGGAAGAAGAGGCGGTGGCGCTGACTTCGGGAGGAGAGGAAACGGCGCCGGCTGGGTATATATATGGGGGCGGCGCGACGCGGCTAGGGCGGAGGAGGCCGGCGGCGCACTGGAGCAAGCCGGGCGGTGCGGGCCTGGAGGCGCGGCGCCGTCATTGCGGCCCAGGAGGCGGCGCGGCGTAGGTGGAGGCGGTGCAGCGCCGGGTGCGGGCTGGGCTCGGCCGGGTGCAGGGGCAGCTGGGCTAGGCGGCCAGGCGGTGCGGGGGCTCAGCGCAGGGGCGGACCGGGCCGGCCACGGAAGGAGGGAGGCAGGCCTTCGGCCTCTGGCCAAAGGAGGAAGAAGAGGGAGGAAGAAAGAGAAAGAAATAAAGACAGGGGCCTGAGTGGAAAAGAGAAAGGAAGGGAAAAGAAAAGGAAAAAAAATGGCAGGGGGCTTTGCGAAAAATTGCTGAATTCGGATCTTTTGAATTTGTTAGAATTATTTGGAGGAATGGAGAATGAACTTGGACCTCCGGGAAACTAGGAATTCATATGGATGCGAAAATTAGAGTTTGGAATCAGGGGAAAAATAAATTGGGAATGAGCTCCACTTCCGAAATCCAAATAAACCCGATTAAGAAAATGGCAACAAATCACACCATAATTAATTCTTTAATCATATTAAACCCTTTTATTATGAAAATTTTCGTTAAGCTATTTTCGGCGAATAAACCAGCGGTGGATTTTCGCAATTGGCAAAGAGAACGAAAAACGAAAAATCCGGACGTGACAGTAAAAGGCTAAAGAAATGATGCTTTGCTTCATTATATCTTTGCCTTGTGCTTATCCTCATGGCCTTGACTTGACAATGGACATCAAACTCTCTTTAGTCAACACTTGACTTAATGTTCATCAACACATAATGTCTGGTCATTTTCATTTCTTCAAGCCACCTGATACATGCAATTAGAAATATTCTCAGTCAAAGCTTCACATGTCTCATTGTGATGTTGTGGCGCCTCCACCTCGGTGAGAGCCCACCATGTGCATACAGTACCCGATCCCTGGATCAGTAGTCGGATACACACATAGTCATCGGTGATACAACTCAGAGTACATTAAATAAATAACAGAGTACGTATAATACATACAGGGAGGATACATACAAACGTTGCCATCCAGGACAGGCCCCAGATGGACCACGGCAAGAACAGGGTAAACTAGCAAGATACAGCGCAGACAGGGTGGAAGCAGGGGAGAAATTACTTGGCGATGGATCACGACGATACAACAGGCTTTGCTGGAAGCTAGGCCCGAAACCTCAGATGTCCTCGTAGTCGGCTTGGTCCTGGAAGAACTCAACAGCAGTCGGGTCTCCGTCTTCTTCTCCAAGACCTAATATAATACATACAGATATAGGACCAAGGGTGAGTACTTTCGTACTCAGCAAGCCAGGGAAAGATGCCATGTCGGTTAGATAAAATGGGGCTAAGAGTCTTATTTGTGAAAACAACCTTTAGAAACATTTTGCTTGTCAATGCTAGTGTGTCCAATTTTGTTGTCGGAGAGAGGCTTACGCCTCGCTCCGTTCCGCAAGTTGCTTTTCAACAACTTGCCGCTTATAATTACTGAATCATATATTTCCATTTTCATTTTCCGATGATCAACCGAATGAGCTCATGACTCGGTTGTTACCCGAGTGGCTTCGACCACTCCTCAGGTCTACTGTTTTTCCTCGAGTGGCTCCGACCACCCGTTGACCTTGAGACTCGGTTAAACCGGTTCTCAGCTACCTCTTAGCAATTCCGGCTACAACCGGTTACCAGCTCATTCGCTTCACTGGCTACAACCAGTTAGCTTAAATTCGCTGCCCTGGCTACAACCAGGGAGTCTGCTCTTTATCGTCTTCTGGCTACAACCCGAATACTTTCTCCTGTTAACTTCTCACACACTTGCTTATGGTGCTTCAACACCCCGGGTCACACAGTCCCGTTTCCATCCACATAGGCCTTTCGTTCGCCACTCGGCAAACTCTGGTCACAGTTCCCTTCCCATCAAGCAATTTCACAAATCACTGGCAACCAAATTCTACGCTATGGGAATCACCTTACACCGCCCTTAACCGTGGGCATGGCTATTCGAACAGTTCAGCTAAACTCTGCAGATGGTGTACGCTTTACCCATCGACACAAAACTTACATCGAGTACTGGCCGGTACCGGAAGTTTATGACAAGGCCATTTCCAAAGCCAGTCTAGGGTCAACCAATGCCAGCAGAAAGATCCACATAGGATCAATGCTTCAGATCGTCACTAACCACCGTCAGTACCAGGGCTCAAGAGCCACAACTCAGATGATTCCACTCCAGTCGGCATCAGACTTCCCTAAACCTATAATTTACTCGGTCAGGGGCATCCCATTCTACCCGTATGGTCGTACTATAAAATGCTCGGATGCAATTCCCAAAGGAAACGGTCCTTAACGATGATACATAACCAGGCCACACAGGCACTGTCTCTATACATCAAGGTTTTCACAAACTTTCATTTATTTCTCAAACACGCCGATACGCGGAGTACCGAGTTTTCAAACAATTTAGCAAAAACCATTGTTTTCCAAACGACAATACAATCGCTGCAGAGCTAAGCCATTCTACTCGACAATCGTACCCAAAGGATATGATGCCAACGTGCCATTTGTGGGGCTAACAAGGGAGAAATACATCAATATCCTACCAAATAAGTGCGACTGCTGGGTAGGTCCGTCGGTTGCGATTGCAAACCGAGGCCGATCAATTTAAAGTATAAACTAAGTATGCATATTTTGTAAACAACATAATTTTGCATATATAGGAGACAATATGGTCAAAGGGGCTTGCCTTGTTCCTGCGAAAGATCTTCTTCGACGGAGATGGCTTCTGGATCGTCCGCCGGTTCAGGATCTAAACAAGCAGAAGAGATAATTACTGATACGCTGAAAAGGGGTAAAACACTAGGAAAAGAACATCGCGTTAGTCGACTGTAGAAAGGTAGCAGTCGGCTGAGGATAGATGGTAGTCGGATGAAGATTTCTCGTAGACGGCTAAGCTAAGTTTGTGGACTGGGCAACAAGGCTCACCGGATAGGAACTCTGGATGGTAGACTAGCTCGGTTTTTCTTTCTTCTTCTTCTTCGTTGCATTCCAACTGGAAAAACACAGGGGCGATGCGGCGAGCGGCGGCGAGGGAACTCGGGGAGCAGAAACGGTTCCTCTTCAACTGGAATCGCTACTGCTTCTGCAGCATCGACCATGGCCATCACAGCGTGCTGGGTTAGCAGCCACCGGTTCGATCTGCTGCCCGGCCGGAGCTAGCTGCTAGAAGTAATGTTCAGCTAGAGATAGGTTATGGAGCTCGATGATCGCGCAGATTAGTTGCCCAGTTCATAGTGTTTATATACAGTTACATGCGTGTGTGCATGCATAGATTCGTCGCCCAAACTGCAACCTCAACCTCAGTTACAAAATCTTTATGTAGCATTGTATTCCTTTCCCCAAGGTCTTTCCTTATGTTATGTTCTAGCTGTTAGCTTCAGGAAGCAGGAAATCAGCAACCGGTCGTGGAACTGGAAATTAATCCTACGAAACAGGGTCTATCACCGCCCAAGGCTAGACCCCCTCTAAAACACAAGAAGTGGCAGGTGAGTTTGAAAGCGAAGGAAATGAAAGAAGTAGAAGATCACTTAAAACGAGTTGAGACATTAGCGTATGATTAATTGAGTATTATCTATTATAAACTTGAAAAATTAATTTATATGTTTTTTAAAGCAACTTCTGTATAGAAAATTTTTATAAAAAAAATAGATCGTTTAGTAGTTTAGGAAGCGTGCTTACAAGGAGTTTTTTCTCCTCTATCTACAGTGCCAAATGGTGCCAACACATATCTTAAGCACACATATCCTGTACAAACGCGATCATCAATATCCGCACATACACCATCATCATTAACCAACGTGTCTCCAATTGGTTGCTCTCTAATTGGGCTTGACAAGCAAACTGATGTGGCGGCCTTTGGGATTATTTCACCTCCTTGCTGCAGATTCATAGCCGTGCTTCCCTGTTGCAATGCCCGTCGAAGAAGCTCCAGTTGTACCATCCATCGACGAAGTTTTTACCAGATTTTCTGTCACTATGTTTCTCTCTTTGCAGCATATGTTAAATACGCGATTCGAATTTTAGCATGTACCAAATTCAGATTACTAGATTAGATTTCTAATAGCAATTTTTGTCTATTTTTATTAAGACTCCTAGATTTATTCCCCATATATATATATATATATAACTTATAAGCGCATGGAAGATGTGACGTTCCATTGTTATTTCCTTGCGTTTGTAATCAACTCCTCAATAGTGATTATTGTCGGTCGGCGCTCGTGATTTTTCCCGCAAGGGTTTTTTACGTAAAAATCCGTGTCTCTATTGCATTTATTTTTCTAACAGCAGCGACTTCGAACGACGACAAAGCCCTAGATTAAAGAGAAGAGAAGAAAGAACAAGAATGGAAGATGTGCAGTGCTGCGAGCCACGTGGCCAAATTTATGGAATAGAATGTGAGTTGATTGCTATGCTTGAAATAGGGAACCAGACCTGGGAAAGGAATTGTGCATGGGGCAGTTACTAGATATGGATGTTTCCATTACACGTGTTATGCTTTGGAGGGGCTCTAGGTTAATAACCCAATAGACCCGGTCTCATAGGATTAATTTGCCGTGGAACTAACCCATATCAAAACCATCCACTTTCCACGGAGATTCATATTCGAATTTTGAATCCTCTATGCACAGTACATTGCACTCTCTCCAATGAATATGATAATGTTGCATTGTACTTTCATATATTAGTATTTACTCAAAATTATAACTGCACAACTTTTATAATAAAAAGTGTATTTTGTACAATAATATTTACAATTTTATACATACTAAAAGGAATACTTTTGTACGCTTGAAAAGAATTATTTGCAATTTCCACACACAAAATAAATATGATTGCACTTTCCCATTAAAAAACGATCTACACATTTTCGGCGTGTACTTGGTGAGGTAGTACTTGGACGTGGTCTAGGAGTCCTCCATGGCCGATGACCGGACAAATTGACAGAGAAGAGAGTAGGAAGTGGCGGAGGCGAATGGTGGCCGATCGGTCATCCTCCATTTTGCTACTTAAAGTAATAAACGCGGGGAGAGGAGGGATGTCTAGTGGCTCGAGTACCAATGTTGGCGTGATGGATGAGAGGAAGACGAATGGCTATAACTTAGGTGGACCACTTAACGGGCCACCTCGTGAAAACATTACTACACAAGTGACCCATATAAGCGCTCGTCTGTAGAAATGTTTCAATCTTCGCAAGCGGAGTGACCGTATGCGTAAATGTGATTATCACAGGTGAACCTCTTAAGATCCTGCACATAGAAATTGGTCAATTTTCTCAGGCGGATTTCGTAAGGCTCCGCATGTGTTAATGCTTTTTCGCAGGCAGGCCTCAACCTCGTACCCCACCATACTTAGCGCAGGCGACTGAAATTTTGGTCCACTGCCGTTGTTTGAGTGGGGGTGTTAGTGAAAATGGTTTTTTAAGTAGTGATTGATGGACAGCTGAGATATGGGTGAGAATAGCAACCGGTTGCTACTTTCTATTTCTAGTTAGGTTCACCGTGGGCCATCACTTTTCTTTGCTACCAGTCTTCTTTAACAACTCATGGCCTAATGATCCGGCGAAGGTAGCACCAATGCCTTGCCCTGCTTGACAAAATGCTCCTCCGTACGATTATATATATAGGCCAGCGAAGGTAGCACCAATTTGCTCTGCTTGACAAAATACCCCTCCGCGCCCCGTGCTGGCCACTGTGTGCCTTCGCCGCCGCGGCCCCTTGATTGGATTGGGTCAGACTCAGCAGGGAGATGGAAAAACTATTCCCATCCAAAGGGTATTTTAGTCAACCTTTATTTCTAGATACATTTTCTATTTTTTTGGTAAATGCACTCCTAAAGTTGTGGTTAGTTGAGGGCCAAACGGCAGATTCGCTTTTGAAATTTGGGGGGGGAGGGGGTTCAAATGAGCAAAGTCAGAAAAGTAGGGGTCATTTTGTTAGTTAGACTTCAAATCAGAGTTAAATGCACAATTGTCACTTATTCTTAACACTTTGCATGATTTTCTAATATCACCTTAGCAATATTTGAAAAAAAAATTCAAATTTTTTGACAACTTTATGTTGTGATTTTCATGGTTTCCACCTAGATTTAATTTTCACCGTAAATTTAGCCTTAGCCTCATCCAGCCAAGGTAGCAATGTAGCATCGATACTTTCCTGCTTCGACAAAAATTTCCTCTCTATACTAAGTGAAGAATAGCGTGTTCCTTATATCTTTTGAGAAAAGGCTGTGTAAGTGGAGCCAGAGAAGCAAAGTGAAATTCGCTGCATGAACGGGCCCATGTTTTCTTTGGGCCCAAATACCCCCATCAAGCAAGGCAACTTGTAAGCCTAGTTTTTCATGGCCTTTCTCCATCCCCACCTGAAACCCGAGTTTTTTTTATTTTTATATTTTTTTAATAAAATATTTACAAAACTATATTTTCGTTTCAAAAATTTACAAAAATATACTCCTAATGCCCTTTGAGAGTGCGTTTTTTTTTATAAAATCGTCATCCCAGAGAGCGATTTTATGACGTGGCCGCCGGCAGCCAGCTGTCAGCACTTTTGCAGGCGGCCCCCTGGCTGCCAAAAACCGTCCTCCCAGAGGGCGGCAAGGGGGCCGCCTGCAAAATGCCAGCTAGGGGGCCGGTCATTTTATAGGCGGTCCCCCTGGACGCCTAAAAACCGCCCTCTAGGAGGGCGGTAAGGGGGCTGCCTGCAAAATGCCGGCCGCAGAGGGCGGTTTTTGGGCATCTAGGGGGCCGCCTGTAAAATGGCCACTTTCTTTGTTCCTTTTCTTTTTGCTTTTTTTGATATTTTTTTCTCAACTAGGAACTCGAGAATAGCAAAACCTTGTGAAGGTGCAGCTCAAACCGATGTAAGATGTGGACTGTAAAAAATTATGAGCGTGCTTTAAAAACCGTGTTGAAACTTCGGACCTCGAAAACTCAATCTTCCGGGCCAAATTTCGCAAAACATTTTCAGACAAACCCAACAAAGTGGGGAGAAACGGATGTAAAATTTTCTGTAGATGTCTGTAGAGTACTTATTTGCCTGATTCCGAGACCGTATGTGAAAGTTATGCCTATTTTAAGGTAGGTAGCGTGCGTTAGGGAGAAATAGGCATAACTTTCTGGGCGGTTCTGTACCCGGCCGGTCCGACCGGTTTGAGGCCGGCAATCCGACCGCCACCCTCATTTTTGCAGACGGCTCCCTGGTTGCCCAAAAACCGCCCTCCCAGAGGGCGGCAAGGGGGCCACCCGCAAAAACATCGGCCCCGCGGCCGGTATTTTTTCTGGCGGCCCCCTTGCCGCCCTCATAGAGGGCGGTTTTTTAATAGCTAGGGGGCCGCCTGCAAAAGTGCAGACGGCCATCGGCCGCTCTCAGCCGACGACCGTCTGCCACGTCATAAAATCGCCTCTAAAAAATGTCCTCCTAGAGGGTGTTAGGGGTATATTTTTGTAAATTTTGAAACGAAAATGTAGTTTTATAAATATTTTATTAAAAATATAAAAATAAAAAAAATCCCTGAAACCCCAAGCGCACCAACCTGGCGACCTGTGCGTCCCTGTCGCCAGCGACCTCCACCATCATGCGCACAAGGGGATCATCTCATCTCCTTAACTGGTCTCCTCCTTGCGAACACCAGGACCGCCGTCTTCTTCTCCCCCGCGGCGAACGTCTTTCACCACCCTCTTTTGCAGCTTTTCAACCAGGAGGTGGTGCGCGCCGGCGTCGTGGAGGAGATCAGACAGGCGGCGGCAGCAGAGGCACGAGGACAACACGGGATATTTTGTTTTAATGGGGCTGGAATGGGATTTGCACAAACGTGCAATCGGATGGCCATGATCCTCCAGTCGGACGGCCGGCCGCTGCTTCTTGCTGCAGTTTATGGCGTTCGCGACGGCGCTCCGTGCCGCACGTGCTGCTGGACACAACTGAGCTTGTCGACGGGGCCGGGCATGGAGTGTACGGCTAATACGCAGCCGTGTGCGCGCGTAGCAGGCCGTGCAAACACATCTGACGCACCTGCGGCGCGCGGGGAATAGCATACAAGTCATATTTCCCACTCCTCGTCCTTTTTGGAGCGAACGTTAGCCCATTCAGCCCGCGAATGGTTGTGGTCTACATACTGATTTTTTTTCCATTCAAAATTCAAAAAATTGATACATATAAATTTTGTATATACAAACTTTAAACACAAAAACTTTATACATAGAAAAAATTCTATAGACATATATATATATATATAGAAATATTCAAATTCAAAAAACTTTATACTAAAAATTTTATACTTAAAAAACTAACTTTATACATATAAATTTTACATATATAAACTTTATACTTAGAAAAATTCGATATAAAAATAATTTAAAAAAGAATGAAAAAATCATAAATGGACCAAGCGCACAGACCTACATGTATCTAGCTCGTCTGTTAGCTTCATGTCAGTCTATCAACAAAAGAAAAGATAACCGGCTGCACAATGAAAAAAAGGCTGAATAAGAAAACTTGGATCCGTTCGCGCTGGACGAGGGGCGCGTACCCAAGCTCAGACCTACATGTATCTAGCTCACCTGTTAGCTCCACGTTAGCCTATCAACAAAAGAAAAGATAACCGACCGCACAACGAAAAAAAAGGCTGAATAAGAAAACTCAGGTCCATTCGCACTGGACAAGGGGCACATGCCCATGCTGCTCCGGTGCTGTTGCACAGTAAAAAAATAAAAAAAAAATAAAATATTAAAAAAATAAAATATTAAAAAAATCAAGTAAACTTTATACCACTAATTTAAAACTTTCATCTCTAATTTTGAAATTTTCAATTCAATTTTTGAAACTTTTAACTAAGAATTAAAAAAATCTACTCAAATTTGAAATTTTCAACCTAAAATTTAAAACTTTTAATTAGATTTTCAAAACTTTTTACTCTGCTTATTTATGTATTATTTTATAATTAAAAATTATTAAATAATAATGACAGTACATAGAAAGGTAATTAGAGCTTAATGACAGTAATTAGGGAGGTGGCGATACGGCTGCGGCGCGCGCGCTAGGCCTGCCCTTTCGGTGCATGCTGCGTGACATGATGCTGCTCGAGAACCTGATCACATGGCTGGTGCTCGACGCCGTGATGAGCTTCAATTCCGGCGCGTGACATATCGTGAACGGCTTAATTTGTTACCGCCGGCGAGAGTGCTTACCGGCCGGCGGCCGCGCGCTGCGCTCGCTGACGCCGCTCACTAGATATTCCTGGACAACGTTAACAGGCGTGCTGGAGCTACTTCGCCGTCCTCGGGGACCTCGAGACGTACAAGCGCGACAAGCCAGCGATGCGAGGGTCGTCCATCGCCGCCGTGCTGATGCTGTCCGTCCTCGTCCTCGAAGTGCTTGCCGCCGGCATCTTCAAGCAGCACGACGCCTGCACGTAATGCACTACGACTGGGCGGCTGGGACTTTGACACCATCCCATCAGGGTGACCTTATTGAAATTGAAATTACACAATCATGCGCAGATACTGAACAATCAGACAGCAAAGAACAATCAGATAAAGAAAGAAACACGCTTACATGATATATAACTGCATATACTGCTGGTTTATTTATGCATTCCATCTGCTACAAGTTAAAGGTAGATCGATGTGGCTGCTCATGGCATGCATAATAATACATGGCTAGTGAGCTGGGTAGGTTTGCTTGAGGGATAGGATTGCCTTGAAGAGCCCCACAAGCACGGTAGCGATGGAGATGAGCGTCACGATGGTCTTGAGATTGTGGTAGAAGAACTTATGCACGACGATGAAGACCCGCCTATCGCGATTGTAGGCTCCTATCTTTTGTATCATGGCGAAGTAGCGGGTGCCGAGGCGAAGGTGCCTTGAGAGGCCCTTGAAGAAGGCGAGCAACTCCTCGTCGCTGAAGAAGCTTGTGACGATGTGTTTGGCTCGCAGTTCGTGCACGTCCTCCTCTTTGTCCATGAGCAACGCTAAGAATGACAGGTAGGAGCTGATGACGAATCCATCAGATACAAAGGGATGGCCTTCTTCCCCAGCCACCGTCCAAGTGGCCATGCATGCCTCGAGCGCCGCCATGTTGATTAGCCAGCAAGCGATGAAGTCGTTTAGGAACATGGGCGTCAGGGAAAGCTCACCGAGGAGAGGGGGTGCCTTCTTGCTGCGGAGGTCCATGTCGGCGAACCATGCAGTCGTGCTTGGGGCTAGCCTGATGCCCATCTCTGAGAGCTCCACGGCGCTACTGGACAGTCCGGGGAATTCGCCCTCATTGCAATAACCGATCTCTAGATGAGGAACTATGCCATCGATTAGGCACGATCTGGTGTGGCCTAGCAGATGTTGGCCGGACCCGGAGCTCTTGGCGGCATCTGTGCCAACACTTCTGGGACGTCGACCTCTGACTATATGGATGTATCGGCTTAGAACGCCTGCAAGAAACACATGCACATCTACAGGCATGAAGCTCATGAGGGCGTCGAGCACTAGCCACGGGATCTGGTTCTCCAGCAGCATAATGTCCCTCATCATGCATGGCCCCGTCGACAAAACCATCCGGTTTGTCAACATATCACACTTGCTATTATGTGATAAGTAGCGCAGCAGGAAGCAGCCATCCAGGAACATCATCTCCGCGAACTCGGCCTCGCTGAACCCTGCGACGGCGTCCTCGTCATAGCAGCCGCCGGCCTCGCCGGAGACGGAGAGGATCTTGCCGTAGACTTCCTCAACTGGGTGGCTTGATTCCATGCAAAAGAAATGAGCAGCCGCATGCTTCAACTCCGTCTTCTTCAGGTGAGGCTTGTCATGGTGGTACGGTCCCAGGGCAACGAAGCTTGGGACGATGTAGCGGTCGTCTTTACCCCCGATCCATCGTAGGCCTTGTGGAAACCTATGGATCTTGCTTTCAATCTTGGAGAAATCGGCCTGAAGCCTCTCATATGTCTTCTTCACCCTCTCTTGGATAGGCGGTATTATTATTGTCACCTCATCAACTGCAGCATTATGGCTAATGTCGTTCATGTCGCCAATACACACGCATGCAGATAGGTAGATTTTTTGTTAACTGGTTAGTCCACTCACAGGACAGGACACGCCCTAGCTATATATATGAGCTACCTCTCTGCTTCCCAGCCTCCCTCCCTCTGGATTGTGTACTGTACATGTACATATGCAGAGATTTTTGCTGGAGTGTTCCATCTCCTTCACATTCCATTGTCCGCTTTTCAGCTTAGAATAAGCCGCCTCGAAAATTTAGATTTCGAAATTAATTTTAGGGTTTTTTTCTAGTAGTTTATTTTTCAGCATTTGCTTTTAAATCGTCAAGAACACATATATAAAAGTTTTATCCATAAATTGTCTCTGATAAGCTGTCATGGCTTATAATTAATCAGTTGAGGCGAAACCATCAGGCTAAGGGTGAGTTTAAAGGTGAGTGAAGAAGAAGAAGATTACGTAAAACGATGTGAGCTATTAGCGCATGATTAATTAAGTATTAGCTATTGTAAACTTGAAAAATAGATTTATATAATTTTTAAAGTAACTTCTATATATAATTTTTTTTTAAAAAAGTATCATTTAACAGTTCGAAAAACGTGCTTATGGAAAACGAGAAGGATTTTCACCCAAACACCGAGATTCGAACTCACCGTAAGACACATGCGTGTTCTAAGAAAAGGAAAAAAAGGAAGCTGTTAATTGCTTGGAGCACAATCCAGACCTGGATGCCGCATTATATATATTCCTTCCCCCGAAGTCTCTCCTTATATTTTGTTCTTGCTAGCTTTATGGTGAGCCATCGGACCTCTCGAGCAAAGTTAGCATCAATGACGTCTTCAACAAATTTATACTGGCTGTGTAGTGTTCTTTTCTCTTTTTTCTTTAAAAAAGAAAAGATAAGGAAAAAGAAAACAAAAGAAAAGGCTGTGCAAAATGTAAAGCAACTAAAGTTAAACGGCTGGATAAACGGGCCCATGTTTAATTAAACGAGCCCATGTATTATTTGAGCCCAATTCCTGAGGCCCATCAAGCAAGGCAACTTCCAATCCAAATCCCTAATATCCACGGCCTCTTTGTCCTTCTCCATTCTCCACCTGAAACCCGGCCCACCAACCTGTGCGTCTCCGTCGCCGTCGACCACACCACCATGCGCGCCGCCGCCGCCACGGCGGGGATCATCTCGCCGCCTTCACCTAGTCTCCTCCGCGCGAACACCAGGGCTACCGTCGTCTCCTTCCCGCGGCGATCGCCTCCGAGAACTCTCCTCTCGGTCTCCTCCGCTCCAGCCCCCGCCCCGCCGTCGGCAAACCCCAAGTACCACAACGCGAAGGTTGACGCGGGCGACGAGGAGGTGGACGGGGAGGAGCTGCTGCAGTGGTTCAGGCGGGAGGTGGCGCGCGCCGGCGTCATGGAGGAGATCAGGCGGCGGCGGAGGCACGAGGACGCGCGGGACAGGCGCAAGCGCAAGGCGCGATCCGCGGCCCGTAGGTTTCGCCGGAGGTGAGGCCCTGGTCGAACCATCGGTCGCTTGCTTCCGCGATCCTGCCTTGATCCTTTATCTTCTCTCTCCCTTTCGTCGGCTGCAGATTAGCTGCTGTCCCTGGTGATCCATTTCATGTGCTTACAATTTTAGGCGCTAATTAACCATGCATTTTCCCCTCAGCATCATCACATCACCTTCGATCTGTTCTAAAATTTGGACAGGTGCATCACAAGTCTATAGGCATAACTTGTTTGGGTTAGTATTTCAGTGACTGATTTCACTTCTTACATGAATGGCGATGTTGCCTCTGAAGCCGCGAATTTCATGTTATTTTAGATTGCTGTAATACATTGAGCACATCTAAATATCATTAGCATTTCAGCGCTCTGAAGCTACTGATTGTTATGTTCCCTTGAATATGGTAATTGGATTGTAGTGATCATCTCGTAAACTGTCAGTCAGTCAGTATCATTCCTGTCCTGAATGGCAGTAATTGAGTTTACGAGATGATCCCCTTTTCTTAGCAAGAAAGATGGTCCTCGTCAAAGCCCTTATGTTTTTGTTCAATGTACACCAAACAGTTTTTCGTATGTGATAATGTGATGATCATATTGCTTCTATGTTGTCCAGCATATTGGCGCTATTCTCGTCCATGCATTCATGATGGCAGTGTGTATTCCCAACATGTAGAAATAACTAGGAACTGCTAATTCGATCATCCACTGTAATTGAAGTAAATCCATTGTGTATTTTTACTTTAGAAATTTGCAATGTATAGCATGAGGTGTCGTCTGACTATACCGCCATTTCTTGATTCCAATTGGATTGTCAAATACTCCTCCTAATTGGTCCTAGCATTTTTATTGCAGGCATTTCAAGGGTCCATATCCATTTGATGAGGAGCAGGAATCAAAGGAGGGGATCATGGACGATGATAAGCATGACAATTGGGAGCTTCCTGGAGGAGAGCTCCCTTCTTACAGATGAACCGAGAAATGACATGTTTTTTGTCTGACGAAGGATTTTGATGCTTCAACTTCAGTTGTTCTTTCTTCTTCAGCAGCAGCAGTAGAGTAAATCTTACCCAACACCACCCTAGTTGTTCTGCGACCAAGATATAGTGAAGTTGCATTCTGGGTGTATAGTTGTTTTGTCTCAAAATACCTAGTCTGACACCTCTTTTGTGTGTAACTTGCCAGTTTGCTTCAAGTGCCTTGCCTTTTCTCTGCTTAGCTTCTGATCCTGCTAGTGCTGCTGGTGACACGCAAATTGCAGTGCAGTGATGTATGTTACTCCCTCAGTTTTTTAATTTTTTAATATTTGACGCCATTGATTTTTGAAATTAAGTTTGACCATTTGTCTTGTTCAAAAAATTTATGCAAATATACAAAATATAAGTCATGTTTAAAGTATATTTAATGATAAAACAAATCACAACAAAATAATTAATAATTACATAAATTTTTTTGAATAAGATGAATGATCAAATGTAATTTTAAAAGTCAATGGCATCAAATATTGGAAAAAAGGAGAGACTACTACATATTACATGGCTTAATCTTTTCTGGGACTATGATAGCTAACGGGCCAAGTTCAGTGACCCCAAAGTTGGTAGGATTTGGGGCTCTTGGCAATCACATGTTGGCCCTCGAAACGTCTACGTTGCAAATTTGTGTGGATAAGTACTGCAAATAATTGAGATTTGATCTTCATCTTCTTGTACTAATTGTGAAGTGCACGCTTGTGATGGACAGAACGACATGGAGAAAACGATAAAGAAGAAAGGAGAACGAACAGGAAAGCTCGTGGCCTATCTCCATATGCATACTATCTTGCCACGCATATTCCGGGATTATTAAGGGCAAATGATTGGGACTTCGATTATTCTTCTTATTTCTCCTGTTCTTTTTTCTTTATCCTTTTGGGTTGAGTTGGCAATATACAGTTGGTCACTAGTTTACTTGCAGAAGGCTCGAATGCTCCAGCATAGCAAACATAAAGCACAGATTGCTTCTGGAACTAGTGTCAGCAACGCTGCATCCGAATGCCTAACGCTGGACCCACCACTCAACCTGTATTTCTTCTCTCTTTTTTTTTTTATCAATTTCCATCATTTTTTGTTGCTTTTATTCTGCTATTCTGTGTGTTCGTAAGAAAGAAAAAAAGAAATGGTTCTATTCATCAGGCCGGTGAGAATGGATATATTACTGTTTCTTCAGAATTACTGCGAGATTACCAGGTCGCTAGATAATCCGAGGAAGGTGCCTGCAGAATGGTGGAACGATTTAAATGTGCCCCTTGCATGAGTGCGATCCATGACGTGCTTGGTCAACTGGTCTTGGATGGTGAGTTCATAACCGACAGCAGCAGAAGAAACTGAAAAATATATAATATAAATAAGATGCAGTTGTTGTTTCCTCTCATTGCCCAGCCATTTCCAGTCAACGTATTCGGCCAGCTGATAAAGGAGAAACTTTTAGATGATTAATGCATTTGCCAGGAACTTGCATTGCATGGACAGTAACCTAGTGGGATCAAATGTTCAGGGAGACAGGGACCAATTGTACAGGAACAGGTCTGTACAATCGTACAGTACCTTGTATGGAGCCAGCTGCCCTGCATCTAAATCTGAAGCCCCATCTCATCCTTCCAATATGCAGTGAGCACAATGCAATTCAGAGCTAGTACACTGGAATGAAAGGAACCAACCAATTCAGGGTGCAAAGTGGATGATTTTGCTCTCTATGCCAGAGAGACAAGCAAAGGTGTGCCAGCTTATTACCTGCCAGAAATTCTGGCACTGTTGTCCAATGCATGAAGGTTTCAAGGTCCAACTTAGCAACAGCATTATCATAGCAGCTCACATGTCTCCATACATGCACTGTCATAATATTATACATATGGACATTATACTATTATTATAGTATTATACATTTATACTGATGGGGTACCAAACTGCCAAATCACCGGCCAAATGTGTATACTTTATTATTCTTCAGTATTTTTCAGTTCTATGAGGTATCTTCAGATACCAACATCCCCAGAAGGCACCAAACCAATCCACACTAGCCAGCTTAAGTATTGTTGTCCATAGCTTTTCTTGATTAGTACAGCAAAACTAACATTAGGAACAAGGACTGATTTGCGTGTTAGAGGATAGGAAATTAAAAAGGCCATGTCTGTTTGCTTCGTTTGCTCCGACTTAACTATGTGGAAGCCTGTCCTGATAAAGTTATGGATACTAGTAAAATAAGCATCTGGGACCTTCGAGGAAGACAAGGACATCCTGTCAAGGAACTTTAGATAATTAAGTAATAACAGGGAGTGAGGGCATTAAGTTAAAGAGGAAAAGAGACCTAATAGGATTTATCCAGTGAGAGATTATGTGTGCCAGGTTAAGTTAACCTAATTATGAAAGTCCAGTAATGAAAGATGGTTGAGAGAGTGACCTGGATGTTGATCCAATCTCTTCAGATACTTTTCCCCCTTCTTTAGTGAAAATAGCCGGTGTGACATAAGAAGAATACATTCTCAAAGCTACTACATATGTGAAGATGCTAGAGATAAAGTAGTCATGATGTAAATATAAAGTAAAAAAATCAAAAGAAAGCAGGCAGCATAGATTACCCGGGTATGATTTTTCCCTGAAAAAGCCAAATATGCTTCCAGGACCACATCAAGGAAGGTGTACCATCCTTGTCTGCTTCACAAACGGCCAGTTAACCAGCTCGTGGTTACTGAATTCAGTTGTAGCCTTCTTCATAACGATTTTGTTTTGTTTGCATTGGTCAGCCTGTCAGATAGGTGAATAGCTAAACAGGCACAGTGATTTCAGTTTTGTGTTATCCATAAGTTAACAGAAAACAAAACCAAGTATGATAACTGAAGAAAAAAAAATGAAATCAAATAATTGATTGTATAGATTGTCTCTTCCCCCAAACAAACTTACAGTGAATTGTGCTACCTATCTGTATCTACAAAAGAATCATTTCACTCTTAGATATGTAACAAAAAATGATGATTCTAAATGAACTAAGAAAGTAAGACCTTAAAAATCTAAAAATATACCAAAGAGCAAATCACTCTTCTACCTAATTTCTTTCGGATACTTCTTTCCCTGTCTGTGTCTCCATGTCATGTATTTTGGTGCTGTGCTGTGCAAGACCAAATACAGTGTTTACCAATCTACCATGGAAGATTTCCAGTGTGCGGATCTGTGAAAACTTTCTGAACAAAATCTTTCAAACCGGTATCATATACTTCACAGAAACGTCTCGGCCAATCCTCTGGTTCAACCGGTTTGGTCCCGAGCCCAGGAGCCCTGTCCCTGGATCCAACATTCTCCTCGTCCTGCCAATCAGCAACATATGTCGCGACACGTCCGGAGAACTTATCCTTGAACACCTCCCAGACCTGGTATTTATAGTGGTTGATCAGCATCATACCCTGACCAATGTTCACATACTTCATCCCTTCCTTCAGATGGAAGTGGTGCACCACATTGATGAGGGATGGGTTCAACGCGTCTGGCCTGACAATTGACTTGTGGCGCTCAGGTGCAGCCAGCCGGCAGGTGTAGCCTGTTGTAACGCCTTTCTTTGGAATCTTAGTCCGGCCTGATGGACCAAAACTATGGCATGCAGTCCTGAGCTCACCGATCCGTGGCTTGATGGAGTAATTTCGGAGGACATCTTGTAGTGTTTGGTTGCCAGGGAAGTGCAGGAATTCATCGATGTCAATGAACCCAACCCACTCACAGCTCTCTCGAGCCCTGAGTGCACAATGTGCAAATCCAGCCTCCTGAGATTTCATCCATGGCCATAAGTAGCGTGTCACATTGTATCTGAATGGATCCATGGTGTTGAGGACTTCCTCAATGCCATCGTCGCTGTTGTTGTCATAGATGAACCACCGCTGCACACCAATACGTGAGTGATAGATGATCCATTCCCGGAGGAACCGTGCTTGGTTGCGAAGCATGGTGCATACACACATTGAGTGTGCCTTTCGTCTACGATGCCTGTTATACCGAGGAAGTGGCTCAGGTTGCGCGATTGAGGGGAGTGTAGAGCTTCCCCGGCCCTTTGTCCTGATGGAGACCAACATAGGCTTTTCATCATTGTTTCCACTGTTCTTGCCACCAGCAGTCATCCTGAGGTACCGGCAAATGCGAACTGGTGTCACACACCGGAATATCTCCTGAGCAGCAGAAACCACTGGGGAGGTGACAACAAGCTTCGGCTTCGAAAAGTCTCGGCCAAAGACACACTCATACCGTGATGGCACGCCTAGACGACCCGGACGGAGGTTCATCCCCTTGGCAAACACAACGGTGGAGTTGTCCCTGCTGTCAATAAGTGCAGTATACACAAGCCGATCCCATTGCAATGGCGCCACCGGAGCCGACTGGGCCAGTGACAGGGACACAGCAACCCTGTCTGGTCCGGCAGGACAATGGACGAGGCTGGGTCCATACGGCAAGGTAGCGACGGACAAGGGCAGGCGACGCAGCTGTGAGGAGTTGACAGGGGTGTACAGGCACTCAAACTGCCGTGAAGCTGGCAACAATGAGCCGTCTCTGAGCATCAGGAGAACATGGTCCGGCAAGGCAATTGCGTGCTGGATATGCACAGAAGGCAACACGGTGTCAACGCTGACGATGCCAGCTTGCTGCGATCCGCGCTCGGAGGACACAGCATTCAGGGTCACCGACGGCCATGCCGTCTTGAGGACAGGCCGGAAGGATGCTGCATCAGGGAACAACAAGAACATGGGGTTAGTTGGCACCGCACATTTTCTCCATAAAGAAAATAGCCAAACGGATTCGGCATGCCTGAATTCATATTACATCAACATAAACGTTCTTCATGTGACAAGATAAGCCTTTTCTATTCCCAGAATTCACAGTATCAATCGGTCAAACGACAGTAGCAACACTAGTAGTAATTTAGTAAACTCGCCAGCCAAGGTAACAACCCAGAAATCGCGAACTACGCAAGAATGGAACTGAGAAAAAACACAAATTTTCTTGGAACAGTGAGACCCCTCAGATCTGCCACACAATCGCAACCCCACAAAAAAGAGAACTTTTTCTTCACCACCCCCCAACAGCAAACACCAAGCACATACCAGAACCAAATCTAAAAATGCAGGCTTTCCCTCAAATCATTCGCGTGAGTCCAATTGAATTGATCCCAGCCGCGGCTCCAACCACAAGATTGCCATGAGAGTATAATTCCACTGGCCTACCTAAACCCAACTAAGATCCAATTTACCCACGCGGCGGCAGCCACCCAACGCCGCCGTCCACAGAAGCGACCAAGAGGTGGAAGCAAGGAAAAACAGTCTCACCTCCAATGACGTGCGCGGCGCCAAAGGCGACCGCGCCGGCGCAGAGGAACGCGAAGAACGCCGCGAACAGCCGCTGCTGCGTCCCCGCCGGCGCCCGCTGCCCCCTCGCGCCGAAACTCCCACCTCCCCCCCCTCCTCCTCCTCCTCCTCCTCCTCCTCCACTACCTTTAATCCCTAGCCTGCTGAGCTTCCTCTCCTTCGCCGCCAGCGCCATGTCGGCAGCCGCCCGTCCGGCACCGCCGCGACCCACCACTCCAGCTGCTCTGCTCAGATCGATCCACGAGCACCAGCTAACCCCACAGGCCGCACCATTTACTACTCCTCGTCGGCGGCGGTGGCCGCGAGCATTGGAGCCATCACGGCGAGCTCTCTCTCTCTCTCTCTCTCCTCAGTCTTCTCTCTCCGCGGCGGTTGCCGTAAATGGCGAGGAGGCGGAGGTGGTGAGATGGTGAGGAGGCCTCCGAATCCGAAGCGGTGGTTGCGCTGCGTGAGGTGGGAATGGGAAGCCGCAGCGGTGCCCGTTTATACCCGCACGCACGAGACTGCCAGGTGGGCCAGGTGTTCACCCCTGTCCCCACATGTCGGTGACCCAAGACAGGTCAGCGACGCGGCTGTGGGCGGCATTGACAGGTGGGCCATGGGGACGACCTGTCAGTGAGACGTAGGCTGTGTCCAACGGCACGGGCGTGTGAGGCAAATGGGGTGGCGGGTCGGTTAGACGGTTAGTTTCCAAGGGGTATGATAATGACATGTGGGGCCGGGTATGTGGGGTCGAGGGGTCAGTTGGTTGGGCGAGGTAGATGTTGGTGGCAAGTGTTTTTGCTTGGAACAGCAATTATTGGGGTGCACATGGGGTAAGGTATCTAATTCTGCCTATTGATTAGAGAATTTTATTAGGGAATAATATAGTATTTCTTAAGACAGGTGTTCTTTCTATTTCCATCTACTCTATGGCTTTTATTTCAGGAAAAATAAGTAATTACTCTCTCTGTTTTACATTATAAGTTATTTTAACTTGATCAAAGTCAAGCTACTCTAAGTTTGACCAAATATATAGAAAAATACACCAACATTTATAACAATAAATTAGTTTCATTAAATCTAAAAATAAATATATTTTATAGCATATTTTTCTTGTGTTAAAAATATTACTATATTTTTCTATAAACTTGGTTAAACTTAAAAGAGTTTAATTTTGACTAAAGTCAAAATGATTTATAATATGAAACGGAGGGAGTAGTAGGGAGAAGATTGGAAATGAATAGATGTTGTTGTACTTGGAAAAAGGAGGTTTTCAAAGCTTTTATGTGTAGCGCCTCCCGCCCTGGCACCACCTGCAGCGATACCAGAGGGCAAGCGCCGTGGAAGATTGGCGTGAACCAAACTCCCACGGAACCGCGATGCCGGTACCAGTCCCAGGAAACCAAGCTGGTACCCGCGGTCAACTGAGATGTACCACAGCAATTAACTAATATACGAATATATATATACTATACCTTTATAAGTTGCGACTTCGGGCAAGCCCTGAGCAGCAACCGGCAAACAGAACCACAGCAGCGGAACGACAGCGCAGCGAGAACCCAATCCACAAGCAACGGCTTGGGACTAGGAAAGAAACCCTAATCTTCACTTCAACTTCAATCTTCCTGAATGAGGGGAGAAAAGGAATGGATTGAGTACTTACGTACTCAGCAAGTCACAGGAAATGTGAGTTATGCAGGCTATCAAAGAATAGGCTGGGGTTTATTATGCAAACCATTTTAATTTGAAAACACTTTCGAAAACCTAAGTGTGAGTTGTCTCAAAGTGACTGGAAGGAGGCTCTCGCCTCGATCCTGTCCGCGAATTGCTTTTCAACAACTCAAGCGGACGAAGCAAATTTTAATTGATCTCAAGTATTCTTATACCGCTTGTCGGATCACGACAGCGGCTCAGTGGATCTGCCTACAAGCAGCCTTCCACGGTATCAACATCTATTACTTTATTTTCAACTTCGTCCTCACTAGGACGTAATCTCATCTTTCACTTTAGTCCCATCCGGGACATCATTTCATCTCATCACATAACTCATATCGATGACTCTCCAAGCCATCCTTAATCTCAACTCAAACTGCTTCCACTCGGGGAGCCTAACTATGATGTCAATCGACATCCCGGGTCACACAGCCCCGTTTCAGACCACTCAGGTCATCCATCAGCCACAAAGGCCAATTCTGGTAACGATTCCCATACCACAAATCTCTTTCGCAAACACTTGCAAACAAATCTACGCTAGAGGAATCACCTCACATTGCCCGTAACCGTGGGCACGGCTGTTCGAACAGTTCAATGATCTTTGCAAAGATTGTACGCTTTACCCACACGACGCGAGCTTACTCCCACACTGATCAGGTGGGGAGGTTTTCGCGACAAAGCCTTTCCAAAGCCTTCCCAGGATAGCACGCTGCCCTATAAATGGGTGCTCACACTCAACCAAGTACCAGGAACTCACTTTCCTGTACTCAGGGACGGGGGTATATCGCCCTCTTGGCACCCAGCCAGTCCCACATTTATTAGCAACCGAACCATCCTGGGAACACTGATTACTCAGCCAGGGGTGTCCCATACCACCCGTGTGGTCGCACTATGACATGCTCAGTGCAATTCCTCAAGGAATCGGTCCTTATATGCGAATACGAAGTGCCACCACACAGGCGATCACTTTGCACCGCGGAAACTTTCTCAAATAAATTTTGTTTCGCAAATCTCGCCGACATCGCATGTCGGGTTTTTAAATCTGTTGGAAACCCTATTTTCCCAAATCGACAAACAATTGTGTTGTGAGTGGAATCATCGAATCCATGCTCAGAAGAGCACGGTCACCGAGGTACCACGGGTGGAGCGACAAGGAATAGGGTATCAAAGACCTACAGGGTTTATGCAACTACCGGGCAGGTCCGTCGGTTCGACACGCAAACCGAGGCCAATCAATTTATCGTGCACACTAGCAATGCAATTTTGCAAACAATACATTTTTAAATTTAGGAGCAATATGGTCAAGGAGTGACTTGCCTCAAACTTCGTCTTCAGGCTTCACGAAAATCCGACGTCCGACGAATTTCCGAAGCGTCGACTACGCGCAAAACGAGAGAAAAACACATACAGAACCCTAGAAATAATATACTATTATTAATAACTAATAGTGCCATAAGGTAGATCTTATTTTTTAGAAAAGTTTAGAGACTTGAACGGAGTCAATTGGAGCTACGGTTAAGAAGATATGAATTTTGGGAGTCTTAGGGATTTTTCTGGAATAAGAAAAGGATTATTTGAATTATTGGGAAAGGAATTAATTCTGGAAATTGGGCTGACAGGTGGGACCCTGGATCAGTGGCTGGAGAGAGAGAAACTGAGGGTGGCCCACTTGTCATTGGCACAGAGAGAAGATGTAGGGACCCACATGTAAGGCTCAGAGAAAGAGGGAGGGCATGGCTCACTTGTAGAGACACAGAGAGAGACAGAGAGAGAGAGAGGCCGGGGAAGAGATCGACGGCTAGCGGCGGCCGGGGAGGATTTCGGCGAGCGGCGGCGCGCCGGGAAAAAGGGACAAGGCGGCGGGGAGCGGAAAGGATGAGGAAAGAGGTGGCCGGCTCGGATTGGATTAACGGCGGTCGACGGCGGCCGGCGACACGAGACAGGAGCGGCGGAGAGAGAGAAAGGATGGGCGGCGGCGGCGGAATGCCGGCGGTGGTGGAGTGAGGTCGGGAGCTTGGGGATGGACACGGTTGGGGCGGTGCTCTGCGGGGAGGAGAACGGAGGGAGAAAGATGGTCTCTACCTTGTGCGACGGTGAACTCCGAAGCTTCGGTAATGGCGGGCGGCGGCGGCCAAATTGGGGCTTTCTCTCTCGATGCCAATTGGGCGCCGGCGAGAGATGGGAGGAGGTCGCTGCACGCCGGGGAACACAAAGGCGGCGGCGGTTTGGTCGATTGGGTTCGGGAGCGATGGAATTGGAGGGGTACAGAGAGGCTCTAATGGCGGCGGCGGAGAGAGGTTGTTGGTGTTTGGCTGGTTGGGGCTTGTTGCTTGGTGTCTGAACGAATGGGAGGGTGGCTCTATTTATAGAAGGGCTCCGGCGCTAGTGGACAGAGGGCGGATGCCAGGAGGAGATAAGCTCGAGCTCGAGTGGCGAGGCGCATCAATGGCGCCGGCCTACTGTGGCTCGCGTCATCGGGCTACCTCGTGCTGCCGCGAGACACGAAGAAGGGAGACAGAGAGGCAGAGGGGTATGGCGACGGGACGCGCGGCTGACTTCGGTGTGCCGCGAGACACGGAGACATGGGCGCGGTCGCCCGTGTCGGGATAAGCTGGGAAGAAGGATCGAGAGAAAGAGAGAGAGAGCAGAGAGAGATCGACGACGGGAAGACGACACCGCTGCCGTGGGGCGCGCGGGCGCGTTCGGCCTCCGTGCCGCTGGCGTGCGGGCCCGGGGTGATGGGCGTGCGCAAGGAGGCGGCCGGCTCGGGGATGGGCGAGAAGGTTCGGGAGATGAGAGAGAAAAGGGAGAGGCGCGAGGTAGGGGAAGGGTCCGACGTGCGGGGTCCACATGTCGGCGTTTGGGCACGGAGTGGGGCACGGACTGGAGGGGCACGGGTTGGAGGGGCACGGGCACGGGCTGGAGGGCACGGGCACGGGCTGGAGAGGCACGGGCACGGGCTGTCGCGGGCGCGGGCGGCCTCGTGCTCGGCTGTGGTCGACGGGGTCCGGAAGGAGGCACCTGCGCGGCGTGCGCGCGGGGTGCGAGGCCGGGGAGTGGCACGTGGCAGGGCGCGGGCGAGAGCGAGGGCGCGGCTGGCGGCCTGGCTGGTGGGTCCCGGCTTCGGCCGGCTGCGACAGAGGCCGAGCTGGTTCAGGCCAGGGAGAGAGAGACGGCCCAAAGACACAGTGGACTTTGATATTTTCCAAAGGATTGTTTTAGAGATATTTGGAGGATCTCAAAAAGGGATTTTAAAAGGAATATTGGAGGACTTCTAATGGGATTAAATCCGAAATTTCTGGAGAGCACTTTTTGAGGTTTTTGTCTGGGTTTGGATATATTTGGAAAAAGAAAGAAGGAGATTCCAAAGGGGACTGGATTTGGATGTAATACTGGAACTTGATTCTCAGGGATACTTTGGGAATTTTGTAATGGAATAGAATTGGAGTACCTTGAGGGAATATTGGAACTTGAATTTAATTCTTGGGATTTGAGGACTTTTGGAAATATATAAATTTGGCAAGTTGCGGGAAGGGAGTTCTCGATGAAAATCTAAATTTTTGAGAGGAACAAAATGAAGAGATTTCACTGAAAGGCTGCAAGGATGATTTTCGAAGAGTTTTATCGGAGGGCTTCGAATTGCAAAATTCGAACCCGGGTATTTTTTTTTTGGAGGAGTGAATAAAGGCTTCTGAAGGAATTCGAAGGGGGTTTAGATTTTGAATTTTTCCGAGGGGGTTTTGAGAGAGACAATCGAACTGCAAAATTCGAGTCTCGGAATCGGAAAGAGTTTGGGATCGAGGATTTAGAGTTTCAAAGGGAGCTTGGATCTGAGATCTACGGCACTTAGTCCTTAAGCACACACAAAGAATCCAAGTTTTTTGAAATTAGGGTTTTTACGAAAATAGTTTTTTAACGGCCTGGAAACCAGGGCGTTACATTATGTTAAGACTATATGACTTGTTTAAACATTTTAAACACATCACTAATTCAAAATTTTGTGTACTACCTCTTTGGGACTTACTCCTAGATAACTCAGAAATTGCTTGTGATTGATCATTTATTGTAATAATTAGTTAGTTTCTTTTTTGCATCAACATTACCAATCGTTTTCATTATTTTTCTAAAAAAAAAGATAATCAGTCACACATTTGGTTGGCTAACAGCGTTTGGACGACAAAAGCTTCTACGTGTTGAAGTTGGTGGTCACCAAAATGCTTTGCTTAGGACCATCAGGGTCCTACTTGGACAAAATGTTTTGGCACATCCATACTAGCATGTGATGCCTTGTTCATTTTTGTCTCTACGAAGTCAAAAGAAAACAATGGACTGTGAACTTCGTTGAATTTGAATCACTTGAAATAATTATATTTACCTAGTAGTAGCTCACAATATTTTCCTAATGTCTTGGAAATCATTGTTTAACAAATATCTGCCTATGAAATGGAAAATGAACTTGTTGCAATTTTCTCAATGATCCACGGGGCAATTAGCTCTCCAGTAATACTAGTCACCTAGTTTAAGCTGGGATGTAGGTTTCAGGATTGTCATGGATCATCTCACAGAAGCATATGTAACCATTTTTCAATAGCTTTCTCTAGAAAATTCAGTGTTTTTATCGTCAATGTGCTTTGTGGGCTTCCTTGATCAGCATTAACTTGTCAGTACCCAACCTTTTGTTGCTAATTGTATTTTAGTTTCTGTACAGAAGTTCCAGCACAGATTTTACCATGATACAGTATTTCACATTTGACAGTAGTTAGTTTGGTAGTTTACAACAATAACTGTCCTTAGGCTTCCTTTGAATACAAGACTCGGCTGAGATTTTCAACGGCACGCAAAACAAGACAAACCATTAGTGTATGATTAATTGAGTATTAATTATTTTAAACTTGAAAAATAGATTAATATGATTTTTTAGAAACTTTTATATAGAATTTTTTTTAAAAAAAGCACCATTTAACAGTTTAGGAAGCGTGTTTATAGAGAAGGAGATGGAGCAACTAGCCTAGCCAAACCTTTAGTAGCGAACACAACTGGGATAGTTTGAAGGTGAGGAAAGAGGGAAGAGAAACAAGATTACGTAAAACGAGATGAGCCATTAGTACATGATTAATTGAGTATTAATTATTTTAAACTTAAAAATAAATTAATATGATTTTTAAAGCAACTTTTATATAGAAATTTTTTTTAAAAACAGTAGTTTGGGAAACGTGCTCATAAAAAATAAGAAAGTTTTCACATTTAATAGGCAGATTCGAACAATCCCTTACGATTGATCGAGGAATCCATAGCTAAAAGGACCTTACCACAAAGCAAAGTCAAATGTGGTCCTTTAAAGGGTCCTCACATTAAACCCTGCTTTAACCCTTGTTGGAGGTTGGTTAAGGGTAAGTATTAAGTAATTACAACTTGCATTGTACTGTATGTTTGTATGAGTGCTGCTGCCCCAAAACCCTGCAGAAATCCAATGTGGAGCCCATGCCAAAAGGTTAATAAAAAAAAGGGCACTGTCCTGGTAATACTTAATTACCAGTACTGATGTTCCCGCGATTAGTTTACCTTTTGTACTCTACAACACACATGGGGTGTGGGACTTAATAAGCTACTTCTCAGCTAATCTGAACTCCAGAGAAGCATATAAACTTTACAGATCCGGATAAACTGATGCTAGTACTACGTGTTTGTCAGAGTGTTGGTGTCCGTATTGATTAAATGGCATTAAAATCTCAAGGAAGAAACTACTGCTTTTAATATAGAAGCAGATACTAGCAACTTAGGACATGTGAGCACTCAAAATGCAGCATACCTGATTCATGATCCATTAAACATCAGTTTTGTAGGATTGCACAAGTATATCAAATGCAAATGCATACCACGATAAATCTCTGGTCTGGTCAGAGTTTGTTATAAAGTGGAACTACTTTAATTTCAGAACTTCCTTTTCTGAACATGCACAACCCATGCTAGAGAACATTGGATGGAGTAGAGCAGGAACTTCAGATTTAACTGGTCTATAAAATGGAAGCCCAGTGAAGATGAAATACTGCAGCCGATAGCATATGGTTTTGCTGTGAAGGTAAGAGTTGCAGGAAACTGAACTCTGTATTGTCATTGACAGTTTGAGGAGTTCAGTTTTCTCCAATATCTTATCTTCGGCGCCTTAATCTGATTGCAAATATGTGGAGTGCTAGCTTGGCTAGGCATCACAACCAAAATTTTTGGCAGTTGAATTTGAGATTTGGATGGGACCAAATCTTACTGCAGACTTGCAGAGTAAGACAAGATTTGGTTTCCTCCAATATCTCATGTTCAGTTGTCAGACAGTGAATGGTGCAATTAGTGAGCTTTAACTTGTGGGTAGAACAACCTTGGAAGCTGAATGTGAGAGTTGGATGGGACCAAATCCTGAGCTTCAGATATATACTGCCAGGGCACAAGATTTGGTTTCCTCCAATATCTCATCTTCAACTGTTCAAGATGGCCATATGCAACGTAAAATGTGTTTTGAGGGTTTTATCATTACTGATACTTGCAGCATTTTCTATTAAGCAATTAATTAGTTAGTTAAATCTTGAAGCCAGCTGACAATGGATACCGCGAGAATTAGCCTATCCCTGCCTAGTTTTTTTTCCCTTTTCTCTTTGTTTTTTCATAGCTTGTAATGTGCGCGCTGATGTACAATACCCCTTAATCTTAATTCAAAGATACGTAATCCTTATGCGTATTCCCAAAAAAATGTCGGGTTGGAATTAGAGTAGAATCAGTTCAGTGTAGGGAAATATGGTTCTCCTCTTATATCAATCGCTCAGCATTCGGCAGTAATCAAGCTGATAAACAGATAGATTAGTAGTAGAAGCATTTCACCTTTTGTACTCTTTTTGCACTGTTTTCTTCTGATTTTTTATCATCTGACACACACAACACAACTGTCACATTTTGCCGAACCATAGGTTTGTTTTTGGTTGAGATGTGCAAGCAGAAACCTGCAGTCTGCAGACTGCAGTTTGCCATTTTCTTAAATTTAGTTTTTGGTAGCTTAACTCCACGAAAAATACACATAAAACTTCCCTTTTACCATCAAAGGCTGAGCTCACATCCATCAATTCGAGACAATTGCTGACTGCATCGAAGCATTACCCATTTCCAAATTTTCTGAAGCTAACCAGAGATGGTATTTTAACTGTTTCAGCAATCTCACCGTGGACTATACTATGCTGTCAATCTGCAAGGTTCGCCTGAAGGAATGGAAAGGACGGGATGCACGAACCTCGGCTGCAGGGGCTAGTTGGAGTGGCCGGTTGAGGTCGCCGGCGACGTGGAAGATGGAGTGTCCGCTCGCCGGGGAGGCCGGGAGAATCCGCCGGCGCGCCAGAGCCACGAGGTCATGGTCACGGAAGGCGCAGGCGGAGGGGAGCTCGGTCCCTATGGAGCCCCACGACAGCCGGAGCTCGGGTCCTATGGCGCACCAGCGCCGGCGGCGTGGCCGGTGACTCGACGGAGAGGAGACGGCGGCGCTGGCATTCTTTCCTAGGGGCCTTGTAAAAACACACCTGCACGGCGTTTTTATTTGAGATTCGATTGTATCCGTCCATGATAGATCGAACGGATCATGATCTCCACAATTGGTGTGTTTTTAAAATATTGAATATTTTAGGGACTTAAAGGGAAAATGTGCATGCAAGTCACACGAGTTCTCCTCTTAATCGTGTCCGCACAATGCTGGTCGAACGGCCTAGGATCGCTACCATCGATAGCGATCCAAATCTAGGAGGGTGGAAACAGATAATTAGAAATATGTTAGGGGCTTATGTGGAAAATATCTTCTCTAATCTGAATCCCTAGCTCGATCTGATCCGTACAGAAAAGATCGAAGGACCAGTATCTCTCACCCGTTTCCTCCCTCACCTCCACCACTCTACTGTTCATCCATCTCCTCCCCGACCATATTTCTCATTAACACCTTTCCGCTCGCTAGTGGTGGAATTGATTGTGTTCACCGGTATTTACAGACTCCACCGCCTCTACATCTCTCTAAATCGTCGGTATTTACAGACCTGCTGATAGCCGTGCATGATCAGAGCTCATATTAGGAGGGAGAGACAAGGCTACAACGGAGAAAGTTGATCCTCGCAAATAATCTTGATTTCTACTATCCACTAGTTGCTTCCCCCCTCTCTCTCATTATGTAAGGCATCTTTTCCCAACTTTTCTCTACCCTCTCTGCTCTCCTGCAACTTGACTCGCCCAGCCATGCCTAGTGCGTAAACAAGCAAGCAAATAGTGACTCGTTTCACTGTATTATTGTGATATACTTTCATTCTTATGTATGGATTTGTCACGTTGAAAAAGAGTGACTCATTTCACTATATTATTGTGATATCCTTCCATTCTTATGTATGGATCTATCACATTGAACAAGAGTGGCTTGTTTCACTGTATTACTGTGATGTTCTTCCATTCTTATGTATGGACTAGTCACATTGAAGAAGAGTGACTTGTTTCACTATGTTATTGTAATGTTGTTCTATTCTTATGTATGGACTTGTCACATTGAAGAAGAAGAAGAACAAGCAAGTGAAGAAAGACTCGTTTCACTATATTATTTGATGTACTTCCATTCTTATGTATGGGCTTGTCATGTTGAAGAAGAGTGACTCGTTTCACATTATTGTGATGTCCTTTCATTCTTATATATCACCTGCCACATTGAAGAAGAGTGACTCGTTTGATGTCCTTTCATTCTTATGTATGGACATGTCACATTGAACAATAGTAACTCATTTCAGTACATTATTGTGATGTCCTTCCGTTCTTGTGTATAGAACTGTCACGTTAAAGAAGAGTGACTCGTTTCACTATGTTATTGTGATGTCTTTCTATTGTTATGTATCGACCTGCCACATGGGAGAAGAAGAAAAGGCAAGCGAAGAGTGACTTGTTTCACTACATTCAGTGGCGGATTCAGCTGGGGAAATGAAGAGGGGCTCATTGCCTTCTTCTTCCTTTAGCTCCCCCTACTCTTATTCCTCAACCTCTTCTTCCCTCTCCCCTTTCTCCTTATTCTCCAGCGAGTAGGGGGCTCAAGCCCTCCCCCCCCCCCCCCAAAGCACCCACGCTAGATCTGCCCCTGACTACATTACTAAAAAGTTTGCACGCTTGTTGACGCGCCATCCATATAGCCCGTATATACTATTCCATTATATATATATATATATATATATACATTCCTCTCTTTCTTTTTTCTTTTTTTTCATTTTAGTCTAAACATGACTTTTTGAAATCTCGTTTGTTCCTTTAAAATTCTAGAATTTTATTTCTATTAGTTTGGTACTCTCTCTATTTTTTAATAACTGATAATTTTGACTTTCTCGTTTAAACTTTGACCATTAATTGCTCTTTAATTGTTAGACCTAAGTGAACAAAAGTTTGATTCTTATATTTAGGGCATACCCCATTTTAATAACATGTCATCATTTCTAGTGTTTGTAAATATTAACAAAAAAGACGAGTGGTCAAAGTTCAAAAGTGAATAGTGTCCAGTGTCAATGATTAAGAAACGGAGGGAGTAGTTGAAAATCTTATTATTTGTATATTTTCTTTATTCTTATTTCATTTTTCTATTAATTTTATTTTTTCCCCATTGTTCTTATCTTTGGTGGGTGGCCATGAGGCATACGCGCTTTGGTGGGCCACATGTGGATGGAGGGGGAGGTGCACATTGCCACATATGAAGTTGGCTAAGGACATACACATGCAGTTGTTTGGTTGCCTATAATGGATGAACCTAAAGAAGATTTTGTTTGGTTGGTTGTATGGACTTTGAGTGTAGTTACCTCTTCATTTGGCAGGGTGAGTTTAAAAGTAAAATTAATTAACATCCAGTTTAACCAATTAGATGTATTCATATCACATGCAAAGAATAATGGTAATGTACAAAATCACTATAGCATTGATTCTCTATGTAAAATAACTCTAGCCTTTTTTTACAGCAGACCGGCCAGTGGAAAAAGGAAAAAGAGGGTTGGACTTAAACCAGCCAATTAATTGGAGTTTAATTGATGATTGGGAAGGTCTAAGTCACGAACTGATGATTCTTTTATTTGGAGTATTGCCCTTCATCTCAATTCATACTTAGTCTTTTGTTTTTTGCACGCATGGGTAGAGATAAAGGAGATAAAGGAGAAGAGGTGACTGAAGGTGAACAATATGAGTTCCGAACAACGGCAGAAGTGCACGCCAGAGATCAACAAGTAGATGGAGGATTGTAGGATCAAGTGCGTGATGCGTGCGTCGTGAGGAGGCGATGTCGAACACCACGTGCACCAACATCGTCTTCGTATCCTACTCTGGCACCGACGACACTCGCCTCAATGGCTCATCGTATCGCGTGGTGGCTGCAGTCGCGGGGACACGAGCAGTGTCGACCATACCACTGGTAACCGCATGGTTACCGCGGTAACCGCTGAAACTGCCAGGGTTCGGTAAGGGTTACCGGCGGTTTGGTTTGGATGAATTCCATCCAAATTCAAAAAATGTGAAAAAAATTCAAAAAAATATATGTGGTAGTACTTGAATTGTGCATCCCAATGGTGAAGGAATCCTGTAAAAATAACAATGTTAAGATTATTTTTTGGAGTAAAAACGAGAAGGTAATATGAAATTGGAAAAATAATTAAATAAATGGGCCGGCCCACTACTATTCATCAGACTGTTTCGGCCCAACCGAAGATAAATTGTCCCATGTGACCTAAACTCTGCTCCTATCCCAATCCTATCCATTCCTCCCGTGCCTCCGTCCCCTCCCCGTCGTCCTCCGGTCGCTGCCGTTGCAGATCCGCCGCTGACGCGCCGACGACGCCGTAAACCGCACCGGAGCTCGTGGTTACCGCGCGGAAGGAGGCGGTAACCGTCGGTGTTAAGTGCTGCAAGGCAACCTTCATTGCTTCGCTAGTTATCGCGCGGTAAGCTGCGGTTATCACGTGGTAAGACGCGGTTACCGTGCGTTCCAACATTCTCTGGCGTTCGGTAGGGGGGACCGCAGTAACTGCGGTTTTTTGATTTATCGCGCGGTTTTAGGGGCAAACCGTGCGGTTACCATGGGTATAGGTGCGGTAACCGAACATTTAGGGTATGAGTATGAATTTAGAGTATGTTTGAACGAGTTTCAATTTGAGGGATGATATTTTTGTTCCTTCCATACATGATTACATTGTTGTATGAGCTCTATTAGTACGAGTATGAAGTGGTTTACCACGTGTTTGTTGCATTTGTTTCAGGAGTGTTGCATTTGTTTCAGGAGGGAGATGGGAGAGAGAGACCCTGTGTGGGAGCATGGGGAGAATATACCACCTGGATGGCGTTGCAAATACTGTCATACGCGTAGGGCTAGTGGTGGGGCAACTCGACTCAAAGTCCATTTGGCCGGAAAAGGGAAGGAGACAACATATTGCCTCTCTGTGCCACCAGATGTCTGTGATTTCTTCCGTCGCGACCTAGACCAAATAAAGGATGATGGTGATAGGCGTACCACAAAGAGGTTGAGAAGGGAGGACACAACAGAGCTAAATTATTATGACTTAACAGGTGATGCAGATGAGGAAGAGCAGATGCAGGCGCGGAGGCTGCCTCACAGGCAGAGGCGGAATTCAGAAGGGGTGTGAAGGAACGGGGTGGCATATATGAGCATGGTGGCGTCAGTGGCAGTGGGTCCTCGCAACCCCAAGGACAGAAGAGCAAAAACAACCCTCTTTCAAGGATGATAAGGAGGTCTTCATCGCAGAGGTAGTCAACTGCGGTGAGAGATTACAATCTAGCCGGTGCCAAGACCCTTGTACAGCCAAGGATCGATACTAGGTGATAGACAAAGAAGGGGAAGCAAGTGAAGGAGGTTGTCGGTGAGTCCTAGGCAAGGTTCTTCTTTACCTCTGACATCCCTGGGAGAAATGCCAATAATCCTTACTTCGAGAGTGCCGTTCATGAGACCCAGAAGTGGGGTAAGTCATAGTTAATGTGCTTTGTATATGTGTGTATATCAGTGGTAATATTTTACCTTATATGTGGTAATGTAACCATTGCAGGTGAAGGAGTTCCCTCCCCAACTGGTAAAGAGATAGATAGCAAGTATCTGGATTCCACAACGAAGGACGTGGCCAAGCAATTTGATAGATTCAAGAAAGATTGGCCATCATATGGTGTTACTCTTATGTGTGATTCCTGGACTGGCCTCACAGGCATGTCGGTAATAAACTTCTTGATCTACTGCAACAGAGTTATGTTTTTTCACAAGTCTATTAATGCCACAGGGCAAAGTCAGGATTCTACCTCCATATTGAAGGTAACAAAATGTACTTCGATATTTTGTGTGAATGAACAAATTTCTTGGCCTTACTTACATTTTGTCATGACTTCATGTAGGAGCTAAGGAAGGTGGTGCATGAGATTGGGTCTGGGAATGTCGTGCAGATAATCACCGACAATGGGTCAAACTACAAGAAAACTTGTAGATTGCTGAGGCAAGAGTACCCAACTATTATTTGGCAACCCTGTGTGGCTCACACTATTAACCTAATGTTGAAGGAGATTGGAAAGTTTCCAGACCATGATGCCATGATTAAGAGTGCAAGGATGATCTCTTGATGGTTATACAATCATTCGAAGCTGCATGCCATGATGAAGGAAGCTATAGGGGGGAATTGGTTAAGTGGAATGCCACACGGTTTGGCACGAACTACATGTTCTTGAAAGTTTCCTTAAGAGGAGAACAATTCATGATGTGGATGTCTTTTTCTGGATTCATGCAAATGAAGTTTAGATCGACCTCTGAAGGTAGATATGCTTACTCATGCCTTTCTAGCATCCAGTGGTGGGAAAATCTTCATATAGTGGTCAAGTCAGTGCAACCTATGTACTCCTTTCTTCGGTTCGCTGATGAAGACAAGAACCCTAATTTGAGTGAGGTTCTACTACGATACCAGCTATTGAAAATAGAGTACGATAGTTTGTTTACAAATGAAATAGACAAATATGATGCTTACTTGGAGATTGTTAATAGAAGGATGCACGATCTTACAAATTAGACCCTCATCAATGCAGGTACTATGCAGTCTTATATTGTTGTATGTTACCATTGTGTTCAATTACTTGTCTTATGTATCCCTAGAATATTTTGTAGGTGCGGCGTTAAACCCTCGGACACACTATGCATACAATACGGACGCCACACTCTTCGAAGATCTTCGTCGTGCGTTCGAGTGGATGGCCGACCTTGACACTGCCGTTGATGCTTTGGTTGAGGTCGACCTATACAAGCAGAAAGCTGGGGACTTTGGAAGGCCGCTTGCAAGAAAGATGGAGATGGATGGGAATAGTTCCCCTGGTATGACACATATAACCCATTGGATTCCACATATAAATGACATGTTGCTTGTAAATTACAGCGCAATGGTGGTCCATGTTTGTGTCGGACACACCGACGTTAAAAAAGCTTGCTTTGCGCATTGTTGCACAGTGTTGCTCATCCAGTGGGTGTGAACAGAACTGGAGCATATTTGCATTGATCCATACCAAGGTCCACAACAAGCTAACACACAAGCAACTGAACAAGCTTGTTTATGTCAACTATAACATCAGGCTTAGAATTCAATAAACAGGAGAAGACCTCAGGAGGGAAGAGGACGATCCTCTTCAAAAGCTAGCGGACCTTATATTTTATGACAGCAACAATCAGATTAGAACTTGGATGGATAATGCTAGGTCGAATGCACGCCCTGAGTTAGATGAAGAATGTTCCGACTCTGACACCCCCTAGCCATCCCCTCTTGTGGCTGACCAGGTGGATCCTACTGACTTGCGCAGGGCTGCAGGAGCTTCTATTGTTGCAGAATGGGCTGAATAGAATGTGGGTGACACTCACATTAGAAAAAAAAAAGACTCGCAAGGGGTCACAGCTGCCTCCGGCAAAAAAAGGGAAGGGAAAAAGCCGCACAACACGATCGATGAGTGTTGGCAGCGATGACAAGACTCAGGGAAGTCCAACCTACCAAGAGTCCAACGATAGCAGCTCAAGAACAGACACAGATGATGGGGATGACGGTGATGGTGGCGCAGGTGGACAAGGCGGGATTTCAGGGCCTTCAGGAGGTCAAACAAGCCAATCACAAGATTGCAGTCTGATTCAATTCACCGGTACATGCACTTACATATTACTTCCACATTTTCCCTAGAATGCATGATGTTTCATTTCTTTTCTTATTAAAAATGCAGGTGAGGCTGACTTTACACACACCACTCAGGACCAAGATCATGGTGCGCCAAGCTCTCAGCGAACTACTATGCCTACGCAAGGCCGCCAACACCGATGGCACCCTGACACACCACAGGACAGCTATAGCTCATTTAGTTCCTCTAGTATTGAAGGTGCTTATCCAACTTACATCTACAACCGTCTAGAGGCTTCTGATTGTCCTGCTGTTACGTGGGTGTATGAGTGGCAAGAGCCTGATTGGTATGCTCAGTTGTATGGTCAATGGCAATCAACAGCTGCATGGACAGGCCTAACTTGGCAGGATTACAAGGCGGGGTTTCTTCAGCAACATGGTTTGATGCTCATATTGACCGAGGAGAACTACTAGTTTGTTTACTTTCTGTCAAACTCGAGGAACTTCTATATTAGTGTTGCTTGTGTAATGAACCTATTATTGATGTCGAACTTTGGACATTATATTGTAGACGCTTTAATCCTTGTAGTTGTGGACATTGCATTGCTAATTCTTGCGAAATGTCAAATTTTCAACGTGTTTTGTGCTAATTGCTAACTATAGAGCAAAGGTCATGCCGAAATTTCCTATATTTCCTCAACATATCACTTAATAAAGCTATAAATGTCTACAACATTTTATTACAACTAAACAAAATTTTTCCTTGATTTGTCGATAAATTTTCCTCACTTTTTTTCCTGCCCAACAGTCCGCGGTTACCGCGACAAACTGTGTGGTTACCTCTATCCTACCGCGTTTTTTTTCCAGCCCAACATTCGGCGGTTACCGTGCCAAACCGCGCGGTAACCGCCCCAAACCGCACGGTAACCGCTGCCCATCTGCCGTGAAACCGCCAATTCATATTCAAATTTTTGACGACAAATTTTACACGGTTTTGGGCGGTAACCGTGCTACCGCCGCCCCACGAGATCCACCTGCCAAACGGTAAGTCCAACACTGGGCACGAGGGGAGGCGGCGGGGCGGGGCGGGGCGGTGGCGGTGGATGAGGAGGAGGAGGAGGAGGGTAACGTCCAGAAATCCACCACCGAAATTTTGAACATTCATGTGTGTTAAATCCCTGTCTAGGAAAGTCAGGGTACATAATTCCAAGTTGCCATACAGATGCGTCTTACAAACAGAATAAAATTATATTACATAAATGTAGCGGTAAAGGAAAGAGTAAGCTTATTAACAACTAGCCAAGCAGAGGCTTCTATTCCACAGGCATCTTGATGGCGGAGCTAGCCTAGTCCTCTTGCTGATCCTCGTCAGACAGGTACTCCACCACTGAGAGGGGGAAAAGGAGCAAGACTGAGTACCATCCACAGTACTCAACAAATCACACCCACAAATATGCACAATGCACGGGAATCAAAGGTAGGCTAGGGGTTTATTTGCATAAAAACCTTGGCAACCATTAGTAGTTTGCAAACAGTAAAAAGGTTGATTTATTAAGCAATATTAATCCTCCGCTGGTCAACGTTACACCATATTAACCAGGCCCAACCATCCATCCTATCACTAAAGCAAATTTTAAGCCAACTTATTATAATAAGACTAATCACGGTGAGTCTTGACCAATATGCCCATAACCGCGGGCGTGGCTATTCGAATAGTTTTTAACTCTGGTCAGAGGTGTACAACTGTACCCACAAGACACAGCCCTACACATGTTTCCATGCGCCGACGTGTCACCACGACACCCCACAAGAGACTGTGACAGGACCGTTCACGTAACCTCTCCCTAACCATTCACACCACGCTGAGGTTGCACCTACTGCCAGGACACCCCACATCGGCCAGGCTACCTGTTAACGCCAAAATTTGGCACGATTCATATCCATGTTCGGTTAAGGAAAGAAGCCATGTCAGCCAATGGAAGCTCATCTGGAAGAGACCAAACCTAGAAGGAATCGTGAGGACCACGACATGGCAGTCAATTACCTTATCTATTAATTAGGTAGTTTTGATAATTTTGAGGAAACCTGATCTCGTATCTGATCGGGGTTTGTTAGTTTTTCCTTTTATAATTAGGAAACTTCTGTTTCGTGTCCTATTAGGACTGTACCAACTCGGGGTATATATACGTATGCCCGGGTACCTTGTAAACTATCAATCGATCAATCAACTTCGGCGCATCGCCACTCTTTACCAACGGGTTCTTGCTTCTCGAGCGGGGCTGCATCGGTTAGGTCCGAACTCCTGCGAGAGGGTAAGTCTCGTTACCCCGACTACCAATCGGCTAGGACTTTCTCGGTTAGGTCCGATATTCTAGTCGGTCTATGGTAGTCGGCTTACCACGGTGTATCGGATCTGTCTACGGCTGCATCGGTTCGGTCCGACCTCTTAGGCTGGTCAGGTATATCACATCACGCGTGCGTAGATCTTATCAGTTTACTGGGGGCGATTTATCATCAGTTCGTGCTGCATCGGTTGGGTCCGACCTACTGAACTGCCAGCGATAAATCGTTCCTGCTAGGCTGATGGTTTTTGCGCAAGCGTCTTATCGGAATGTATAGCCGGTAAGTTATTTTCATCACAGTTGCATTAGGTCTATCGGCTCGTTGAGGTTCCTTTACTATTATCGATCTGTGCTGCATCAGTTAGGTTTGAACTACTAGATCGATAATAATAGATTTATCCTTGTCGGGCTGATCGGTGTATATGCGACGTTCTATCGGAGTGCTTAGCCGATAGGTTATCTTTTTATAAAGCCGACTGTATTATCCATACTGTTTTGGTCATCTATATTATCATCGGTTTTCTAGCCGATGCATATGTGTTTCCTCGACAGTCGGCTGGCTTACTATTTTGCTTATCTATTGATAATCGGCTCCTAGCCGATGCACATGTTATACTGACATCTTGTCTATTTGCTCATAGCACTATCGGTTTCCTAGCCGATACACAGGTGCCATCGGCTATCGGCTACGAGGAGTCTATATCAGCCCGTATCGGCCGATAGCCGATTACGCAATTGCTGCCGATCCGGGCACGAGGACCAACAAGGACCCGGACGCGAGCACGAGACCCGGGTGCGAGTACAGGCAGAGGCCCGGGCACGAGCATAGCGGCATCGGCTGGAAGGGATCCGTATCGGCTTGCTGGCCGATTGGATCAGTAATCTAATTTCTTCATCTCCTTGTCAATTGCGAGGTCAAATTGACTGGCACGCCCGCGAACCTCAAGACTTTAGGACCTGCACTGGAGCTAAGCAGATCTCCCAGGCCTTCGCGTGTCACCAGACGCCGAACCAGATCGTCAGCAAGCTTTTTGGCACGCCCGGCGGTTTTCGGCGTCAACACTACCCCCCTTGTGCCACAATGGATCCGAAAACCGATCAACCCGACCTCGAGCTGACCCAACTCCATCACACCCATTCTCACCATCGATGCCTAGGAGAGGGAGAAGAGACGTTACAAGCCCAGCCGTTGCCCACGCTGGCTTGTGGAAAGTACGAGTATTTGCTCAAGGGGTTCCTGCGAACCAGTCCTTAACTGCCATGGGTGCGACCAACAAAACCATGCACCCACAGCCCACCATTTAGGTCAAATTTTAGTAATTTAACATCAACATATCCAAAGTTTCATTTTCCGATATTGAGTCGAACCATAAATGTAAATTAAAGTATTTAAATCCCCATGTGAGCTAAAGGTTTCTAAGCAGGGCTAAGCATCCTAACAATAACCTCTAGTCATATTATTACCCAGCTACAAAGGTATACAGGAGGAAAGCATGTCACAGCAATTAAAATTGCATTTATATAGGTCACCCTTCCCACATGAAATGATGAAATAATGCATGTTTATTAATTTAAAATAAATAGTTTGAAATAAATGGATACAAAATGATTGAGAAAACGATGCGACTTGCCTTGCTTCGGCTCGGCGAATTCGGCAACGACTTCGTAGTACACGGAAGGGTCGACTGCGTCGGATTCTAATACAGGCAATGCACAAACAATTAAAAATAGTATATGAGGGCAGCCAAATATGAGCTGAAAATATTTTTAATAAATTCTTGGCATTTTTCTGGATTTAATGAAATTTGAATGGACTTAATCGGAATTCGTATGAATTAGTTATGAATTTTTAAAGTTTCACTATGATTTCCTATACAAAATTAATTATTAAACAATTTATTGCGCAATTAAACGAATTAATACGTCACCGGACCCTGGGAGCTGGCGCCGACAGGCAGGCCCCATCGGTCGGTAACATAGGAAAGGGCAGCGCACGGTGGACCATGTCCACCGCGGCACAGCGAAGGGAGGCCATGTGGCTGCCACGCGGCAGCCACGGCAGACAAGGCAGCCCACGCGGCACCGACGCGGTGCCGACATGGCAAGGACGCGGGCGCCCGCAGGGTGCCACGCGGCCGATCCAGATCTGCCTAGAGGCAGATCGCACGGCCCCGGACGAAAGGGGGCTCGCCCCCGCCGGCGCGGGTGCGCCGCCGCGGGGTGAGCGGCCCGATGGTTGCCGCCGGCGACCATCCGGCCTGGGGGAGGACAGCGAGGGGCAGCGAGGAAGGTGGGGAAGACGATGGAGTGCTCACCGAGGGCTCGCGGCGACCGGAGTGCGGCGAACAGAGGGAGTTGGCGGTGGCCGAGGTTTGGGATACCGACGCCGACGGGGTTCCAGCGGCGCAGAGGGGCGACGGGGGCGCGGATGAGATACGAGAGGACCTGGGGAAGATTTAGAGTGGGTTAGGGGTAGGGATTACCAAACCAGACGACAAGATTACGCGGCCGAAACCCAGCGGAGGAACTCACCGAGGGGATTGACGGAGAGGATGGGCCTCTAGCGGCGTAGGAGCTCGCGAGGATGGTGGCCTAGATGCTCCGGGGTGCAGGGAAGCTAGCGGTGACGAGAGACAGGCCCGGTTGTGGCTAACGTGATGGTGACGAGTGGCTGAAGGTGGTGGTTTGTGGCGGCGGTTTGGGATTGCGCTGCACAAGGTGTTAGAGGGCTCGGGAAGCGTCAATGTTTGAGGGAAAAGAGAGAGGAGGGGATGGTGAAGGTTTTTAAGGGCTCAGGTGGGAGAGATCGTGGCTGCAACGGCCCAATTTTGCACGGGATTGAGGGCGGCGGCCACGGCGTCGTGCGCGCGATTCATACACGAGAGTGGGTGAGGGGGCTGGAGATAGTGGGGGAAATGGGCGGGGACCGAGTCCGCGCCGTTTGGACCGAGGACGGGTGCGCGGAGAGACAGGGCGAGGTGGAATCAGATGGTGGTGGGGAAAAATTCCCCTCCGCCCGATTCGGACGGAGGTTGACGACGATGCTGACAGGCGGGCCCAGCCTGTCAGCGGGAGAGCGAGCGAGCGAGGCGAGTGGGGTCTGACGGGCGAGCCCCACGGGTCAGCGAGAGAGAAAACAAGGCGAGCGATTGACAGGTGGGCCCACGGAAAGGTGCATGCAGGCCGGCACAGTAGGAGGGAAAAGAAAAGAAAAAGGAAAAAGAGAAAAAAAAGAAAAGAAAAAGGATTTTCAGTGCTCTTTTAATTCCGATAAGAGTTTTTGATTTATTAAAAATACTTCCAATGCTCTAAAAATTTCAATAAAAATCCTGTTAATGTATTTTGGCAAGAGAAATATAAGAAAAATATTCCCAGCTATGATAATTTATTATTTTGCATTTTCAAATTTAAATAATTCATTTGGCCAATTTAAATTATTTTTCTTGGGACATTTTCTTAGGTATATTTTGTGTGGCTAGATTTAAGGGGAAACTCAGGGTGTGACAAGGAGCGAGAGGAGCGGGAGGGCAAGGAGGAGTGGGTGGAGAGGGAGGTGCGGGCGTGAAGACGGTGGTGGCAGAGGAGGTGGGGTCGAGAGAGGAGGACGGATTGAACACTTTTGCAAAAAAAAGCCCCTCAAACTTCGTATATTACAACGAGGTCCACCACAGCGATCTCCAACCATCGATCTGCGATCTGATGGCTGCGGGAGGGGGACGAATGCTAGAATCGCATGGCACCATGTGGAGGGGCTGCCCACCCCGGAATTAGCCCTCAATTCCATTAATCAGAGCTACATGAAGAAACTTGTGAAAGCAAGCCAATCACAGAGCAGATCAGTGGTTGTGCAATTCTACCTATGGTAAGTATCTTCATAACTTATGCTACTTTTCTCATTTAACAGTTGTATTATGCTATTTATGGGTAGGAAATCGTGTGTCTAACTATAGATTCACAGTTCTTTTCTTGGACAACCTCAAGGACAACGGTTTGGACCGACTCACCACTCCAAGAATTAACCAGTTTGACAAAAAAAAATGATGATCTAATAAAAAGGGCTACCCACATGTGCAATGGTGAGGTGTTTAATAAGCAATAGTAAAATCATTCTATAAACTATGTAACATATAACATGACTACAACATATCCCTGCCTCGAATTTTATTTGTAAATGATCATATTTATTAGGAAAATTGACTAAGAAAGAATTTACATACTTGTATTTGTTAGAGTTTATGTCGAATATATGTATGTAGTCGATTACAATTTAGGACTTGGAGTTGTAGTAGGTGTTAGGGGAGAGTTAGAGTTGAACTCTGTCCTAGGTTCTCTTTTAAATAGAGAGGCAGACCTGTTGTAACCGCATGGTGACTTAGCAGAAGGCGGCGAGAGGGAGTGGCTGGCCGGCGACGTATCGGTCAAGGGTCGTTGTAACTCTGATACACTGTAATTATGCTAGATTGGGAAGAAGCGCCCGTAATCATTGTCCGAAGATGTAGGCTTCGGCTGAACCTCGTTAATAAATATCTTGGTGTCGTTATCAGTTTTGGATCTTCTATGGTGTGCTTCCGCGTTTGGTTATCAATGGTTTATCGGTGCCGGTTTTCTAACAAGTCGTATCAGAGCCTAGAGTAGATGCAAGGGAGAGGTGTGATGGAGATGCTCCATGCCACGACAATTGCACAGGATGTCCAGGGAGGGACATTGATGCAAGGCGGAGCATGGCAGCGATCAATGAATTGATCGATGGGTTGATTGAAGATAGAGGCGATCGGCCCTCTTGATTGGTGGAGTCGAACACTCTGGGCGGGGTGACCCAGGCCTTTCGGTGAGCTGCATTCGACACGGAGATGGCTAGACGTGGTGCTCGGGTAGTTTGGTGGCTAGGAAGACGGCATGACGATTTGTCGGCTTTAGCTCACGACTAGATTGATGGTCGATCAATCAGAAGTCAAAGCAGTTGTGGTTGTCGGGCGAGCTGCGGGGCTCGGGCCTTTGGTGCAGTAGGTGGTGGTGCAGGCAGCAGAGCTCGATAGGTTGTCTTCGGCGAGAGGAGGCGGCGGTGAACCCGGGCAACATCACGTCAATTTCGTTGATGATCTCAACGTGGCTGTTTGGCAGTAGAGGATATATATAAGATCTGAGGGTCGATATGATAGGAATATATGGAAATTTGCGTCACTGAAGAGGTGGAAGAGCAAGGGCTATCATAGTGATTTCTTCGAGAGACTTGGGGACGACGGTGAACTTCTCAAAGTCTCGTGGGCTCACTCCAAGGATGCGAAAAGCGTGGATGTTGGATTTGTTAGCTTGATTCATAAGACGTTAAGGAAGAAAGGGTTCTCTTCGTACTAGTCTGGTGAGTTTGAATTTGTCTATATGGTAATGATGCATGTTATCTGGCCATGGAGTAGATAAAATCAAGTTCAAGACGGAGAATTAAGGTGAACATGTTCTTCGAGGTGTCGGGTATGTGCCAGCTAAGGAGGAATCCAATTGCGCTTAGCAAGACAACTGTGATGATAGGAGAGAATGTGGAGCACTATTGCAGGTGGAGTCCAGAGGACGAAGTTACCAAGATAGCGAAGTCTCTTGATGGCGGTGAGCCTGGTGAAGGCTCGTCGGGTGGCTCGGCGTGAGCGGCAATGAAGAAAACAACTCAAGTCCGAGTACACGTAGGTCCGTGCAAGGAACAAATTCAAGTTGGCATGTCATATTCGCCAAGGTGGAGTTTGTTAGACTTTGTGTCGAATATGTGTATGTAGTTGGTTATAGTTTAGGACATAGAGTTGTAGTAGGTGTTAGGGGAGAGTTAGGACCCGTTTGGCACAGCTCCAACTCCGAGATTCTTGTCCTGTGGAGCTGGAGCTGTGCCAAACACTTTTGAGATCCTGGGTAATATAGAGTGGAGCTACCGATCCGCTCCTAAAAATTACACTATGAGGGTGGAGCTGCATTCCCACCGCTCCTTAGCTCCACTCCGCCCTTGGAGTAGGAGCTGTACCAAACGGGCCCTTAGAGTCAAACTCTGTCTTAGGTTCTCTCTTAAATAGAGAGACGGACCTGTTATAACCGCATGGCGACTTAGCAGAAGGTGGCTAGCCGGCGGCGTATCAGTCAAGGGTCGTTGTACCTCTGATACGCTATAATTATGCTGAATCGGGGAGGGATGCCCATAATTAGTGCTCGGAGATATAGGCTTCAGCTGAACCTCGTTAACAAATATCGTGCCTCAGTGTCGTCATCAGTTTTGAATCTTCTATGGTGTGCTTCCGCATTTGGTTATCAATGGTCTATCGGTGTCTGTTTTCTAATAGTATTCATATTGCCTACATGGGCAATTTTCTTTCCTGCATTTCAGCATGCTGCCATCCCATACATCTTGCTACTGCATATCTTGCAACCTTGATAGCACCATCCCTTTTTTTTTCTTGAGTTCCAACTATAGTAACAGTGCACTGAAATTTTGTATCCTTTACATATGTATAGATAAAGAAAAAAGGTATAAGTTGTAGTTCAATAGAAGAATATAATAGTATATTTGGTTGTATAAGGCTAACCTTGTGAAGGAAAGAACCAATCTCCTTTAATTCTGCAAGTGTCTTGTATTCTATGGTTTGTTGGATATCTTCATCACTTTGCATGTACAATTTTTGAATGGGCTCAGCATGTGGTGGAAGGCTACATATATATTTATATGTATATAAGACACTGGTAGTAAATTTGATAAAAGAATAAAAACATATATGAGCAAATTTAATTTACCTTTTTTGAAACATTTTGATTTCAGGGATGTGTGGAGGCCATGGGCCCTGAGTACCTCACCATAAGCATATGGGCCACTCGGATAGAGGATGGGCCAAGACTTGTAATTAGAGATATAATAGCACCCGACAGACTTTGCCTTGTACAATAAGGAATATACAGTCCTAGTCGGGTAAATTGTATCTCTAAGAGGAGATCCCTTGGCCGTATCTGGCTGGGACTCCTACCTTATACCCTTGTCCCTCAGTATATAAGGAGAGGCAGGGCGCCCCCTGAGGGCACGAACTCATAGAAGCAGATACAAATCCTCAAAGGAATAACATCACAACTGAGCGTAGGGTATTAACTCGCATCGAGGGCCTGAACTAGTATAAACATCTCCTTGTTCCTTTTCAATCCACCGAGTTTCCATCCGCCGAGTAGCCCCATATTCATATTGCCGATGTAAAACATCGACAGTTGGCAATTCGGCGAGATCTACATCAACAACTTTGATGGATCCAGTAACAGGAGTCGACGGCGACAAATTCTCCCCTAGAGACATGATAACTTTCGGAAGCCTCGACTTCGTCGCCGACCAGATCGGCAATCTCACCTTGGCTGACGCAAATCCAATCCAACCGGCCGAGAAACCAGCCGACTCCGCGCCAGTCGGCCCACAAGACGCTACAACAACCATCATCAATCAGATGTAGCAATCTTCTACTTCGTCAAGCCTCGGGACAACTCTCTCCTTCGGTATCCGACTCGCGCTAGGCCTTGAGCCGGCCCGGGTTGGGCTAGGAAGGGGAGAGATCATCAATTTCCCGCACAGGCTCGGCAACGCCACGGATCCACATCTTACGTGGCAGACCCGATCCCCTGCGATTCAGTTTGGACACGGCTCAAAGCCCTTTCAGATTGGATCTAGGGAGGTCGGAGTCGTTCTTACTCTGATCAACTACTCGGATTCCGACTCCAAGTCGGACAACAGTTCGGACGCTAGTTTGGACACCAGTTTGGCGAGTCTCCTTATCCCCCGCGAGATCTTCATGGCTTCAACCCCACCACCGGAGGTGCGCCGGGTACAAGAGGAGCAACAAGAGGAGGCACGCCGACTACGGCAATAGGAGGAGGCCGACCACGGGGCACGCAACGACGAGCTACGCAGGGCTGGGTGAACCACTCAGCAGCAGATCCTCTAGACCAAAGTCGGCGACCACGACGTCTTCGTCACGCCACAACAGAACGTCGTGGCCGCTGCAACCTTGTTGGACACACTCCAGCTCGGACCTGATCACCAGGCCACCCCGACTATCGCCAAGATCAAGGCGATGATTATAGCTGCTGCCTGTTAGCAGCAACAGCAGTTGGGCAACACACTAGTACCGACCAACCGGTCGGGCTCTCCGGCGGCAGGCTCATCTACATCAACACGACACCGGGCGGCTGGCTCAAGTCAGCTACACGAGGACTTGCGACAAACATCACTCGGAAACACCAACAACAACAATCGATGGCGTCACCAGTACAATCACCGGTTCAACCAAGACCTCCGAGTTCGTCTACAACGCGACCTCCGATACGATATCAATGCCCGGCACCACCAACGCAAAGAGGACGAGCGCCGTCGACTGGAGGACGAGAACGAGCGTTTCGGTCTGCACCACGAGCGGCTCAACCACCGTGATCGGAGCCGGAGCCCTCACGAAGACAAAGGCGTTCCAGCTTTCACCCACGAGCTATAGGACGTCGACTGGCCGTCGGGCTTCAAGCCTATAGGGATCGAAAAATACGACGGTAAAACCAACCCCAAGTCTTGGCTCACCGTATACACCTTGGCAATTCGAGCTGCCGGGGGTGACCATAAAGCCATGGCTAACTACCTCCCGGTCGTCCTAGCCGACTCAGCGAGGACATGGCTAACAGGGCTCCCGAGACGGTCGATCGGTTCCTGGGGAGAACTCAGGGAGCGGTTCATCGCTAACTTTCAAGGGACCTACGAGAGGCCGTCTTCCGAGCACGATTTATATCAGTTGCACCAAAAGAAGAACGAGTCTCTGCGCGAATTTATTAAGAGGTTCTCCGAGAAGCGCAACTAGATCCCAATGATCAAGGACGAGGCCGTCATTGCCGCCTTCCACAAGGGAGTAAAGGACGCCCCGTTCATCGTGAAGTTCACTCGGAAGCCACCAGCCTCTGTCCGGGCTCTCTTCGACATGGCAAACAAATACGCCGACTCGGCCGGAGCGGTCGCAGAGGCCCTCGACGAGAAGAAAGAGTCACGATAGAAGGACCAGAAGGCGAAAGCCGACAACAAGCCATCGCAAAACAAGACCGGCAACCGTAAGCGGAAGTCGGACAATGAGGTGGCCAACATGGAGCGAACTCGGTCGTAGCCCCAATGGAACAACAACTACCAGAAGGTCATGAACGGGCCATGCCCCTTCCACCCCAAAGGCAAGCACACGGCCAAAGACTGCTTCATGCTCAAGAAGTTTGCTTCCGAGCAGGCTTCATCATCTGGCACCGATAAGGACAAAGATAAGCCAGATCAAGGCCCGGCTGACGATTTCCAAGATTCCCAGGCCGAGCTCAACCATATCTTCGGAGGGCCGTCTGCGTACGAGTCTAAGCGCAAGCAGAAGCTAACGGAACACGACGTCAATGCGGTCTCTACAGCAGACGTCCCCCAATATCTACGTTGTTCAGAAACGCCCATCACATTCGACTGCGCATATCACCCTGATCGGGTCTCACACCTAGGACACTACCCACTCGTCCTGGACCCGGTCATCAAGAATATCAGGCTGAAGAAGGCTCTCATAGACGGAGGCAGCGCGCTCAATATCCTCTTCGCCAAGACCCTGGATGAGATGAAAATCCCTCGTTCAGAACTACGGCCGAGTACTGCGCCCTTCCACGGGATAATTCCTGGCCTGTCTTCAACACCCCTCGGACAGATAACCTTGCCAGTCACCTTCGGCACTCGGGATAACTTCCGCACAAAGAACATCTGCTTCGAGGTCGCCGACTTCGAGACTACGTTCCATGCGATACTTGGACAACCGGCGCTCGCCAAATTCATGGCGGTACCGCACTATACCTACATGGTGCTCAAGATGCCTGGGCCAGCAGGAGTTCTCTCCCTCCGCAGCGATGTCAAGCAAGCCTTCACCTGCGACAAGGAGAGCTGCGAGTTGGCTCAATCTCAAGAGGCGGCAGTCAGACGCAGCAGCATTCGGCAGGCCATCACAACTGAAGTCGAGGAAGACCAAGTTCCGGTGAAAAAAGCAGCAAAGTTGGGAATTTCAGCGGACTCTGACACGAAGATCCCCCTAGACCCTTCCTACCCCTCCAAGACTGCTCTAGTCGGGACCGGACTCGACCCCAAATAGGAAGACGCACTCGTCACCTTCCTCCAAGCCAACAAGGATATCTTCGCGTGAAAACCGTCCGACATGCCGAGCGTCCCAAGGGAGGTGATCGAGCACGCACTCAACGTCAAGACAGACGGCAAGCCAGTCAAGCAACGGCTACGGCGCTTTGCCCAAGACCGTAAAGATGCTATTCGGGAGGAGATAACCAAGCTTCTTGCAACCGGGTTCATCAAAGAAGTCTATCACCCGGATTGGCTGGCAAACCCAGTCCTGGTCCGGAAGAAAAACGGTAAATGGCGCATGTGCGTCGACTACACCGATCTCAACAAGACATTCCCCAAGGATCCATTTGGTCTACCTAGAATAGATCAGGTGGTGGATTCATCCGTAGGGTGCGAACTTCTCAGCTTTCTCGACTGCTACTCGGGATACCACCAAATCAGCCTCAAGGAGGAGGACTACCTAAAAACGTCTTTTATCATGCCGTTTGGAGCGTACTACTATATCACTATGCCGTTCGGTTTGAAAAACACTGGAGCAACGTATCAACGGGCCATTCAGCGGTGTCTACACACTCAGATCGGGTGCAACGTGGAGGCCTACATCGACGACGTGGTGATCAAGACCAAGTCCAAAGAAGACCTCATCGCTAACCTGGAAGAAACCTTCCAAAATCTTCGAAGATTCAAGATGAAGTTGAATCTGAAAAAGTGCGCCTTTGGTGTGCCATCCGGCAAGTTATTCGGCTTCATCGTCTCGCATCGCGGCATCGAGGCCAACCCGGAGAAAGTCAACGTAATCATGAACATGGCACCCCCGACTAACCAGAAGGACGTTCAGAAGCTGGCAGGTTGCATGGCGGCTCTCAGCCGGTTTATTTCCCGACTGGGCGAATGGGGCATGCCCTTTTTCAAGCTATTGAAGAAAGCAGACAATTTCCTATGGACTCCCGAAGCCCAGCAAGCCTTCGAAAACTTCAAACAATTTCTCACATCACCTCCCGTGTTGGCGTCACCCATGCCCCAAGAACCGTTAATGCTATATCTGGAGGCAACTACTCAGGTAGTCAGCACGGTGCTGGTGGTGGAGTTATCCAAACCGGGTCGCATCCAAAAAGTTCAACGGCCAGTCTACTTTGTCAGCGAGGTCCTTGCCGACTCGAAGATGAGATATCCACAGGTCCAGAAGCTGCTATACGACTTACTCATCACTGTCCGGAAGCTGGTGCACTATTTCCAAGCACATCAAGTTACGGTGGTCACATCATATCCACTTAGGGATGTCCTGCATAACTGCGAGGCCACCGGCCGAATCGCTAAATGGGCGCTCGAGTTGATGGCGTTCGATATTACCTTTCAGCCACGGACAGCAATCAAATCACAAGCTCTAGCCGACTTCGTGGCCGAGTGGACAGAAGTTCAAATGCCTACATCAACAGCGAAGCTAGAGTATTGGACAATGTACTTCGACAGTTCTCTACAGATCGGCAGCGCCGGGGCTAGCATCGTATTGACGTCCCCCACCGGTGAAAAACTCAAATACGTTCTACAAATGCACTTCTCGGCTTCCCATAACATCGCCGAGTACGAGGCACTCATCCACGGGCTCCGCATTGCTATATCACTCGGCATACGTCGACTGGTTGTGCGTGGAGATTCTTAACTCGTGGTGAACCAAGTCATGAAGGACTGGACATGTCTCGACGATACCATGGCGGCATACTGTCAGGAGGTCTGCAAGCTGGAAAACATGTTCGATGGGCTGGAGATAACACATGTTCTACAACAATACAATGATGCTGCAGACGAATTGGCAAATATGGAATCCAAGCAAGAAGCGGTCCCGACAGGGATCTTTGTCGAGCAACTTATGGAGCCATCAGTCAAGAAGAAACCAGTGCCGGAGCAGTCAGGAGGCGAACCTATCCCGGCGACAGACGAGGTGCTGCACATATGTCAGGATTGGCGGACTCCTGTTCTCAAATTCCTCCTGGACGATGAACTCCCAGAAGATCGCAGCTAAGCCGAACAAATCAAACGTCAAAGCAAGAGTTTCCTAGTCATCGGAGAAGACCTGTACCGAAAAAATGCATCCGGTGTCCTTATGCGCTGCATCACCACCAAGGAGGGCAAGCAGATTCTACAGTCGATCCACTCGAGCATATGTGGAAGCCATGCCGCATCCAGGACGTTAGTTGGAAAGGCTTACCGGCAGGGATTTTTCTGGCCAACAGTAGTAACAGATGCCAAAGACATTGTTCGCACATGCGAGGGTTGCCAGTTCTACGCAAGACAAACCAATCTCCTAGCCCAAGAACTCCAAACAATCCCAATCTCTTGGCCCTTTGCAGTATGGGGGCTTGACATGGTCGGGCCCTTCAAGAAAGTGCTAGGAGGGTTCACACACTTGTTCGTCACAGTGGATAAATTCACCAAGTGAATTGAGGCCAAATCCGTTGCAACCATAACAGTGGCATGAGCAAACGACTTTATCATGAGTATATTATACCGATTCGGGGTCCCCAACCGCATCATCACCGACAACGGTACTCAGTTCATGGGCGATGTGTTTCAAGATTTCTATGACAACTTCGGCATTAAGATCTGCTATGCGTCTGTGGCACACCCACGAAGCAATGGGCAGGTTGAACGAGCCAATGGTATGGTCTTACAAGGCATCAAGGCCAGGATATTTAACTGACTACAACCATATGAGGGCCGGTGGGTACAAGAACTCCCATCTGTTCTTTGGTCTCTCAGAACCACGGTTAGTCGGGCAACAGAGCAATCCCCTTTCTTTCTGGTCTACGGTGCCAAGGCTGTGCTACCAACCGAGTTAGAGTTCGGCTCTCCGCGAGTTCGGGCTTACTCAGAAGACATCTCGAACAATACCCGATTGGTCGAACTAGATCAGTTGGAAGAAGCGAGGCATATCGCAACAATCTAGTCGGCAAGGTATCTTCAACGCCTGCGTCGTTATCACAATAGCAATATCTGTGGCCGCGCTTTGTTGGTCAGAGATCTCGTCTTGAGAAAAATACAAACCACCAAAGACAGGCATAAACTATCCCCAATCTGGGAAGGGCCATTCATTATCGCTGAGATTACTTGGCCAGGCGCCTACCGACTGAAGACCGAAGACGGTGCCCTCATCAGCAACTCATGGAATATAGAACAGCTACGTCCTTTCTATACCTGAGTTTTATACTTTCCCATGTGTACAGTTTTTCTCTGACTCACTACGCCGCTTGTTTCAACCGAGTAGTGAGTCGGGGGCTGCATGTATTATATGTGCTTTGTCAATAATATACGAGCTTGTTTTACTTAAGTTATGAAGTTTTACTACGATTTTGTCACGTCTGCCCGAGTACAGCTCTCTGCGGTGAATGATTTTGTTAAGTTCCTATAGACTAACTCGGCGTAGACTATATAGTCGGGTAAAACTAATGACAACTGAGTAATAATTCAGAGCTTGGCAGCATTGCACATATATTTACACATGTCTTTACAAAAATCCACAATACACCGACTGCATGATATACTGTTCTTACATACCCAGGTCTCGGGTGATCATCTCTACAGTCGGCCTCGTCTTGGCTATCAGCTCCAGCGCCTCCTCAGGCGTTGTCTCCTCGGCAAACCCCTCCCCGATGGCTTCAATATCTGCCCTTGGGTAGATGGACTTGGTCATCGCCAGGGTCTGGGCCACGCCGACAACAACATGCTCATCTGAGTACCTCTTCAGGGCACTCGGTGCATCCTTAAGGCGCGCCTCCACTTGGAAGATCGTGCTAGAGCTGGTTCTCACGTCACGAGGATCCATGATGTCAAGGAGCCCTTTCACGGACTCAACAAGGGTCTCCCATGACTCCTTGACAACCCTTATCTCCTCTGCGAAAAGCCTGAAACTGGATTTGGGCATTGGCTCTAGCAGCTACCCGGGTTCACCGACAAGCAAACATGTCAGGCAAAACTACAGATGGGGTAATTAATGGATTGGTTAAGATCAACGTCAGGGCGGAGGCTTACTTGTGTAGTCGGCCTCCCACTTGGCTATGGTCTTCTCCAGTTCAATTTTTTCCTTCTCGAGCTTGGTGTTGGCCTTCTTCAACTCGGCCTTCTCTTGCTCAAGCTCGGCATTGGCCCTTGTCAGGTCGGCTTTGTCTTTTTCAAGCCTGGCTTTGGCTCTCTCGGCCTCCTTCAGCTGGATTTCTCCCTCTGTTCGGGTCTTTAGCTCGACTTCGAGGGCTGCACGACAGATAAGTCAAGAACTCAACGTTGCAGTCAAGACACAACTGGGCAGTCGGGAACAACACAGTTGGAGAAATATACTAAGGATTTGGTCAGAAAGAGGTATTCTGGAGGCTTACCTCTCATCTTCTTGGCTTGGTCCCAATTCTCGTCCCTGAGCTGGGTGACGGTGTCCTTCAGCCAAGTTTTCCTCCCTTGATGGCGCTCCTCCAATACGGTCTTTAGGGCCCGGAGCTATTCCAATTCTTGGAGCTGGGGGGCAACCCGGGTTAGGACCTCGTGCATCTTCTCTGAGCGATCAACAAGCTTCTGCTCGGGGAGAAACAAGTCAAAGCAGAGTCAAGTGTCAGAACACTCGTGCGAGGAAGACTGCCAAGATTCCAATACAACGGAAATCATACCTGAATCCCCTGAGACGCAGCGAGTGTGGCACGAAGCAAGTCTTCACGCTCCTTTTCCGCCGCAACCTCATCATGCTTGTAACTCCTCGCGGTTTCGTCGGGCGCCGTCCAGCGGAATGTCCGCGGGAACTTGCAGGGAGGAGCTTCGAGCCTGGGGAGGTCTGGTCTGTCCGGAGGAGAAGATAGCGACGACGACGATGACGACAGCGGCGGCGGCGACAAGGACGGCGACGAGGTCCTGGCCCCCAACTCGGCAACCTTTGAGGCCTCGGGGGCTGGCTCAGGGGCTAGAGCAGCAGCTTCAACGGCCACCCCCTAGTCGGTCGGTGTCAGCGGCCCTGCAGTCGGGACCGTCTCGGTTTCTGCAACTAGGACCGTCGCCGGCTCAGCAGGTGTGCTCGCTGGCGCTGGCTCGGCTGGGGCTGGCTCTACAACGAGAGTGGCCGGAGCGGTCTCCTTGAGATCAATATCAGCCCGCTTCCTGCGTAACGAGTCAAACTTCAAGACACTACCATGACAAACAAGATTTTCAGAGGATTTAAATCAACCTACCTCTTGGAGAACTTAAGCCTTTGCCCGGGAGATCTAGATCCCGACGGTGGGTTGCGGCCGGCTGTCGGACCAGTAGGTGTGGCAGTCGGCTGCGGCGTTTTTATCCTAGCTGGCCCTACTCCTGGTGCGGCCGGCTGGGGTGCCCGGGTACTCGGCGGCGCCATTCTTGGGCTCAATGTTGCTGAGCCTGGCGGCGCTGGAGTCGGCCCTGTACTTGGCAGCACTCTGGTTGGGCTCAATGACGCTGAGCTCGACTACACGGGTCTTGGTCTGGGACTCAATGGCCTGGGCACCGCACCGGCGGTGTCCTTTATCTTCAGACTCCTGGCGGCGGCACTTGGCCTCATAACCGTCTTCTTGCCCTGATCTACGATAGGTCTCTTCCCCACTCTCTTGGAGTCGGGCTGGGCAGCAGAAGGACTTCTCGGCCTCTTCTTTGATTTCCAGGCTGACAATTTTCGGGAGTCGTCATCGAACTCCTCACATGACTGCAAGCAGTTCAACAATACAAGTTATACATTGAGGAGCCAATCTGGGCACATATCTGTAAGCATTCACCACAGATGAACTACAAGACAACATCGGCAAGGGTTACGTTTGGGCGCGGCCTCTTCTAGCTGTAAGCCGCCACAGATCGCCCTGTATCTTCAGTTTCGACCACCCCACTAGCGAAGAAATCCAGCAGGGTGTCGGTCACTTTGTACTTGTCTATTAGATCAGCACATTCCCTGCTGGGATCACCTTGTCCCTTGTAGTCCTAGCCGAAGTGACACCTCAGCTTCAGTGGCCTCATGCTCCGAGTCAAGAAACGTTTGGCCACCCATGGACCAGACAACTCGGCTTTCTTCATCTTGTTAATCCTGCCAACAAGTGTATTAACCTGCCCCATTTCTTCGGAGGTGGGCAGAGACAACCACTTGGCGATAATCACCGGGGCAAACCCATAAAAGGGGGAAGGCATGGCTCAAGATTAGAACAGTAAAACCATTCCTTATGCTAGCCTTTGAGAGAAGATTTCAAAGGAATATCTAAATAGATCTTCTTCATCTCTTCCTAAGTTGGACACCAGCCCCCCCCCCCCCCCCCAATCACTTGGATTTTGCTCTTGGAGGGTTGGGGCTTGATATGAAATAAATACCTGAACAGATTCAGATGGGGTTCCACACCTAAGAAGCACTCACAGAGAGCTACAAAAATGGAGATTTGAAGGATCGAGTTGGGATTCAGATTCACCAACTCGAGTTCGTAAAAAGAAAGAAGTTGGCGGAAGAACTTGGAAGATGGAAGAGAAAGACCCCGGTGGAAGAAAGAGGCAAAAACGACGGTCTCACCCTCCCGGGGCTCCGTAACCAATTCGCCTTGAGCCGGACGCCACTTGATAATCTCCTGGCTCTGCAACTTTAGCTGCGTCTCCAGAAGCTTCAACTTCGCCGACTCGCAATCTGAAGTCGGCCAGACATCATCCGACGCATCCACGAAATCCGACGCCCTCGGCATGGTTAGGGTCGAGGAGATTTGGGGGAAATGTTGCTGGAGGTTTGGAATGGACGAGAAAGAGCGGAATCGCCCAAGTTCTGGTGGGGAAGAGCGAGCAATAGCGAACCCTAGTGAAGGAGGAGGCGAAATTTTGGCGTGGAAGCGGAAGACAAAACGATTGATGGATTGAAGAAGATGAAGAAATCTTCCCTCTCTCCCCGCCTTTTATAGAGCCGTTTCTGACTCATGGGCTTAGGCCACCAAGATATGAGTTTCTACAGTAGCACGCTCGATATGGGCCGCTCGCAGGCTGAGTTAAAATCGCAGTGCTGATGCTACCAACAGGAACCAATGAGGTAAACAGATATGCTTCATGAAGGCCTAATTGCTAAACACATGTGATTGCTAAACACATGACGCTGAAGAGTCTAACTTTCGAGTAGTGCACTACTCGGGAGAGACTATAAACCTTCTTTCCAGCTGACATGACGCTGAGGAGTCTAACTTCCGAGTGGGACGCCACTCGGGAAAGACTATAAACCCCCTTTCCAACTGACATGAAGCTGAAGAGTCCCATATACGAGTGGCATGCTACTCGGCAAGACTATAAATCATATTCCGGTTGACATGATACCGAAGAGTCTCATATACCAGTAGTATACTACTCGGAAAAGACTACAAGGTTAAAGATATTTGACTTTATGTTTAATTGTCTTCATAATTAAGCACAAAGTCGGGGGCTACACCTAATAGGTGTGCCTATTTGGCGCACACTATTCATACATTTACATGAAGCCCTTCATAGCCTCGCTGCCAACTGACATGAAGCAGGACTCGGGAAGAAGAAGCACTCAGACAAAGAGTACTCGGGAGCAATGCACTTGGGCAATCTTCACCGTGGAGGATGAGCACTCGGCATCAGCTGTGACTCAGCTATGAAGGTCTCAGGGGCTACTGTGGAGGCCATGGGCCTCGGGTACCTCACCACAAGCATATGGGCCACTCGGATAGAGGATGGGCCGAGACTTATAATTAGAGATATAATAGCACCCGACAAACTCTGCCTTGTACAATAAGGAATATACAGTCCTAGTCGGGTAAATTGTATCTCTAAGAGGAGATCCCTTGGCCGTATCTGGCTAGGACTCCTACCATGTACCCCTGCCCCCCGGTATATAAGGAGAGGCAGGGCGCCCCCTGAGGGCACGAGCTCATAGAAGCAGATACAAATCCTCAAAGGAATAACACCACAACTGGACGTAGGGTATTACCTCGCATCGAGGGCCTGAACCAGTATAAACCTCTCCTTGTTCCTTTGCAATCCACCGAGTTTCCATCCGCCGAGTAGCCCCATATTCATATTGCCGGTGTAAAACATCGACAGGATGTCATTTTCATTGATATACCATCGGCATGCTGCTGTTCCACTTAGAAATTCATATGTTCGTTTAAGGATTTTCATTGAAGTGCCAACAAATATTGCTATTATATGGTTATTTTGGCCAACTTCTAATATTATCTCTACGTCGATTGATCGTATTTCCCCTTGGAAAAAAATAAGGTTAGTATCGAATATTTAGTATTTAAAATAAGACATTATTTTTGCTATTGTAAAGATAATTAATGTACATAATTTTTAAAAATTGAGCAATGGAGTAAGACTTTCTCAATGGCTGTCAGATTAGGTAAGTACATCATGTTAGATTAACCATTAAATCTAAATAAACCTAAGTTTTAGCTAACAAGCAATCTCAGATTTACAGCATTGGTGATTCTGGAAGATATTCTTTTTAGTTAGTTGTGAATAGCAAGTATGTCTTGTGATTGTGTGTACCATTATTTCACAAAGTATGAAGACTAAAACTCAATGATTAATTCAATGATTTAACAAATAGTTCGTCCACAATCATGGAGCAGGAGTAACATGAATATATGGCCTAAATTTAATACACATAACATGCAAAGGATTGTGTTATCTTAAGTTAAAATTAAAAATTGAGTGTCCTTTTATCAAGTATGATTACAGAAATATCAGTCAATCATGCTTTGCATCATCTAGTTTAATCTTTGATGTATCTACCTGTCTTTCATGGCCTGCCTGGTATTAGAAACTGAAATTATTTGTCATCGAAAAAGTCTTCTGCTAAATATGCGGGAATGAAATGGAAAAGTGTATATTTGTAAATAGTTCATATCTAATGTTGTTGAATAAACACAGGGAAATACTAATGGTAATATTAACTTTGACAAATGATGTAGTGTAGTAGGCACTTCAATTGGCTGCACTGATAGATAGGATTGTATGCTTTGATTATCTAAAGGAGTGGTATACGGTTATATGCCATTTCTTATATATTGGGTTATGTTACTGCATCTGCTGCACTTGTGACTTAAAATGTTTCTTATAATTTTGGTCATTCAGGCCAAATGTCTTAGAATGGGTATTTCAGATAAATAGATAAATAAAATGGGTAGAAACAAAAAAGAAGTATTACCTTGTCTCTTGTAGTTTCACTATTCTTCTTATTATCCTGAAATCTGATGAACAATAATTAAGATTACATAAAAATTTCGTGTGTTCCTGTTCTGTTGGTTATCAATGTGCTGAAGGGAACCTGAAAGCGAGATGTGGGTTCAGATTTCAGAAGCTTGTTTCCCATGCAGCCTATCATTATTCAGTACTACTGGTTATGGTTATGCTAATATGTTGCCCTGATGTTCTGTATTTCTAATGAGATGTCAAACTTTGGGAGAGAGAAAAAAAGGAGATTTTTGGTACTTTGCAGTACTGAAATGTTTCTGTGTAAACAAAAAGACAGTTCAGAACCGACACGTTGGGGGAAAAAGAGAGAGATTTGGTACTTTACCGTACTGAACTATTTCTGGGTAAATTAAAAAACAGTTAACAACCACTCACAAGCTTTTTCTGAGATTCTTCAGAACAATGAAAAAGTATGGTTTTAATGTCCGAGATTCAGATACTAGCAGGTAGCAAAATAAGACATGTGAAAAGTCGAAATGCAGCATACCTTATTCATGACACATTAAACGTCTGATTAGTAGGTCCTTTTCAAATAAAAACGTCTGCTTTGTAAGAAGCACAACTGCACAAGTATATTAAATGCAAGTGCATACCACAGTACTTTTCTGGTCTGGTCAGAGTTTGTTAGAAAGTATAACTACTTTAAGAATCTTTCTTTTCTGAACATGCACAACTCATGCTAGAGAACATTGGATGGAGTAGAGCAGGAAATTCAGATTGAACTGTCTATAAATTGGAAGCCCAATGAAGATGAAATACTGCAGCCGACAGCATATGATTTTGCTCTGAAGGTAGGAGTTGCAGGAAACTGATCTCTTTCTCTTCACTTTGGTAGTAACAGTTTCAGGAGTTCAGTTTCCTCCAACATCTTATCTTCGCCTCTTCGGCGCCTTAATTGGTAGAGACTGCAAATATGTGGAGTGGTAGCTTGGCTAGGCATCACAACCAAAATTTTTGGCAGTTGAAGTTGAGGATTGGATGGGACCAAATCTTACTGCAGATTTGCAGAGTAAGACAAGATTTGGTTTCCTCCAATATCTCATGTTCAATTGTCAGACAGTGAATGGGTGCAACTAGTGAGCTTTAACTTATGGGTACAACAACCTTGGAAGCTGAATGTGAGAGCTGGATGGGACCAAATCTTAAGCTTCAGATCCTGCTATTGCACAAGATTTGGTTTCCTCCAGTATCTCATCTTCAACTGTCCCAGATGCAACAAGAAATGTGTTTTGGGGGTTATATCATAACTTATATTTGCATAATTTTCTGTTAAGCACTAGATTAATTAGTCGAATCTTGAATCTAGTTTTTTAGATAATTGTTCTTAGCTAGTTGGCAATTGGTACAATGTCGGAGTGGAAGGGAAACGTGGTTCTCCTCTATGCAATACTCAGCATTCAGCAGTAACCAAGCTGGTAAACAGATAAATTAGCAGCAGAGGTATTTGCCCTTTCCTATACTCTCTTTCCATTAAACAAGTAGATTTGTTCTGATTCTTGATCATCTGCCACACACAATTGTCATATTCTGCAGAAAGATAGGTATCTTTTCATCTTTGGTTGACAGCTGCAAGCAGCAACCTGCAGACAAAAAGAATTTGTTCTTTACCGTACTGAAACATTTCTGAGTAGAACAAGTAACAGCAAAAAGAATTGGTGTTTTGTGCCTGAAGCACGAATCAAATCAACAAAAAACCAGACAAAAATGCAAGAATTCCAAAATTTTGACAGCAGTCAGCAACTCGGCATCGATCGATGCAAGCAGGGAAGCATTGCTCATTACAAATTTCTGTATACATCTAGAAATGTAAACATATGTACACCCGGAGTGCATATTATCATGACAAGACTCGAAGTTATTCATACATAAAAACATTGTATTTCTGCAAAATCACCATCAACAAGCAAACTCTGTTCTACCTGTTACTCTCTCATGCGCTGCTAACCGTCCTCAACATCAGGACACTGGGCTCCAGGCTGCACCTTGACCCCCTAGCAGGCTATCACATACATCTCAGAAAAGCAAGTACATAATCTGCCTCCTTTCCTTTGTCCCACGACGAAGAAACTGGTGTTACGATCTCGGAACCGACAGAGCTCCAGGCACTGTTGAAGCTTCAGAGTCCATCAACTACCTCGTATTTACAAGTCAGCCTGTGAAAATGTTCAGGAGCAAGTAACATGAGGCATGCAGCCATCCATGAGCATTCACATCAGTGATCTAACTAGATCTGGCGAACGAGCTGCCCACACGTGGTCAGCGTTCAGCAACCAAGGCAGAGGAGCTCTGCTAATGAACTGTTGCCTCTGGAGGAACTGCTGGCTCACTGCCTGTAGATTTTGACAAGGCAATCTCTTCTAGGCGCTTCCATGTAGCCTCACGTTTTGACCTCAATGCAGTTTCTTTTGCTTCATCTTCCTCAAACTTCTTAAGGCACTCCTCAAACAGTACGGGGTCATGATCCATAAATATTTTGCGAACATTAAGACTCAAGCTTTGAACTGCCTGGTTCCAATGCCCTTTTGTATTTCGTTCAATTGCAGGAAGTATTATAGGCAGTATCACCTTGCTGTTCTGCTTGATCAAGACCTCAATATGATCATTGTTCCACAGAAACAGAGCTCGCTCTGCCACCTGTGAAACAAGTAAAAGAAAATCAATACACCATTACCTCATATAATGAACAGCTCGCATGAGATCACTAGAAAAATAGAAAACATAAGTCTCATTCATCACAAAAACTGAAAAATAAGCCAATTTGCAATCATAGAGCAAATGGTCAAGTAGCTGATGGTCATTCTCAAACACAAACTAGAAAAAAAAAGCACATATAACGGCTCAAGTCCATGGATCAGGATCGTTGTTCGCCAGGACGGCCGCCTAGGGCCCCTAGGCAGCGACCAATCACTAGTCGCTGGCAACACGCCCCGGTCTAGTCGCCACCTAGACCTGCCTAGTCACCACCTAATCAGTGGGTACCCATCCTACTAGCGACTAGCGACTAGGTGAACACTGATAAGGATCTTGGTGAAATCACAACAATATCTTGTCATCTCGGATGGGTCTGAAACAATTGCATACCAGGGGAGAAATTTGAATTTAACTTGTATAATAAGCCTAGCTGTAGCTGGCAACTTCATCTCTTTTTTCACATAAAAAATTCAAATTTGGTTCCAAATTTTTGCCAAGATTCTGGCAAGAAAAACAATCTCTCCTTAGACCTAATCATCTCGGGCTTCACTGATTTTGTTTGTCAAAACCAACCATCCAAACCAGGGGCACAACCTAAACAGAAACTCTAGGATACAGATCTCCACTTCTCAGCAGAAAGTAAACAGTCATACCATAATCCAATAAAAGGATGGTATTAATAGCACATAAAAGAAACTGCACAAACATAAGGAAGAACAAGGAGCTCCAAATATGGTTTAACTGGTACAGTGGTCAATAGAATTAGAGTAAAAGTGCCTCTCGAGGAGATTTTCGATACAAGGAAAAATGGGCCATGATTGTTTCCTCAATTTTCGTATCATAATAAACATAATCCATAAACCAGCAACTAACATGATCCACAAGGGATCACATGATTTGCTGTACCATTCTACTTTGGTAATAAATAAACAGTTTACTATATATCAAAGAAACAAAACATGTAAGTGATTTGCTTAGAAACTATGGAAAGAAACATGCGTCCATGAATACGTTTCATGAAGAATACCTTGTGATCATTTAATATGAGATCCATGTCTTAGTGCAAAACAACAGTTCAAAAGATAATAATTGTCAGCTCCAGTTACATGGAAGGGTAATATGATGGAATTTAAGTGTAGATTCACAACATGTCTTTTGGTGCCAGGAGCCCAGGACTCATATAGAAAATATTTCAGGCATTTAGCAACCCCATCTTGTATTGGTCCAATATTGTGTCAACAGGCTATCATATAGCAAACATGATTATAATCAACAGCACAACCCTATAAAGAATAACCAGAATTGGTACAATATCTTATTTGCTGACATATATGTATGGGCTACTGGAAAGAAATTAAGCGTGGATCACTGAAATGATCAGGCCATCTAATACTGATGCAAGATGTTCCATCTGATGAGTATCTAATAAAGGGTTTTAATATAAAAAACGAAAATGCCTATTTCCATATCAACAATGACAAAAGTGAAGGCACAAGCATACAGTAACTAGCGAAAACAAGAAGTTTATGTTTTAACTGGCATTCTGTAATTCCTTTTTACCTGAAAGTGAGAACTATTTAAACAGCGGGCAATCTGACGGAAAAGTGGCACCATACATCTCTGAAATTCTGCTGGCTGAGTGGCTTCCAAGACCTCCTCTAACTCACCCAAAAACATCACCTCCTTAGCACTATTTGTGATGGGCCAGTATTTAAGTAAACCCCTTATAACAGTATCAGCAAGCTTGCAATCCTTCTCAACAAACTGAGTAACACAATATGACAGTTGTTGATGGTACATGCTAACACATTTTGGTTTGTGGAGTGGAATCAATGCTCGGACAAGAAACAATTTGTGCTCTTCCTTGAGTGGCAAAGCAAAACCATTGATTATACTCCCCAAAATCTCTAATAACTCAGCAATCCCATTATGCTTTTCTGTCTCAAATATAAACCTATAGAAGATATTATTAATCGCCTTCCTGATGAATGGACGGTGCACCATAAACTTCCCATATATCCTGTGAAGTATTGTCTTCAAATACTCCCTTTCCCTAGGATCCTCCGAGTCAAACAGATCAAGCAACTTGATAATGAAACCATGATCAACGTATCTCTTGGCCAGCTTAGCATCTGTCTCAGGAGATTGGACAAACCTTAAGAATAGTTCGTACACAATCTGCAAGTGTGGCCATGCTGGATCCATGACAGGTTCTTCCTCCTCCAAATCAAATGACTCAAGGGCCTTGTTCTCTCTTGGTGCTGGGTTCGGTACCCGGAACAAGTTTGTAGACACCATTTTGATGACCTCCTGCACAGCAGGCTCCGGGAATTTCCCGGTGGCTGAGGTGACATAATCCACAAGCTCAAGCAATGTTTGCCTCTTGATCTCCTTCTCTTTCACATCCTTTGTGGGGTCCGTGAAGTCAAAAACAACACAGCACATGGCCACCTTCCGGAGGAACAAGCCAGGCTTCTCCGATGCCGGCGCATCCCGTAAGCTCGGAAGTGCCTCATACACCGGCGGCGCCAAGAAACCATTGCTGACACCCGCACCAACATGAGCGTTCTTGACGGTGTAATTCTGACCAGGATTTGTGACCGCGGCTGAATAATTGTTAGGATTGGCAATCCTACTAGACATCGTCAAATCCGTCGTGGTTCTTGCATCAGACACCGGACCCGGCAGCGATGAACCGACTCCGGCCAAATCCTTCTCCCCGGACTTGCCCGGCTTCTCCTTCTTGGGAAGCCGGCCGAGGATTTGCTTAATCATAACGGATTGTCGAAACAAGTAGCTCGATCAAACCACGCTATAAAACTCCTCACAAATCCATCATTTCTCAATCTGATCAAATTATTTAACACCGTAAGAAGAAGGGAAACGAATTCACCTCATAGCACAAAAGATGATTGGGGAAGATCGCACCTTGCTAAGATCAAATCGAGCCTCCGGAGCCAAATCCGCGATCGAGACAGCCCAAAAACCGCGCCTTTCCACGAGAAACACAATCAGTGACACCAATAAAAAGAACCGGGCGGAGTCAAAAAGGAAAAGGGGGTCAGGAGGTAAAGAAAAAGGCAGAAAAATTCCGCCTTTTCCCGAATTTCCACGCGAATTGGCCCCGGGGAGGAGGGAAAGGCCGCGAATTGGATCGATTCCTGCAGAAAACTATGGAGATTTCGCGGAGGAGGAGGTGGTGGTGGAGGCGTCGCCGGTCGGGTTCGTTCGGGTCTCTTCCTGCGAGCACAGTGGGGGAAGGCAGTGGGTGGGCGAAGCCAAAATGGGAGAGAAAATTAAAGCAGAGGAGGTGGATAGAGAGAGAGAAAAACAATCTTTTTTTTTGTTTGTTTTTGGACCTAATCCAAAATGGATAGCCTCGTTTGGTCGTAAATATTCTAGTGCACATTTTGTGCTGCACCCAGCTCAGTGCAATTTCAGCCTTGTGTGGACTGTAACTTTTTCAGAGGCAGCACTTAATTTTTTTTTTTTTGTGAAGTTGCTTCATTATTTTTTCATTTTGCATGTTTTTAGTATTATGATGGATCCATGAAATTTGACTGCTCCATCATTCATGATGACATTCTTTTGCTCCTTCTGTCCCATAACATACTAATCTAGTACTGTTTAGGGGAATTAAGGATTATGATGAAAAGTTTAACATAGCTTCATTAATAAATTATGGGATGATAGAAATTAAGAATAATATAAGTGGGTGTGGTTCTCGAGGGTTGGTGAGATGAAGTCCATTTAAGGTAGGACGAGAAGTAATAAGATAAAAATCATATTTTACATATCCTAGATAGTTATATTTAAAATAAAATTTAAATATAAAGATAGATATAGTTTAGAACAGAGGGAGTAGATTCAATGAACTAGATTAGCATGTGATGTTATCTCACAAACAATTGCAGGCTGGTTTTAGACGGTGTAATGACCTTTTTTTGGCATCTTTTGGCAAATAATTGAACTTTCTTTTCCTATTGATAAGTTTACCCAAGAAAAGGAAAACATAGGATTCAGTAGACATGGACGTCTCACTTTGATACTTTACTTACTTTACTTACCCTGTATCAGGATACATGCATCGATATTTTTGAACTTGTCGTTTTGTTGATGGCACAATAATGCAAAAGAAATATTGCACTTTAGAATATAAACTACGTATATGCTTTTATAACTGAAACTCTTCTCAGTGGGCTGTCTTTCTTCTGAGTACGCTTTATGTGTACCCTTAAGAAAGAGGCGCTAAATAAAGGTCCGTGATAAATAAGAACTCATGAGGAGAATTCTGTTATTAAATTAATTAATGCATAGGCAGGCCATATAAACTAAGAAACTAATGATGCAACCATGGCCAACACGATAGACTTGTAACAGGTCCAACATGCCACCAGGAAGAGGAGACCAGAGGCAGTCAAATCAAATGCATATACTTTTATTGGGTCACCATTCAGGATGGTCAAATCTCACCTCTGTATCTCAAATAATCACATGGTCAAATACCAAACTAGATGCCTTGTTCTTCAGCATGAGCAAGAATTTAAGAATAATCATACCCTGAATTTTTCAACTGTAAGAACAATATTACTTCTTCTTTCAACTGAATTTTCAGGTTTGTTCAACATAGTTCCTCACAAACCAAACAATATTCAGGATAATTGTTGGATGTCTGGATGGTGATTACTGATTAGTGCAGGAAGATAGCGAGTGTGGGGAAAGGGGGCAAGAAAAAAGGAAGAAGAATAGAGTCATAAGTGGTTAGCTAATCTGCCTCTGGTGTCACTGTTAGGACCATGAGTAACAAATGGCTGAAAGAAAGACATGAGAGAAATGTCACATTCAGAGCAGTGTGATTAAAGCAAAGGCCAGTGTTTTGCTGTGCTGTGCTGTGCCTTAAGCCTTGCCTATCTGTCCACCTGCTTGTGCAAGCAACTTTTACCTAATCCCTCCACTTTACTGTATACTCTTGCAGACTGATTCACCCTAGCTAACTAGGCTTCAAAAGAAACCAATTAGGAAACAGAAGAAAAAAATGTGAGCAGTTTTACATGTGCATTAAGACATAAAGGATGAGTAGCTAGATTGCGTTAACACAAATACTAGAAAATAGTGATAGAAAAGAAAACTACCATTTTGTACAGTCCCATGATCAAAGTAAGCAAGCCTGCTGCTGCTTGAAAAGTTTTACATCTCCAGCCCCCTGAATAAAAGAAAGAAAGAAAGAACACAAGATGCATTAACATTAAGTATGAGCTGCAGACCTGATCAAGAACGGAATTTGCGTGCGGAACCTGAACTGCAGCTTCGTTTCATCGTCCCATCGCTGTCGAATGTAGGTGGACCGCAGCTAGAACAGGGCAGCGCAACAGCCAGTTCATATGTACACGTTTAGTTCCTCTGCAACTTCGTAGTAAACGCTAGTAGCTAGCCTAGTAGCAGCCTAGCAGAAGTGCAGAACAAATGTAATTTGATCAGTTTCACTCACAGTCACAGCCAGCTGAGAACCAAACGTCTCCGACAAATTAAGGAGACAGCTAAGTCAAAAGGAGGGAAGAAATTAGGACAAAAGTTGAGGCTAGTGAAATCCGCACCCATCACCTGTTTGCAATTTGCAGCGAGGAGCAATGTAGCAGACTAGCAGCTGAAGCCTGAAGGCTTGCTGGTTTCAGTTTCAGTCCCTGCTTTTCTTGTTCATCTTTCCTCCATGGTAACTCGCAAGAGAGAATGGTTTGCATCTTTATGATGCTCCACCGCCGCCGCAGTTAGATTTGCCGTCCGGCCGCGGTGTTCCCCGCCGGCGAGGCAGCCTGTCAGTCTCTCCTTCACGCATCCGCAGGTCACATCCAAAGGCCCGTGTCCAGTCCTGAAGGTAGGCTGTGAGCAGAGGACAGGAGGTGAGGCGGTGCAGGGTTCCAGGCGGATGAACGGCCAATTTGAATGGCTGCCCTACCAATTCTTTGGTAATATGGATAAGTTTTCGCACTATTAATTTTTGGTAGAATAAGATTATATTTGGTTATATTTAGTTTGCTATCAATGTAAGCTAAAATTAAAAATTATAGTAGAGAATGTTCTAAATTGATGTTAGATCTAGCATGTGTATTATTAATAAATTAGCTTCAATCCAAATCAATCATATGGAGTATTCAAGCTACCAAAATATGGGATCGTCTATTGGTCAAATATTTTTAAAAAATAAATTCATCAAATGATTTTTTTTCCGTATCCAAATGCCAAGAGACGGACCGTTAGATGCAGTTGCATATATTTATGACTGAGTTGCATAAATTTATAATTAAAGTTGCACAAATCGATAATGGCAACTAAAACAAGTTAAAAGTGTAACTATAATAAGTTGAAAGTGCAACTTGAAACTCGCTTCCTCCGTCCTGAATCTTAAAGTTTTATCTAACAGACAATGTTGTTATTTGACAGAATCTAAAAAATCAAACGTTTAATCAATAGCAAATCTACCAAAATATTGTTAGTGTATGTTATGCTAGCAATCCAATAGGCTCGAAACGGTGGAGAGCATATGGGCCCCGCGGCGGCCGAGAGCTGAGGAGCCCAACATATATGGGCCTCACGGAGCCCGCTATCACATCACGGCCCAACTTTAATGGGCCCAATAATTTTTTTATTTTTATATTTATTTAATAAAAGATTTATAAAACTACATTTTCATTTCAAACAATTACAAAACTATACTCCCAGAGGGCGATTTAATGACGTGGCCCGGCCAACGGCCGTCAGGCAATTTACAAGCGGCCCCCGGGCCACCTAAAAACCGCCCTCTGAGAGGGCGATTTTTGGGGGGAGAAGCGGACCGTCCAGCCACAAAGAGGATGGTCCGGCCAAGCGAAACAAGGCGAATGGCGGTATAACTCGTCGGGTGACCAAAAGAGAAAAGCTAGAGGAGTACCAGGCGAACCTAACGGTGGTTGTCTCGCAGTCGGAGGTGGTTGGAATCACCGGTGACAACGGCGGAGGCGGCGAACTCTTTCGGCATGCATATGGATTTTACCTTACAAACTGAAATGGTGCATGCATGCAATACCTGAGGGACTAGAGAGGCTCACCAAAGATGTTGGGTTACTCAGCAGTGCTGGGACGGCGACGATTGCTCCAGGAGAGGTTCAGCGGCGGCGGAATGCCTCGGGCGCTCGTTAGCAGCCGGATATGGGCCAGGATCTTTCACTTGGGGAGAAGTGGACCGTCCAGCCACAAAGAGGATCTTTCACCTTTATAAATTTGAATTGACAATGTGATTACTAGTTTTTCTTTAAAAGAGAGCAAACCATGGGTCTCCATATATGTATATACATATATATATATATAGGTGAAAGTTCTGAAACAAAGCCTTAGCACTTTGTATTAGTTTTTCCATGATTATCCATAATTTATTCCCAGTATATATATATATATATATATATATATATATATATATATATAAATTCTGGGCATGTTACAACAAATTAAAGAGGTTTCTTCAGTATGCATAGAATTAATAAAACATGATATACAACAGACAAACATCACTGATAGAACGTACTACGGGCCCTGACCGTAACCTCTAGCTCTCTTTGTCTTCCTACCCTGCGCTCGCACCTGGCTCTGGGAGTACGTCAGCCGGTCTGGTGGTACGGCACGGCCAGCGCGGATCGTCTGCACGGGTGTGGCAACTGGTGGGTCCTGCGACTGTGGTGGCGGAGCTCCTTCGAGCTGGGAGGCAGCTAGTATCTCCTGGATCTCCTCGTCCGAGTCCTCCAAGTCATCCCCCTCGAAAGGATCCGGTGCCCAACCGCTGCCGCGTGCGCCCTGCGTGGAGGAGCCAGTGCCAGCAAACATCCCCGGCGCTGTAGAGTAGAACCCTGTACACCAAAATATTGATAATTGCAAACCAAAATTTTGCAAGGCAAAAATAAACTTTGATATAACCTGAAGGACCTCCTGTCATGGCCCGGGAGGCACTTGTCGTGCCTAGCTGCGCGTGTGGTCGTGTTTGGCGCACTCCATGCGTCGACGTGCTAGCTCCAGAGGGATGTAGGTATGGTGTAGCGAAAGCTGCAGGGAAGCATATTGATGTACAACGGTACATGTCGTAGAAGGAAACATGTTATGAACCGATGGTTAGTCGAATTTACCTCTGGAGGGGCCAGATGGCTGACTGGTACCCTGCGGGCGCACTCCTGCTCCTGTTCCTACTGGCCGTTGCTGTTGCTGCTGTGCAACTACGGGAGGTACCGCGTCGGCCGTACGACAAATGAGCGCACAAAGCACTGTGTGCATCGCCTGATGAATCCTCCCGAAGTTCGTCCTCTGCTCATGAGCATTCAGCACGATCCCACTGTCCAACCGTCCGAACGCCGCATTTACATCAGCCTGAACCTGTCGCGCTACGTCGACCTATTTCAAATATGACATGAACATGTGTTAGAGCCATGGACACGTACAAAGGGAATAGCAAAGTGCAAAGATAATGTGACTTACCGCGCGGAAGTAGTCCTGGTCACGGTGTCTAGGATACGTGTCCGTCGTAGCGGCGACGTGTGGCTGTGGAGCATCTGGGGTGAACGTTACGCGTGTGCTGGTATGGGGCTGGTACCATGTGAGGTATGCTAGGTAGGCCTGCTCAGTGTGTGACTGTATGTCGTCGATGATCTCCTCCGTCGCCAACAACCAGTCCTCCACGTACTTCTGCAGTCGAGGATACCACTGAGCGTCGGCTGCCTGTTCCCTACGATTATATCTATTTGCAGAGAGTGCATTAGGCTACATTAAATAGTTGTAGTACTAAACAAAGATCGGAGTTGTACTAACTGGTGCACATCGCGCGGCACAACGATCTGCACGGGCGATGGGGAGTGCTGCCGTAGTCCGAACTGTCGCATCACGCGCTGCGGACAGTGGGGCTCGACGAAGATGTCGAACACCATCGGCACTGTCGTCGTCCAGTACGCCTGGTCGCGCGTGCAAAGAGAAGAGAGTCCGAGCGGTGCATGGTCCGCGATGGCCTACGGCCTATACGGCTCCCAGACGACGTCGCTGGCCAGCAGGCGGTCGAACTCTAAAACGAATTCGCAGTAGGCCCTCCTAACCTGTCTGTGAGCGTAACGACGCTGCAAAATAGGAAAAGCTTACATGTGAGTGTTTGCGCATAAGTGCTAAACATAGAATTTCACATTTTGTACCTCACGGCGACACCATAGGGTTCCCATAGTCGGACCGTCCTCGGGCCACTGGCCGTACAAGCCTCCAGGGCCGCCCTCATAGGAAGAGTGCTGAATCAGAGGACGGCCTATCGCGAACCGCTCGGCCGCCCATAGCTGCAGAAGGAGAGGGCAACCGGTGATAATCGCACCTGGATCGGTCTTTGTGCACGCGTCACAAAGAGCACGATACGTCGCTGCTAGCACAGCAGATCCCCAACTCCACTGCAGTACGTGTTCGTCCTCGCTGTCGGCGATGGCACGAGCGTAGTGGATCAGTCCCTTGTCCACCGCGTGCCCGTGAGTGCTAGTGAACATCACCCACCCAAACAGCCACAACAAGTACGCCTCCATGCTTCGGTCACCGAGTATTCGTCGGTGTCAACGTCTAGCTTATCAGACTGCAAAGAAAGATTATAGTCAGCAGCTCTGTAGGTCGGACGATTTGTGAATGAAAGGAATCCGCGACTTACGGTGAACTGTAGCAGCCAAGCCTGCGAGGGGCCGTTCGTGGTGTAAGGCGGTAGCGAACCCGGGGGTCCAAGTTCAGGTCGACGATGCACGGGCTCGAACCGAGCAGTGATGTCCTGCGACCAATCGTGCCCCCCGTCGATCGGTCCGACTGCGTCTCCTGCGAGGGGAAGTCCTAGCAGGTACGACACGTCCTGGAGTGTGGGAGTCATCTCGCCACACGGTAGGTGGAACGTGTGGGTCTCTGGTCTCCAGCGATCGACCAGTGCTGCCAGAAGTGACCGGTCAGCGTCCCATCGCTTGGCGGGGTCCACCTCGTCCGGTGGGGGCTCAACTAGCCTATACAGCAGAAGAAGTCCAGCCTCACACAACCTGCAGAATATAGCACTGTATTCAATATTGGAGAACATAGATATGCACAAACGATGTGAATGAATATTCATATAGCTCTTACCTCTGACGGAACCGGGGGTCTATCCGTAGGAGGTGACGTGAAGGCCGTGGACGGAAGGTGGCTAGGTGGGCACCCTCCACGGCTGACAGGTAAGACCGGTGGGACTGGTCGACACCTCGGTCCAACAGCTCCGGTGTATGGTACGCCATACCTGCATGCAAATAGAGAGTTAACGTTAATTATTGTTAAAGTTTATAACATTGTTATATGACAATAAAAAACAACAGTACGGTAGCTATCCTTCTATAACAAAGAACTAGTCTAGACTTACACTACACCGTATATCCACCAATTGTTCGAGAACGCCTAAGACGGGGTCGTCTTGAAGTTGTGCCTTCACCCGTAGAACGACTGCCATCAGCGGCTGAACCCGACGGTTCAGCTTCCGCCGCACTTGGACCGGCTGCATCCTTTGGACATTTCTTATATGTATGACCTGTTTGGTCACACTTTGAACAACGCTTATGTCTTCCACCGGCTTCTGACTCATCCATGTCATTACGGATGCGTCTTGTCTTGCGGCGACCTGCTTTATCCCTCAATTTTGTTGGGTCAGGAATGTACACAGCTTGAGGATGCTCCATAGTAAATGTACCCGCAATACCGAAACCGTATATCTCTCCGCTCCAGGTATTATAGATTGCTTCTTTCCTGAAATAAGGTGAGACAAAATAGCGTGCTTCTATCCCGCACTCACCGCTCGCGGCAATAACGTGAGAGCATGGCTTGTGGAGCAGTGTAGGTTTTTGGCACGAGCACTTGCAGGTCCCGTCTTCCTTCAGCACACACTCTTGCACAACTCTTTTGCGGTAGATTCCGCGCATGCCCTTGTCGACACACAATATTTCAAATCTGTGTTCTTGTGTGCCTTGAGGTAGAGCACGATGTCTTCAGGCTTTTTCATTTTTATCTTGCAGATACTTCGTCAGTAGTGTGCCAAATAAAAGATTATTGTCCGTCATTGAGGGCCCAGCTGCTTTGAACCTATCTCTGTTAGGTTGTATTCTTTAGAGGAATCTGGAGACGTACTACGAACTGAAAGCCTTTCCATCAATTGACCATGGTAATAAAAATGTGTTGCAACGAGTATTCTTTGCATTAGGTTCTTGCATTCAAGCATTTGTCCATTGTCATCCCATCCTCTACATCGATGGGACATTTCTAACTGGGAAGTACAGAGAGCAGATCTTAACATCAATTGGAGTTGATGGGACATGAATAAGTACTTGCCGCCCTCTCAGAGGGTGGTTTTTAGGTGGCCCGGGGGGCCGCCTGCAAATTGCCCAGCCCTCCGGCCGGATTTTTGCAGACGGCCCCCTTGCCGCCCTCTCAGAGGGCGGTTTTTAGGTGGCCCGGGGGGCTGCCTGCAAATTGCCCGACGGCCGTTGGTCGGGCGGCCAACGGCCGTCAGCCACGTCAGCCAGGCCAACAGCCGTCAGCCACGTCATTAAATCGCCCTTTGAAAGGGTGATTTATAAAGATCGCCCTCCCAGAGGGCGGCGGAGTATAGTTTTGTAATTGTTTGAAATGAAAATGTAGTTTTGTAAATCTTTTATTAAATAAATATAAAAATAAAAAAAAATTCCTCTCCGTCCTGGCGCAGCCCACCTAATGCAGGCCCAGTTTGAAGCTTTTGAACCTAGTCCTCAACCGCAGCAAACGAGTGGAGGCGACAGAACAAGATGGCGTCTTTCTGCCGCGCCGCCGCCACGGTCAGGTCGGCCGCGTGCCGGGCGAGATCTCCGGTGGCGAGCCCGTTCCAGTCGGCAAAGCATCCTGTCTCTCCTCCTCGCCTCCGCAGGTCATGCCCGAAGTCAGTAGACCTTGTGCCGTGTTCTTGCTGCTAGATAGGTCTGGATGGGAATTATTCTAAATGGCGTTCCTTTTCTTGATACTGACTTTCTCAGGCAATTCGTGGCGGCGGCGGCGGCGCTGGCGAGCGCGGATTCTTTGATGCCGTTGCACAGCGCGGTGGCGGCGGCTAGGCTGCGGTCGTGCATCGCCGCCGACTCGTCCTGCTGGAGCTCCGTCTCCCAAGGTGAGGCCTTTGCATTCGTTACCTCTACTGAATGTGAAAATTGTTAGTGGTTGATTGGTTACAACGGTATGGTGTTTTTTCTTTTGTCTTGTCTAATGCTGAAATTGTCTGTGTTGTTCGTGAGAGAGTAAGATGGGACAAGTACTTCAATTTGTTGTCAAACACTCAAACTTGCCTCTAACTAGGTTGTGAAAAAAATGGAGTTTGTCAGCCCTGGAGATCATATCATTACATTACTTTCTTGTTTATACTTTAATTTACAAAGTTAGAACAACATATATATCCCTCTGCCTATATGTTTGATTTTACCCACAAAATCAAGCAACACATACTCTCATGCGCTAGCTTTTATAGTCTTATCTGCAAGTAGAGGATTCAAGAATGGGGATTGTTGTGACGTCTATGTGAGAATATCTTCATATTTATTACCTTAGCGTGTTTCTTATTCCCCTTTCAATAAAAGAATTAAAGGGCTTCAACCTCACTTTAGGGTGACAAAATTCTGCATTAGTGTTCAATAGCTAACTTGGACATTCAAAAGTGGTTATGCAGGGACTTTATGGATGAAAAATTGCTGAAACTATTGTAACTTCAGATTTGGGATGCATAAATCACTGGAGCTGTTGCTCTTTGTTAAAACTCATCCTCATTACTGTTTTGGCAATCATCCTCTTGATAGGTTTAACTAAGTGCATCTGATACTGGCTAAGGACATAATGTGAAAGAGAGTGGATTACGCGCTACTGTGATATGATATAATGTTTCCAGATCTGCCCTTTCTTTTGTAAGGATAGGGTCCAATGGATTGTTTGATCAGACTTTGTTGAGGAAATTGCAACAGCAAAACCACTGCCTGACCCTATAAGAACCAACTCTTTTATTTCCACATTTAGCTTGATCACTCTGTGAAGTAGCAGAGCTATTAGTCCTGGATGACATGCTTGCTGCATGATGGACTATTTCTTAAACCTTACAATTGGGGTGAACTATTGTGCTATTTTTTTTCTGTGTTAAACATTTTTTCTTGGATGTTCTTGATTCCACAGTCAGAACCAAAGTATAGAACATAAATATCCATAATTTGAGACAATTGCATTTGAAGAACTGCTGTAGTGAAAAAAATTGTTGGAGGCAGTCCTATTTACAGTGGGAAGTGGCCATACTCCATTTTTTTATTTAATTTAGCGTATTATATCTAGGTTCCTGTTGTTTACCCACAGTAAGTCCGTGATGGTATGCTTACCTATGTATGTTCCTGTTGTTTGCACCATTGTGTTGCATATTGTTTTCATTTGACTTTGGGCAGCCCATTTTACTGTTGTTTTTCAGGTAGTTCCCATGTAAAACTTAATAGCAACCGTTTTTGCTGCTTGTTTCACCTTTCTTGCTTTTAGGAATTCCAACTTGAAATTAAGAGGTGCCCTCTTTCTTCTACTTTTTTTTTTTTCTGATTGAGTTTTTTTTTTCTTTTGTCTTGAAACAATGCATTAGATTTTGCTCTTCCACGGTAACGAAGACTGGAGAAGGGGACCAGTTCGAAACAGCACTGAAAGTTCCAATTCATCTATTTTTGTTACACCTAGTTGCTTGACAAAATGAGAGACAGCGATAGCAGCAACATGCAACATGTATCAAAAAAATATTTTTGACCTATTGCTCTGAATTTTAGTAGTGTGATGCTAATGTGCCTTTTGTGATGATGTTCTATGCGTATGGATCTTCTAGACAACTATATCGTTCGAGATTACATGCTTGTCAATCAGAGATGGGGATACATTTAGATAAAACCTAAGTTTAGTAGGTACTCCCTCCATCCAAAAAAAACTAAATCCTGTCTATAAACCTGAACAAGTGCTTCTCCTCGTTTTTTATGAGCATGCTTCTTGAATTGCTAAATAGTGTGTTTTTTTAAAAAATTTCTATATAGAAGTTATTTTAAAAAATCATATTAATCCATCTTTTAAGTTTGTAATAGCTAATACTCAATTAATCCTACGCTAATGGCTTATCTCATTTTACATGATATTTTTCTTCTTTCTCTTTCCTTACCTTCAAACCAAGCCTTCGGAGTTAGAGTCAAGCCCAATGGTTGAACATGCCCAAAGGCTAGGACATCCACTAAAAACATGAGAAGTATGTAGAGAATGACATCATCTATACTCCTTTAAAAGGGAGTAGTGGTGGTGATGAGTGGTAAATCTGCCACCATCCCCACCACCAACTTCTTCTTGTTTTTTAAAAGAAAAAAATGACAGTGTGAGTTCAGATGACCCACGTGTCAATCATCACCAACTCTCTACTTTTTGTAGAAAGAAAAAAGGACATGTAGACTAACAAATATATGCAGTAATTAAGAGATGATATATACGAAAGATAATGATAATAGCCGGTTAATAATAATTTTCTTTAATTAAAATCTCGTTGTAACTCATGGGAATATGCTAATCCACTAAAAACATGAAAATGATGTAGAGAATGAGAATCAGGCATATGGACAGTTTGGTTGGAGAGAAAATGGCAGGGAACTAAATGGTTGGAAAAATTGGAAAGCGTGACGTAGAGACACAGGCATGCCCACACACATTGCTCACGTCGGCAATTAGGCAGCTCTAAAGAGCAAACCAACGGCTCACGAGCTGTACATACCATTTAAGCGTCAGCTCTAATTTAAGAACATATTAAATGAACTAAACATTATTAGTATTGATGTTTGAGCAACGAAGATTAGTCCTTCAGGACAGCTGAAGTGCATGCGTCCTTCTCAGGTCCTCCTGAAAAGGATCCCTCCCATAGGTGTCCCATGACACATCCTAATTTAAATTTGGTTTACAGTTTTGTATCTAATCTGAAATAAGAATAAGAAGTAGAAGAAAAGTGCATTTATAAAAATAAGAATAACAAATAGAAGAAAAATGCTTAAATGGTGTCGATCAACGTGTATCACGAGTGGACAAACTTACGCCCTAACCATGGGTGAGGAAAGGAGGGAGGGCTTAATGCATTCTTCCTCCTTCAGTCCCCTACTGTTTTTCCTACCCCTCTTCTTCCCCCTTTCCTCTCTCCTATTCTCCATGAGGATCCAGCGGTAGGGGCGGCGTGAGCCCTCCCCCCCCCCCCCCTCAACACCTACGCTAGATCCGTCCCTGTCCCTAACGAGGTGTGATTGTTGTTTGCGTCAAACTCGAGGACGACATTCCTGTCGACGACGAGAGCTGCCCCTCCGATGAGGTCATGGGTGGTGCATATGTTGGCACGGGCATCTTGGCTGGTAGCACCGGTAGCGGTCCATTGGACTGGAGGACGGCCATGGCAGCTCTGATGGATGGTCGCGCGGATCGGTCAGGGTGCGCGCACCAGAGCCCAACAGCCATGACACGTTCCATGTCTGCCGCATCGTAGTCGCCGTTGAGACGCTCGTCGGCCGCCTTGAGAACGGCGGCACCCTGGCCGTACAGGTCCCAGACCCATTCGACTAGTCGGAAGAGGCCATTGTTCTGGTCGTCCAGTAGGCTCATTGGTCTCCTCCCACATGCCACTTCGAGTAGGACGACACCAAAGCTGTAGACATCAGACTCAGCGCTTGCTTTGCCCGTGATCACACATTCAGGGTCAAGGTAGCCCGGCGTCCCTGAGGGGTGGGTCATTGTCTGTATCCCAACGGCATGGTCAATGAGCCTTGCCAGGCCGAAGTCCCCTAGCTTCGCGTTAAAGGATTCATCCAACATGACATTGCTCGGCTTGATGTCACGGTGCACGACACATTGCTCCCACTCCTCATGGAGGTAGAGCAGCGCAGATCCAAGCCCAAGAACAATGTTGATCCTGCGGCAACATCGATCCAAGCGAGCTAATCAGTTTGGCTTTCAATGGACATTTGCTGATTGCACATACCAAAAATTCTGATAAACTAAACTAACGAGAGTTAGTTAATAACCTCATTGGCCATGTGAGGAAGGTGCCATTGCCGTGGAGATGGACGTCGAGGCTGCGGTTGGGGACGAGCTCGTAGACGAGAAGGAGCTCGTTGCGGCCATGGCACCAGCCGATGAGCTGCACCAGATTGCGGTGGCGCAGCCGGCTTATCACCTTGATCTCCGACTTGTACTCCTTCCTCCCTTGCTTGGAGGAATCTTTGATGAACCTCTTAATGGCGACAGCGAGGCCCTGCTCTCTCAGGTAGCCACGGTACACTGCGCCAAAGCCGCCTTGGCCGAGCTTCTCCTCTGCCGCGAAGCTCTTCGTCGCGTTGACGAGCATGTGGTACGGGAACCGCCTCGGCCCTGTCCCATTCTCGATCTCCATGATGGGATCGCCTTCCGAGTCGTCGTCGTCGTCCGCCTCCCTCATCTTCTTCCTCTGACGTCGCCGTACGAGGACTGCTACCATGGCGAAGAGGAGCACGACGAACAGCGCTGCGCCGACGGTGGCTCCCGCTACAACTCCACCGCTACCTGAACCGGAGGTGGTCGGGGTCGGGGAAGACGGCGGCGCTACTGGTGGTGCCACGGCCACCTTGGGTTCCAACGACGAGCTGAAATACCAGGAACGCAGCTGATGCAGCTCAACGGATGTGGACGTCGCGGCAGAGAAGCCAACGGAGACCTGCTCCGGCAACACGCTCTTGAGGTCAACCTTATAGCTAAGGTTGTAAGCCCGGTGTCGGGGGCCATTTAGCCCATAACCGAGCTGCAGCTCCATAGCCAGGATGCTCGAGACGTTGTCGTACTCGACGACGGCGGTCATGTTCCCGAGGATGCTGAAGCTCGGTAAGGTCAAGGTTTTCTTGGACACGACGGAGTTGACGTCGACGCCGAGGTGGTCGTAGGTGGCGTCGGGGTCGTGCACGATGGTGTCGTTGAAGGTGTCGAACTCCACCGCAACGAACCGGTCGTCGCCGTCCGCCACTTGGTCGGCGGTTTGGTTGGTGAGGCCGAGGTTGTAGGCGTAGGAACCGGCCGACGGCAACCTTGACGGGTAGCAGGCGAGGAAGAAGGCCATGCCGGCCCCCTTGTTGTTGATGCCCGCCGGCGGCGGCGGGTAGATGACGAAAGAGAAGCGCGTGGTGAAGCTGGCCACCTGGCCGGTGTCCTTGTCCCAGAGAGGGATCGGCCGGGCATACGACGCCCGGCCCCTGCTGTGGGCGATGCTGCCCTCGAGCCTGTTGGCGCTGATGTCGATCCACCCGCCGCCGTCGCCGCTGAAGGAGACGTCGGCGCTGAAGGCGGCGTCGCCTTCAAGCCTGATGTCCTTCTGGTCCTCTGGGCCGAAGTTGGAGTAGTTGAAGGACACGGCGGCCACAGGAGCCGGAGACAGGTGGTCGTAGCAGACGGCGAAGAGCATGATGAGGCCGACAACGCAAGTGGTGGTCGCCGATGTGATGAGCGAAAAGCCGGCCATCGCTGCCGTCCCGGCCGGCCGGCGTCGGTGCGCAAGGTGATATACCGATCGATACCAGCAGATCGGCTTGACTTGCAGCAGATCGAGTCAATGCGTAGCACACCGTTTCCAGTGGCAGTCTGGATTCGAGCTGTGAGACACATGCAGAAGAAAGGTACTCCATCAGGAAAGTCACTGTTAATCGGAGATGTTCCCACGTGCGACAGCCCGTCAATAAGAGTGGACGAACGATTCTGTTCAAAAAACTGCGGCTTCATTTTTCTTACCGATCTCAGTATTAATTCCTCCTGGAGTGCTGGGCAAAGCTGTTTCTGAAGTTTAGGGCTGTACATGATCCATATTTCCTACTCTTTTCTCTCTTTTGTGTTTCGGAATCGCTAAAAAATATTTGACAGTTCTTTTCTCTCAAAACTTTTGAATTTATGACCGTCGAATCGCCTCGAAATTCATACAAGCTGGTATTTATTTTTTACACCGCATGGAAGTCAAACCGGCGACCTGGGAAATGCATGCCTGTGTTGCTAGCACTCCAATTATATACAAGTTTTATATAAGTTATATTTAAAAGTTTTTTTAAAAAATATTGAATACTGTATAGCTACTTTACTGTGGTTTGTCTTTTTTCATGTGTTAATTTATACTAGTATCTTTTTATAACTGTCAAGTAGGTAATAGATCTTTTTTTTCCCTAGCTCTCATGTCAAAATACAATGTAAGACTTGAATTTACAGCGGAAGATTTAAAATCTACTCCACATCGCAAATATACGTAGAATTTACGGTATGAATCCATCCATGTAGGTAAGGCCTGGCAAAAAAAAAAAGGAAAATTGTAAAAACCTCTCTACATGTCACCCTGAATTTAAGAAATTTCTTTCTATAAAATAACTTATTGTAAATGACCCTTCTAATTTATCTTGGTTTGAGATCCTCCATTGTCACCGTTCGTGCATTCTCGTGGCCGTAGACCCTCATACTGTATCTTTACTTATAGTACCTAACATGTGTATTGGATGATGGTCATGAGTCTCTCCTCTTAGATATTAGGATCACCGAAAGATAAGCTATTATACCTATCTCATGAGGATCATGGGCAGCTAATTTTTTTGACAAATTTAAGATTAGGAAGACGAGCTTGGTGTGATAATGGGTCGTAGAGAAAGAAGTTGTGTGTAGTGAGACATGCGCGGCTTAACTATGTCTCACACTCCAATCGGACCAAAGAAGATCATAGAGAACACACGAATAACAATAAAGAGAAAAATCTTAAAGTCAGAGTAACATTTGAGAAGAATCTTTCACTCTATCTCTGACTAAAACTATGGAATGTTCATGCCAATGCCAATTATGACCTTTGCTCGGAATCTGAGCAAATATATTATGTACCCGTACTTTTGCTATCTTTAGTGAGTTGGTTTTTGCTGTTTTCCAAGAAAAAAAAAGAGCTTATAGTTAATTAAGGGGTAGTAGGTGAGGTTGATTTTAAGCCGCGTGCACTGGATAGAGAAACAAACTAACATATCTACTTGTGAGTACAACAACAATCACGTGCAGAAGACCGCAAGTCGAGGGCTAGAGCCCATGATCTGAAATTATTGTAGCAAATAGTTGCAGGAGACCACAAGTCAAGGACTAACCTATCCGAAATTATTGTAGAAATCCACTGATTGATCGAGAGTGACGCGGAAAGGCAATCAGGCAAGGCGTCCCTTTGGCCGTCTTCCGCCGCCGCCGTTGAGACACACAAGAACCAGCCGGACAATCTATGTGTCTGTCAATTTATCTATACCTCTATTAATTGTGTCTGTCAATTTATCTATACCTTTATTAATTGAACCCTTTCTAGTAATTCCTATGTTAATAAAAAGATCTGATCATTGATTGGATATATCATAATATTATGACTATTAGATTGTAAGATCTAATCAGCGGTTTTTTGTTTATTTATTTATTTTTTTAATTTACAAAAACATATTTTTGTTTTTAAGATTTACATAAATATACTCTTCCAGTCAAGGTAATTAGTATCGGGATACTAGGTTGTATCTCTTTTACCTGATAGTACATATCAAATCTATCGTAGTATCGGGATATTTTTATATAGCTATATTGTACAAACTAAAGCCTATAATATTGATTTTGATAAATTTAATTGATATTTTATAAATTTGAGTAAACTTATTCACATTATTTTCAATCCACCTTATTTTAAATAATATTTTCATATGATCGGGATACTATGTTTCATCTGGTAGGATCGTATGGAAGTAAACAGTAGGATCGCGATACTATGAAAATTAAGATACTAGGTGGGATCGGTATTGTTTTGGCTTAGTAGGATCGTAGTATCGTACTATGATATATATCGGGATTCTAACAACCTTGTCTTTAGCCCTCTAGGAGGATTTTTTTTAAAAAAAATGTGACGTGGCAGCTTGATGTGCATAAAACTTTGCATTTAGGCCCTTCCCGGCCTAAATGCAATTTTTTTCATATAGATTGGTGTATAATTCTTTTACAATTTATAAATAAGTCATATGAAATCTAATGAAGGGAGGGCGGAAAGGGCCTAAATGTAAATTTTTCATATAGATTGGTGTATAATACTTTTACAGTTTATAAATAAGTCATATGAAATCCAATGAAGGGAGGGTGGGAAGGACCTAAATGCAAATTTTTCATATAGATTGGTGTATAATACTTTTACAGTTTATAAATAAGTCATATGAAATCCAATGAAGGGAGGACGGGAAGGGCCTAAATGCATATTTTTCATATAAATTGGTGTATAATACTTTTACAGTTTATAAATAAGTCATATGAAATCTAATGAAGTGAAAATTTATATGCAAATTGTAGAGCTCGACGAGATCTACAACTTTGTAATTGATAACTCTTTAATTTGCAATCGTTTAGGACTCGAAATATTTGTTAAAAAATCTTAGATCTACGTTTCAAACTGTTGTAGAATAGCTACATTGACAGATCGCCTAGATCCGCTCCCTTCCCTCCCACAGCAGATGAGGCGTTGAGAAGATATAGAATACTGTATCTCTTCCTGCACAATCACACCACAGAAGAAGACAATGAACACATGAGACACAGATATAGGGGTGTTGCTATCTCTTTATTAATTAACGATCAATGTATACAATAAAGACACCCCTGCCCCTCTATTTATAGGTAGAGGAGGCTAGAGATAAAAACCATAAATTTATCTCTAACTAATTCGGATTGGTCCACAAGAAAGAATTTTATCTACTAAAGAGATAAGGATTCGTAACACTCCCCCTTGGATCTATCTGCAACCAACTCATACATCGTCAAAACTCCTACCAAAACCCAGTGGGAAAAAAAGATAGGAGAAAGAGTACATAGTTGTCACTATGCGTCACACACCGTTGCTTTGTTAAAAACCTCTGTGAGGATCATAAGCTTAACTCAAGAAAGGGAAAAAGAGTACAACATTGTGGACTCACCGATCCACCGACTAGGCTGTGTTTAGGGGTTCCATTCTCCCTGAACCCTGCAAGTCTCTAAGTCTTCTCATCTCAATTTCACAAACAAACTTTCGGAAAGTACAAGCTGGGAGAGACTTAGTGAACAAATTTGCCAAATTGTCACATGACTTGGATTGCAGTATCTCACTTCCCTTTGCTTCTGAAGCTCATGAGGATAGAAGAATTTTGGATCAATATGCTTCGTTATATTGTTCTTGAGATAGCCTAGCTATATCTATACGGCACATGCTGCATTATCCTCATAGATAATGGTGGGGGTATTGGGGATACTCAAACCACATGATCGCTCAATATGGTGAGTCATCCTGTTAAACCATGCACACTCTTGTGCGGCTTTATATAGTGCAATGATCTCTGAGTGGTTTATAGATGTCGCTACCAAAGTCTGTTTACTAGACCGCCACGAAATGGCTGTACCACCATAAAGAAACATAAAACCAGTTTGAGAACGGGTATTATGGGGATCACACATATATTCTGCATCTGCATAGCCCACTATGGTTAAGTCTCGTTACTTTGGAAAGAAGAGGCTGAGATCTTGCGTATCCTGGAGGTATCTGAGTACTGTCTTAACACCAACCCAATGTCTCCTAGTAGGAGACGCACTATACCTTGCTAGCAGATTTACCGCGAATGCAATATCAGGCCTGGTGCAGTTCGCAAGGTACATCAATGCTCCTATGGCGCTTAAGTATGGGATTTCCAGTCCTAACACTTCCTCAGTCTCACTCCTAAGACGGAATGGGTCTTTGTCCCGATTAAGGGATCTCACAACCATGGGTGTCTTCAAAGGATGAGCCTTTGACATGTTAAATCTCTCAAGTACCTTTCTAGTATAGGTCGATTGGTGCACTAAGATCCCATTAGGGAGATGCTCTACCTGTAGACCCAAGCAAAATTTGGTCTGACCTAAGTCTTTCATCTCAAACTCCGTCTTGAGATAGACAGCCGTCTCCTCAATGTCCTTTGCGTGGCCAATGATGTTCAAATCATCGACATAAACTGAGATGATACAGAAACCCCTCTGAGATTTTTTGATAAACATGCAAGGACAGTCCTCACTATTAACGTATCCTTTCCCCAAAAGACAGTCACTTAGCTGGTTGTACCACATACGACCAGACTGTTTTAACCTATACAGCGACTCTCCAATTTCACACTGTACATGTTGTGATTTACTTTGTCTGGGACCTTTAACCCATCAGAGACGCATGTAAATCTCCGAATCTAATGATCCGTACAGATATGCGGTCACCACATCCATCAACTGCATTTTCAATTCCATGCCAGCTGCCATAGACATCAAGTATTGGAACGTTATGCCACTCAATACAGGAGAATAGGTTTCATCGTAATCGATGCCGGGTCTCTGTGTGAACCCTTGTGCTACAAGCCTCGATTTGTATCTCACCATTTCATTGTTTTCGTTCCGCTTCCGGACGAAAACCCACTTGTACCCAATAGGGCGCATAGTAGGGGGTGTCAAGCTTACCGGCCCAAAGACGCACCTCTTAGCAAGTGAGCGTAATTCCATCTCTATCGCTTCTTTCCATTTGACCCAATCCAAGTGCTTACGGCACTCTGCCATGGACTTAGGTTCATGATCCATCATGTTAGCGATTTTAGAAACAAAATTTATGTCGACATGTGTAGTCTTTCGGTCATACAATTCTTCTGAAACAACATAGTTTGTAGCAATTTCCTTATTTATTTTCTCATCCTGGTTTTCCAAACAGGAGAGGGTTCCGATTTCCCAGTAGGACTAGGTGCGCGCGCTAGTTCATTAGGGCCTCTACCCTTCTTGCGTCCGTCCCCTAGACGGGTCTCCTTAAAGACTACTGAATGGGAGTGTGATGCAGGCGGCTCCGTATTTAGCTCTTGCGGACGTCTTCGCTTATCCTGAGTCGGACCATCCGAGTTTCTCCCCCTCTTCCTAGGCTTAGGGTTGGAGTAGAGTCTCCCTCCATGGGTATCTCTACTCTCTCCGGTGCATTTGCCACAGGGATATGCGACTTCGACACTCCTCTTAGATCAGTGAAAGCGTCTGGTAGATTATTAGCTAAGTTTTGAAGGTGTATGATACGTTGAACTTCCCGTTCAATGTCTGGCGAACGCGGGTCAAGAGTCTGGATACTGCTCGAGTTCCATTCTATTTCAAGACATTCCTTAGAGTCAAGGAAGTTTTCTCCCCCTAATGCCGGAAAATGCTCTTCATCGAAGATGCAATCAGCGTACCGAGCCATAAATAGATCTCCAGTTTTAGGCTCCAAGTAGTAGATATGGACGGATACTCATAACCCACATAGACTCCCACCTTACGGTGTGGTCCTATAGTCGTACGCTGGGGTGGTGAGATCGGCACATACACAGCACAGCCGAACTTATGCAGATGGGAAACCACTGGTTCTTGACCACATGCCAGTTGATGGGGTGAGGCAGAGTGATATGCAGACGGTCTATACTGGATTAGCTTTGCAGCGTGCCATACTGCAAGGCCCTGACATGTAGTGGGCAAATTGCTACCCTATAGCAATGGTCTGGCAATTAACTTGATCCTTTTTATCAACGACTCAGTAAGGCCGTTTCGAGTGTGAACATGAGGAATAGAATGCTCTACATTAATGCCTAAGGCCATACAATAGTCATTGAATGCCTTTGATATGAATTTACCCGCATTATCCATCCGAATCGTTTTGATGTGGTTCTCGGGGAACTCCACACGCAAACAGATGATCTGCACAATAAATATGGCAAAAGCGTGGTCCCTTGTAGACAGCAAGCATACGTGGCTCCACCTTGTAGAGGCGTCAATTAACACCATGAAATATCTAAATGGCCCAGACCAAAGGTATATGGGTCCACAGATATCCCCTTGGATTCTCTCCAAGAACCGTAGGGGTTCGACCCTCAACTTCTCAAAGGATGGTCGAATGATCAGTTTTTCCGTTGCACAAGCGAGACATACAAACTCCTTGGGAAAGTTTTTAGTGTTTATGCCATGATCTAGTGAGCTAGTGACTATTTTTGGCATCATAGTCAATCCAGAATGATCTAATCTCTCATGCCAGATCTTAAAAGACTCTGGGTTCCTATAGATTTGAAACAACCCTCACCACCCTGCTGAGATCCTCTAGCACACCAGCATTGGCCTCACGTCCCTTGTGGCTATGGGGTTTCTTGCCCCTGTTGGCAGCCTTCTTGAACCTCGCCTCATTTGGCAATATGCAATTCCCGAGTCTCTTCCTTTTGGAAGAACCCTGTCCAGAACTCTGACCCTTCTGTTGGACAACGTGAGCCTCTGAAATAGGCTACGAAGCAATAGGACGAGCATTGTAGTTGGCCATCAGAAGTCTGTTGTGGACTTCAGCGTTCAACAACGACTGGATAAGCTTTGAGTACTTGACGTACTTAGCATCGTGGTACTGCTCTTGCATCATCGAGTTTTTGGGGTGGAAAGTGTCAAGCGTCTTCTCAATCATATCCGCGTCTGTCACCACCTGGTTACAGAAGCGAAGACGACTTACGATGCGGTGCATGGCACTGTTATAGCTCTCTACAGTCTTGAAATCATAGAACCGAAGTTGAGCCCAATCTGCTCTAGCCTTCGGGAGAATGGCAGTTTTCTCGGCGGTGTAGCGTTCCCTCAGGGCCTCCCACAATGTGAGAGGTTCACGTAGGTCAAGATATTTAGCCTTGAGATCCTCATGAATGTGCTTCCTGATGAACGCAAGTGCCCTTGCCTACTTCGCTACCGAAAGTGGAGCTACACTAGCCCCTTGCTGACGGATGGCCTTAGATAGCTCCATCGCGGAAAGGTGGATTTCACAGTCCATGGCCCAGGTCTAGTAGTTCGCCCCATTAACGGGGAGAACGGGAAACTCTCTCTTGTTAAAGTTTGCGTCAGATATGGCTTGTTGTCATGCAAAAAACTAACATCAGGTTAACTTTCATGAAAACAAAGTCACAGAACAATACAACGTAGTCGTATGTAACTACTAGTATTTTCTCGGAATTTATCTTGCATTTACCGCTTTTCTGTAATTTTTATTGGCCTTATGGCATTAAATTAATAATTTTATGCCCATAGAAAAAAATATGACACATGCAAGAAAAAAAATAAACCCAAATAATGCTTCCAATGGAGGGGTCACTAGACTAGGTGATTACACATTTTTATGGAAGCATATTAACCTAGAATCATATCTAGATTATATAGTTGGAGTTGCATCAAATTTAAAAACAAATAAATGCTTAAAAACACCATCACATGGTTATTAATGAGTCCTGAGACTCACATGCAAGAAACCAACTAAAAAAAGATCTATACAGTAAGTTTATAGCCACTAAACATAAATTAATGTAATTTCTGGTAAATTAAGAGTTCAAACTGTAAATATTACATGAACAGTGAATTGTCAGTGTAAAAATTAACTTTTATAGGGACTTAAATGCAAATTATCAATAAAACCGAATTTAATCGGGCCGAAAACGCCGTCGGGCCATGATCTTATTGGGCCATGCGCATAGAATGTGGTCCAAATACCAAATGGGTCGAATTCCGAATTCAAGGCCCATCTCTGGTTTCGGATTTATTATTTTTATTAATTTGTGTGTGGGTCAGTCGGTGCTGTTGGGCCAAAAACGGTCGGGCGGTGGCAGGTCGGCCCAGCCGGCCCATCTAAATGACCGAGAGAGGGGAAAGGGGGAAATAGGGTTTCCTCTATCCCCACCGGCACCCATGGCGGCGCCCATCGCCCAGCGCGCCGGCCGGACGGGCACGGCGGTGGCGATAGAGGACGCTGACTATCGGTGGCAATGGAGATAGAGGCAGCACATGGAGAGGAGGCCGGCTGACGACCCATTGACTGCCCGGTGGCAAGACAGCAGCGGCGGCTTCACTCTCATGCGACAATCGGTGCTGCGGTGGCTCGGCGTTGTGCGGCGGAGCTCCGCCATGACCCACACATCCTCAAGACGACGGCGAGGCAGAGCTCAACGTCGACAACTGAAGCTCCAGCGACGGCGACCGATTTGCATCCAACCACGGTGTCCCGGCGGATCCCAATCCAAGGTCGGCGGCCGTTCATCCCATCGACCACCCACCACGGCTCCAAGGCGTGTCGGTGAGAAATTGACGGTTGCGGCTGCCCATCCTTAGTATTAGGTTCTGCGGCGGTGGCGTCATGGAGGTATTCTGGCCACGACATCCCGGCATAGTCTCGATCCTCTGGCGGCGGCCGGTCGTCCCATCATCCTCCCACCACGGCTCAACGGCTGCGTCGGTGAGAGTTCAACGGCACAGCTGCCCTGTCTTGGCATCGAAAAACCAGCGGCGGTGACAACGTGGGTTTGAGGCTTTCTCTGATGATGGCGGTCTCCTGCAGCAGCACCGGCGGCAAGGGCCGATGGCGCTTCCAGCAGCGACGGTGAGCGGCAGCCACGCATGTAGATCAACCTAGCAGCGCGGGCAATTCCACGGCGGCCGCGGCGGCTCCCGGCGTGGCATCCATCGGAGAGAGAGAACAGAGAGATGCGGGGGGAACGCGAGGAAGACAACCGGTTCGGCCTAGCCGAACCGGGTTCACTTCCAGAACAGGGAAAAACCAATCAATTACAATTTATTGCACACGGTTTTACTTCGGTTTTCTTCGGTTATCAACAGATGCAATTGTAGAGTAAAAGCAGGAAATAAATCTACTGCTAATAACATATCTACTACAAAACATGCACCAGTCTAAAATCAATCTACAAATTGATAAACAACCAATTTTGTTACCGTAGATTGATTGGCGTGAGGATTCGACGTCAGCCCAGCAGGTAGAGCTGCTGATAATGTGTTGTAGAATGGCTACGTCGACAGATCGCCCAGATTCGCTCCCTTCCCTCCCGTAGCAGATGAGGCGTCGAGAAGATGTAGAAGACCATATCCCTTCCCGCACAATCACACTACAAAGAAAAACAATAAACACAGGAGACACAGATATAGGAGTGTTGCTCTCTCTTTATTAATCAATGATTAATATGTACAATGAAGACACCCCTGCCTCTCTATTTATAGATAGAGGAGGCTAGAGATACGAACCATAAATTTATCTCTAACTAATTCGGATGGGTCCACAAGAAAAAATTTTATCTCCTAAAGAGATAAGGATTCGTAACACAAATGACCTCCGATGGAGACAAACTATATATGAAAGTTATAGTTCTCGACAAGATCTACAACTTTGTAGTTTATCAACTTTTCATTTAAAATCATTTAGGATAGCAAATAAGTATTACTAGAGGGTGGGAGGAGTATATTTGTGTAAAATTTAAAAACGAAAAAATGTTTTTGTAAATTTTTTAAAATTAAATATATAAATAAAAAAAATTCTCTAATCAACATTTAAGTTCTGGGCCAATTTTCAAGCCCAACGTAGTTCTATGTGGACTCTTTTAAAGCCGAATCAATCATGTATTTGGGCCAACATCTAACTGGCACGTACTGATGTGATTTTTTTTATTTTTTTTAAAAAATATTTACAAAACTGTATTTTCATTTCAAAAATTTACAAAAATATACCCCTAACATCCTCTGGGGGTACAACGTCCAGATGTACTCCCAAATTTACAAAACTATATTAATTAACATCTGCATTTATTGCAATAGAGATGTACTCCCAAATTGTAAACAACCTAGGATATGAACCAAGGTTAATTGTTAGATATATTGAAGAGAAATTCAAATACACAATTACCTATGCTAAGGCTTGGAGGGCAAAATAGAAGGTTGTAGAGATGAGATTTGTCACATTTGAAGTATCTTATGATAATTTGCCTCGTCTGTTAGTCTGTATTCTTCAGAGGAATCCGGAGACCTGCTACGACCTGAAAGTGTTTCCATCAATTGACCATGGTAATAAAAGTGTGTTGCAACGAGTATTCTTTGCATTAGGTGCTTGCATTCAAGCATTTGTGCATTGTTGTCTCATCCTCTGCATCGATGGGACATTTCTGACCAGAAAATACAGAGGGCAGATATTAACAGGAATTGGAATTGATGGGAACAACCAAGTTCTACCGGTGGCTTTTGCTTTTGTTGAGAGTGAGAACACTGATAGCTGGTATTGGTTCCTAGAAAGGGTTAAGTCTGCAGTTGTACGGATGAGGCCAGTCATATGTCTCATATATGACCGTCATGCCGGCTTGCTGCAGGCAATTGAGGAATTGAAGGATGGATGTGCTGAGAAGGGATACCCACCAAGGTGGTCTGATGTCCAAAGCAGATGGTGCATGCGTCATATGGGTGCTAATTTCTACAGGCAATTTAAGAACAAGCACCTTATGGATCTTTTTAAAAGGCTGTGCGCCTAGACTCAGGAAAAAAAGTTCAATGAGCTTTGGAGGAGGTTAGATGAGCTGACCTCTAAACAAACAGATGAGTAGTCTAGGAGGGCTACTCTTATAGGGGATGAGGCTCCATAAGCTCTTGGACCTCTATCAAGTGACGGACCTCGTATGAAAAGAAGGTCGGCATCCTCGGTTAGAAAATTTTCGGAGTGGATTGAGAATGAGCCAAAAGAGAAATGTGCATTGTTGTATGACAAGGATGGTTCTCAATTTGGCATAATGACCACAAATTTGGCAAAGGTCTATAACTGGGTGATCTGTGGTGTTCAAGGGCTCCCACTTGTTGGTATAGTTGAATTTATCTTGCATCGCACATGCAAGTACTTCAGAGATCGGTTTAGAACAGTCGGTTCCTCAATGGCCGACAATAATCTTTTCTTTGGCACACCACTGACTAAGTACCTGCAAGATAAAAGTAATAAGACCCAAAGACATCGAACTATACCTCAAGGCACACAAGAGCATAGATTTGAAATATTATGTGTCGATAAGGACATGCGCGGAATCTACCGCAAAAGAATTGTGCAGGAGTGCGTGCTGAAGGAAGACAGGACCTGCAAGTTCTCATGCCGAAAACCTACTTTGTTCCACAAGCCATATTCTCATGTTATTGCCGCGAGTGGTGACTGCGGGATAGAAGCACATTATTTTGTCTCACCTTATTTCAGAAAAGAAGCAATCTACAATACATGGAGTGGAGAGATATACGGCTTCGGTATTGCAGGGTCATTTACTACGGAGAATTCTCAAGCTATGTACATTCCTGACCTAACAAAATTGAGGGATAAAGCAAGTCGCCACAAGACAAGACGCATCCGTAATGATATGGATGAGTTAGAAACCGGTGGAAGGTACAAACGTTGTTCAAAGTGTGACCAAACAGGTCATACATATAAGAAATGTCCAAAGGATGTAACCGGTCCAAGTGCGGCGGAAGCTGGACCGTCGGGTTCAGGCGCTGATGGCAGTCGTCCTACGGGTGAAGGCACTACTTCAAGACGACCCTGTACTAGGCGTTCTCGAACATTTGGTGGTGCTGCGGTGTAGTGTATGTCTATTCTTGATCTTTGTTATAGAACGATATGTACCGTATTATTGTTTTTTATTGTCATGTAATAATGCTATAAACCCTAACAATAATTTGTAATGTGGTTATTCAATTAATATTGCAAACTTACTCTTACTTGTTGCTTCGACAATAAAATTTACACTAACTCTCCATTTGCATATAGGTATGGCGTACCATACACCGGAGCTGCTCGACCAGGGCGTCGACCAGTCCCACCGCTCTTACTTATCAGCCGTCAAGGGTGCCCAGCTAGCCACCTTCCGTCCACGGCCTTCACGTCACCTCCTGCGGATAGACCACCGATTCCGTGAGAGGTAAGAGCTGTGCTGTACCAACATTTATTCACATCGTTTGTACATATCTATGTTTCACCATATTGACTACAGTGATATATTCTGTAGGTTGCGTGAGGCTGGACTTCTTCCTTTGTGCAGGCTAGTTGAGCCCGCATCAGACGAGAGGGACCCTACCAGGCGATGTGATGTGGACATGCCACTGTTAACTACACCCACACAAGTATATAAAGGACCGGTTACACGCAGTCGTGCAAAGTTACTCCAACAAGAGGTGCATGCTTTCTTCTCTGGGTTACATCCTAACATTGATGAGAACTATATACTACCTAAGTCATGTACTCTAATGGTACTCAGGTTTATACAAGAGGCTACACTACCGGGTTACATGGAGGACGCAGAGGGTTACGCCATGGACACAAAGGTTGCTGCCCAAGTTGAGAAGGGGTCCGCGCCAAGACCCAGTGTTAGACTGCAGAAGCCTCAACTTCCGGTGCAAAATCGTACTATCTCAGGCAGAGATGTGGGCCATAATATACATGGTTGGAAACCTCATCAAGTCTAGTTTCCAACGCATCTAACAGCACGTCATTTGGACTTTCGAGCAAGGAGTAATGACCATTTTACTGAAGGCTGCGCAGAAGCCCAAAAGACGCGTGGGAATTGAAGACCACCTCGTGAATGCTTCAACCAGTTGGCCTTCCACCTCCCAACGTGGAGACTTCAGTTCATAGCTATCTAAGAGACTTATTCCTAGTATATATATCACCTATTTGCTACAAGGAAAGAATTTTTGATCATTTGAGAACCTGATATGGTATTGCAGCCGAGCTGCTGAGTGTCTTACACACCTTTGTTCTTGCGAGTTCTTCTTGGGCTTGTGAGAGATCTCTCTGAGGTCCGCTACTTCGTGCTCTACAGTTTCCAGTTAGGCTGCGCCATTTTGTGTGGATTAGTCCCGGTTGTGGTTCTGCGATCGTTCGGAGACCGAGTCGAAGTCCTCAAGGTTTCGGTGTCTCTCTCCCCGTCGCTTGGTCGCATCCAACCTTGGTCAGGTATAAAGCTAGTTATTCGCTGTTTCTACAGCAAGTTATCCTTTGTTCTTAAACCTACTGTTGTGAAGATCGGGCCATCCCCTTGCCGATTCATATCGTTACTTATCATGATGGGACGCTGATCGGTCACTTCTAGCAACACTGGTGGATCGCTGGAGACCGGAGACACACACGTTCCACCTACCGTGTGGCAAGATGACTCCCACACTCCAGGATGTGTCCTACCTGCTGGGACTTCCCCTCGCAGGGGACGTAGTCGGACCGGTTGACGGGGCGCACGGTTGGGTGCAGGACATCACTGCTTGGTTCGAGCCCGTACACCGTCGACCTGGACTTGGTAGGCCGGGTTCGCTACCGCCTTACACCACGAGCGGTCCCTCGCAGGCGTGGCTGCTACAGTTCACCGTAAGTGGCGGATTACTTTCATTCACAATCATCCGATCTATAAAGCAATAGTGGTGCTAACTATAATCTTACTTTACAGCTTGATAAGCTAGACCCTGACGCCGATGAATACTCGGTGAGTCGGAGCTTGGAGGCGTACCTGTTGTGGCTGTTCCAGTAGGTGATGTTCACAAGTACGACAGGGCACGCGGTGGACAAGGGACTGATCTACTACGCTCGTGCGATCGCTGACAGCAAGGACGGCTGTGTACCGCAGTGGAGCTGGGGATCAGCTGTGCTAGCGGCGACGTACCGTGCTCTTTGTGACGCGTACACAAAGACCGATCCAGGTGCGATTCTCGCTGGTTGCCCTCTCCTTCTGCAGCTATGGCCGACCGAGCGGTTCGTGATAGGCCGACCTTTGATTCGGCACTCTCCCTACGAGGACGGCCTTGGAGGCTTGTACGGGCAGTCGGTCGAGAACCGTCTGACTATGGGGACGATATGGTGTCGCTGTAAGGTACGTAACGTGAAATTCTATGTTTACCACTTATGTGTAAACACTGACGTGTTGCCATTTCTTATTTTGCAGCATCGTTACGCCCATACGCAGGTTAGGAGGGCCTACTCCGACTTCGTTATGGAGTTCGACCGCCTTCTGCCTAGCGACGTCGTCTGGGAGCCGTATAGTCCGCAGGCCATCGGGGCCCATGCACCGCTTGGACTCTCGGCTCTTTGCACGCGCGACCAGGCATACTGGATGATGACAGTGCTGTTGGTGTTCGACATCTTCGTCGAGCCCCACTGTCCGCAGTGCGTGTTGCGACAGTTCGGCCGACGTCAGCACTTCCCTGTGCCTGTTGAGATCGTTGTGCCGCGCGACGTGCACCGGTTAGTACAGCTGCGATCTTTGTTGAATACTATAACATTTTAATGTAGTCTAATGAACTCTCTGCAAATAGGTATAATCGTAGGGGACAGCCAGCCGGCGCTCAGTGGTATCCCCGTCTGCAAAAGTACGTGGAGGACTGGTTGTTGGCGACGGAGGAGGTCATCGACGACATACATCCACACACTGAGGACAGCTACCTAGCATACCTCGGGTGGTACCAGCTCCGCACGCGCACACGCGTGACGTTCATCCTAAATGATCCACAGCCACACGTCGCCGCTACGACGGACACGTATCCTAGATACCGTGACCAGGACTACTTCCACGCGATAAGTTACATTATCTTTGCACTTTGATATTCTCTTTGTAGGTGGCCACGGTTCTAACACATATTCATGTCACATTTGAAATAGGCCGACGTAGCGCGACGGGTTCAGGCTGATGTGAACGCGGCGTTCGGACGGTTGGACAGTGGGATCGTGCTGACTGCGGACGAGCAGAGGATGACTTTCGGGAAGATTCGTCATGCGATCCACACAGTGGTTCGTGCGCTCAATTGTCGTGCGGCCGACGCGGTACCTCCCGTAGCTATACATCAGCAACAGCCACAGTCATCAGGGGCAGAGGTGCGCCCACAGGGTTCCAGTCAGTCAGTTGGCCCCCTATAACGCCCCCTTCCCGATATCCCCGTACGGTGATACCGGAGAGGAAGCGCCGCAGGAGATTGGCGTGAACCAACTCCCACGGAACCGCGATGCCGGTACCAGTCCTAGGAAACCTTGCTGGTACCCGCGGTCAACGGAGATGTACCACAGCAAATAGCTAAATAAATAAATACATATATTATACCTTTATAGGTTGCGACTTCAGGCACTCCCTGAGCAGCAACCAGCAAACAGAACAGCAGCAGCGGAACAACAGCGCAGCGAGAACCCAATCCACAAGCAACGGCTTGGGACTAGGAAAGAAACCCTAATCTTCACTTCAACTTCACTCTTCCTGAATAAGAGGAAAAAAGAGATAGATTGAGTACTTACGTACTCAACAAGTCACGAAAATCGTAAGTTATGCATGCTATCAAAGATAGACCGGGGTTTATTTCGCAAACCATTTCACTTGAAAACATTTTCGAAAACCTAAGTGTGTGTTGTCTCATTGTGACTGGAAGGAGGCTCTCGCCTCGATCTTGTCCGTGAATTGCTTTTCAACAACTCAAGCGGACAAAACAGATTTTAATTGATCTTAAATATTCTTATACCGCCTGTCGGACCACGACAGCGGTTTGGTGGATCTGTTCTCAAGTAGTTTTTCCATTGTATTAATGTCTATTACTTTATTTTTACTTTCGTCCACACAGGACGTAATCTCATTTTTCACAGCAATCCCATCCAGGACTTCATTTTATCTCATCTCATCGGCTCCTCGAGCCATTCATAATCTTATCTCAACTCATATGCTGCTTCCACTCGGGAAGCCTAGTCTATGATGCCATACGACATCCCGGGTCATATAGCCCCGTTTTAGACCACACAGGTCATCCATCAGCCACTAAAGCCGATTCTGGTAACGATTCCCATACCAAAAATCTCTTTCGCAAACACTTGCAAACAAATCTACGCTAGAGGAATCACCTCACATTGCCCGTAAACGTGGGCGCGACTGTTCGAACAGTTCGTATACCTTTGCAAAGGTTGCACGCTCTACCTATACGACGCGAGCTTACTTCCCACACTCGTCAGTGGGGAAGGTTCGCGACAAGGCCTTTCCAAAGCCTTCCCAGGATAGCACGTTGCCCTATAAATGGGTGCTCACTCTCAACCAAGTACCAGGAACTCATTTCCTATACTCAGGGACGGGGGTATATCGCCCTCTTGGCACACTCAGCCAGTCCCATATTTATTAGCAACCGAAAACCATCCTGGGAACACTAGTTACTTGGCCAGGGTTGTCCCATTTCACCCGTGTAGTTGCACTGTGAGATGCTCGGATGAAATTCCCCAAGGAATCGGTCCTTATATGCGAATACAAAGTGCCACCACACAAGCGATCACTTTGCACCGCGGATTTTTCGCAAATAAATTTTTGTTTTGCAAATCTGTCGACATCGCATGTCGGGTTTTTAAATCTTTGGAAACCCTATTTTCCCAAATCGACAAACAATTGTGATGTGAGTGGAAACATCGGAATCCATGCTCAGAAAGCACGGTCAACGAGGTACCACGAGGTGGAGTGACAAGGTACAGGGTATCAACGTCCTACCGGATTTATGCAACTATTAGGAAGGTTCGTCGGTTTGTCACGCAAACCGAGACCGGTCAATTTAACGTGCACTCTAGCAATGCAATTTTATAAACAAAACATTTTAAATTTAGGAGCAATATGGTCAAGGAGTGACTTGCCTCAGTCTTCATCTTCAAATCTTCACGAAAATCCGACGTCCGACGATTTCCGAAGCATCGACTACACGCGAAACGAGAGAAAAACACACAAAACCCTAGGAATAATATATTATTATTAATAACTAATAGTGCCATGAGATAGATCTCATTTTTAGAAAAATTTAGAGACTTGAACGGGCTCAATCGGAGTTACTCAATCGGAGTTACAGTTTGGAAGTTATGAATTTTGGAAGTTTTTGGGATTTTTCTGGAATAAGAAAAGGATTAATTGGATTTTTGGAAAATAAATTAATTTGTGAACAGTGGCTAACAGGTGGGGCCCTTGGTCAGTGGCTTGGAGAGAGAGTTATGAGGGCTGGCCCACTTGTCAAGGACACACAAAGAGGATGAGGTAGGGGCCCACATGTCATAGGAGAGAAGAGGAATGATAGAGTAGTTCACTGTGTATGGGCCCACATGTCACTGACCTAGAGAGGAGAGAGGAATGGAAGGGCCCACATGGAAGAGAGAGGTAGATGGAAGACAGGGAGGGCCCACATGGCATTGGGACAGGGAAGGGCTTGAGGTGTGGTCCACTTGTAAGTGTCACACATGTGCCATGAGGATTAATTATGGTTTTGATTTAAGTGGGACCCATGTGTCATAGGAGAGAGGAGGAAGGAGTATTAAATAAAAAGGGGCCCACATGGAAGACGTATAGGATTAATTTAGGAGGGGTGGCCCAGATGCAGTGAGACAAGGAGGGGGTTACTGTGCATGGGATAAATGGGGCCCACTTGTAAGTCTCATATTATTTAAAATAAGGTTTAATTAAAATCTTTAATAAGGCCGGGCCCATCAGTCAGAGGGAGGCTGAGAGAGATGAGGGGCGGGGCCACCGGGCAGGGTAACAGAGAGAGAGCAAGAGATAGAGAGAGAGGCCGGGGAAGAGATCGACGGCCGGCGGTGCACGGCGTCGGCCGGTGAGCGACGGCGAACTCGCGGCGGCGAAGCACACTGGCGGGGAGCGGAAGAAGAATGGAATGCAGTGAGCGGCTCGGATTGACGGATTGGGGTTCGAGGACGGCCGGCGGCGAGGGACAGGGGGAAGAGGAGAGATGACGCGCGGCGGCAGGACTGCGGTCGCCAGCGGCGGGAGAGGTGAACGGCGGCGGAGCGCGGCCGTGGGGTGGTTTGGGCTCAGGTATTGCTGGGGAGAAGGGAGGAGAAGGGAAGATACGGGATGCTCACCAGAGGGGAAAAGAGGGAAAAAAGGGGGGCACGGCGGCTGTGACATTGTCCCGAGGACAGTGGCGAGGTGGCTTGGTTCGGCGGCGGTCGGGACACAGGCACAGGCGAGGGCCTCGGGAAAGAGGTGGCCGGCGGCGAGGTGGCTTGGTTCGGCTCGAGCTCGATTTGAAGCTCGGCAGTGTGATTCGGATGCTGCGGCTTGGGACCTAGAGAGAGAGAAAGGAGAGCTCGAGCTCGACTTCTTTTCGGTGATGAAAGCCCGAGCGGCGGCGAGAGAAGAAGTATTTGCGGCAGCGCGACGGTGTCGCCGACGGGGCGAGCTTCTCTTCAGTGCGGCCGCCGCGAGTGGGAAAAGAAACGGAGGGCTTGCTGGCTACTTATAGGCGGAGAAGGGGCGCTAGCCGACGGGCTAGTATGGCGGTGGAGGTGAGATATTTTGCGAGGGGGATTTGACCTTGGGCGCCGCGAGCTAGCTTGGATAGGTCGGGGTGGCGGGGAGCATGGCGGCCGTGTCGGCCGGGCAGAAGAAAGGGCGGAATGGCGCGGCAAGGCGATGGGACAGGGCGATGCAGAGCTCCTGTGGCCGGCGTCATCGGGCTACCTCGTGCTGCCGCGAGAGACGAAGAAGGGAGACAGAGAGGGCGGGGATGAGATGGGACGGGACGTGCACCTTGAAGCTTGCCGAGAGACACGGAGGCATGGGCGCGGCGCACTGTGTCGAGGAGCTGGGAAGAATCGAGAGAGGGAGAGAGAAACAGAGAGAGCGAGGAAGAAGAAGAAGACACAGAGGAGACGATGACTGCCAGGTGGGGCCTACGGAGAAAAAAGATCGGGCGTCCGCGTGTCGGTGCGCGTCGGGGAGAACGTCGTCCACGCGCGGCTGGGAGGAGGCTGACGGGCGGGGCCCGAGGCCGGGGCGTGTGTCGCGCGCACGGCGGCTACGCTCGTGGGGCCCGGTTGCCAGCGCGAGGGAGAGGAGGCAGAGATGGGCCGGCGCGGTCGTGGGTCGGCGCGGGGAGGGGAAAAGGAAGGGAGGAGGCCGGGCGGTTTTGGGCCGAGAAGAGAGGAGGAAGGCCCGTAGCAACAGTGATGCTTGATATTTTCTCAGGGATTTATTTAGGAGGATTTTTTGAAGATTTCCAAAAAGGATTTTTAATCCAAAATTTGATATTTTGGATCACAAAAATTATAGAGATTTTTGAGGAGGAATTTGTATTGCTGTGGCTGGGATATTTGTTTGGATATGTATGTATGTGTGTGTCTATATATATATATATATATATATATATATATATATATATATATATATATATATATATATATATAGATGGAAGAATTGGATAGGGATTTTGGAGAGTTGGAAACGGTATAAATTTTGGAATTTGGTATTTGGTCTTTATAATATTTTTAGGAATTAAGTCAAGGGTATTTCAAGAGGGACTCATATATACATATACACATATATTTATATATACATATGTATATATGAGAGGGATCGAGAGAGAGTTTTTGAAAGGACAATTTGGGGGTTTAGTTTCGGATTTGGGATTTGGACTTCTGGGATTTTTGGGAATTTTGAGAGGGGTTTTTGAGGTTTGGATACTGTTTTGGATATTAGAATTTTGGAATTCAAGGGGGACTCTGATATATATATATATATATACACACACACACACACACACACACACACACACACACACACATATATATATATATATATATATATATATATATATATATATGTATATATATTTTTAAGAGAGATTCTGAGGGAGGGTTTCAAAAGAGGGTTCGGACTCGAATTAAATTTTTAATTCGAGATTGTGACTCGGGGGAGATTTTTGGGGACTTTTTGAGAGAGGAATATAATAAGGAAGATCTCGAGGGGATTTTTAGAATTGGAGTTTAATCATTGGGATTTCTCTGAGGAGTACTTTTGGTGAGAATTAATAGGAGGTCAGGGACGGACTTTTAAAGGAGATTTCAATTACTCGGAACTCGATCCGAAGTTTTATTTGGGGAAATATTTCTGGAGGGTTTGGAAGGGATATATAAACTTGAATTTAATTCTTGGGATTTAAGGCAAATTTTGGGAAGAGAGTTTTTGATTGGAATTTAGGGTTTTTTGAGAGGAACAAAATAAGGAGATTTAAATGGAGGGCTTCGAATTGCAAAATTCGAACCTGAGTACAAAGGATTTTTAGGAGGTATTTGATTTCGGATTTTTCCGAGGAATTTTAGAGAGAGTCAAACTGCAAAATTCGAGTCTCGGAATTTTGGAGAGAGTTTGGGACCGAAGATTTAGGGTTTCAACGAGATTCAGACTGAGATCTACGGCACTTAGTCTTTAAGCACACACAAAGATCCAAAATTTTTGAAATTAGGGTTTTTACTAAAATAGTTTTTAACAGCCCGGAAACCGGGGCATTACACTACCCTAGAGGTAAATTCTGCTAACCATCGGTTCATAACATGTTTTCTTCTACGACATGCACTGTTTTACATCAATATGCTTCCGTGCAGCTTTCGCTACACCGTACCTACATCCCTCCGGAGCTGGCACGTCGACGCAGGGAGCGTACCACACACGACCACACGCACAGCAGGGCATGAGCAGTGCCCCCCGGGCCACTACAGGAGGTCCTTCAGGTTATATCAAACTTTACTTTTGTTTTGCAAAATTCGGTTTGCAATTATCAATAATTTTGTGCACAGGGTTCCACTTTATAGCACCGGGGATGTTTGTTGGCACTGGCTCCTCCACGCAGGCCGCACGCGACAGCGGTTGGGCACAGCATCCTTTTGAGGGGGACGACTTGGAGGACAACGATGAGGAGATCCATGAGGTACTAGGTTCCTCGCAGCTTGAAGGAGCTCCGCCACCGCAGACACAGGACCCACCAGCTGCCACACTCGTGCAGGCGACCCGCGCTGGCCGTGCCATACCACCAGACCGGCTGACGTACTCCCAAGGCTAGGTGCGAGCGTAGGCTAGGAGGACGAAGAGGGCTAGAGGTTATGGTCAGAGCCCGTAGTACATTATACCAGTAGTAGTTCTCTTGTTGTATATCGTGTTTTATTAATTCTACGTTTACTGAAGAAACCCATTTACTTCGTTTACGCTCGTCGATTAAACGATGTACTCCTCACGATGTCCGTTTGCGACGAAACTGATCAAAAATATGAATTTTTGAGTTTTAACTTCACGGCGAAAGTAGATTCCGAGCGGTGACAACCGAGCACACGTTAATTGCTTACGAACGTAATAAAATTATCCATCCAACGAGTACAAACGGCACATGAAACGTTTGTAGTTATCATTACTACATGCCTTAGGGTATTTCAAACGGATATCCGACTAGATATGCAACTACCGTGTGCAGCGTGGGTACTTCCCCTTTCTCGCCGCTCCGGCCCAGCTTCCTTTGCACGCAGTGCCCTCTCTCGCTTCCTCTCTCTCTCTGCCTCACGGGCTTCCTTCTCTTGCCGCTCCTTCTCCTTCTTCCTCTTCTGCTCAGCCTCCCACTCTTCTTGTGCCACCCAAAGACGTTCGAGGTGGTCCCTATGCTATTCTAGCGACATGTGAAGATACTGTGAGTCCTGTGGACGGATCTCCGTATCTATCCACTGCACGAAGTTGCACAGAGGCGGAGGAGGCTTTGGTGCCTTGACATATAGAAATTTGTTAGCTCAAAGGTTCTAATATTTCGTACTAAAAGATAATTCGTATTACCTCCATTGGTTTCTTCGCCTTTCCCTTCTTCCCTTGCGGCTTCGGCTTCTCCGGAGAGTACGCATAATTCGCACACATCCAATATCTTTGCCGGAATATGTAATCCTTCTTACTTATTGCAACTTTGTATTCATCTCCGCACCAACACATCGGCGGAGGCACGTCAATCGGAGGTCGTTGATGATTGGATATACCAAAAGCATCCATAGCAACCTACATTACAAACAAATAAACGCAAGTTATAACTCGCTGGGCCAAAAATAACTTATACAACTACATACCTAGGGTATACTACACATGACTAAAAAAATAAAATATCATTGTCGTCGTTTTCATCTTCCTAGCGTTTCTCGAACTAGTGCTACTCATTTAGTAAAAAAACCTAACTTCTCTCATACGACCTATCAATGTCCTTAGCTGTTATGCTTAACTACAATAGATCTACACCCTGTGGACCAAACCTAACATTTACTTATCTGTGAAATAAGTAGTACAATACTACACATACTACATTATTTGATGAATATAAATGAAAATTGCAAAGAGCCATAAAATATTATCTATAGATGAATCCGTAAACCGGCAGGGCTTCGCCGCTTTCGTTCGACTTCGCTGTTAGCTCTCTCTTTTTTTTCTGTAATTTTTGTGAATTTTATGAACTTTTTTGTGGCTGGGAGAGGGATTTATATTTAGGTAGTAAAAAATCGCCCTCTAGGAGGGCGATTTTATTTTACAGGCGACCAAGGGCCGCCTGCAAATTGGCTGACGGCCGTCGGCCACCCAGCCAACGAGCGGCCAACGGGCGGCCAACGGCTGTCAGCCACGTCATCAAATCGTCCTCTGAGAGGGCGATTTCATAAAAAAAAAAAGCCTTCCCAGAGGGTGTTGGGAGTATACTTTTGTAAATTTTTAAAATGAAAATATAGTTTTGTAAATATTTTTTAAAAAAATAAAAAAAATTCCTGATGTGGATCCATCTCAGTAGATCTATGCGATAGCCGACGGGAGGCTTCCTTCACCCGCGAGAAGAAGCAAGCCCGACGCCATGATCCCGACGTCCAGGAACATCGATCGATCGTGAACATGATCGATTACCGCTGGCCGCTATCCTGCAACGACTTCCTATATTATCTCGCTTATCTTACCCTAGATAGAATTGTCATCCTTAATTACCGTGCTTAATTCTAAATCGCTGAAATGAGCTCCCCGCTAACTTGGACGGCGGCACAGTCTCAATGGTGAGAAAGTTGAAGCAAACTAGGAGACAGATATTAAAAGATAGAGCAAGCAAAGACGGCTAGCGTCCGCAGCTGGTCAAGACTGCAAATGGGTGATAGACCTACTTGATCTTAAAGAGGAAATGAGGCCGCTGTCACCTTCGGAGCTGTGCCTCAGAAAACTGGTTCAAAACAAATATACTAGTACAATGCAACAACAGAAAGTGGCTTACTGGAAACAGCGTGGAAAAGTGAAGAGCATCAGGGTCGGCATCGACAATGCAACATTCTTCAAGGTGCATGCCTCTATCAAGCATCGGAAAACAAATATCAGGTCAATCAAACTACAAGACATAGAAGTTACTGATCATCAGACCAAGGCGACTATCATGCTCAACTACTACCAAAATATCCTAGGGACAACAACAAATACAAGATGGCAGTTGGATCTCCCAAGCTTATATGCCAACTCACCTTCACTGAGCCGGAAACTCTATATGTGATACGACAAATGGACAGGAATAGTGCACCCGGTCCGGATGGTTTCGGTCCAGGATTCTATCAGGCAGCTTGGACACACATAAAAAAAGGACATATTGCAAATGATGGCGAACTTCCATGAAGGGACAGCAGACCTGGAAAGGATTAATAGAGCCTACATTGTTCTTCTGCAAAAACCCAGAAAACTGAACACGCCAGACGGTTATAGACCGATCTCCCTTCAAAATTGCATGGTCAAAATCATTTCAAAGGCCATGGCGAACAGATTGCAGAAGCTGCTACCGAAACTTATAGATGCCGACCAAACGGGATTTCTAAGGGGAAGAAGCATTTCAGAGAATTTTATCTTCGCCACAGAAATAATTCAATGCTGCAACAAGAGAAAGAAACCAACAACGGTGGTCAAGCTAGACTTGGCAAAAGCATTTGATTCGGTTTCTTGGTCAAGCCTGCACAGGATTATGATTGATAGAGGCTTCCCAATCAAATGGTGCTCATGGATACAACAGATACTTCAAACGTCCAAATCAGCTATTCTGCTAAATGGGATACCCGGAAAATGGATCAACTGCAAACAAGGAGTGCGCCAAGGAGATCCACTGTCTCCCTATCTTTTTATCCTGGTTGTTGATGTGCTACAGCGCCTTATACAGTAACATATCATATTAGGCATCCTCTAGATAATGACCAACCTTGCTCCACTCTGCAATACGCGGACGACACGATCATTATCTGCAAAGCTGAGGAATCAGCTATAGAGGCCCTGAAACATTGCTTACAAGTATTTGCGCAAGCTACTGGGCTTAACATAAACTTCAACAAGAGTACACTGGTAACTATGCATACCTCTGATGCTACAGAACAAAATATGGCAGACATTCTAGAATGCAAAATAGATGACTTCCCAATGTCATATTTAGGACAGCCGCTGTCTCAGAACAAGTTAAGGCTGAATAATCTCAAACCGATGACAGAAAAGGCTGATAAATATCTAGCTGGATGGCAAGCGAGTTTACTCTCCTATGCTGAAAGAATTGTTCTGATCAACGCTATCCTTGACAGCCTCCCAGTATACACAACTTCGTCGGTTCTGCTGCCAAAGGGGACAATTGAAGCTTTGGACAAAAAACGGAGAGCCTTTCTTTGGACAGGAGACGACACCTACAAAGGATCACAATGCCTGATAGCTTGGAAAAAGGCCTGTACTCCAAAACAGCATGGTGGATTAGGAATCAAGGATCTGGAAGCCCACAATAAAGCCCTACTGATTAAACGACTGCACCACTTACATTCTACAAAATCGTCCTGGGCCAATTGGATTTGGCGAGAATTTAGAGATTCCTCTCTGCTAAGTGATAGACATACGGGGACACACTGGAACTCGATCTCGACCCTACTACCAAACCTACAGCAACTCACCTCAGTAAACCTCGGTGGCGGCAGACGTATCCTCTTTCTGGCATGACAAATGGGCTGGTGACCAAGCATTTGCATATAAATTCAAGCCTCTCTACTCCCACTCAATTGATGAAAATGCTACTGTCAATCAGGTCCTCACATGTGGCTTACTAACACAATTTGTTCCAAGGCTATCTATGGTCGCAGAAGAGCAACTGAATTGTTTACAACTCGAACTGGAAAGACGGAGAATCACAGATCAACCAGACACAAGGAACAGTGTGCATGGCACAAGCATCCTCCAGACCAAACTAATATATGCAGAAAACAAGGCAGTTCCTCACACCTGCCCAAACTGGAGATTCATTTGGAACTGCAAAGCCCCCCCCAAAAGTCCAATTCTTTGCCTGGCTGATGTCCAAGGAACGGCTTCCGACAAGGGCAAATTTACACAAGAAATATAAAATCACTTCTAGGATGATATTTTGTAGAACTTACATTCGCCATTGGCAATTTGTAGAACCGGTCGCTTATTCACGGCACAACGTAGAATTTCTCATGATTTAATTTAATACACAAGTGGATATCACTCTAGTATACTAGAGCAGCAGCTGGTGCCAATGCCACCACTAGCACACATAAACTCAAGAAGGCGGTTTAATTTGGTCTAACACAACATGCCGTTGATTAATTGGTCATTAGTTCTTCCATGTAGATTAATTGTGCCAATTTGGCATTGAATTGCTCATTGTCAACGATCGGTTGTCATCAACGCCAGTTGCTGTCTTGCAGCAACGTTGAGATGAACAACACCGCAAATTCCCCCAAAACTGATGCTATCGAGTCTCATTCGAAGAAGCATTAACTTGCCCGTGTATTTATAATGTTCAGGCACAAGAGATATCCAGGGTTAAGCCAATGGTGTGTACATTGTACGTAGAGAGCAGACGAAGAAAACATAGGGTTAAATAAATGATGCCACAAGTGAAAGTGATTATCACTGAGAAACACAAGAATCAGCCGTACAATACAATACTACAACGACAGCAGCAGCAGCAGCAACAACAATCACTACTAGTAGTAGTTGCAGGATTGCAGCGCTGCTCCCCTCCACGCAGAGACCACAAGACTAATGCCCTGTTTGGCTAAGTATCAAACTTTATCACACTTATGACAGACAGGTTTAATTAAATGACGCTAGTGTTTGGCTTGTACCATATTTGTGGCATACCAGACTTTCTTAGCCAATGAATCCACTTGTTATATATACATTTATTTGCCTCAAGTTGCCATAAGTGTAGTCAACAATTTATTGACCATAAAATATATGGTATGCCATATTTTATCAAAATTTATGTGGCAAAGCGTGGATGGTATCCAACCAATCCCCTAAGAGCCTATCTTAAAGTATTGTGGCAATCCACTGATCATTGATCAAGAGTGACGCGGAAAGGAGGCGCCTAGCCGTCGTGGAAAGACTTGGAGAGTTGAGTCAATAAATATACATGTTGACAGCTACCATCTTAATTACACATATACATGTCTATGTTAGAAATGACAAAACATTAAAAAATATTTTTTATTACATAAAAAATACAAACGCGTATCACACACCCACGAATACTCTCATACACTAGCTAAAGAGGCGAATGCCATCAGCAAGTCAAAGAGATACATGGATGAATACCTGAACAAGATAGGGTGATTCCTTTCTTCCACACGGCCTGTTTCACTATCGCGCTTTAAATTACCGCGTGTTGATACGCGAGGAACAAAAACAGGCCCCACTTTTCTTTACTTTCCAGATTGTTAATGCGATTGAAAGTACAGGAACAGCCAACTAGTTAATCAAAGGCCATACATAGGTAATAAGAAAAGTTTGTGCTGTGCATGTTGCTAGTATATTCGTCGCCGTTCTCCAGGGCGGCAAATCCACTGGACCGTCCGCCCAGCAATCGGACGGTCCGAATCCTCGGATTGGACCGTCCGCACAGGGATCGGACCGTCCGATTAGATATCGGACCGTCCGATCGGACCGTTCCCTCCCGATCGGACCATTGCCCAGCCCAGGCCTCGGCCCCCTGGAGCCATTTGCAAATTACCAAATTTGAAAATTTTGTTGCTAATTTTTAACCCCAAAATTTTTGAAAATTTATTTGTCAAAATTAAATTCTTAAATTCTATTTATTGTGCCATTGCATTTATTGAGTCGATGTTTAAAAAAAACCAAATATCATATATTGTTCACGTCGTGAAAAGAACTTGTCAAACTGAGGGTATTCCCGGATCGCCACTCGCATTCCACTCCTCGTATGTCTGGATTGGCACTCGCAATCCACTCCTCCCCGTCTTTCGCCTACACACTTAACAAAATTTAGTTTTAATCGTGGTTTAGGGTATGTTTTTGAAAGTTTTTTTTATAATCCAACGATGGTGGGCGTTGGTTTGTAAAATCGTGCTGATCATTTTTTCAAGTTTATTTTTGGTAAAACTTAATTAATGACATGGTAATAGGCCGGTCCGTTTTAATGACAAGATAATAGGTAGATGCGAGCCATTCGCATTGCGGCATGATGAATACGACACCCATAGTACGAAATACAACAAGCGAGACTATATTGTTAGCAGTACAATGTATCTGAAGGATGGGATCGAGTCTACAGGAGGTGAATATGGACATGACAAATTTAAACAAGTAATGCGAGACCTATAAATAAATAAATACAACAATAGCCCCTAGGTCATACGCCTCCTCGTCCTCCTAGACTGCGCTCGCACGTGCCCGCGCGAGTACGTCAGGTGGTCCGCCGGTACCCCACGGGTGGCTCGGACCGCCTGAGCAGCAGGGGAAGCACCGGCGTCGTGCGGCTGTGTGTGCGGTGCACCTCCGAGCTGTGACGACCCTGTGGCGCCTCCCGACTAGGTGGAAGGCCACCATGTGCATATGGCACCCGATCCCAGGATCAGTAGTCGGGTACGCACAACAATGATACAACACAGAGTTACAATAAATACATAACAGAGTACACATATAAATACAAGGAGATCCATCCAGGACAAACCCGGGATGGGCAAAAATAATCAACAGGTAAACTAGCGAAACAGCAGAAACAGAGCGGAAGATGGACAAAAACTACACCACAGGCTCGGTTGGGAACTAGGCTCGAAACCTTCAGAAGTCTTCGTAGTCGGCCTGGTCTGGGAGGAACTCGGCAGCAGACGGATCTTCGTCTTCTTCTCCAAAACCTACTATACATATATATGAACAAGGTGAGTACTTTCGTACTCAGCAAGCCGGAAATGATGCCATGTCGGTCAGACAGAAAGGCTAAGGGTTTATTTGCGAAAATTGCCTTTAGAAACTCTTTTCTTTGCAAACACTAGTGGGCTTAAATTTTTGTTGTCGGACAGAGACTCACGCCTCTATCCATTCCGCAAGTTGCTTTTCAACAACTCGCCACTTAATGAATCAAGCATATACATGTTCTTATCATCTTTTACTTCGCATTTGCTGGTCCTGTATCTCCCGAGTAGCTACAACCACTCGTTGACCCTGAGACTCGGCTACAACCAAATCTCAGTCGCCGCCCTGGCTACAACCCGGGGGCGCAACTCGCTATCTTGCTTCCCTGGCTACAACCCGGGAGCTCAAGCTTGCTCATCTGGCTTCCCTGGCTACAACCCGGGAGCTTGATCAATCTGTCTTCTGGCTACAACCCGAAGACATTGGTACAACTGCCGCCCTGGCTACAACCCGGGGGCTTAAGTTTGCTGCCCTGGCTACAACCCGGGAGCATGATCTTCATCCTATTTACTTTTCACACACTTGTTTATGGTGCTCGACACCCCGGATCACACAGATCCGTTTCTGGCCACACAGGCCTTCCGTTTGCTCACTCGGCAAACTCTGGGCACGGTTCCCTTTCCATCAAACACTTTCACAAATCATTTGTAAGCAAATCTACGCTATGGGAATCACCTTACATCGCCCTTAACCGTGGGCACGGCTGTTCGAACAGTTCTGCTAAACTCTGCAGAGGGTGTGCGCTTTACCCATCCGACACGAAAATTACACCGAGTACTGGCCTGTACCCAGAAATTCGTGACAAGGCCATTTCCAAAGCCAGTCTAGAGTCATCCAATGCCAGCCGAAAGATCCACACAGGATTCAGTGGTCGGCACTGAACTTCCCTAAACCTACTATTTACTCGGCCAGGGGCATCCCATAATACCCGTCTGGTCGCACTGTGAGATGTTCGGATGTAATCCCCAAAGGAAACGGTCCTTAATGATAATACATAGCCAAGCCACACAGGCACTGTCTCTGTATATCAAGATTTTCACAACTTTATTTGTTTCACAAACACGCCGATACACGGAGTACCGGGTTTTTCAGTCAGTTTAATAAAACCCAATGTTTTTCCCAACGACAAACAACGTTGCGGGGCTAAGCCATTCTACTCGGTATCGTATCCTCAGATAGGATGCTAGCGTGCCATTTGTGGGGATCTTCAAGGGAGAAATATAACAACATCCTACCAAATAAGTGCTACTACTGGGTAGGTCCATCGGTTGCGCTTGCAAAACCGAGGCCAACAGTTTAAAAAGGTGTAACTAAGCATGCATATATTTTCCAAACAACATAGTTTTGCATATATGGGGAAACAATATGATCAAAGAGGCTTGCCTTGTTCCAAGGAGGGGTCTTCTTCGGCGAAGGCGGCTTCTGGATCGTCCACCGGTTCAGGCTCTGAACAAGCAGAAAGAAACACTGATAAGCAGGAGGGTTAAAACATCAAGAAAAGGATCAAGAAGTAGTCGGCTGCAGAAAAGGTGGCAGTCGGCTGAACCAGGCTTGCGAACCAGGCGACAGAGCTCCAAAGCTTGAGAGAGGAACAAGAACTCAGCAGAGCTGGAGCTGGCCGGTTTGCAAAACAAAGGAAGAAGGAGCATGGATGGCTCAATATATAGCCGGCGTGCAAGGGTGAGGCGCGATGGAGCTGGGCACGGGTAGGGAGAAAAAGTCAAGATGAACTGACAGGGATATGACAGGGAGTGACTTTGGAGTCCAACTGGTCAGAGGAGTTGGCAGGCACTGTAGCTGCGAGGAGACATTAAGGTCAAGGCTAGGACAGGTTGGAGAAATCTCACTGACAGGGCTTCGGACTGACCACTGGTCCAAGCGATGCTGCGGGTAGGTGAAGACTGGTTCTTCCCCACTTCGGTAGTCGGTGTCCAACGGGCGGGTGCAACTCGGGGGACAAGGAAACAACAGGTCTCAACAAGGTAGTTGGCCACTTCACAGTGCTTACTCGGCAGCGAGGAGGTCCGAGTAAGACAAAGGAAAGGGCAGGATGCAAGGACTGAGTAGCAATCTACTCGGCTCAAGGGATAAGGTAGTCGGCTGGCCGGGGAGAAAAACTGGGGCACAGCTGACAGGATAGGAGGGGAGCTCGGGAAAACGAAGACTAGCGGGGAAAGAAAAACGGGTCGTTACAAACCTCCCCCACTTAACAGAATCTCGTCCCGAGATTCCGCTACTCGGCGAAGAGCTCCGGGTACTCAGCTTGAAGGCGATCCTCTCGTTCCCATGTAGCTTCATCCTCCGAATGGTTACTCCATTGCACCTTGCAGAATCTAATTGTCTTTCGTCTGGTACATCTGTCCCTTGTCTCCGAAATCCGAATAGGGCGTTCCTTGTAGGTGTGTCGATGCTTTGCACCGGCAATAATACTATGGGGGTACTCGGCGACCTGGAATTCGGTGGATTGCAGAGGAACACGAGGGAATTATACTGGTTCAGGCCCTCGTTGTGAGGTAATACCCTATGTCCAGTTGAGGTGTTATTCCTCTGAGGTGGATTTGTGATCAATGATCTGGTGTGTCCTCATGAGGCGCCCTGCCTCCCTTTATATACTAGGGGACAGGGGTACATGGTAAGGATCCCAGTCGGATACGACCAAGGGATTTCCTTATTAGAGATAGAATCCTATCCGACTAAGGCTATGTTTCCTTATTGTACAAGGCACAGCCTGCCGGGTGCTATCTTATCTCTAATTACATGATCTGGCCCATCCTCTATCCGAGTGGCCCATGTGCTTGTAATGAGGTACCCGGGGCCCATGGCTCCCACAGTAGCCCCTGAGACCTTCATAGTTGAGTCACAGCTGATGCCGAGTGCTCTTCCTCCACGGTGAAGGTTACCCGAGTGCGATGCTCCCGAGTACTCTTTGTCCGAGTAAGTCTTCCCGAGTCCTGCTTCATGTCAGCTGGCAGCGAGGCTATGAAGGGCTTCATGTAAATATATGAATAGTGTGCGCCGAATAGGCGCACCTATTAGGTGTAGCCCCCGACTTTGTGCTTAATTGTGAAGACAATTAAACATAAAGTCAAAGATCTTTAACCTGGAAGTCTTTCCCGAGTAGATTACTACTGGTATATGAGACTCTTCGGTATCATGTCAACCGGAATATAATTTATAGTCTTGCCGAGTAGGAGGCTACTCGTATATAGGACTCTTCGACTTCATGTCAGTCGGAATATGAGTTTATAGTCTTTCCCGAGTGGCGTCCCACCTAGAAGTTAGACTCCTCCGCGTCATGTCAGCGGGAATGAGAAATTTATAGTCTCTCCCGAGTAGTGCACTACTCGAAAGTTAGACTCTTCAGCGTCATGTCAGCTGGAATAATGTTGCTCATGGCAACTGATGGCCACGCATGTAGGCCGAGTTCCACTTTATGAAAATAAATCCATTACGTGGTCAGGTGTTCCCGAGAAAGATACCTGCATCCCCAATTTTAATGAAGACCAGCTTGTGATCCTTATAAGGATATATCCTCGAGACCTGGTGGATAAAACAGATACCCAAACATATTTGTTTAGCAGTAAGGCTCTCATGAAGCATATCTGTTTACCTCATCGATTCCTGTGAGTAGCACCAGCGCTATAATTTCAACTCAGCCTGCGGGCGGCCCACATGGAGCATGCTACTGTAGGAACTCATATCTTGTCGGCCCAATACCAACTGTGTAGGCCTGGGCCCATCTAGTCGGTTCAGGCTATAAAAGGATGGGAGAGAGAAAAAGATTCCATCGTCTTCCCAAAGCAACCAATCTCTTCATCTTCCACCTTCGCGCCTAGCTTTTCGCCTCCCGCCCGGCTAGGGTTAGCAGCAGCCGTTCCCCACCCAGACTCGGCGATTTCAATCCTCTTCGTTTATTCCAAGCCCCCGATTTGCTTTCCCCAAATCTCAACACCTCCAGTCATGCCGAAGGCGACGAATCCTGCGGGCGCGCCAGTGAGTTCTTGGCCGATCTCGATTGCGGCTCGGTGAAGCTGAAACGGTTGGAGAGCGAGCTGAAGTTGCCCAGCCAAGAAGTGATCCGTTGGCGGTCGGCGAGGGATGAGTCGAGCCCAACCCCCGGCCTGGTGAAACGGTAGTTTTCGCCTCTTTCTTTGATCGGGGCTTGTGTCTTCCGTCGTCTGATTTCTTCCGCCGCATCTTGATTTCTACGGGCTGGAGTTGGTGCATTTAAATCCCAACTCGATCCTTCAGATCTCCATATTCGTTACTCTTTGCGAGTGCTTTCTGGGTGTTGAGCCCCATTTCATCCTCTTCCGACACTTGTTCCATGTCAAGCCCCAGCCTTCCAAGAGTAATATCAGTGTGATTGGGGGGGCTGGTCTTCAACTAAGGAGTGATGGGAAGAAAACATATATCGATTTGCCCTTGAAATCTTCTCTGAAGGGCTGGCACAAGGAGTGGTTTTACTGTGCCGATCTAGCTCCTTCCTTGCGCCCGTTTACTGGTATGGCCGCCGGCGGTGTTGCAAGCTGGTCTTCGGAGCCAACCTTTGAAGAACTGGGCCAGGCACACATATTGCTGACGAAGATAGATGACCTCAAGAGGGCCGGCTTGACAGGGCCCTGGGTGGCTCGTCGTTTCCTGACGAGGCGCGTCCAGCCGCTGAAGCTGAGAAGCGCTTTCGGCTGGGCCTTCAGAGGTAAACACGATCCCGACCGGGTGAGCAGCGAGACAGCGGACAAGGGGGCAGTAACCGATACCTTGTTTGGCTTCTTCTCCGAAGGGGTCGTTGCCACCGAAGATGATAACCGCCGAGTTGCTGCCTATAGCTTCATCCGGCCGCGGACCAAGGTAACCTTCTACTTTCTTCTGTGGTGAACGCCTGTGGAACGATGATTGTTCAATCTTGCGTGATGGTATCTTGTCGACTTGCTTGTAGTGGCACGAGGAATTTGATGAAGATTCTCGTCCATTGTCTGCGGTCGAGCCGAGGAAGAGGCCAAGGAGTCCCTCTGATGCCCAACCCGGCTCCAAGAGAGCGGGGAAGAAGCCAATTTTATATCGGGGCGAGGGGGCCATGACAGCGCGTGCCATGAGCGGTAGCTTGAAGATAAAGGACACCGCTGCCACAACGCCACGCGTCGAGTCCCAGGCTGAGAGCAGCAGGCTTGGGCTCGACGTCGTCGTACTCAGCAACAGCGCCGCCAAGGGGCCAATCAGGGCAGAGGCCGATTGGGGCGAAGGAACCCGAACCAACCGTACCAGAGTCGAGGCCGACTCAGGCCGACATGCCTCTGCCGTCGACGACACCGACCGGGGCGAGTGCCGATGCTAGCGCTTCGCCGGGGAGCGGGCACGCTAGCAGGAAGCTGAAGTTTTCCAAGAGGTGCGCTACTCCAAGCATTCTGTAGTCGTTGTATGTTAAAATACAGTCCTGATGTCTTGCTTCGTTGTGCAGGAAGCGGGCCGATATCGACCTCAAAAAGGTCGACCCATCTGCTCTGCTTGATGAGTCCGCCCCAGCCGAGTCAGCAGCAGCGAACACACCTGCTGAGCCGGCGGCCAGCCCGGTCGCTGAAACCGAGGTGGCTCCGACTACAGGGCCACTACCGCCACTCGACCGAGAGGTGGCTGTTGAAACTGAGGCCCCAGCCCCCGAGGCACCATACGTCGCGGAAGCGGGGGACGGATCCCCCGAGCCGGTCCCCAATGTTGTAGGGGAAGGCGATGCCGAGGCCAGGACCCCGTCGCCATCATGGTTATCGTCATCGCCATCGTCGCCGTTGCCGCCGCCACCGGAGATCCCAAATTTGCCTCGGATCGAAGCTCCCCCACTGTGATGCCCCGGACCTTCTCGTGGACCACTCGCGACGGCACTATGAAAAGCTTCAGGCTCGATGAAGTCGTCGCAAGGAGAGAGCGCGAGAGCCTGCTTCGTGCCGCCATCAACGGGTCCCAAGGGGTCGCGGTATGATTCTTGTAGTGAGCTCCAGCAATCTTCTTGTCTTGATGTTGACTCTGTCGTCGGTTTGTTCCTTGTCCTGAGCAGAAGCTCGTCGACCGCAACGAGGCGATGACAGAGATCCTGGTTGAGATGGCTCCCCACCTCGCGGAATTACAACAGCTCCGGGCATTGAAGGCCGAGATGGAGGCGCGTCACACGAGGAGGGAGGCCTGGCTGAAGAGCGGCGCTGATCAGCTCAGGGCTGAGACATGGGCCCTAGCCGAGAAGATCAGAGGTAAATCCTCGAGCATATCTCCCCCGACTGGACCGTTGGTGTAATCATCCAGCTACGTCGATCCGACTGCTTGGTGGTGTCATGACTGCGTGATTGAGCTCTTGGCTAATCTGTGGTGCCAGACCTCGAAGCGGAGAGGGAGTCGCAGCTGAAGGAGGCCGAAGAAGCCAAGGCGAGCTTGAAAGGGTCAAGGCCGACCTGACAAAGGCCAACACGAGCTTGACCGGGAGAAGTCCGAGTTGGAGAAGGCCGTCGTCGAGCTCGGTAAGGAGAAGGCCGAACTGGAAGAAGACGTGGCCGGGTGGAGGGCGACTACGAAAGTAATCCTCAACCCGACTGTGATCTCAGCCAATACATTATTCACCCTGTGTGTAGCCGATAACTGACAAGCTTACTTGCCGGCCGATCTGGGCAGGCATGAGAAGCAACGTCCAGGCCAGTACCGGTTCTACACGGAGAAGAGATAAGGTCAATCAGGGAGTCACGGGAGGCCCTCGTCGGGTTCCGTGAAGGGGCTCTTGACCTTGTGGATCCCGCTCAAGTGGGACCAAGCTGTAGCAGAATTCCTCAAATATAATGGCGGCGTCTCGAGGACGCGCCGAGTGCCCTGAAAGGTACTCGAGACGACGGTTGCCGCCGGCGTGGCCCAGACCCTAGCAATGACCAAGTCATCTACGCGAGGGCGGACATTGAGGCCATCGGGGAGTGGATTTTCCGAGGAGACGACGCCCGAGGAAGCGCTGGAGCTGATCTCACAGGCGAAGCCGAGCTGCTGAAGCGATTACCCGAGACCTGGGTCTGTAAAGCATATATTTTGTAGCCGTGTATACATATGCTTCATATACGATCATGTGTGAATATATGTGTCGTGCGCGCAAACTTATTATCTCGGTGTCATTAGCTTTACCGACCATGTAGCATGCACCGAGCTAGTTTCGATAAAACTTATAAAAATTGTTCGGAGGAAGATGCTATACTCGGCGAATGCGTCAGTCGTGGCAAGGCTTCATAACCGAGGTGAGATAAGCTTGTATGTTATTGACAGAACACATATAAACCATGCAGCCCCCGACTCACTACTCGAACTTGAACAAGCGGCGTAAGTGAGTCAGGAAAAACTGTACACATGGAAAAAGTAAGACTCAGGTATAGAAGGACGTAGCTGTTCTATATTCAAATGAGTTGGTGATGAGGACGCACGTCTTTGTTTCAGTCGGTAGGCGCGCTGGCCGCGTGACCTCGGCTATAATGAACGGCCCTTCCAGATGGGGGATATGTTTATGCCTTCTTGGTGGTTTGTATCTTCCTTAGAACGAGATCCCCGACCAAAAGGCGCTGGCCACGGACATTGCGATTGTGGTAGCGAAAACCCGCAGGCCTTGAAGATACTTGCCGACTGGACTGTTTGCGGCGTCTTTTGCTTCTTCCAGCTGATCTACATTCGATCAGTCGGGTGCTGTTGGAATCGTCTTCGGAGTAAGCCCGGACTCGCGGAGAGCCGAACTGTATCTCGGTCGGTAGCATGGCCTCAGTACGTAGACCAGGAAGAAAGGGGATTAGTCCTGTTGCCCGACTAACCGTGGTTCTGATAGACCACCGAGAACGGATGGTAGTCTCTTGTACCCACTGAGCGCATTATGGTTGTAGTTCGTCGTATATCCTGGCCTTGGATGCCTTGTAAGACCATGCCGTTGCGCTCGCTCAACTGCCGTTGCTCCGCGGGTGTGCCACAGACGCATAGCAGATCTTGATGCCGAAGTCGTCGCAGAAATCTTGGAATAGGCCTGCCGCGACTGAGTGCCGTTGTCGGTTACATGATGCGGTTAGGACCCCCCCCCAAACGGTATAGTATACTCAGATGAAGTCCTTTGCTCGTGCCGCTGTGATTGTTGCGACAGGTTTAGCCTCAATCCCACTTGGTGAATTTATCCACTGCGACGAAATAAATGTGTGAACCTCCTGCGCTTTTCTTGAATGGCCGACCATGTCGAGCCCATACTGCGAATGGCCAAGAGATGGGATAGTCCTGGAGTTCCTGGGCGGGAAGATTTGTCTTGTCTTGCGAAGAACTGGCAACCCTCGCACTTGCGAACGATGTCTTGGCATCTGTGACTGCGGTGGGCCAGAAGAATCCTGCCGGTAAGCTTTTCCGACTAACGTCCTGGATGCAGCGTGGTTGCACATATGCCCGAGTGGATTGAATGCAGGATCTGCTTGCCTTCCCGGTGGTGACACAGCGCATGAGGACACCGATGCACTCCTTCGGTACATGGTCTTCTCCGACTAGCAGGAAGCTTTTGCTTCGACGCTTGATTTGATCGGTCTTGATTGCGATCTTCTGGAGTTCATCGTCCAGGAGGAATTTGAGAACAGGACCCCTCCAGTCTTGACATATGTGCAGCACTTCGTCGGTGGTCGGGGTATGGCTCGCCTCCCGAGCTGTCTTGTGCCGGTTTCTTCTTGATCCTGATGGCTCCATAAGTTGCTCGACCGAAGATTCCAGTCGGGACGCTTCTCGCTTGGATCCCATGTTGCCAGCTCATCGGCCGCGTCGTTGTATGACGCAGGACGTGTGTGATTTCAGCCCGTCGAACTTGTTTTCCAACTTGCGGACCTCTGACAGTATGCCGCCATTGTGTCGTCGAGACATTGTCCAGTCTTCATGACTTGGTTGACCACGAGTTGGGAGTCTCGCGCACAACCAGTCGACGTATGCCGAGTGATATTGGCGATGCGGAGCCCGTGAACAAGAGCCTCGTACTCGGCGACGTTGTGGGAAGCCGGGAAGTGGATTTGTAGTACGTACTTCAACTTTTCGCCAGTGGGGGATGTCAGTATGACACCAGCCCCGCATCCGCCGATTCGTAAGGAACCGTCGAAGTACATTGTCATACTCTAGCTTTGTTTGTTGGTGTTGGGAGTTGAACTTCTGTCCACTCGGCCACGAGTCGGCTAGAGCTTGAGATTTGATAGCTGTCGTGGCTGAAAGGTGATGTCAACGCCATCAGCTCGAGTGCCCATTTAGCGATCCGCCGGTGGCCTCGCGATTATGAAGGACATCCCCGAGTGGAAACGCTGTGACCACCGTGACTTGATGTGCTTGAAAGTAGTGCACCAGCTTTCGGACGTGTGATGAGTAGGCCGTATAGCAGCTTCTGGACCTGCGGGTATCTTGTTTTGGAGTGCGGCAAGGACCGTGACAAATAGATTGGCCGTTGTCTTTTCTGACACGATGATGTTCGGATGCTTCCATAACCAGCACCGTGCTGGACGTACTGTGTTGTTGCCGCCAGATAAAGCATTAGTGGTTCCTGGGGCAGGGTGACGCTAGCACGGGGGTGATGGTGA